>LR738709.1:518261639-518465109 GCA_902687465.1 Secale cereale
CCGCCGCCGCTTCCAAGATCGGGAGCACCAGGAGAACTCTTCCCGGCACCCTGTCGGAGGGGAGGATCACCACCGGGAGCTTCTCCACCACCATGGACGCCTCCCGGATGACTCGTGAGTAGTCTCCCTTGGACCATGAGTCCATGACCAGTAGCTATGTGATGTTCTCCTCCCGTTCTTGTGCTTCACTAATTAGTCCTCGTGAGCTGCCCTACATGATCGAGGCACCTATGTAATCCTTATGCTGTTGCTATGTTGAGTTTGCTGGGATCCGATGGATTATGAGATTATGTTCAGATTGATCTTGAGTAATATATTTGATTCACCTCTTTTATATTTTAGTTCATAAGTAATTCTTGCATGTTCTCCGTTGTTACTTATTGCTTTGGCCGAGTAGTAGGTAGTGACTCCAAGAGGGAACGTTATGCTCGATTGTGGGTTCATGCCCCTCGATGACTAGCTTGAGTGACAGAAACATGAGTCTAGGGGATGTGATGTTACCACAAGGGGGAAAACAACGGTGCTTGTGCCCGCGGGTGCAAGGATTGTTTACTTTACGCAAAGTTCTTTTAATGCAGTTGTCTGTTGCATTGAGTTTACACTATGGGTGGGACTCGCAACTTAATACCAGCGAGATGTTCTCGATAGATATCTCAAGGTGGATGATTAGTAGTAGATATTGATGGATTTCGGTCTACTTACTTTGGCGTACCGCCCATGCTTTGAACCTCAACCTTTCTTGCAATGTAGTCAGCATTGGTTTGCGTTCGTGGTCCTGTCAATTGCCCAGCTGTAATTTGTTTACTCCACATAGCTGTTTTATCGTCTTTTGGGAGAGAGACATCACTAGTGAACATCATGAGACTCCGGTCCATATTACCATCATTGATCACATCCACTATTTACTTTTCGCTATTTACTTACTATTGCAAAAACTATCTATCACTACTATCATTGCTTTTAACCCTTTGTGAACTACAAGGCCGGAGGGATTGACAACCTCTCTGTACTCGTTGGGAGCAAAGTTATTTGTATCTGTGTGCAGGTCCACGTTGATTGCTAATTGCGCCGTTAGCAATTGACACCTACTTGTTGAACCTAGGAGTCTCTGGGGATTCGATCCTTGGCATCTTTGCTAGGGGAAAACACTTCTACATACTGCATCTTACACCTTCCACTTGGGGTAACCAACGAGGGGTTCGAGGCCCATCAGAGGTCTCGATGTGAGGAGAAGAAGGAGAGGCAAGAGCTCAAGCTTGGGGATGCCCAAGGCACCCCAAGTAAATATTCAAGGAGACTTAAGCGTCGAAGCTTGGGGATGCCCCGGAAGGCATCCCCTCTTTCTTCAACAAGTATGGGTATGTTTTCGGATTCATTTCATTCATGTGTTACGTGCAGATCTTGGAGCGTCTTTTGCATTTAGTTTTCACCTTTTCTTTTATGCACCATGCTGGTATGAGATAGTCCTTGGTTGATTTATAGAATGCTCTTTGCACTTCACTTATATCTTTTGAGTATGGCTTTGTAGAATGCTTCATGTGCTTCACTTATATCATTTGAAGTTTGGATTGCCTGCTTCTCTTCACATAGAAAACCGCCATTTGTAGAATGCTATTTTGCTTCACTTATAATTGTTAGAGCGCGGGCATAACTTTTGTAGAAAGAATTAAAACTCTCTTGCTTCACTTATATCTATTTAAAGAGTTGACAGGAATTGGTCATGCACATGGTTAGTCATAAAATCCTACATAAACTTGCAGATCGCTGAATATGATATGTTTGATTCCTTGCAATAGTTTTGTGATATAGAGATGCTAATATGTGGGAGGAACTAGTGAATGATTATGGTTTAGTAAAAATATTGGTGTTAAGGTTTGTGATTCCCGGAGCATGCACGTATGGTCTCGTAACTATGTAACCAAATTGGCGCGCATTGTATTTTGATTGTTTATCTTTGCGTGAAGGTCGGGGGCGCGCGATGGTTAACTCCTACCAACCTCCCCCTCCAGGAGCATGCATTGTAGTATTTTTGCTTCGAGGGCTAATAGATTTTTCGCAATAAGTATGTGAGTTCTTTATGACTAATGTTAAGTCCATGGATTATACGCACTCTCACCCTTCCACCATTGCCAGCCTCTCTTGTACCACGCAACTTTCGCCGGTACCATACACCCACCATATACCTTCCTCAAAACAGCCACCATACCTACCTATTATGGCATTTCCATAGCCATTCCGAGATATATTGCCATGTAACTCCACCATTCCGTTTATTATGACATGCACCATCATGGTCATATTGCCTTGCATGATTGTAAGATAGCTAGCATGATGTTTCCATGGCTTGTCCGTTTTTTTATGTCATTGCTACGCTAGATCATTGCACATCCCGGTACACCGCCGGAGGCATTCATATAGAGTCATATTTTTGTTCTAGTATCGAGTTGTAATATCGAGTTGTAAGTAAAAAGAAGTGTGATGATCATCATTATTAGAGCATTGTCCCAAAAAAAGGAAAGGCCAAAGAAAAAATAGAAAGGCCCAAAAAAAAGAAAAAAAGAAAAAATTAAAAGAAAAGAAAAGAAAAGGGACAATGCTACTATCTTTTTCTACACTTGTGCTTCAAAGTAGCACCATGATCTTCATGATAGAGAATCTCCTATGTTGTCACTTCCATATAATAGTGGGAATTTTCATTATAGAACTTGGCTTGTATATTACAACGATGGGCTTCCTCAAATGCCCTAGGTCTTCATGAGGAAGCAAGTTGATGCACACCCACTAGTTTTCTTTCGAGCTTTCATACACTTATAGCTCTAGTGCATCTGTTACATGGCAATCCCTACTCACTCACATTGATATCTATTGATGGGAATCTCCATAGCCCATTGATACGCCTAGTTGATGTGTGACTTTCTCCCTACTTTTGTCTACTACCACCTTCTATTCCACCCATAGTACTATGTCCATGGCTCACGCTCATGTATTGCGTGATGAGTTGAAAATGTTCGAAAAAGTAAAGTATGAAAACAATTTCTTGGCTGACACCGGGATAGGCATGAGGGGTTGATACGTCCAAAATGCATCACTATTTTGTATTATAATTTATCCTTATTCATTGATATATTTCACGTTATGATGATGCTCTTATGTTGTTTTGGTCTATTTTACACAGTTTGCAACTTTCCGATACCGAAACAGCAGACGCAGGATTCAGCAGGAAGAAGTGGATGCTGAGTTGCTGAAGAAGAACACCTCCAAATTACCTGAAAATTGACGGGAGGTATTTTTCAGAAGAATAACAAAGACACGCAAAAGGGGAGTCAGAGGGGGGCCACAGGGTGCCCAGACGGCCTGGGGGCGCGCCTGGAGCCCCTGGCCCACCTCTGGTCGCCCCCTTTTGCATATATGTTCTCCGTCCTCCGAAAACCCTAGGCACGGGACTTTTTACGGAGTTCTGCCGCCGCTTCGAGGCGGAAACCTACAGAGAAGAAAAGGGCATCTCCGGCGGGCAGATTCCGCCGGGGAGATCACCTCCCGGAAGGGGAGATCGTCGCCATCGTCATCACCATCATCACGGGCATCATCGAGATCATCATCAACATCATCCCCAACACCAGCACCATCTCCATCTTCATCCAAATCTCATCTTACCATCGCAACTCGTGTTGTAACTCGTACTACCTATCCTCTCTACTCCATCGGTGTTGATTACTACTTTGTGGTGAATGCTATTGAGTTTTGTTGGAGAAATATTATTATGTCCAGATTGTTTATCACATATTTATCCCCACTGATCATGATCTCTTTTATGTCTTGTGAGTAGTTACCTTAGTTCTTGAGGACATGGGGAAAGTCTTGTTGTTAGTAGTCATATGCTGTTGAAGTAATATGTGTTGTTTGATACTTAAGTTGTGTTGTCATTCTACTAGTGGTGTTGTGTGAGTCGAACACCCAACACTTCGCCTTATTAAGGACCTAGGAGAATACATTGTGTATAAAGAATGCTTATGGTGGGTTGCCGGAGTGACAGAAACCTGAACCCCAGTTCGCACGCTTTTGCATAAGGGAATAATGGATCCTCGATCGTATTGCTATGGTTAGGCTTTTGCCTTAAATTATATCTTGTATTTGCGGATGCTTGCAAGGTGTTTAATCATAAGAGTGCATTCATCTTAGTCTAGAGAGTGCACTAGCATAGATCCACCCACCAACACTTATCAACACATAACATAGTATCGATACGGAATATGGTGAAAGCACATGAGTACCTCTCCCGTGTGTCCTCAAGAACGCTTTAGTCTTTATAAGTTCAGTTGCTAGGCCTCTCCTTTGCTAAGAAAGAATTGGGCCACTTGTTACTCTCAGTATCTTTTACATTACTTGCCTTTACATTCCTGTTGCTTATATCGAGAAAAACCCCTAAAAGTTATCTTTCAGTGCTTGCAGTAATTTCTTGCTCAGAATCGCTTATCAATACCTTCTGCTCCTCGTTGGGTTCGACACTCTTACTTATCGAAAACGCTGCAACAGATCCCCTACGGTTGAGGGTCATCAAGTACCGTTTTCTGGCGCCGTTGCCGGGGAGCGTAGCGCTATTGGTAAAGTGAAACTAGTAAGAAAGTCTTTTTATAATTCTGTTTTTATTTTTGTTATTGCTGCTCTCTGTCCTTATGGACAACCCTATTATTGGAGTGTTGCTTGCGGGAAGACACCCCACACCTGTGGTGGTTGATCCTCCCCCTACTGAAATTGTGCCTTATAAAATACCAGCTGACATTATCAATTATGTTTTGGCTAATCGCTATGCAGGAGACAGACATCCCGGTGAACACTTGCTATATTTGTCACGACTATGTTCATTATTTAAGCTTGCAGGTGTATCGAGGGAGTTTGTAATGAGGAAATTGTTTGTCGTATCCCTTATAGATAAAGCTTCAGATTGGTATGGGCTTCTCGATAACCCACACTTGCTGGACTGGCAGGAGCTTATGTCTCTCTTTTATACTAAATTTTATCCTCTTCATGAAATTCATCGAGACAGGAATTATATCTATAACTTTAGGTCTCGTGACGGAGAAAGCATTGCTCAAGCTTGGGGGAGATTGAAGTCTCTAATGCTCAAATGCCCAATTCATAAGCTTCCCAAGGAAATTATACTTACACATTTTTATGCCAGGCTTTCTCGTCGGGATAAGGAGATGCTGGATGCCTCCTCTAGTGGGGTATTTCAGAAGAAGAGTGTTGAAGAAAGGTGGGATCTCCTTGAAAGAATCCAGAGGAATACTGAAGATTGGGAAATTGATAAAGGTATTGAACCCGCTATAAATTATGAACATGATTATATTGAGAGCTATGTAGAAACTGATTACTTCAATACTTTTTGCTCTAAGATTGGTCTTGATTCCCATCTAGTGATTGATTTATGCAAGAATTTTGCCTCTCATGTTGATTCTTTTAAAAAGAATAGAGACCAGCACCATGCACCTTTTAAAGAAAAACCTATTGATATTTATGTTGCTGAGCCTATTTTGCCTGCAGTTATATATGAACAGCCTCCTTTTCCCACGAGGATAAAGGAGCACTCTCTTGTGATAGGCATAATAAATAAAAGTGAGAGAAAAGTTGATGAACCTGAGGACCAGATCAGGGTCGATCCTCAAGTTGCATTGATTAAAGACCTTGTTACTGATGATGTTTTGGATTCCAATATAACTTTTTGTGCTGTTTCCACTAACCTTGTCACAGCCAAGAACAAAGGCCCAATTTCAGGTACTCCGGTGGTATCTGTTAAAATAGGAGATCACAATTATTATGGGCTATGCGATTTGGGATCGAGTGCAAGTGCTATTCCTTATTCACTCTATGAAGAAATCATCGGTGAGATTTCCCCTTGTGAACTTGAAGAAGTTGATGTTACTATTCATCTTGCAAATAGATCAACTATCTCTCCTTTCGGAATTGTGAGGGACGTTGAAGTCCTATGTGGAAAGGTAAAATACCCTACCGACTTTTTGGTGCTTGGTTCAGCCAGGGACAATTTTTCTCCCATCATTTTTGGTAGACCTTTTCTTAGAACTTGTGGAGCTATAATAGATTGCAAGAAAGGTAAAGTCTCTGTTGAATTCAATGGTGAGCCATATGAATTTAATTTTTCTAAGTTCTCTAAGCAGCCTCGTGGTACTGATTTACCTAGTGATGACAAAATTATTGAAAGTATTGCCTCTATTGCTATTCCCCCTGATGATCCTTTGCAGCAATACATGGAGGACCACGAGAATGATTTACATATGCAGGAAAGAAATGAACTAGATGAAATATTCTTGAGGCAGCCTGCTATCCTGAAGCACAACCTTCTGGTTGAACCTTTGGGAATTTTATCAAAACCGAAAGAAGACCCGGTGTTCAATCTTAAACCTCTTCCCGATACGCTCAAGTATGCTTATTTAGATGAAAAGAAAGTATATCCTGTTATTATCAATTCTAACCTTTCAGGATATGAAGAAGAGTGATTATTGGAAGTACTTCGTAAACACCAAGGCGCAATTGGCTACACCCTTGATGACCTTAAGGGGATTAGTCCATCTATCTGTCAACATACTATCAACCTTGAGCCTGATGCTAAACCAGTTGTTGATCATCAACGACGGTTGAACCCGAAGATGATGGATGTCGTGAGAACTGAGATTCTCAAGCTTCTAGCCGCAGGTATTATCTACCCTATAGCTGATAGTAAGTGGGTAAGTCCGGTACATTGTGTTCCTAAGAAAGGAGGTACAACTGTGGTTCCTAATGATAAAAATGAACTAATACCTCAGAGAATTATTATTGGATATAGAATGTGTATTGATTACAGGAAGTTGAACAAGGCAACCAGGAAGGATCACTACCCGTTGCCGTTCATCGACCAAATGCATGAAAGGTTATCCAAAAATACCCACTTTTGTTATCTCGATGGTTATTCTGGCTTCTCTCAAATTCATGTTAACACTGTCGATCAAGAGAAGACCACTTTTACTTGTCCTTTTGGTACTTATGCTTACAGACGTATGCCTTTTGGTTTATGTAATGCCCCTGCTACTTTTCAAAGGTGTATGTCTGCTATCTTGCATGGTTTCTGCGGGGATATTATGGAAGTCTTCATGGACGATTTCTCTGTCTATGGAACTTCATTTGACCATTGTCTTCACAACCTTAATAAAGTTTTGCAGAGATGCGAGGAGACAAATTTGGTACTCAACTGGGAGAAGTGCCACTTTATGGTTAATGAAGGAATTGTTCTTGGTCACAAGATTTCCGAAAGGGGAATTGAAGTGGACAAAGCCAAGATCGAAGCTATTGAGAGGATGCCTTATCCAAAGGACATCAAAGGTATTCACAGTTTTCTCGGTCATGCAGGTTTTTATAGAAGATTTATTAAAGACTTTTCTAAAACCTCGAGACCACTCACTAATCTTCTCCAGAAGGATGTTCCTTTTGCGTTTGATGAAAATTGCAAGGAAGCTTTTGGAATCCTTAAGAAAGCTTTAATAACTGCTCCTATAGTACAACCACCTGACTGGAACTTACCTTTTGAAATTATGTGTGATGCAAGTGATTTTGCTGTTGGAGCTGTTTTAGGACAAAGGGTTGATAAGAAATTGAATGTTATACATTATGCTAGTAAAACCCTTGATAGTGCTCAAAGAAATTATGCTACTACTGAGAAGGAATTCTTAGCTGTAGTTTTTGCTTGTGATAAGTTTAGGCAGTATATTGTTGATTCTAAAGTTATTATTCATACTGATCATGCTGCCATTAAATATCTTATGACAAAGAAGGATGCCAAACCAAGGCTTATCAGATGGGTACTCCTTCTCCAAGAATTTGATTTGCAGATTGTTGATAGGAAAGGGGAAGACAATCCGGTAGCGGACAATCTTTCAAGAATGGAAGATATACCGCATGATCCCATCCCAGTTAACGATAGTTTTCCAGACGAGCAACTCGTCGTTGTAAAAATACAACCTCTTTCCGACCCTTGGTATGCAGATTATGCTAATTTTATTGTTGCGAAGTATTTGCCTCCAGGTCTAACATTTCAGCAAAGGAAGAAGTTCTTTCATGATTTGAGGCACTACTTTTGGGATGACCCACATCTTTTCAAAGAAGGCCCCGACGGGATCGTGAGAAGATGCATCCCGGAACATGAGCAGAAGGACATTCTCAGACGGTGCCATGACAGTCCCTATGGAGGACATCATGCCGGCGAAAGGACTGCACATAAGGTTCTTCAATCAGGTTTTTATTGGCCCACTCTCTTTAAAGATGCTAGAAATTATGTTTTAGCTTGTGATAAATGTCAGAGAGTTGGTAACATTAGTAGAAGGATGAGATTCCTATGAATTACTCGCTAGTGATTGAACCTTTCGATTGTTGGGGTTTCGATTTTATGGGTCCTTTTCCTTCTTCGCACAAGTACACTCACATTTTAGTAGCTGTTGATTATGTGACCAAGTGGGTTGAAGCAATCCCCACTGAAAGTGCTGATCACAAAACATCCTTGAAAATGCTTAAGGATGTAATATTTCCTAGGTTTGGTGTACCAAGGTACCTCATGACCGATGGAGGATCACACTTCACGCACGGAGCTTTTAGAAAAGCTTTGGCTAAATACGATGTTAATCATAGAATTGCTTCACCGTATCATCCTCAAACTAGTGGGCAAGTTGAGCTCACCAATAGAGATATTAAGTTGATCTTGCAGAAAACAGTAAACAGAAATAGGAAGGATTGGTCAAATAAATTGGGAGATGCTTTGTGGGCATATAGAACTGCTTACAAAAAACCCCATGGGCATGTCCCCCTATAAGATGGTATATGGCAAGGCTTGCCATCTGCCATTAGAGCTAGAGCACAAAGCTTACTGGGCTGTTAGAGAGCTTAACGCTGACCCAAAACTAGCTGGTGAGAAGCGTCTCATGAACTTGACTTCTCTAGATGAATGGAGAAGTGAAGCTTACGAGAGCGCTAAAATGTTCAAAGAAAAGGTAAAAAGGTCGCATGATAGGAAGATTCTGAAACGTGAATTTAATGTTGGTGATAAAGTTTTGTTGTTTAGATCCCGTTTCAGGTTTTCTCCAGGTAAACTACTTTCCAGGTGGTAAGGACCATCTCATATTGAAGAAGTTTATCGGTCTGGCGCAATTAAGATTAATAATTTTGAAGGCACCAAACCTCAAGTTGTGAATGGGCAAAGACTTAAACATTACATAGCTGGAGACCCTGTCGATGTTGATGCGAATATAATATACACAACAACCCACGAAAAACATGTTGCAGCCCTGTTTCAGACGCTAGCAGAAGCAGAATAAAAAAAAGGTATGTAGTACGGTAAGAAAACACCGCAAAACATCATAAAAGTTCCGTATTACGAGTTTTTGTAAAATTAGCAAAATTTCGAGTCGAAGTGGAGCCGGAGACGACCACCAGGGAGTCCAGGCGCCCCCCTGGCGCCCCCCCCCCTGGGCCGCACCGGCAGGCCGCCTGGACACCCTGGTGCCCGTCTCCGACCCCGCTTTGGTCCGTTACCTTCCTTTCTGTGCATAAATTTTTCCTATATATTTGCCCGGGTTGTTCCGGCAACGTTTCTTGCGATTTCGCGTGTTTTCTCTTTGATCTGTTTCTGCCAGGAAATCTTTCAGCTAAATTTAGGTGCCATGGCTTCTCCAAGTTCCCCCAAGGACGCGTTCGTCGTCAACGTCATCAACCCTTACCTCGCTGAGGTGAAGAAGCACCCTCAGGTTGTTCAGATGAAGGAGGGCGTCCTTCATCAAGAAGATCTGAAGGGACCTATCAAGGAGGGGAGCGTCCAGGCCAGGCTGGAAGAAGTGGAGCAAGAAGTCTTCAAGTACAAGAAGATGACTGAGCGTGGTGTCGAAGCTAACTTTGACATCACCAACGAGCTGAAGAACTACTTTCTGAAGGAGATGAAGGAGATGTGGGAAAGAATCGCCGCCCCTGAAGACAGAATCATAGAACTCCAAGGGCAAATTAATGATTTATATAACCAGAACTGTGAGTATGAACTAAGATTTATGCGCATGAGTTTGGGTGCTGAATGCAGGATTCAGGAGATGAGCCTCTCACAAGAGACTTTAGCAAGATATCCATGGAAGCGTTTCGCCAAGGATTACGTGATTAACCCCAGCAAGTATGGGTAAAATCTCCATGGGTAATGGCATTCCCTTGGCTTGTTCCAAGCTTGGGGGAGTGCCCGGTATCTTTATCTTTTACCTTTTGTCTTTCAGAAGTCAAGTAGAGTCGTATCATGTCTAGGGAGGTTATTATATGAGATAGGTGTGTGCATTGAGGTCTATCACCCCTTTGGTGAAGAATTGTATCCGTGTGTGTGGAGTCGTTTATGATGGAATATTAATGAGAAGTTTATCGGTTCCTTTTGCTGCACTCGGTATTCTCTTCACGCAATCAACCTTATATGATGATTCTTATGGGGAGTATTGACCTTATGTCAGGTATGGCTATGAAACTTTATTTAATCTTGGCAAACATAGCTTTGGTCATAACAACAAGCATGATTCTCTTAAAGTATCAACATAGCCAAAACCTTTATGTTATTATGCTTGAAGTGTTATGTTGACAAGGAAGACAATTTGATGTGTTATGCTTATTTCAATGTTCATGCTTTATAATGCTTTGCATCTTAGTCATCATCAGTTGTCTGCTCTTTCAAAACCTTTGCTAGCCTAACTCTGTACTAAGCGGAATTCTGCTTGTGCGTCCATACCCTTAAGCCAATACCTTCCATATGAGTCCACCATACCTACCTACTCGTGGTACTCCACTACCACCTCCTAAAGTATATAATTTATGTGTTATCCTTAAATGTTCAAAATCTTTTATTTTGTGCCTCTGCTTTAGCTCATGAGGAAGTAGTAGCTAATTCATGACCTTTTTGAGTTGGAAAAGCTTCACCCTGGGATTGCATGTATAATGTGCAAACCCATAATACGAAAAGGAACTGGCATTGAGTGCGCCCGGCTTAAAAATAATATAACAAACAAACCCTCCTTCACGCTTTGTTCATGAGAAATCAGAAAACTTTGGCAGTGATAAACAAAGGAGAATAAGAGGATGTTATCATCCTCATACGGGAGCCGTTCCTCGAAACTTGTCCAGTCCAAGAAATAATTGAGTTATCTATTAGCATTCGTTGACGAATCATGCACCTCTCAAAAACTTGTTTTCATTCTGTTTGATTTGAGGATAGCACATGAGTTTTCCCTACTACCCTAGAGCAGGGCCTATCTTTTAATTTTAAGTTGAGTCAGTTATTTCTACTTCCCTCTATTTCTCAAAGAGAGCAGACGTTTGATGTTGATAAGGATTCATTCATATAAAGCTGCATTAAGATTTGTCATATCATATCCTTGTTGACATTATCATTTGATAAGTAAGTTGTTTGTCATGCCCAACTAAGGCAAATATCTTCCTTCGTGTTAACACTTTCACTTCTCGCTTATTAACTTGTTATTACAAAAAGCTTCAATTAATCCCATCAAAAGCAAAAGTTAAAATTATTTGTTGTTCTTTGACCAAAGGACATGTTTGCCATGATATAATGAGTTTCCATTGGTCCTACTTTCGAATATAAGTGTTGACACTCTCTCATAAGAGCCTTATGAGTTGAAGATTGTTGCTGAGGATATTTGAGTTGGTGAAGAGACTATGATGATTCTTGTCCGTATTCTATTTATCGACACTTCACTCTCTAAACTTGTGGACAGGTTTACCGAGTTCATATTCGCTTGGGGACAAGCGAGGTCTAAGCTTGGGGGTGTTGATACGTCCAAAATGCATCACTATTTTGTATTATAATTTATCCTTATTCATTGATATATTTCACGTTATGATGATGTTCTTATGTTGTTTTGGTCTATTTTACACAGTTTGCAACTTTCCGATACCGAAACAGCAGACGCAGGATTCAGCAGGAAAAAGTGGATGCTGAGTTGCTGAAGAAGAACACCTCCAAATTACCTGAAAATTGACGGGAGGTATTTTTCAGAAGAATAACGAAGAAACGCAAAAGGGGAGTCAGAGGGGGGCCACAGGGTGCCCAGGCGGCCTGGGGGCGCGCCCCCCTGGCCGCGCCGGGGGGGGGCGCCTAGAGCCCCTAGACCACCTCTGGTCGCCCCCTTTTGCATATATGTTCTCCGTCCTCCGAAAACCCTAGGCACGGGACTTTTTACGGAGTTCCGCCGCCGCTTCGAGGCGGAAACCTACAGAGAAGAAAAGGGCATCTCCGGCGGGCAGATTCCGCCGGGGAGATCACCTCCCGGAAGGGGAGATCGTCGCCATCGTCATCACCATCATCACGGGCATCATCGAGATCATCATCAACATCATCCCCAACACCAGCACCATCTCCATCTTCATCCAAATCTCATCTTACCATCGCAACTCGTGTTGTAACTCGTACTACCTATCCTCTCTACTCCATCGGTGTTGATTACTACTTTGTGGTGAATGCTATTGAGTTTTATTGGAGAAATATTATTATGTCCAGATTGTTTATCACATATTTATCCCCACTTATCATGATCTCTTTTATGTCTTGTGAGTAGTTACCTTAGTTCTTGAGGACATGGGGAAAGTCTTGTTGTTAGTAGTCATATGCTGTTGAAGTAATATGTGTTGTTTGATACTTAAGTTGTGTTGTTATTCTACTAGTGGTGTTGTGTGAGTCGAACACCCAACACTTCGCCTTATTAAGGACCTAGGAGAATACATTGTGTATAAAGAATGCTTATGGTGGGTTGCCGGAGTGATAGAAACCTGAACCCCAAATCGCACGCTTTTGCATAAGGGAATAATGGATCCTCGATCGTATTGCTATGGTTAGGATTTTGCCTTAAATTCTATCTTGTATTTGCGGATGCTTGCAAGGTGTTTAATCATAAGAGTGCATTCATCTTAGTCTAGAGAGTGCACTAGCATAGATCCACCCACCAACACTTATCAACACATAACATAGTATCGATACGGAATATAGCGAAAGCACATGACTACCTCTCCCATGTGTCCTCAAGAATGCTTTAGTCTTTATAAGTTCAGTTGCTAGGCCTCTCCTTTGCTAAGAAAGGATTGGGCCACTTGTTACTCTCAGTATCTTTTACATTACTTGCCTTTACATTCCTGTTGCTTATATCGAGAAAAACCCCTAAAAGTTATCTTTCAGTGCTTGCAGTAATTTCTTGCTCAGAATCGCTTATCAATACCTTCTGCTCCTCGTTGGGTTCGACACTCTTACTTATCGAAAACGCTGCAACAGATCCCCTACGGTTGAGGGTCATCAGGGGTACCTTGTGTTAAGAAAAGGGAGCATAAAAGACTATATGATTTTGTAGGGATAACGTTCTTTAGCATTGATATTTTGAAAGACTTGATTGTTTGTTGGGATGCCCGAGTATTAAATTCTTCTATGTCAAATGATAAACTATTGCTTTGAATCACTCGTGTCATAATATTCATGCCATGATTAGGTTACATGATCAAGATTATGCTAGGTAGCATTCCACATCAAAAATTATCTTTTTTATCATTTACCTACTCGAGGACGAGCAGGAATTAAGCTTGGGGATGCTGATACATCTCCGTCGTATCTATAATTTTTGATTGTTCCATGCCAATATTCAACAACTTTCATATACTTTTGGCAACTTTTTATACTATTTTTTGGGACTAACATATTGATCCAGTGCCTAGTGCTAGTTCCTGTTTGTTGCACGTTTTTTGTTTCGCAGAATATCCATATCAAACGCAGTCCAAACGGAATAAAAATGGACAGAGATTTTTTTGGAATATATGTGAATTTTGGGAAGTTGAACCAACATGAAACGATGCCCGAGTGGGCCACGAGGCAGGGGCGCGCCCTGGGAAGGGGGGCGCGCCCTGGGCCCTCGTGGCCACACCGTAAGGCGGTTGATTCTCTTCTTTCGCCGCAAGAAGGCTAATATCCAGAAAAAAAATCATGTCAAAAAATCAGCCAAATCGGAGTTACGAATCTCCGGGAATATAAGAAACGGTGAAGGGACAGAATCTGGGAACGCGGAAATAGAGAGAGACAGAGAGACAGATCCAATCTCGGAGGGGCTCTCGCCCTTCCCACACCATGGAGACCATGGACCAGAGGGGAAACTGTTGGGGAACATAGTATTTTCAAAATTTTCCTACGATCACGCAAGATCTATCTACTAGATGCATAGCAACGAGAGGGGAGAGTGTGTCTACGTACCCTCGTAGACCGAAAGCGGAAGCGTTTATCAACGCGGTTGATGTAGTCGTGCACCTTCACGATCCGTCCCGATCTAGTACCGAACGTACGGCACCTCCGCGTTCAGCACACGTTCAGCTCGATGACGTCCTCGCCTTCTTGATCCAGCAAGACGGGCGAAGTAGTAGATGAGTTCCGGCAGCACGACGGCGTGGTGACGGTTGTTGATGAAGAATAATCTCTGCAGGGCTTCGCCAAGCACTACAGAAACTAGACGGAGGATAAACTAGAGGGTCGGGGTAGCCGGCACACGGCTTGGTGTATCTTGATGTGTCTTGGGTGCTAGCCCTACCCCTCTATTTATATGTTGAGCCCTGGGGTCGAAACTTGGAGCAAAAGCCTCCTCAAAGTCGGTTTTGCCCGAAAGGAAAGAGTCCCACTCGGACTCCAGGGCTAGACGCCATGGTTCCCGGCGTCTACCCCCTAGACGCCAGGGTTCCTGGCGTCTAGCCTCTGGTCTCCGCAAAACTTCCTTTTGCACTTTCCTAAAGCCTCGTGGGCTTTCCCCTTTGGCCCAAATAAAGTGTTCTCGTACCCAAACACTTCGGGAAACATCCGGAACCCCTTCCGGTGAATTCCGGAACCCTTCCGGAGGTCAAACACTATTATCCCATATATTAATCTTTATCTCCGGACCATTCCGGAGTTCCTCGTCATGTCTGTGATCTCATCTGGGACTCCGAACAACATTCGGTCACCAACATACATAACTCATTAAATACTATATCGTCAACGAAACGTTAAGCGTGCGGACCCTACGGGTTCGAGAACTATGTAGACATGACCGAGACATCTCTCCGGTCAATAACCAATAGCGGAACCTGGATGCCCATATTGGCTCCTACATATTCTACGAAGATCTTTATCGGTCGAACCGCATAACAACATACGTTGTTCCCTTTGTCATCGGTATGTTACTTGCCTGAGATTCGATCGTCGGTATCATCATACCTAGTTCAATCTTGTTACCGGCAAGTCTCTTTACTCGTTCCGTAATACATCATCTCGTGACTAACTCATTAGTCATTTGCTTGCAAGGCTTATTATGATGTGCATTACCGAGATGGCCCAGAGATACCTCTCCGACACTCGGAGTGACAAATCCTAATCTTGATCTATGCCAACACCACAAACACCTTCGGAAACACCTGTAGAGCATCTTTATAATCACCCAGTTACGTTGTGACGTTTGATAGCACACAAGGTGTTCCTCCGGTATTTGGGAGTTGCATAATCTCATAGTCATAGGAACATGTATAAGTCATGAAGAAAGCAATAGCAGTAAAACTAAACGATCATACTGCTAAGCTAACGGATGGGTCTTGTCCATCATATCATTCTCCTAATGATGTGATCCCGTTGATCAAATGACAACTCATGTCTATGGTTAGGAAACATAACCATCTTTGATCAATGAGCTAGTCTAGTATAGGC
Organism: Secale cereale; assembly: GCA_902687465.1. Taxonomy (NCBI): domain Eukaryota; kingdom Viridiplantae; phylum Streptophyta; class Magnoliopsida; order Poales; family Poaceae; genus Secale; species Secale cereale. Next base: position 518,277,409 of record LR738709.1, read on the forward strand.
ATACTAGGGACACTCTGTTTTGTCTATGTATTCACACATGTACTAAGTTTCCGGTTAATACAATTCTAGCATGAATAATAAACATTTATCATGATATAAGGAAATATAAATAACAACTTTATTATTGCCTCTAGGGCATATTTCCTTCAGTCTCCCACTTGCACTAGAGTCAATAATCTAGCTCACATCGCCATGTGATTTAATACCGATAGTTCACATCGTTATGTGAATAACACCCATAGTTCACATCGCCATGTGACCAACACCCAAAGGGTTTACTAGAGTCAATAATCTAGTTCACATCGCTATGTGATTAATACCCAAGAGTAATAAGGTGTGATCATGTTTTGCTTGTGAGAGAAGTTTAGTCAACGGTTCTGTCACATTCAGATCCGTATGTATTTCGCAAATTTCTATGTCTACAATGCTCTGCATGGAGCTACTCTAGCTAATTGCTCCCACTTTCAATACGCATCCAGATTGATAGTTAGAGTCATCTGGATTCAGTGTCAAAGCTTGCATCGGCGTAACCCTTTACGACGAACTCTTTATCACCTCCATAATCGAGAAACATTTCCTTAGTCATCCAGTTACTAAGGATAATTTTGACCGCTGTACAGTGATCTACTCCTGGATCACTATTGTACCTCCCTGTCAAACTCATGGCAAGGTACACGGCATGTTTGGTACACAGCACGACATACTTTATAGAACCTATGGCTGAGGCATAGGGAATAACTTTCATTCTCTCTATATTTTTCTGTCGTGGTCTGGCTTTGAGTCTTACTCAACTTCACACCTTACAAGTCAGGCAAGAACTCCTTCTTTGACTGATCCATTTTGAACTACTTCAAAATCTTATCCAGGTATGTACTCATCGAAAGTCTTATCAAGCGTCTTGATCTATCTCTATAGATCTTGATGCCCAATATGTAAGTAGCTTCACCAAGGTCTTTCTTTGAAAAACTCCTTTCAAACACTCCTTTATGCTTTCCAGAAAATTCTACATCATTTCCGATCGACAATATGTCATTCACATATACTTATCAGAAATGGTGTAGTGCTCCCACTCACTTTCTTGTAAATACAGGCTTAACCGCAAGTCTGTATAAATCTATATGCTTTGATCAACTTATCAAAGCGTATATTCCAACTCCGAGATGCTTGCACCAGTCCATAGATGGATCGCTGGAGCTTGCACATTTTGTTAGCACCTTTAGGATTGACAAAACCTTCTGGTTGCATCATATACAATTATTCTTTAATAAATCCATTAAAGAATGCAGTTTTGTTATCCATTTGCGAGATTTCATAAAATGCGGCAATTGCTAACATGATTCGGACAGACTTAAGCATCGCTACGGGTGAGAAAGTCTCATCGTAGTCAACTCCTTGAACTTGTCGAAAACCTTTCGCAACAAGTCGAGCTTTGTAAACAGTAACATTACCGTCAGTGTCAGTCTTCCTCTTGAAGATCCATTTATTTTCAATGGCTTGCCGATCATCGGGCAAGTCAACCAAAGTCCATACTTTGTTCTCATACATGGATCCCATCTCAGATTTCATGGCCTCAAGCCATTTTGCGGAATCTGGGCTCATCATCGCTTCCTCATAGTTCGCAGGTTCATCATGGTCTAGTAACATGACTTCCAGAACTGGGTTGCCGTACCACTCTGGTGCGGAACATACTCTGGTTGATCTACGACGTTCAGCAGAAACTTGATCTGAAGTTTCATGATCATCATCATTAGCTTCCTCACTAATTGGTGTAGGAATCACTGGAACTAGTTTCTGTGATGTTCTACTTTCCAATTCGGGAGAAGGTACAATTACGTCATCAAGTTCTACTTTCCTCCCACTCACTTCTTTCGAGAGAAACTCCTTCTCTAGAAAGGATCCTCTCTTAGCAACAAAGACCTTGCCTTCGGATCTGTGATAGAAGGTGTACCCAACAGTTTCTTGTGGGTATCCTATGAAGATTTACTTCTCTGATTTGGGTTCGAGCTTATCATGTTGAAACTTTTTCACATAAGCATCGCAGTCCCAAACTTAAAGAAATGACAGCTTAGGTTTCTCATCAAACCACAGTTCATACGGTGTCATCTCCACGGTTTTAGATGGTGCCCTATTTAATGTGAATGTAGCTATCTCTAATGCATAACCCCAAAAGTGATAGTGGTAGATCGGTAAGAGACATCATCGATCGCACCATATCTAATAAAGTACGGTTATGACGTTCGGACACACCATTACACTATGGTGTTCCAGGTGGCGTGAGTAGTGAAACTATTTCACATTGTTTTCACTGAAGGCCAAACTCGCTAACTCAAATATTTTACCTCTACGATCATATCGTAGAAACTCTTATTTTCTGTTACGATGATTCTCCACTTCACTCTGAAATTCTTTGAACTTTTCAAATGTTTCAAACTTGTGCTTCATTAAGTAGATATACCCATATCAGCTTAAATCATCACTGAAGGTCAGAAAATAACGATACCCGCCACGAGCTTCAACACTCATTGGTCCGCATACATCAGTATGTATGATTTCCAACAACTCTGTTGCTCGCTCCACAGTTCCGGAGAACGGAGTTTTAGTCATCTTGCCCATGAGGCATGGTTCGCAAGCACCAAGTGATTCATATTCAAGTGATTCCAAAAGTCCATCATTATGGAGTTTCTTCATGCGTTTTACACCAATATGACCTAAACGGCAGTGCCACAAATAAGTTGCACTATCATTATTAACCTTGCATCTTTTGGTTTCAATATTATGAATATGTGTATCACTACAATCGAGATCCATCAAACCATTTTCATCGGGTGTATGACCATAGAAGGTTTTATTCATGTAAACAGAACAACAATTATTCTCTAACTTACATGAATAACCGTATTGTAATAAACATGTTCAAATCATATTCATGCTCAACACAAACACCAAATAACACTTATTTAGTTTCAACACTAATCCCGAAAGTATAGGGAGTGTGCGATGATGATCATATCAATCTTGGAACTACTTCCAATACACATCGTCACTTCATCCTTTAACTAGTTTATGTTCATTATGCAACTCCCATTTCGAGTTACTACTCTTTAGCAACTGAACAAGTATCAAATACCGAGGGGTTGCTATGAACACTAGTGAAATACACATCAATAATCTGTATATCAAATATACCTTTGTTCACTTTGCCATCCTTCTTATCCGCCAAATATCTAGGGCAGTTCCACTTCTATTGACCATTTCCTTTGCAGTAGAAGCACTTAGTTTCAGGCTTGAGTTTAGATTTGGGTTTCTTCACGGGAGTGACAACTTTCTTGTCATTCTTCTTGAAGTTCCCCTTCTATCCCTTTGCCCTTTACTTGAAACAAGTGGTCTTGTTAACCATCAACACTTGATGCTCCTTTTTGATTTCTACCTTCGCCGATTTCAGCATCGCAAAGAGCTCGGGAATTCCCTTGCATATTATAGTTCATCACGAAGTTCTACTAACTTGGTGATAGTGACTAGAGAACTTTGTCGATTACTATCTTATCTGGAAGATTAACTCCCACTTGATTCAAGTAATTGTAGTACCCAGACAATCTGAGCACATGCTCACTGGTTGAGCTATTCTCCTCCATCTTGTAGGCAAAGTACTTTCAAAGGTCTTATACCTCTCGACACGGGCATTAGTATGAAATACTAATTTCAACTCTTGGAACATCTTATATGCTCCGTGGCGTTCAAAACCTTTTTGAAGTCCCGGTTCTAAGCCGTAAAGCATGGTGCACTTAAACTATCAAGTAGTCATCATACCGAGCTTTTGTCAAAACGTTCATAACGTCTATATCTGCTCCTGCAATAGGTCTGTCACCTAGCGGTGCATCAAGGACATAATTATTCTGTGCAGCAATGAGGATAATCCTCAGATCACGGAACAATTCCGCATCATTGCTACTAACAATTTTCAACTTAGTTTTCTCTAGGAACATATAAAAAATAAACGTGGAGCAACATCGCGAGCTATTGATCTACAACATAGATATGCTAATACTACCAGGACTAAGTTCATGATAAATTAAAGTTCAATTAATCATATTACTTAAGAACTCCCACTTAGATAGACATCCCTCCGGTCATCTAAATGATCACGTGATCCAAATCAACTAAACCATGTCCGATCATCACGTGAGATGGAGTAGTTTCAATGGTGAACATCTTATGTTGATCATATCTACTATATGATTCACGCTCGACCTTTCGGTCTCCAGTGTTCCGAGGCCATATCTGCATATGCTAGGCTCGTCAAGTTTAACCCGAGTATTCTCTGTGTGCAAAACTGTCTTACACCCGTTGTATTTGAACGTAGAGCCTATCACACCCGATCATCACGTGGTGTCTCAGCACGAAGAACTTTCGCAACAGTGCATACTCAGGGAGAACACTTGTACCTTGAAATTTTGTAAGGGATCATCTTATAATGCTACCGTCGTACTAAGCAAAATAAGAAGCATAATAAGATAAACATCACATGCAAATCAAAATATGTGACATGATATGGCCATCATCATCTTGTGCTTTTGATCTCCATCTCCAAAGCACCGTCATGATCACCTTCGTCACCGGCGCGACACCTTGATCTCCATCGTAGCATCGTTGTCGTCTCGCCAACTATTTCTTCTACGACTATCGCTACCGCTTAGTGATAAAGTAAAGCAATTACATGGCGATTGCATTTCATACAATAAAGCGACAACCATATGGCTCCTGCCAGTTGCCGATAACTTTACAAAACATGATCATCTCATACATAACCGTATATCTCATCATGTCTTGACCATATCACATCACAACATGCCCTGCAAAAACAAGTTAGACGTCCTCTACTTTGTTGTTGCAAGTTTTACGTGGCTGCTACGGGCTTAGCAAGAACCGTTCTTACCTACGCATACAAAACCACAACGATGTTTCGTCAAGTATGTGCTGTTTTAACCTTCACAAGGACCGGGCGTAGCCACACTTGATTCAGCTAAAGTGAGAGAGACAGACACTCGCCAGTCACCTTTAAGCAACGAGTGCTCGTAACGATGAAACCAGTCTCGCGTAAGCGTACGCGTAATGTCGGTCCGGGCCGCTTCATCTCACAATACCGCCGAAGCTAAGTATGACATGCTGGTAAGCAGTATGACTAGTATCGTCCACAACTCACTTGTGTTCTACTCGTGCATATACTCTACGCATAGACCTGGCTCATGATGCCACTGTTGGGGAACGTATTATTTTCAAAATTTTCCTACGATCACGCAAGATCTATCTACTAGATGCATAGCAACGAGAGGGGAGAGTGTGTCTACGTACCCTCGTAGACCGAAAGCGGAAGCGTTTATCAACGCGGTTGATGTAGTCGTGCACCTTCACGATCCGTCCCGATCTAGTACCGAACGTACGGCACCTCCGCGTTCAGCACACGTTCAGCTCGATGACGTCCTCGCCTTCTTGATCCAGCAAGACGGGTGAAGTAGTAGATGAGTTCCGGCAGCACGACGGCGTGGTGACGGTTATTGATGAAGAATAATCTCTGCAGGGCTTCGCCAAGCGCTACAGAAACTAGACGGAGGATAAACTAGAGGGTCGGGGTAGCCGGCACACGGCTTGGTGTATCTTGATGTGTCTTGGGTGCTAGCCCTACCCCTCTATTTATATGTTGAGCCCTGGGGTCGAAACTTGGAGCAAAAGCCTCCTCAAAGTCGGTTTTGCCCGAAAGGAAAGAGTCCCACTCGGACTCCAGGGCTAGACGCCAGGGTTCCTGGCGTCTAGCCTCTGGTCTCCGCAAAACTTCCTTTTGCACTTTCCTAAAGCCTCGTGGGCTTTCCCCTTTGGCCCAAATAAAGTGTTCTCGTACCCAAACACTTCGGGAAACATCCGGAACCCCTTCCGGTGAATTCCGGAACCCTTCCGGAGGTCAAACACTATTATCCCATATATTAATCTTTATCTCCGGACCATTCCGAAGTTCCTCGTCATGTCCGTGATCTCATCCGGGACTCCGAACAACATTTGGTCACCAACATACATAACTCATTAAATACTATATCGTCAACGAAACGTTAAGCGTGCGGACCCTACGGGTTCGAGAACTATGTAGACATGACCGAGACATCTCTCCGGTCAATAACCAATAGCGGAACCTGGATGCCCATATTGGCTCCTACATATTCTACGAAGATCTTTATCGGTCGAACCGCATAACAACATACGTTGTTCCCTTTGTCATCGGTATGTTACTTGCCTGAGATTCGATCGTCGGTATCATCATACCTAGTTCAATCTCGTTACCGGCAAGTCTCTTTACTCGTTCCGTAATACATCATCTCGTGACTAACTCATTAGTCATTTGCTTGCAAGGCTTATTATGATGTGCATTACCGAGAGGGCCCAGAGATACCTCTCCGACACTCGGAGTGACAAATCCTAATCTTGATCTATGCCAACACCACAAACACCTTCGGAAACACCTGTAGAGCATCTTTATAATCACCCAGTTACGTTGTGACGTTTGATAGCACACAAGGTGTTCCTCCGGTATTCGGGAGTTGCATAATCTCATAGTCATAGGAACATGTATAAGTCATGAAGAAAGCAATAGCAGTAAAACTAAACGATCATAGTGCTAAGCTAACGGATGGGTCTTGTCCATCATATCATTCTCCTAATGATGTGATCCCGTTGATCAAATGACAACTCATGTCTATGGTTAGGAAACATAACCATCTTTGATCAATGAGCTAGTCTAGTAGAGGCATACTAGGGACACTCTGTTTTGTCTATGTATTCACACATGTACTAAGTTTCCGGTTAATACAATTCTAGCATGAATAATAAACATTTATCATGATATAATGAAATATAAATAACAACTTTATTATTGCCTCTAGGGCATATTTCCTTCAGTCTCCCACTTGCACTAGAGTCAATAATCTAGCTCACATCGCCATGTGATTTAATACCGATAGTTCACATCGTTATGTGAATAACACCCATAGTTCACATCGCCATGTGACCAACACCCAAAGGGTTTACTAGAGTCAATAATCTAGTTCACATCGCTATGTGATTAATACCCAAGAGTAATAAGGTGTGATCATGTTTTGCTTGTGAGAGAAGTTTAGTCAACGGTTCTGTCACATTCAGATCCGTATGTATTTCGCAAATTTCTATGTCTACAATGCTCTGCATGGAGCTACTCTAGCTAATTGCTCCCACTTTCAATACGCATCCAGATTGATAGTTAGAGTCATCTGGATTCAGTGTCAAAGCTTGCATCGGCGTAACCCTTTACGACGAACTCTTTATCACCTCCATATTCGAGAAACATTTCCTTAGTCATCCAGTTACTAAGGATAATTTTGACCGCTGTACAGTGATCTACTCCTGGATCACTATTGTACCTCCCTGTCAAACTCATGGCAAGGTACACAACATGTTTGGTACACAGCACGGCATACTTTATAGAACCTATGGCTGAGGCATAGGGAATGACTTTCATTCTCTCTATATTTTTCTGCCGTGGTCTGTCTTTGAGTCTTACTCAACTTCACACCTTACAAGTCAGGCAAGAACTCCTTCTTTGACTGATCCATTTTGAACTACTTCAAAATCTTATCAAGGTATGTACTCATCGAAATTCTTATCAAGCGTCTTGATCTATCTCTATAGATCTTGATGCCCAATATGTAAGTAGCTTCACCAAGGTCTTTCTTTGAAAAACTCCTTTCAAACACTCCTTTATGCTTTCCAGAAAATTCTACATCATTTCCGATCGACAATATGTCATTCACATATACTTATCAGAAATGGTGTAGTGCTCCCACTCACTTTCTTGTAAATACAGGCTTAACCGCAAGTCTGTATAAATCTATATGCTTTGATCAACTTATCAAAGCGTATATTCCAACTCCGAGATGCTTGCACCAGTCCATAGATGGATCGCTGGAGCTTGCACATTTTGTTAGCACCTTTAGGATTGACAAAACCTTTTGGTTGCATCATATACAATTCTTCTTTAATAAATCCATTAAAGAATGCAGTTTTGTTATCCATTTGCGAGATTTCATAAAATGCGGCAATTGCTAACATGATTCGGACAGACTTAAGCATCGCTACGGGTGAGAAAGTCTCATCGTAGTCAACTCCTTGAACTTGTCGAAAACCTTTCGCAACAAGTCGAGCTTTGTAAACAGTAACATTACCGTCAGTGTCAGTCTTCCTCTTGAAGATCCATTTATTTTCAATGGCTTGCCGATCATCGGGCAAGTCAACCAAAGTCCATACTTTGTTCTCATACATGGATCCCATCTCATATTTCATGGCCTCAAGCCATTTTGCGGAATCTGGGCTCATCATCGCTTCCTCATAGTTCGCAGGTTCATCATGGTCTAGTAACATGACTTCCAGAACTGGGTTGCCGTACCACTCTGGTGCGGAACGTACTCTGGTTGATCTACGACGTTCAGCAGAAACTTGATCTGAAGTTTCATGATCATCATCATTAGCTTCCTCACTAATTGGTGTAGGAATCACTGGAACTAGTTTCTGTGATGTTCTACTTTCCAATTCGGGAGAAGGTACAATTACGTCATCAAGTTCTACTTTCCTCCCACTCACTTCTTTCGAGAGAAACTCCTTCTCTAGAAAGGATCCTCTCTTAGCAACAAAGACCTTGCCTTCGGATTTGTGATAGAAGGTGTACCCAATAGTTTCTTTTGGGTATCCTATGAAGATTTACTTCTTCGATTTGGGTTCGAGCTTATCATGTTGAAACTTTTTCACATAAGCATCGCAGTCCCAAACTTAAAGAAATGACAGCTTAGGTTTCTCATCAAACCACAGTTCATACGGTGTCATCTCCACGGTTTTAGATGGTGCCCTATTTAACGTGAATGTAGCTATCTCTAATGCATAACCCCAAAAGTGATAGTGGTAGATCGGTAAGAGACATCATCGATCGCACCATATCTAATAAAGTACGGTTATGACGTTCGGACACACCATTACACTATGGTGTTCCAGGTGGCGTGAGTAGTGAAACTATTTCACATTGTTTTTACTGAAGGCCAAACTCGCTAACTCAAATATTTTACCTCTACGATCATATCGTAGAAACTCTTATTTTCTGTTACGATGATTCTCCACTTCACTCTAAAATTCTTTGAACTTTTCAAATGTTTCAGACTTGTGCTTCATTAAGTAGATACCCATATCTGCTTAAATCATCACTGAAGGTCAGAAAATAACGATACCCGCCGCGAGCTTCAACACTCATTGGTCTGCATACATCAGTATGTATGATTTCCAACAACTCTGTTCTTCGCTCCACAGTTCCGGAGAACGGAGTTTTAGTCATCTTGCCCATGAGGCATGGTTCGCAAGCACCAAGTGATTCATATTCAAGTGATTCCAAAAGTCCATCATTATGGAGTTTCTTCATGCGTTTTACACCAATATGACCTAAATGGCAGTGCCACAAATAAGTTGCACTATCATTATTAACCTTGCATCTTTTGGTTTCAATATTATGAATATGTGTATCACTACAATTGAGATCCATCAAACCATTTTCATCGGGTGTATGACCATAGAAGGTTTTATTCATGTAAACAGAACAACAATTATTCTCTAACTTACATGAATAACCGTATTGCAATAAACATGTTCAAATCATATTCATGCTCAACACAAACACCAAATAACACTTATTTAGTTTCAACACTAATCCCGAAAGTACAGGGAGTGTGCGATGATGATCATATCAATCTTGGAACTACTTCCAATACACATCGTCACTTCATCCTTTAACTAGTTTATGTTCATTATGCAACTCCCATTTCGAGTTACTACTCTTTAGCAACTGAACAAGTATCAAATACCGAGGGGTTGCTATGAACACTAGTAAAATACACATCAATAATCTGTATATCAAATATACCTTTGTTCACTTTGCCATCCTTCTTATCCGCCAAATATCTAGGGCAGTTCCACTTCTAGTGACCATTTCCTTTGCAGTAGAAGCACTTAGTTTCAGGCTTGAGTTTAGATTTGGGTTTCTTCACGGGAGTGACAACTTTCTTGTCATTCTTCTTGAAGTTCCCCTTCTATCGCTTTGCCCTTTACTTGAAACAAGTGGTCTTGTTAACCATCAACACTTGATGCTCCTTTTTGATTTCTACCTTCGCCGATTTCAGCATCGCAAAGAGCTCGGGAATTCCCTTGCATATTATAGTTCATCACGAAGTTCTACTAACTTGGTGATAGTGACTAGAGAACTTTGTCGATTACTATCTTATCTGGAAGATTAACTCCCACTTGATTCAAGTAATTGTAGTACCCAGACAGTCTGAGCACATGCTCACTGGTTGAGCTATTCTCCTCCATCTTGTAGGCAAAGTACTGTCAAAGGTCTTATACCTCTCGACACGGGCATTAGTATGAAATACTAATTTCAACTCTTGGAACATCTTATATGCTCCGTGGCGTTCAAAACCTTTTTGAAGTCCCGGTTCTAAGCCGTAAAGCATGGTGCACTTAAACTATCAAGTAGTCATCATACCGAGCTTTTGTCAAAACGTTCATAACGTCTATATCTGCTCCTGCAATAGGTCTGTCACCTAGCGGTGCATCAAGGACATAATTATTCTGTGCAGCAATGAGGATAATCCTCAGATCACGGAACAATTCCGCATCATTGCTACTAACAATTTTCAACTTAGTTTTCTCTAGGAACATATAAAAAATAAACGTGGAGCAACATCGCGAGCTATTGATCTACAACATAGATATGGTAATACTACCAGGACTAAGTTCATGATAAATTAAAGTTCAATTAATCATATTACTTAAGAACTCCCACTTAGATAGACATCCCTCCGGTCATCTAAATGATCACGTGATCCAAATCAACTAAACCATGTCCGATCATCACGTGAGATGGAGTAGTTTCAATGGTGAACATCTTATGTTCATCATATCTACTATATGATTCACGCTCGACCTTTCGGTCTCCAGTGTTCCGAGGCCATATCTGCATATGCTAGGCTCGTCAAGTTTAACCCGAGTATTCTGCGTGTGCAAAACTGTCTTACACCCGTTGTATTTGAACGTAGAGCCTATCACACCCGATCATCACATGGTGTCTCAGCACGAAGAACTTTCGCAACGGTGCATACTCAGGGAGAACACTTGTACCTTGAAATTTTGTAAGGGATCATCTTATAATGCTACCGTCGTACTAAGCAAAATAAGAAGCATAATAAGATAAACATCACATGCAAATCAAAATATGTGACATGATATGGCCATCATCATCTTGTGCTTTTGATCTCCATCTCCAAAGCACCGTCATGATCACCTTCGTCACCGGCGCGACACCTTGATCTCCATCGTAGCATCGTTGTCGTCTCGCCAACTATTTCTTCTACGACTATCGCTACCGCTTAGTGATAAAGTAAAGCAATTACATGGCGATTGCATTTCATACAATAAAGCGACAACCATATGGCTCCTGCCAGTTGCCGATAACTTTACAAAACATGATCATCTCATACATAACCGTATATCTCATCATGTCTTGACCATATCACATCACAACATGCCCTGCAAAAACAAGTTAGACGTCCTCTACTTTGTTGTTGCAAGTTTTACGTGGCTGCTACGGGCTTAGCAAGAACCGTTCTTACCTACGCATACAAAACCACAACGATGTTTCGTCACGTATGTGCTGTTTTAACCTTCACAAGGACCGGGCGTAGCCACACTTGATTCAGCTAAAGTGAGAGAGACAGACACCCGCCAGTCACCTTTAAGCAACGAGTGCTCGTAACGGTGAAACCAGTCTCGCGTAAGCGTACGCGTAATGTCGGTCCGGGCCGCTTCATCTCACAATACCGCCGAAGCTAAGTATGACATGCTGGTAAGCAGTATGACTAGTATCGTCCACAACTCACTTGTGTTCTACTCGTGCATATCATCTACGCATAGACCTGGCTCATGATGCCACTGTTGGGGAACGTAGTATTTTCAAAATTTTCCTACGATCACGCAAGATCTATCTACTAGATGCATAGCAACGAGAGGGGAGAGTGTGTCTACGTACCCTCGTAGACCGAAAGCGGAAGCGTTTATCAACGCGGTTGATGTAGTCGTGCACCTTCACGATCCGTCCCGATCTAGTACCGAACGTACGGCACCTCCGCGTTCAGCACACGTTCAGCTCGATGACGTCCTCGCCTTCTTGATCCATCAAGACGGGCGAAGTAGTAGATGAGTTCCGGCAGCACGACGGCGTGGTGACGTTTGTTGATGAAGAATAATCTCTGCAGGGCTTCGCCAAGCACTACAGAAACTAGACGAAGGATAAACTAGAGGGTCGGGGTAGCCGGCACACGGCTTGGTGTATCTTGATGTGTCTTGGGTGCTAGCCCTACCCATCTATTTATATGTTGAGCCCTGGGGTCAAAACTTGGAGCAAAAGCCTCCTCAAAGTCGGTTTTGCCCGAAAGGAAAGAGTCCCACTCGGACTCCAGGGCTAGACGTCAGGGTTCCCGGTGTCTACCCCCTAGACGCCAGGGTTCCTGGCGTCTAGCCTCTGGTCTCCGCAAAACTTCCTTTTGCACTTTCCTAAAGCCTCGTGGGCTTTCCCCTTTGGCCCAAATAAAGTGTTCTCGTACCCAAACACTTCGGGAAACATCCGGAACCCCTTCCGGTGAATTCCGGAACCCTTCCGGAGGTCAAACACTATTATCCCATATATTAATCTTTATCTCCGGACCATTCCGGAGTTCCTCGTCATGTCCGTGATCTCATCCGGGACTCCGAACAACATTCGGTCACCAACATACATAACTCATTAAATACTATATCGTCAATGAAACGTTAAGCGTGCGGACCCTATGGGTTCGAGAACTATGTAGACATGACCGAGACATCTCTCCGATCAATAACCAATAGCGGAACCTGGATGCCCATATTGGCTCCTACATATTCTACGAAGATCTTTATCGGTCGAACCTCATAACAACATACGTTGTTCCCTTTGTCATCGGTATGTTACTTGCCCGAGATTCGATCGTCGGTATCATCATACCTAGTTCAATCTCGTTACCGGCAAGTCTCTTTACTCGTTCCGTAATACATCATCTCGTGACTAACTCATTAGTCATTTGCTTGCAAGGCTTATTATGATGTGCATTACCGAGAGGGCCCAGAGATACCTCTCCGACACTCGGAGTGACAAATCCTAATCTTGATCTATGCCAACACCACAAACACCTTCGGAAACACCTGTAGAGCATCTTTATAATCACCCAGTTACGTTGTGACGTTTGATAGCACACAAGGTGTTCCTCCGGTATTCGGGAGTTGCATAATCTCATAGTCATAGGAACATGTATAAGTCATGAAGAAAGCAATAGCAGTAAAACTAAACGATCATAGTGCTAAGCTAACGGATGGGTCTTGTCTATCATATCATTCTCCTAATGTTGTGATCCCGTTTATCAAATGACAACTCATGTCTATGGTTAGGAAACATAACCATCTTTGATCAATGAGCTAGTCTAGTAGAGGCATACTAGGGACACTCTGTTTTGTCTATGTATTCACACATGTACTAAGTTTCCGGTTAATACAATTCTAGCATGAATAATAAAAATTTATCATGATATAAGGAAATATAAATAACAACTTTATTATTGCCTCTAGGGCATATTTCCTTCAGAAACCCTTCTCCCACCTAGGGAGAAGGTCAAGGAAGAAGAAGAAGAAGGAGGGGGGCTCTCTCCCCCTCCCTTCCGATGGCACCGGAGTGCCACCGGGGCCATTATCGTGGGACGGCGATCTACACCAACACCTCTGTCATCTTCACCAACATCTCCATCACCTTCCCCCATCTATCTACAGCGGTCCACTCTCCCGCAACCCGCTGTACCCTCTACTTGAACATGGTGCTTTATGCTTCATATTATTATCCAATGATGTGTTGCCATCCTATGATGTCTGAGTAGATTATCGTTGTCCTATCGGTGATTGGTGAATTGCTATGATTGATTTAAATTGCTTGTGGTTATGTTGCTATCCTTTGGTGCCCATCATATGAGCGTGCGTGTGGATCACACCATAGGGTTAGTTGTATGTTGATAGGACTACGTATTGGAGGGCAAGAGTGACAGAAGCTTCAACCTAGCGTAGAAATTGATGCATACGGGATTGAAGGGGGGCTAATATATCTTAATGATATGGTTGGGTTTTACCTTAATGAACGTTAGTAGTTGCGTATGCTTGCTAATATTTCCAATCATAAGTGCATAGAATTCCAAGTAAGGGATGACATGCTAGCAGTGGCCTCTCCCACATAAAACTTGCTATCGGTCTAGTAACGTAGTCAATTGCTTAGGGGCAATTTCGCAACTCCTACCACCACTTTTCCACACTCGCTATCATTAACTTTATTTCTTCTTTATCTTAATAGCCCCGAGTTTTATTTGCGTGATCTTTATATTCTTGCAAACCTATCCCACAAAGACTACAAAGTACTTCTAGTTTCATACTTGTTCTAGGTAAAGTAAACCTCAAGCGTGCATAGAGTTGTATCGGTGGTCGATAGAACTTGAGGGAATATTTGTTCTGCCTTTAGCTCCTCGTTGGGTTCGACACTCTTACTTATCAAAAGAGGCTACAACTGATCCCCTACACTTGTGGGTTATCATCACGCTCGGGCCAGTCTGCCAACCCGCGCGGAGGCCAGCGCGACGTCCGGCCCGTCCGGTGGAGCGGCGGCCAACTCGCTCATCACCGGCGCCACCGACGAACACGCATCAGTACTGTTTGAAGTAATGTTCAGGAAAAATAATGATTTGAGGGGGAATAACAGGATAGAAGGTCAGATGTGGGTCCCTCGTGTCAATGGTCAAACAAAATGTCTTGGTTTAAGTTGCCTCGTTAGCACGGACGTGTGGGCCAACCCTGTCATAAATGGGTTTAAACTAACCTAATCGGTAGGTAGTAGTTTTTGGCATGGATTAAGAAATTTTGGGTATGTTTTTGCTATTTTTGTACAATATATTCTTCCTAGGGCTGGTTGAAAGTGGTAGTTTTTTGTTAAATACTCTACATATTGTAAGTAGGAGTGAAAGTTAAGCTTTGGAACCCAATAAGCAAGGCTAGTTACATAGTGCATATGTGTACATGATTGAAAGTAATTATCAACCATGAGTGACTAATATCTTGATGGAAAACTCAAAACAATGGAATACTAGGAAAAAATTGCATGGTTGGAAATACTAGCAATGTTCATGTGTGTTGCAACGAATCATAATTAGAATAATACTTATTCACAAACTTGATACAAAACACTCTAATTTTGATATACATATATCACTAGGGATATATTATGTTGCAATTAGAATATATTCCTTGGGCTATTTTGGTGAGGTCGGGGGGGATGTGGTTGGTTTTAAGATACTAATTATGGGTTTTTCTGCAAATTGGTAGACAAGTGGGATGTTTGTGAGAAAAGGCAACAACTTACCTCACAGTCGTTAGATGTAGATCTAGTGGTCACAAACGATGGATGGCAGACACACCATGATCACCAACTTAGTCTTCTGTAGGAGTAATAGCAAGATCCGTGCATTGCACGGAACATCAAGATGCATTTAAAAAAACTCGTTGTGATTGACCCATGCGGGAGTAATCCCATGTGTAAAAACTAATGATATCTTGAGGAATAGGAGATAAGGTGAAGAGGAGTGGGGCGTGGTGGTGATTGGTGGTCGGACTGAGTGGAGGCATGGGGATTGACGACGCCGGCAGCGGCTACCATGCCAGTTTGTTCCAGAGGCTTCCTTTCTTAATTGCTCAATAATGAGGTTGTTGGAGATAAGGATGAACGAGGGAAGGCCTTGTCTGCAAATGTGGAGAGGGGTGCGAGTATCTTTTAGTTTAATTTCTATCAGTCAGATATAGATCAGACGGTCTATATTGCAAGATGGCATGCGTACCATCATCACCAACTCGGTTTTTTATAAGAGAAGAAATATAAGTATGGAGATATAAACATATTATCGATACTTGTTTCCGTAAACTAGCATCTACATTCTATTCAACGCCTCCGCATGTGAGGCCTTAGCACAATGACTTCTTGACTGTGTAGAACAAAGGTTTTCCCGTCGTCGATAAGGAGGGGGTGACGGCGGCGCGCTTTTTGGCTTGCTCAAGTCCTAGTAGTCATACTAGGTGGTCTAAGCACGTGTAGATTTATTCTTTTTCACGTCTCGTGCTCGCCGTACTGCCACGACTGTTGATGAATAGACGGTAAGTTATTCACGGGAAACCCTTGTTGAGCGTGTTTGCGAGAGAGAGAGAGAGTGTGCGTGTGTGATATGTCTAGAGACTGAGGCAATGATAACACATTCTTTGTGTCTATGTGTGTTGAGGATAGAGAGAGACATGTACATGGGGCTTTGTGTTGTGTAACATGGAGACACATATACATAATTAGAGAGTGAGTGTGCGAGATACACATGCGGACATGGGGAGAGATGAGGATCTAGATTAATGGGTGGTTGTGCATGTCTGTGTGTGTTTGTGCGCGCGTTTGTGTGTGAGAGGGAGTGTGTGTATGTGGAGTAGAGAGACCACTAATGATGTAAACCTAGTATAAGGGAAGGGGAATGGTGTGACATGTGTAGTAGCGGGATAGCATGGGTGCGGGCGAGGGGAGCAGACTATTTGGAAGAGACATCGATTGTGTGTGGGAGAGGGTGAGAGAGAGAGAGAGAGCGCTAGCGACGAAGAGAGAGAGAAAGAGAGGGGCGAGAGAGGGGATGTTTGTGTCCATAAATGGCATATAGATAGGGAGACAATGTTAATGTTGTTTGAAATTGGCCTATGTACGGAGACGCAAGGGAAGCGAGTAATCGTGTGTGTGATAGGGACTTCATGAGAGATCTAGAATAGATGGTGTAGAGAACAATGTGCGAGATCGAGAACGATGATACATTAGGGAGCTATGGAAAGAGTCACGACATATTTGTATACATGGAGGAGCTGGGGCGGGTCCGCATGTGGGAGAGATAGAAAGAGGAGAGTGGTGCACAAGGAGACAAAGTGTGCTTGTTTTGCAGTGGGGGTGGTGTGTGAGGTGAGTGTGCGAGAACCACATACTAGGGAGATAGACGTTTGGGGTGACGTTTTGAGTGTATGGGAAAGATACACTGTACATAGTGTGTGTGCTTGGGAAAGAGAGATGCCGGGTGACCTAGCTATAGAGTGAGGGAAGAGATGTGTGCATGCCCAAGAGACAAAGTGATAGAGACCTATATTGG
Organism: Secale cereale; assembly: GCA_902687465.1. Taxonomy (NCBI): domain Eukaryota; kingdom Viridiplantae; phylum Streptophyta; class Magnoliopsida; order Poales; family Poaceae; genus Secale; species Secale cereale. The sequence continues at coordinate 518,294,778 of LR738709.1, forward strand.
GGTCCGACTTTAGAAGAGAGAGGGGTGTTAATGTGCTCGTGTGTTGGTGTTTGGGGGAGAGAACAACTTCTCTGTGTGTGAGCGGGCGACGAGGGGGGGGGGGGTTGGCTTCAGATAAAGAGTGAGGTGTCTATATTCGAGGGACTTTAGCGTAATTGAGATATACATGGTCAATAGTGTGTGCACTCAAGGTTGATCAATTTGTTTCACAGTTTGGACTATGAGATAACGATACTTTTGAACATACGTGATATACTATGATGTACCAGAATTACAAACCTAAGATCGGAATTTTGGAATTCGACTCCATCATTAGCTTTTGTTCTTCATTTAAACAGAGGTACATTTTTAAGCCGGGATTTCTTGATTTCAAATTCATATATCAAACCTAGAGATATACACATACGGGCATGTTCAAACTTTATAATCATCCACTTTATTCATACACATACACATTTTTGCTTTTGTCATCATATTTAGGATAAACACATTTGGAATTTCATTTGAATTGGACCATATGATGGTATTTGCTTGTAGTAGCTCAATGATCCATATTTGAATTGAATGGACAATCTAAGTTTCGAGTTGGAGAAGTTGATTTTCAAAACCTTCCTTTTTTGCGTGCAAAACAAACAAATTCTCGGCCATGATATCATAGTCGGCCGTACAAGAGCAGAATATAATTTCAGGCGCCAAAAGCTTTCAAACTTCCCGCTCACATCGAAATATCTCGCACTCAAAAGTTTAGCCCTGCGATATTCCTATTTTACCCCTGCCACATGAACGGAAAAGGGCTGCTTTGGTAACTCCATTGTTTTCCCCTCTTTGTCCCCAACATTCTTCCCCAGAGCCCTTCCCCTTCCCCTCCCTGACCCCCAACCACGGCAAGCCGCCGAATCTAGTCCTCCGCCGCAGCGGTGGACCTCACACCCCGACGGATCTACCTTCCGCACTTTGGAACCCCCAACTGCCAACTCACCACTTCACCGGAGTCACTTCAGCGACTGGCTTGTACACCGCTCCAGATCTCCTTGACCGCCACCATGGTCCACCGCACCGGATCTGCTTAACCGGCGCCCTCGTCCACCATAGTGTAGGCCCTTCACTGAGTCCCTCATCCGTCTCTTCGCTGGCCCTTCATACAAGCCCTCGTCCGCCGCAACAGATCCGCCTCACCGAAAGCACTGTACAACGCACCCGCCGAAGCCTTCGACCACTTCACCGGACCCGCTCCACGGACGCCATATTCCACTCCACCGGCCATGCTTTACCGACGCCACAGCCTCATCAGGTTATTTCGATATGTACTCCTTCGGTTTTTCTCTTTATCGTGCAACTGTTCACTTACCACATATGAGCTTTCTTGTATGTCGACAGACGCCGCAACCGTAGCACCGGAGCCGCTTCAGTGACGGCTACAGCCGGCCCAAACTCAACCACAACACGAGCACCATCGACTATCCTTAGCTATCAAGTATGCCAACGATACCTATACGCCGCCGAGAATCAGATACTATTATCCAATGGCCGGCGCCTACGTTCACTTTCTTAGCATAAGCACCGCACCTTTGAATTTCTTCAGGGCATCATTCAGTTTTTCATGAGACATGTTATTCTGCTTGCACCTGTAGGGCCATACTTCTGGCAGTGAACATGTTACATGTGCTAAATTACATACCAGTGCACATACAGTTAATATGCTTTAGTTTTGTCCTAAGTATTAATGTACTTCCTAGATATCACTGCCTACTATTTTACTTCTTGCATGCTATATATATGATAATGGTGTTGTTCTGATGCCACGTGTTGGTTCCATCAGACTGCTTCATGTTCTCTATGCTTAACTACACATCAGCAAACTAGCATGTGGTTCCGCTGGTTTTTGTTCGCTTTACCCTACATTTTCTGATGCTAGCTATTACATGATACGTCCATTTTTCATCATGCTTTTATATGGATATTTATTGCACTATGGGCTGTTATTACATGTTATGTCACAATACTTATGCCTTTTCTCTCTTATTTTACAAGGTTTACATGAAGAGGGAGAATGCCGGCAGCTGGAATTCTGGACTTGAAAAGAAGCAAACACTGGAAACCTATTCTGCACAACTCAAAAAGCTCTGAAACTCCATGGGACACCGTTTCAGAAAATATAAAAAATATCTGGCGAAAGAGAACCACCAGGGGGGCCACCACCTGTCCACGAGGGTGGGGGCGCCCCCCCCCTCTCTAGGTGCGCCCCCTGTCTCGTGGGCCACCAGATGCCCCCCCCCGATGCCCATCTTCTCCTATATGAGGTGTATAGACCTGGAAAAAATCATAAGGAGGCTTTCGGGACCAGACGATGCCGTCTCGAGGCGGAACCTTGGCGGAAACCAATCTAGGGCTCCGGCAGAGCTGTTCTGCCGGGGATAGTTCCCTCCGGGAGAGGGAAATCATCACCGCCGTCATCACCAACAACTCTCCCATCTTGGGAGAGTTATCTTCATCAAGATCTTTACCAGCACCATCTCCTCTCAAACACTAGTTCATCTCTTATATCCAATCTTTGTACCCAAACCTCAGATTGGTACCTGTGGGTTGCTAGTAGTGTTGATTACTCCTTGTAGTTGATGGTAGTTGGTTTATTTGGTGGAAGATCATTGTGGGGACCCCAACTTGGAAGTCGAGATCACCGAATGCACGTGTATAGTGATCCCAGAGATCAATGTTCACTGAACACACAGAAGCTGAATAACAAGAGTCTTACATCCATACAAATAGTCTTACACGAATTAAGGCCATTAAGGCCAAGTCTTACATAGATAGAGCCTCACGGGCTGAATAGGAAACAACTCAAATAGCGGAAGTCTTCGATAACGGGTAGAACCCATGCCATCTGCCTTAACCCTACATGCATTCTGACTGGGATAGCGTCCTAGTTCGCATGTTCGTCTCCAAAGAACTCTTCCTCATATTCCTGTTCTTCCATGCCTGGCCAATTAAATAACCAGTGGCAAGCCAATGAGTACTTTGAATGTACTCGCAAGCAACCCATGATGTGGTTTAGAGTAACAATGCAATTGAACGATAATGAACAATCTAGCAAAGGGCTAGAATAAATATTCTACTATCAAGTTTATGCATCAATAACCTCGCGTAACCTCGAAGACAGGTTACCGATATCAACATGAATATGATTCAACTCATCGAGTCAAGTCACCACCCTGACTCATCACACACATACTATCACTGATGAAGTAAAATTCTGGACATAGTTTAAGTAGCACCACCCAACTGTCCATGACCGTGGACACGGCTATTCGAATAGTTTTACACTCTGCAGAGGTTGCACACTTTACCCACAAGATCCGGGGAACTTCCGTGTCATCCACGACCCGCGGTACCTCAAGTACCCGGGGTAAGCACCCGATCACTATCTTTCCCTAGGCGACACTAATATGGAGTCCACTCGATTGGTAACAGCCCCGTGCCAAACATTTCACATCTCAAGGTTTGTGGAGACTCGCTCCGTATTCATCACATATCACAAGCACGGGGTACCAACGGTGTGTCCGGTGGCCTGTAAAGACAGTCATGGCTGCCTATCCAAGCGTGACCCCGTCCCAAGAGTGACCTCATGTCACCCCCGTCACTAGTAATGCGGGCACCATGCTAGTATCGACCTAGGTAATCAATAATGCCCTTTCCCATATAAGGGTAGAGTGGTTGCGCATGTTTGGTTGGGACGGTAGTCACACATAAATCTAATCCATCATTTCACTAAGCACATGATTTTCTCGGCACATCACTTCTTCCTCAAGTGATGACCTAACACAACATCACCCTCGGGCATTAGGGGCACCCGATGGGTTTATGCAAAGATTTCAACTACGAAGGTTCAAATCACACATGCATCATTTAAGCATCATGACCAACTATTTGCATGTCATCTAGCACTTAGCAAGATCAAGATCAAGCATGCATCATGTGGTGGTTTCAACTAGGTCACCATCGTAACCCTAACATCATGCATCGGAAACAAATGGGTCCCGAAGAACAAGTGTATCATGGTCAAAGGGCTCTTGCCTGGATTGGCTTGGTCTTCGAAAGCTTCAAATCCTTCTCCTTCTCCTTCCACAGCAACTTCGTCAAATACGGGATCTATACGTCGCATAATAACCACGGGAAAATAAGACCACAAATAAAACAGAAAAAATCAAAGTGCTCAGAAAAATGTCAACTTATTTTTGATAAATACTAGAGGGATTTCTAAGATGGGGAAAAATATTAGTTGGAGTTTTGGAGCAACAGAATGGATTCTATTGATTTTAGAACAGGAGTTTTACTGCCCAAATGTGAATTTAAATTTCAACAGTACAGAAAAGTTTCATGGATTTGAGTGAAAGTGGTACCATTAAATAGGTTGGAATATTACAAGATTTTAGGAGTTGGAATTATTTTATTTGGACCATTATTCTTTTCTGTAGAAATGTTTAAAACATTTACAGAAAAAGAAAAAGAAAATGCGTCCTGTGCACAGGGCCAGAGAAGGTCACAGTGCACGGCCCAGGCGGACCAGCCCAGCCGCACGGGAGCCTGCGCGCGCACGTCAGGTTTTTGAACCTGACGGGCGGGGCCCGTGGGTCAGTGGCAGAGAGGAGGGGGAGAGAGGTGTGGGGATGACAGGTGGGGCCCGCCTGTCATCACCAACCTTGCGGCCACGGCGACGGCGAGCTCACCGGCGAGGTTTCCGGCCACGGCGACGGCAACGGAGGGTGGGAATGGGTCCAGCGTCGAGTGGCGGTTGCAGTGGTGGTGGTGTGGCACGCCGGGGAGGTCAGGTTCGCCGGCGGCGAGGTGGGACGGCGGAAGCTCGTCGGGAGGTTGATGCTCCGGTCGTTTCCGACTGCAAACGGAGGGGGAAACAAGGGGGAAATGGTCAGTGGAGCTCGGTGATTCTAGATCGGGCAAGAAGAAGGGCAGGGGAGGCCCGTACTGCGAGATCGCCGGCGGCCCGACGCGGCGGAGCTCCGGTCGATCCCGAGCACTGGGACGACCTGGGGAGGAGTGGATGGTGCTGGAGGACTCAGTGGAGTGAGGTGAGGCTGTTGGTGTTGCTGGAGAGGCCCGGGGGGAGTCCTATTTATAGGAGATCGATGGAGGCCCGTGGTCCAGTGCGCCGGCGAGCTCCGGCTCGAGGCTACAGCGAACTGGAGGCCAAGGGGATGAGTCCATGGTGTTCCTGGACGAGTCCCACGTCTAGTAGAGGTGAGAGGAGGAGCGGGGGAGCTTCTAGAGCGAGCGCGCGTGCGAGGCAGAGGAGTGGCCGTTGCGGGCGACCAGCGCGCGTGCGACGACGGCCACTGGAGGGCGCAGGAGGAGGGGGGACTGCGCTGGGGAGGTTGCGGACGTCGAGATGCCTCGACTGGCGCGAAGGAGGAGCCCGAGGCTGTCGGGGGAGGCGGATTGGCTGGAGCCACCGTGCGGAGGTGCACTGTAGCACGCTCCAGAGCGTGCGTATTGCTGGCATCATCGCGCTCTCGCCGTTCTGGTCAAATCCAACGTGTCCACGAGTGTCTAGAAGGTTGAGGGAGGAGTAAAGAAATGGCCTGCGGCCTTGGATGCCCTGGAGATGCTGAGAGAGAGTGAAGATGCTGGTGAAATGGTGAAAACCTGCTGTCCAGTAAGGTAAAACAGGGTTCTTACCCCTCAATCATGGAGCTAAGGTGCTGGGGAAGTTACTGGGGGTAGCTAGTAACTCAATGATCATGTGGTAAAAAGTTGAGGCCATGGAGAAGAGTCAAAGTGATCAAGTTGGAGGTTTCAGTAAATCTGCAGAAGGTGTTTGATCATTGTTTGGTCAAGCAAATGACCTCCACTTGACATGGCACTTAACTGGGTTGCAAGACATGAGAAAATAGGGTGCTTCACCAAATTTGGGCTCATTTGAAGAAACTAGCCAATGTAACTTTGGTGAACCCTAGAAATCAACAGAAACAGTTTCATCTTGATTGAGTCAAGCTAATCATCTCCCCTTGATGCACCACTTGGTGTAGCATCATCATTTGGGGTATTGATCATGCCCACAAAGTTTGAAGCTCCAGATAAAAAGTTGGTAATGTAAAGTTGTTCAAATTTGCATTTGAACAGAAAGGTTTTTGAGGTGATCTGATCAAGTTGCTCTATTCCAAATCTTGTGCCATTTGGCCTAGATGCCTTATTAGGTCATTCTAGCATGTGCACCAAGTTTGAGAGCACTTGGACAAGTTTGGCAATGTAAAGTTGCTCAAACTTCAAATATGGACAGAATGGTTATGAAGGGGTTTGAGGATGTTTTCTTGCTTCCCAAGGCTTGGGACTTGGCAAGATCATCAAATATGTCATATATGACATGATAGAATTTCCCTGGAATTTTTGGAGCAAAATTCCTTTGTAAATATTTCAAAAGCTTGAAATATCCAGAAAGGGTTTTAGAGGGTTTAGCCCATTATTTTGAACATGACCAAGTGTTGATTCTCTTATATATGGACAATATATGTCCTCTGAGTCTCTCTGAATTTTGGCAAATATTTTTGAAACAGTTAAATAATTTTCCCCTATTAAAGACCATTTCCGGCCTTAAGAAAAAGCTTTTAAATAAAATAGGAAAATAACTTTTAAAATTATTCCTTTGTGGTTTCTGGGAGTCCTATGACTACTAGGTCTCAAATATTCCTTTTGAAACAATTTTCTCACCCTAAATCAAGTACTTGCAGTGCAAATCCCAATTCAGGGGTTTTTGGAAAAACTAAATTTATAAAATACCTTTTGGCCAAATTGATTTTGTAAGAAAATACTATACTGTCATATAACACTTGGCATGATCATTGGGCAGAAGTTTTGAGTATGGAGATGAATTCTACAAGAGGTCATAGTTGACTTTAATGAGCACAAGAAAAAGCACATGAAGAAAACTCAATTCCAAATAAAAGTGTAATGCCCAGGATGGAATTATACCTCCTACGTGTCGAGGCACGACTTAAAGGCATAAGTCCATCCTAGAATGATCTCAAGTTTGGTAATCTTTGCACAACTCATGTAAAAGAAGGGATAGTAAACTTAAAATAGTCGGCTTACAATCGCCACGTCACAGAACAACAGTACAAGTCTCAAACATCATACAATCAGATCACTACAACCCTCTAAGGGCAAAAGCCAAATGTCAAAGTACCAAACTCAGATAAATAAAACAACCACAGGCGGATCGAATCCTAGTAAGAGACTCCACTACTGATCGTCCGGGTAGCGCACGTAGTAACGACTACGCTCCTCGTCGTACTCCCAATCCAGCTCGGTGCCATCACCTGGATAGCTCACAGCTGGACCTGCATCTGGTGTGTGAAGTAACTGTGAGCCACAGAGGACTCAGCAATCCCGTTCCCGGGTAACAGAACTATCAAAGCCTTTAGGTGAGGGAAAGGCTGAAGAAAGAACAAGTCTGCAGCAGCAACTAGCATCTAGCTTACGCAAGTGAGAGCGAGAAGAGAAGGCAACGTGAGAAGTGATCACGAAGTGATCCTAGCTACAAGCTCACAAACATAACCCCTCCGTGTTCAACTCCCGAATCCCTATTCGGAAATTGACAGTCACGGAACCCACGCTGGTAGTGTATTAGTATCATTGTGTCAAGTTTTCTACAACCGGAATTAACAAGCTCCCATCTGCCACATAACCGCGGGCACGGCTTTCGAAAGTTCAAACCCTGCAGGGGTGTTCCAACTTGACCCATTACAAGCCCACGATCCGCGGAGTCGCAACTCCAAAGTGGGAAGACCCGAGTATCCTCGGAATCCCGTGCTCAAGTTAAACCGAACTAAGGTAAGGCTAATCCAGCAAATCCTCCCGGCGTGTCGTCACCCTGATAGTAGCCGCGCGTATCTAGGTCTCAGGACACGACCGGATGGGCGATTCTACAGGTGGATACCAAATACCTCGGGTTGCCCCAAGGCGGCCCCGCAGAACCCCCGTTTCGGACCAACACTCATGTGGAGCACTGGCCCGGGGTTGTTGATTAAGAAAGAGGGTTAATTACTCCCTATGCATGTTTAGTTTGTTATTAGGCAAATAGTACCAATGTTGGGATTTGCTGGAAAAGACTTAGCACATAGCGGTTTATCGAGGGGGTCCCATACACCCCAACCGTGTTAGGAACGCATAATCAAGGAACATAAAACCGGCTTATACGGATCCTAACGGCATGAGTGGAACAAAACACCAAGCAAAAGGCTTAGCCTTCCACCCTTGCCAATATATAGATGATTTCAATTAAAGCATTTATATAGTGTGATATAACCCAACCAAACTTCAACATGGAGCCAGCATCTTCACTTCACCTGCAACTAGCAACGCTATAAGAAGGGCTGAGCGAAGCGTACTTAGCCAAGCAACGGTTTGCATAGGTAGGGTGGTTAGACATGGAAATTGGTTACAAGTAGGAGGCTGACAAGAAGAACATGGGCATCGAGGCAAAACTATAGATCGAGACTACTAGCAACAGGCAAAGATAGTAATGTTATCGGGGTTCGGTCATCTTGCAACGATAATAACAAGGAAACATTAAATCTACCATGCAACCTATCACACACAACACGTAGTTCGTGACGAGACGAACACGTGGACATGTCATTTGCATCGTTTGGACAAACGAGCTAAAAGATATCACATGTCAAAGGTGGCATGAAAATAACACATAACAGCAGTTTATATCATCATACACTCTTGCAACAGCAAAACAAGCACCTAGATGACCTCTAACATGCATGACTACAGCAGGTAAAACGTAGAGGGCATCTCCACGAACATCTGGACATGCTACACGCGCAAAACGGAGCACCACAGTAAAAGATACAGCAGGTCAAAGTAGGCATATCAGAACAGAGAAAACAGAGACTTAGTGGATCTAGGTCAACCTTCAGATCTGAGATGAACAGTGCGGCCTCGGGTGAACAGTGGACGGGCCCGATCCGGCGCGCGGGGCGGCTGGGCTTCGCGGAGGCGGAGGGCCCAGCGGGAGGTGGCTACTGGGCCGGCGGCGCGGGATCTGGCTGGGGCCGGAGGCGGCCCAGCGGCTGCGGCTCGGAGGGGGCGGAGCGGAGGCCCGCGGTGCGCGGTGGAGCGGCGGGCGAGGCCGGCCCAGCCTGGCCCGGCGCGGCGCCTGGCGGGACGAGGGGGGGCGAGCGGCGCGGGCCCAGCTGACGCGGTGCTGGGCCGGGGATGTGGTCCCCCGGGCCGGCTGCCCGAGCGGCCTGGCGCGGCGAGCGACGATCTGGTCCCCCAGATCGGTAACCGGCGCGGTCGAGCCCAGCGCGGCGCGGTTCCGATCGATCGGCGGGGTTGACTTCGGCGCTGCGGCGGCTGGTGAACGAGGGATCCTCGGGATCCGGCCAGATCTGCGGGAGGGATTTGGGGATCTGAGGAAGAAAGAAAAAAAAAAGAAGGAGATCTAGAGGAGGAAGAAGATGGGGATAGAAATGCCCAAATATAGACTAGGGGGTCTATATGTAGCAGTTTTAGACTAGGGTTTGGAGGCTAGGGGTGTTTAGGAGCCCTCCGATCGTGATCCAACGGATCCGATCGCGGGGACAGTTTAGAAGGGACTAGAAGGAGATAAAAGAAAAACAGCAGGGGTATTTCCGGGACACGAAGCGAAGGCACTTCGGGCCCACACGAGCAACGGAGGGAAAAGTCAACGGAGTCCAAACGAGACGAGATTTGAGAGGCGGGTTGCACACAACAAAACAACAACACACAACACAACCTCACGGCACACCGGTAACGAAAAACGCCCGAACAACAAAGTAGGCCTACGGGACGTCACGGACACGAGAGGGAGCTCCGGAACACGAAACGGACAACGGGAAGGAACGCCACGAACCGGATGCAACCCACAACACAGATGTAATGCAATGCACATGTCTACATGATATGAATGAATGCCACACACTCACGCAACAAAACGACGAAAGCCCGAAAGACAAAGAACCCGAAAAGGAAATAGATGAAGCCGGAGATTTATTATAAGCCCAAAAGGGAAAGTATTACATCTGGGGCATTACAAACTCTCCTCTACTACAAAAAGATCTCGTCCCGAGATCTAGGACTGGAAAAAGGAAGGGTACTCGGAACGAAGATGATCTTCTCGTTCCCAGGTAGCTTCTCGGTCTGTGTGATGTGACCACTTGACTTTCAGAAACTTGATGGACTTGTTGCGAGTCTTGCGTTCGGTTTCTTCGAGAATTGCAACTGGATGCTCTCGGTAGGAAAGGTCTTGTTGAAGATCAATCTCCTCAAACGGAATCATGCGCTCAGGTGCCTTGAAGCATTTGCGAAGCTGAGACACATGGAAGACATCATGAACATTTGCAAAGTTGGAAGGGAGCTCGAGCTGATAGGCTAGATCGCCTCTTTTGCCAAGAATTTGAAAGGACCGACGTATCTAGGAGCAAGTTTTCCTTTGATACCGAACCTTTGGGTTCCTTTCAACGGAGACACTCGGAGATAGACATGATCACCGATGTCGAAAGCCAAATCACGATGCTTTCCGTCATAGTAACTCTTCTGACGCGACTGAGCGGCCTTGAGATTCTCACGTATGACTTTGCACATTTCTTCGGCTTCAGAGATCAAATCATTGCCAAGAAGTTGGCGTTCACCTGTTTCAGACCAGTTGAGAGGGGTACGGCACTTTCTGCCATAGAGAATTTCAAACGGAGCTTTGCCTGCACTTGCTTGGAAGCTGTTGTTGTAAGAGAACTCTGCAAAAGGAAGACAGTCCTCCCATTTCATGCCGAAGGAGATGACACAGGCTCTGAGCATATCTTCAAGGATCTGATTCACACGCTCGACTTGACCACTAGTCTGAGGGTGAAAGGCAGTGCTGAACCTGATCTTCGTGCCCATGGCGGACTGAAAGGAGTCCCAGAACTTTGATGTGAACAAGCTGCCACGGTCTGAGGATATCACTTGAGGAATGCCATGCAAGGACACAATTCTGGAAGTGTACAGCTCTGCAAGTTGAGCTGCATTGATTGATTCTTTGACTGGAAGAAAGTGAGCGACTTTGGTAAGCTTGTCAATCACCACAAAGATAGCATCATTGCCTCGCTTGGATTTAGGAAAGCCAGTGACGAAGTCCATTTCAATGTGGTCGAACTTCCACTCAGGAATAGGAAGAGGTTGGAGAAGACCGGCTGGACGTTGATGTTCTGCTTTCACTCTTCTGCATACATCACATTCATTCACGAATTGGGCAATTTCCCTTTTCATGCGTGTCCACCAGTAAGATTGCTTGAGGTCTTGATACATCTTGGAACTGCCAGGATGAATGGAAAGGAGAGAGTCATGAGCTTCTTCCATTATGAGCTTCCTGAGATCACCTTTGGGAACAACGAGTCTGTCCTCGAAGAACAAGGTATCTCTCTCATCAACACGGAAGCACTTGTATTTTGGAGTGCCCTTTGCAATGCCATGTTTCACCTTCTTCACCATGGTATCACTGAGCTGGGCCTCACGGACTTGATCTTCCAAGGTAGGAGCAATCTGGAGATTAGCAAGAAAACCCTGCGGAACAACCTGAAGGTTGAGCTTCCTGAAAGCTTCACAAAGCTCAGGCTGGTGTGGCTTGATAAGAAGGCTGTTGCAATATGCCTTTCTGCTCAAGGCATCTGCAATCACATTCGCCTTGCCTGGAGTGTACTCAATGCTGGGGTTGTACTCTTGGATCATCTCGACCCAACGAGTCTGGCGGAGGTTCAGATGCGGCTGTGTGAAGATGTACTTCAAGCTCTTGTGATCATTGAAGATGTCGACCTTTCTGCCCAGCAACAGATGTCTCCACGTAATCAGAGCATGTACCACAGCTGCTAGCTCGAGATCATGTGTGGGATAGTTCTTCTCAGCTGGCTTTAGCTGACGTGAAGTGTATGCCACAATTCTCTTCTCTTGCATAAGCACACCACCAAGACCTTGAAGAGAAGCGTCACAGAACACTTCATAGGGCTTGGATTCATCTGGAGGAATCAGAACTGGAGCTGAGACAAGCTTCTCTTTGAGGGTTTTGAAAGCCACTTCACACTCGGGAGACCAAAAGTATTTGACATTCTTCTGAAGGAGGTTGGAAAGAGGCTTGGCAATCTTGGAGAAGTTCTCCACAAACCTTCTGCAATAGCTGGCAAGACCCAGAAAACTGCGGAGCTGCTTGACGTTCTGAGGAGCTTCCCAGTTGACAATTGCTTCAACTTTCTCGGGATTAACCGCAATACCGTCAGCTGAGATAATGTGGCCCAGGTAGAGAACCTTATCGAGCCAAAACTCGCACTTGGAGAACTTGGCATAGAATTTGTGCTCTCGGAGTCGATCAAGAACCAGACGCAAATGCTTTTCGTGATCTTCTTCATTCTTGGAAAACACCAGAATATCATCCAGATACACTAGCACAACTCGCCTGTATAGGGGTTGAAGATGTAATGCATCATCCTTGAGAAGGTAGGAGGAGCATTGGCGAGACCGAAGGACATGACGGTATACTCATATGAACCGTAGCTCGTTCTGAAAGCCGTCTTGGGAATGTCTTCCTCGCGAATGCGAATTTGATGATAGCCCATTCGGAGGTCAAGCTTAGAGAATACTTTAGCTCCTTTGAGCTGCTCAAAGAGTTCATTGATGTTGGGGAGCGGATACTTGTTCTTAATCGTCTTCTTGTTCAGCGGCCGGTAGTCAACACAGAGACGCTCCGTGCCATCTTTCTTCTTGACAAATAAGACACCACAGCCCCACGGAGATGTACTCGGTCTGATGAGACCCATACGCTCCTGTTCATCCAACTGTTTCTTCAATTCCTTCAATTCATCTGAAGAGAGCTTGTAAGGACGCCGACAAACAGGTTCGGTGCCCGGCTCGAGTTCAATGACAAACTCCACCTGACGGTGTGGAGGCATGCCTGGAAGTTCTTCTGGAAAGACGTCTTGATATTCATTCACCACTGGAATTTGCTCTATGGCATTAATTTCACCCTTATCATTAAGAGAGAAAAGCCGAATAGTATTATCCCTGGAGGCGAAGATAATCACATCTTCATCAGAATGAGTCAATTTGACTTCCTTTTGAGCACAATCAATGTGAGCATCGTGCTGAGAAAGCCAATCCATTCCGAGAATGAGGTCGATGTCAGAATGACCCAGAATCACCGGAGAAGCCAAAAATCGATAATCACCCATGCGAATAGAAATATCCGGAGCATAGACACTGGAGTGCATTCGTCTTCCCGGAGAAATAACTGTTAACTCCCTTGGCAGATTTTTGGTGACAAAATCGTGCTTGGATGCAAATGGATATGACATAAAAGAGCAAGAAGCACCCGAATCAAATAACACTTTAGCTGGAAAAGAGTTCACTGGAAGGTTACCCAGAATGACATCAGAAGAAGCCTCTGCTTGTGCTGCATTCATCAGATTAACCCTTGCAGACTTTGGATCATGCTTGACAATAGCTGAACTCATAGGAGGAGGAGGTGGAAGACGCTTCGGATTCGGACATCTGTTGGCATAGTGACCCTTCTGAGTGCATTTGTTGCAAGTCACTTCTGAGAGAGGACGGAACTGAGAGCCACTGGACTTGGAGCCTTGAGACTGAAACTGCTTCTTCGACTGGTTGCTTGGGTTGGGTGGGTGGGAGAAACCACGACCACTAGAGTTCTTGTTGTTGGAGTTGTTGAAGTTGCTGGAGTTGTTGTATGGAGCTCGAATCATTGGAGGAGGAGGAAGCCAGAATTTCTGTTGTTTTGCAGCCAACTGAGACGATGAGGTAGAGTGAACAGCATCTCGAATTCTCTTCTTAGAAGCCTCCATCTTAAGCTGAGCTGCTTCTTGTTTCAAAGCCATATTATAGAACTTATCGAATTCGTCTGGCTCGAACAAAGTGAGAGCAAGCTGAAGTTCATCTTTGAGACCTCCACGGAACTGATAGATTTTGCTCTTTGCATCAGGAATGTCTTGCTTTGCATAGCGAGCGAGGTTTTGGAACTTGACATTATACTGATAGACTGTCATGGAGCCCTGCTTGAGGTTGCGGAATTGCTCACGCATAACCTCGATAACACTTGTAGGAATGTGATGCGAGCGGAAATCCTTGCAGAAATTCTCCCACGAGATCACTTGACCCGGCCTTGAGTCTTTGTACTGCTGCCACCAATCAGCTGCTTGATCTTTCAGTTGGAAGGCTGCAAACTTCACATAGTCATCTTCTTTCACGTTACTGCACTCAAAATGCTTCTTGATATCGGTCAGCCAATCCTCAGCATCAAGAGGGTCGACACAGTAACTGAAAGCTTTAGGATTGTTAGCCAGGAACTGGTTGAGAGTAGCATGGTGCTGCTGGAAGAAGTTGCCTTGGTTCATTGGAACACCCTGATTAGCTTGATTAGCTTGCATAGCTTGCATTTGCTGCATCATCTGCATCATCAACTGAGTGTTCTGAGCAGTAGTGTGCATAATTGCTCTCCAAGCCTCAGGCGGAGGAGGAGGTGAAGGAGGATGCTCTGGGACCTCTTCCACCTCTGGGTTGGCATTCGGAACCTTTTTCGGAGCCATCCTGTAAGAGATGACCACGAATCAGCAATTGATTGACAAAAGGAATAAGCTGAATCAATGGAATGAATTGCAACAAGTCTTCACAATAATCATTCGAACAATAAGAACGAATGAAATCATCCGAACAAGAGGAACGAATGAATCTCTTAGTTAATTGATAACATCAGTCTTCACGAGAAGCCACATAGGGATCAAAAGGATAAAATAATAAAAACAACAAGGTACGGAAAAGAACAAACACAAGAGAGGAGTTTCGTTCTAACATCTTTGTGCTGAAAGCATATGAACGCGTTACGAAAAGGTTTTGCAATCCCCGGATCAGCATAGCCAAGGACCCTTTAAGATGCAACTCCTGATAGTAACCTCGGTCATATAACCTCTTCACTCAATGTCGAACCCCGAACTCACTAACCTGCATTCGTTGGAAGAATGCCTACGATCTACTGGATAAAACCCACCTATAGATTTCCGAAAGATTCCAGTTATGCAATCAGGTGTTGGGGATACACGGGAAGCACCGCGCAATCAACTCTAACCTACATCCAGGTGTATCCATCCTTCAACACATAACCAGTCTTTCTCGGAAACTGTGTACCTCGGACCTTCGAAAAGCATCCACTATAACAAGCTATGGCAATACTCCCGAACTACCTCCCCAGTACTGGGTGATGTCGGGGTTATCTTGCCACTGGCCGCATAGGGGAGATTTTCGATGTCGGCCGTCTTAAGTATTTAGTACTGTCGCGATATGCTTGTTACAATGATACCCCGAAGCTCAACTCCTCGGTAACAGGAGGCATCGAGAACAATATCCTTGTCACAAGAACATCGAAACAATCCCAGAATACTCGCGGGATTCCTAAAAAAAATTTTGTGCAAATTTTGAAGATAGGAGAGACAAGAGCAGACGTCAGGAGTCCTCGCCAGAGAGAAAGGGGATGAGAAGCAAAGAATCCTACTCTCCGATATAATATAGGACTCAAAAAGTTTTCAGTGTGTGCCTAAACTCAACCGTCAACGGTTCGATCAAACAGTGGGGGCTCCTAGGTCGGAGAAGGCTCTGAATACCAACTTGTAATGCCCAGGATGGAATTATACCTCCTACGTGTCGAGGCACGACTTAAAGGCATAAGTCCATCCTAGAATGATCTCAAGTTTGGTAATCTTTGCACAACTCATGTAAAAGAAGGGATAGTAAACTTAAAATAGTCGGCTTACAATCGCCACGTCACAGAACAACAGTACAAGTCTCAAACATCATACAATCAGATCACTACAACCCTCTAAGGGCAAAAGCCAAATGTCAAAGTTCCAAACTCAGATAAATAAAACAACCACAGGCGGATCGAATCCTAGTAAGAGACTCCACTACTGATCGTCCGGGTAGCGCACGTAGTAACGACTACGCTCCTCGTCGTACTCCCAATCCAGCTCGGTGCCATCACCTGGATAGCTCACAGCTGGACCTGCATCTGGTGTGTGAAGTAACTGTGAGCCACAGAGGACTCAGCAATCCCGTTCCCGGGTAACAGAACTATCAAAGCCTTTAGGTGAGGGAAAGGCTGAAGAAAGAACAAGTCTGCAGCAGCAACTAGCATCTAGCTTACGCAAGTGAGAGCGAGAAGAGAAGGCAACGCGAGAAGTGATCACGAAGTGATCCTAGCTACAAGCTCACAAACATAACCCCTCCGTGTTCAACTCCCGAATCCCTATTCGGAAATTGACAGTCACGGAACCCACGCTGGTAGTGTATTAGTATCATTGTGTCAAGTTTTCTACAACCGGAATTAACAAGCTCCCATCTGCCACATAACCGCGGGCACGGCTTTCGAAAGTTCAAACCCTGCAGGGGTGTTCCAACTTGACCCATTACAAGCCCACGATCCGCGGAGTCGCAACTCCAAAGTGGGAAGACCCGAGTATCCTCGGAATCCCGTGCTCAAGTTAAACCGAACTAAGGTAAGGCTAATCCAGCAAATCCTCCCGGCGTGTCGTCACCCTGATAGTAGCCGCGCGTATCTAGGTCTCAGGACACGACCGGATGGGCGATTCTACAGGTGGATACCAAATACCTCGGGTTGCCCCAAGGCGGCCCCGCAGAACCCCCGTTTCGGACCAACACTCATGTGGAGCACTGGCCCGGGGTTGTTGATTAAGAAAGAGGGTTAATTACTCCCTATGCATGTTTAGTTTGTTATTAGGCAAATAGTACCAATGTTGGGATTTGCTGGAAAAGACTTAGCACATAGCGGTTTATCGAGGGGGTCCCATACACCCCAACCGTGTTAGGAACGCATAATCAAGGAACATAAAACCGGCTTATACGGATCCTAACGGCATGAGTGGAACAAAACACCAAGCAAAAGGCTTAGCCTTCCACCCTTGCCAATATATAGATGATTTCAATTAAAGCATTTATATAGTGTGATATAATCCAACCAAACTTCAACATGGAGCAAGCATCTTCACTTCACCTGCAACTAGCAACGCTATAAGAAGGGCTGAGCGAAGCGTACTTAGCCAAGCAACGGTTTGCATAGGTAGGGTGGTTAGACATGGCAATTGGTTACAAGTAGGAGGCTGACAAGAAGAACATGGGCATCGAGGCAAAACTATAGATCGAGACTACTAGCAACAGGCAAAGATAGTAATGTTATCGGGGTTCGGTCATCTTGCAACGATGATAACAAGGAAACATTAAATCTACCATGCAACCTATCACACACAACACGTAGTTCGTGACGAGACGAACACGTGGACATGTCATTTGCATCGTTTGGACAAACGAGCTAAAAGATATCACATGTCAAAGGTGGCATGAAAATAACACATAACAACAGTTTATATCATCATACACTCTTGCAACAGCAAAACAAGCACCTAGATGACCTCTAACATGCATGACTACAGCAGGTAAAACGTAGAGGGCATCTCCACGAACATATGGACATGCTACACGCGCAAAACGGAGCACCACAGTAAAAGATACAGCAGGTCAAAGTAGGCATATCAGAACAGAGAAAACAGAGACTTAGTGGATCTAGGTCAACCTTCAGATCTGAGATGAACAGTGCGGCCTCGGGTGAACAGTGGACGGGCCCGATCCGGCGCGCGGGGCGGCTGGGCTTCGCGGAGGCGGAGGGCCCAGCGGGAGGTGGCTACTGGGCCGGCGGCGCGGGATCTGGCTGGGGCCGGAGGCGGCCCAGCGGCTGCGGCTCGGAGGGGGCGGAGCGGAGGCCCGCGGTGCGCGGTGGAGCGGCGGGCGAGGCCGGCCCAGCCTGGCCCGGCGCGGCGCCTGGCGGGACGAGGGGGGAGCGAGCGGCGCGGGCCCAGCTGACGCGGTGCTGGGCCGGGGATGTGGTCCCTCGGGCCGGCTGCCCGAGCGGCCTGGCGCGGCGAGCGACGATCTGGTCCCCCAGATCGGTAACCGGCGCGGTCGAGCCCAGCGCGGCGCGGTACCGATCGATCGGCGGGGTTGACTTCGGCGCTGCGGCGGCTGGTGAACGAGGGATCCTCGGGATCCGGCCAGATCTGCGGGAGGGATTTGGGGATCTGAGGAAGAAAGAAAAAAAAAGAAGGAGATCTAGAGGAGGAAGAAGATGGGGATAGAAATGCCCAAATATAGACTAGGGGGTCTATATGTAGCAGTTTTAGACTAGGGTTTGGAGGCTAGGGGTGTTTAGGAGCCCTCCGATCGTGATCCAACGGATCCGATCGCGGGGACAGTTTAGAAGGGACTAGAAGGAGATAAAAGAAAAACAGCAGGGGTATTTCCGGGACACGAAGCGAAGGCACTTCGGGCCCACACGAGCAACGGAGGGAAAAGTCAACGGAGTCCAAACGAGACGAGATTTGAGAGGCGGGTTGCACACAACAAAACAACAACACACAACACAACCTCACGGCACACCGGTAACGAAAAACGCCCGAACAACAAAGTAGGCCTACGGGACGTCACGGACACGAGAGGGAGCTCCGGAACACGAAACGGACAACGGGAAGGAACGCCACGAACCGGATGCAACCCACAACATAGATGCAATGCAATGCACATGTCTACATGATATGAATGAATGCCACACACTCACGCAACAAAACGACGAAAGCCCGAAAGACAAAGAACCCGAAAAGGAAATAGATGAAGCCGGAGATTTATTATAAGCCCAAAAGGGAAAGTATTACATCCGGGGCATTACAAAAAGCCAAATGATGCTAAAAAAATTTGCTGGTCCAAATTTTCATGCTCCAAAGTTACAAATAACATGTTACAAAATTGCAGGGTGTGACAGACCTACCCCCTTACAAGAATCTCGTCCCCGAGATTCCTAAACTAGGTCTTAAAAGAGGTCTGGAAACTCGGATCTAAGATAGTCTTCTCGTTCCCAGGTTGCTTCTGCTTCGGTGTGGTTGCTCCACTGGACCTTGAATTACTTGATGGTATGGCTTCGCGTTCGTCGTTCTGCTTCGTCCAGAATGCGGATGGGCTTCTCGCGGTAGGTCAAATCAGGCTGCAGATCAATGGCTTAGTGATCCACATCCTTGTAGAGATTGGGCTTGTCTGGAACTTGGAGACATTTCCGGAGTTGTGACACATGGAACACATTGTGCACATCGGATAGCTCAGGTGGTAGTTCCAACTGGTAAGCCACTTCTCGTCGTGCAGTGATCTCAAAGGGGCCAATGAACCTTGGTGCGAGCTTACCCTTGACGTGGAAACGCTTGGTTCCCTTCAGAGGAGTTACCCACAGGTATACATGGTCCCCGACATGGAAACTCATGTCCCGACGGTGAGTGTCAGCATAACTCTTCTGCCTTGACTTGGCTGCCTTTAATCGCTCTCTGACTAGTTGGACTTGCTCTTCTGCTGCGCGGAGATTATCCGGTCCAAAGACTAGTCCTTCTCCAGTTTCTGACCAGTTGAGGGGTGTGCGACATCTGCGTCCGTACAACACCTCAAATGGTGCCATCTGAAGGCTTGACTGGTAACTGTTGTTATAGGAGAACTCGGCAAAAGGGAGACAGTCTTCCCACTTGGCTCCATATGCCAAGACACAGGCTCGGAGCATATCTTTGAGAATCTGATTGACTCGCTCTGTCTGACCTCCGGTCTGTGGGTGGAAAGCTGTGCTGAAAGACAACTTGGTTCCCAAGGCTTCTTGGAACTTCTTCCAGAACCTAGAGGTGAACTGGGTTCCTCGATCTGACACAATCTCCTTGGGAACACCGTGAAGACTCACGATTCGGTCGATGTAGAGAGCTGCCAGCCGTTTGCCATCATAAGTGGTCTTGACAGGAATGAAATGGGCCACCTTGGTCAAATGATCGACTATGACCCAGATAGAGTCATGTCTTCTATTCGACCTTGGTAATCTAGTGATGAAGTCCATTCCGACTTTATCCCACTTCCACTCAGGAACCTTGAGTGGTTGAAGCAATCCAGCAGGTCGCTGATATTCAGCCTTGACCCTTTGGCACACATCACACTTTGCAACATAGGTCGCAATCTCTCTTTTCATCCCGTGCCACCAGAATCATGCCTTCAAGTCTTGATACATCTTGGTTCCTCCGGGGTGGATGGAATACGGAGTGTCATGGGCTTCTTGGAGAATCAGCGCCTTCAGCTCGGTGTTGTTTGGTACGGAGAGGCGACCATTGTACCAAACAATCCCGTGCTCGTCTTCAGAGAATCCTAGGGCCTTGCCCAGCTTCATCTTCTTCTTGATGCCTTCGTTGCTTGAATGTCCATCTTGTGCCTTCTTGACATCGTCCATCAGGGTTGGTCTGACTTCCAAATGATCCAGAAATCCAGGGTGACCAATTCCAAACTGAATTGCTCGATCTCCTTAAACAAGGCTGGCTGCCTTTCTTGAATAACGGCGTTCAAAGAGCAAGCCTTCCTGCTTATGGCATCGGCCACCATGTTAGCCTTCCCAGGGTGATACTGAACACTGAGGTCATAGTCCTTGATGAGTTCCAACCATCTCCGCTGCCTCATGTTCAATTCCTTTTGGGTGAAAATGTACTTCAGACTTTTGTGGTCTGTGTAGATCTCACACCGTTTCCCTAGGAGGTAATGCCGCCATGTCTTCAAGGCATGAACTACTGCCGCTAGCTCAAGATCGTGGGTAGCGTAGTTCTCCTCATGGGGTCGTAGCTGCCTGGAGAGGTATGCTATGACGCGGCCTTCTTGCATCAGAACGCTTCCCAATCCGGTTCGAGAGGCATCACAATATATCACGAACTCCTTGTGAATATCAGGTGTTGCCAGAATTGGGGCGGTGGTCAATCTCTTCTTGAGCTCTTGGAAGCTCTCTTCGCATTTTGGCGTCCACTCGAACTTCTTGTCCTTCTTGAGGAGCTGAGTCATTGGTCGTGCAATGTTAGAGAATCCTTCCACGAACTTGCGGTAATAGCCCGCCAGTCTGAGGAAGCTTCTAACTTCCTTGACGGTCGTTGGAGATTGCCATTGGGTCACAGCTTCGGTCTTTGCAGGATCAACAGATAATCCTTCCTCGGTCAAGACATGATCTAAGAATCCAACTTCATGTAGCCAGAACTCACACTTGCTGAATTTGGCATACAGTTGGTGCTCACGAAGCTTGTCTAGGACCATCCTCAGATGCTGCTCGTGCTCTTCCTCCGACTTCGAGAACACAAGAATGTCATCAATGAAGACAACAACAAATTTGTCCAAATATTCCATGAAGACTTTATTCATGAGGTACATGAAGTAAGCTGGGGCATTGGTTAACCCAAAAGACATGACCGTGCACTCGTACAGGCCATATCTGGTTACGAATGCCGTCTTCGGAATATCTTGGGGTCTGATCTTCAGCTGGTAGTACCCAGATCTGAGGTCGATCTTGGAGAATACCTTGGCTCCGCTGAGCTGATCAAACAGATCTTCGATCTTGGGAAGTGGATACTTGTTCTTGATTGTAACTTCATTGAGGGAACGATAGTCAATGCATAAGCGGATGGTACCGTCCCTCTTTGCCACAAACAGAACAGGAGATCCCCAAGGGGAGGCACTTGGGCGGATAAATCCCTTCCTTAGCTGCTCTTCCAGCTGCTTCTTTAACTCGGCTAATTCTTCCGTCCCCATTCTATAAGGCTTCTTATAGATGGGTCCTGCTCCGGGCACGAGCTCGATGATGAACTCAATGTCACGGTCAGGGGGGCATTCCCGGTAGTTCATCCGGAAAGACATCAGGATACTCACATACCACCGGTACTTGTTCTAGCCCAACTTTAGACAGACAGTTGACTTTAGCGGCTTGAGCGGAAGAGGAGTTGGAAGCAAACTTGACTTCGACTCCTTGGTCATTGGTCACAGTGACTATCCGATTGGCACAGTCTAACAAGCCTTGGTGCTTACTGAGCCAATCCATCCCTAAGATCACATCCAAGCCTTGCGATCTCAGGATGATAAGGTCTGCTAGGAAGTCTACACCGTTAATGGTAATACCGACTCCTGTACAGCCTATCTTGGCTCTCATCTCGGCTCCGGGGGTTTGTACCACCATAGGGGTGTAGGGGTCATGCCACTTTTTAATGCAAATCTTTGAGTGACAAATGAATGCGTTGCTCCAGAATCAAACAAGACAGTTGCAGGTGCTGAGATGACAAGGAACGTACCCAGCACGACGTCCGGGTCTTCCTGAGCTTCTTCAGTAGTGACGTGATTCACACGCCCCTTCCCATGGTTTGGTGGGTTGCGAGGAGCTGGGTTCCTTGGTGGCATTCCACGGCCTTGTCCCTGGTTCTGCGCATTGGGGCGCGGGGCATCTGGCTTCTTGTTGGGGCACACCCTTGAGATATGTCCGGGCTGACCACATCCAAAGCAAATGACTTGGTTTGGATTGATCTTGTTGCCACCACTGGTATTGGGGTTGAAAGCTGGCCTGGGGTTGGCATACTGCTGAGGCTGAGGGTTGGCACTAGGTGCAGGAGCTCTTGGTTGCTGATAGGTTGGCTTGGCCGGGGCTGACTGCCACGGACGAGGCTTCTGGTTGCTGGAACTTCCCTTACTGACCAACTTGCGCTTGCGAGTGTCTTCCAAAGCACGCCGCTTGTCTTCAAGCATAAGTGCCTTGTTCACTAGGTCAGGGAAAGACGGGCAGTCGCACACAACAAGTGAGTATTGCAGAGTCTGATTGAGGCCTTCCATGAAGTGCTCCCTTTTGGCAGCATCAGTGCTGACATCTTCAGGGGCATACCTTGACAGAATGCTGAACTTCTGCATGTACTCCTTGACAGTGCCACTTCCTTGCTTCAGGGCTCGGAACTCATGCTTTTTGATAGCCATGATTCCGGAAGGAATGTGGGCCTTGCGGAATTTTGACTTGAAGTTAACCCAAGTGATGTCTTGTTCAGCATGCATGGCCTTGAATCCATCCCACCAAGCTCTAGCAGTCCCCCCGAGGCAGTGGGCTACATAAGCCACCTTCTCGCGGTCTTCGGTGCATCCGACTAGTTCCAGAATTTCCTCGATGGAACGGACCCAGTCGTCTGCATCCAGGGGTTCAGCAGTCTCGATGAAGGTTGGCGGTGCATGCTTCTTGAACTCTGCCAACGTGGAACGTCCATTGCCATTCCCCGCCGGCTGGCGGTTGTTGGTGACAGCTTGAGCAATCAGCTGAAGGGCTGCAGTGTTGGCTTGGCGTTCCTCTCGGAAAGCTTGGAGAAGCTGAGCCATGTCCATGCCTGGAGGAGGTGGTGGTGGAGCTTGGTCGTTGGTTTGGTTGTGGCCTGCCTCTGGCTGAGAGGATGCTCCGGCTTCGGGCTGCTGGGTAGAGGTACCAGTACGAGTTACAACAGGCATCCTGTTGGAGCGGTAAAAGGTCTCATGACTCGGAAGAGGAAAGCAAGATAGATGGGTGCCTAGTGAGGGGGTGGGTGTGACACTAAATCAAATCATGCAAGGGCCGTAAGGCCAAAACACATTCATTAAAATCCAAATGGGTGATGTAGTCGTTTACACATTCCCGAAGGAAGAATACGACATACATCCAGACACAACAAAAGCGAACACTAGATGGTTTCATATGAACCATACAAGGACTCGACTGCACATAGGGGTTACACGACCTATCCTACCGTAGAGGTTACAACTGGCATATCCGAGTAGCGAATAATGCCTAAGCGGCGGAATGCTCGGTCGCGTATTCCGGCTCTTCTGGGTCTTCCTCCTTGTCTTCATCTGTCTGGGCCCCCTTGTCACTTGAGGGTGTGGGGGAGTGGAGGAGTTGGATACGACGGTGCTTCGTCGGTGGTGCAGGGAAAAGCTTGCGATATTCCCTTGCTGTCATCCGTCGTCGCCGAGGTGGTTCTTCATCCTTGGAAGACACATCCTCGGAGGGCCTTCCGCCTCGATATGCGATAGCGGACTGTCCAGAAGGTCCTCCGTCCTTCTTGATCCTATTTGCCTTCTCTTGAGCTCGACGAAGAAGTGCCTTGGTCTTGTGAAGTTCTTCTCGAAGCTTCATTGATTCCGAGGCCAAGTCTTGTGCCAAGCTATCGGCACATAGACTGAAGTAGGTCTGGAACCGAAGCGAGAGTCCTTCCTTCAGTGGAGGGGCTAGTGCACTGCTTTCTTCTTCACCTTCCTTCCGGTAAGGTAAGAAGCGAGTTGTCATCTTGGCTGCCATCTCCGGAAGAAGCTCGCGGAGACGGGTTAATGCCTTGAGTGCAGCAGCCTCGACAGCGAGTGGTAGTGTTGTCATATGGGGTCCCTCGAAGAACCAACTTGTGGGAGGATCGTTTGCCTTCACGATCACTTCCACATGGTATTCCACCTTAGTATCGCTCAACCAATGCTCATGGTAGGTGAGGATGGGTGCTCGGTGGAACTGACACTCCTGGAGGCTATCCTCGAGAAGTAAGGGAAACCCAGTGGTCAGGTGCTCTTCGGGTACAGCGGCCATCTACAAAGGTGGAATAGGAGGGGTTAATAAGCTAATGAAACCTCAGGTTTAGAAAAGAAGAGAGGTTCAGAAGGTTTTTGAAAAAGGGTCTCATCTAACTAACGCCCATGCTAACTAAGGTTCCTACAGTCAGGATGGCTCTGATACCAGCTCTGTGGGGACCCCGACTTGGAAGTCGAGATCACCGAATGCATGTGTACAGTGATCCCAGAGACCAATGCTCACTGAACACACAGAAGCTGAATAATAAGAGTCTTACATCCATACAAATAGTCTTACACGAATTAAGGCCATTAAGGCCAAGTCTTACATAGATAGAGCCTCACGGGCTGAATAGGAAACAACTCAAATAGCGGAAGTCTTCGATAACGGGTAGAACCCATGCCATCTGCCTTAACCCTACAGGCATTCTGACTGGGATAGCGTCCTAGTTCGCATGTTCGTCTCCAAAGAACTCTTCCTCATATTCCTGTTCTTCCATGCCTGGCCAATTAAATAACCAGTGGCAAGCCAATGAGTACTTTGAATGTACTCGCAAGCAACCCATGATGTGGTTTAGAGTAACAATGCAATTGAACGATAATGAACAATCTAGCAAAGGGCTAGAATAAATATTCTACTATCAAGTTTATGCATCAATAACCTCGCGTAACCTCGAAGACAGGTTACCGATATCAACATGAATATGATTCAACTCATCGAGTCAAGTCACCACCCTGACTCATCACACACATACTATCACCGATGAAGTAAAATGATGGACATAGTTTAAGTAGCACCACCCAACTGTCCATGACCGTGGACACGGCTATTCGAATAGTTTTACACTCTGCAGAGGTTGCACACTTTACCCACAAGATCTGGGGAACTTCCGTGTCATCCACGACCCGCGGTACCTCAAGTACCCAGGGTAAGCACCCGATCACTATCTTTCCCTAGGCGACACTAATATGGAGTCCACTCGATTGGTAACAGCCCCGTGCCAAACATTTCACATCTCAAGGTTTGTGGAGACTCGCTCCGTATTCATCACATATCACGAGCACGGGGTACCAACGGTGTGTCCGGTGCCCTGTAAAGACAGTCATGGCCGCCTATCCAAGCGCGACCCCGTCCCAAGAGTGACCTCATGTCACCCCCGTCGCTAGTAATGCGGGCACCATGCTAGTATCGACCTAGGTAATCAATAATGCCCTTTCCCATATAAGGGTAGAGTGGTTGCGCATGTTTGGTTGGGACGGTAGTCACACATAAATCTAATCCATCATTTCACTAAGCACATGATTTTCCCGGCACATCACTTCTTCCTCAAGTGATGACCTAACACAACATCACCCTCGGGCATTAGGGGCACCCGATGGGTTTATGCAAAGATTTCAACTACGAAGGTTCAAATCACACATGCATCATTTAAGCATCATGACCAACTATTTGCATGTCATCTAGCACTTAGCAAGATCAAGATCAAGCATGCATCATGTGGTGGTTTCAACTAGGTCACCATCGTAACCCTAACATCATGCATCGAAAACAAACGGGTTCCGAAGAACAAGTGTATCATGGTCAAAGGGCTGCTTGCCTGGATTTGCTTGGTCTTCGAAGTCTTCAAATCCTTCTCCTTCTCCTTCCACAGCAACTTCGTCAAATACGGGATCTATATGTCGCATAATAACCACGGGAAAATAAGACCACAAATAAAACAGAAAAAATCAAAGTGCTTAGAAAAATGTCAACTTATTTTTGTTAAATACTAGAGGGATTTCTAAGATGGGAAAAAATCTTAGTTGGAGTTTTGGAGCAACAGAATGGATTCTATTGATTTTAGAACAGGAGTTTTACTGCCCAAATGTGAATTTAAATTTGAACAGTACAGAAAAGTTTCATGGATTTGAGTGAAAGTGGTACCATTAAATAGGTTGGAATATTACAAGATTTTAGGAGTTGGAATTATTTTATTTGGACCATTATTCTTTTCTGTAGAAATGTTTAAAACATTTACAGAAAAAGAAAAAGAAAATGCGTCCTGTGCACTGGGCCAGAGAAGGCCACAGTGCACGGCCCAAGCGGACCAGCCCAGCCGCACGGGAGCCTGCGCGCGCACGTCAGGTTTTTGAACCTGACGGGCGGGGCCCGTGGGTCAGTGGCAGAGAGGAGGGGGAGAGAGGTGTGGCGATGACAGGTGGGGCCCGCCTGTCATCACCAACCTTGCGGCCACGGCGACGGCGAGCTCACCGGCGAGGTTTCCGGCGACGGCGACGGCAACGAAGGGTGGGAATGGGTCCAGCGTCGAGTGGCGGTTGCAGTGGTGGTGGTGTGGCACGCCGGGGAGGTCAGTTTCGCCGGCGGCGAGGTGGGACGGCGGAAGCTCGTCGGGAGGTTGATGCTCCGGTCGTTTCCGACTGCAAACGGAGGGGGAAACAAGGGGGAAATGGTCAGTGGAGCTCGGTGATTCTAGATCGGGCAAGAAGAAGGGCAGGGGAGGCCCGTACTGCGAGATCGCCGGCGGCCTGACGCGGCGGAGCTCCGGTCGATCCCGAGCACTGGGACGACCTGGGGAGGAGTGGATGGTGCTGGAGGACTCAGTGGAGTGAGGTGAGGCTGTTGGTGTTGCTGGAGAGGCCCGGGGGGGGGTCCTATTTATAGGAGATCGACGGAGGCCCGTGGTCCAGTGCGCCGGTGAGCTCCGGCTCGAGGCTACAGCGCACGGGAGGCCAAGGGGATGAGTCCATGGTGTTCCTGGACGAGTCCCACGTCTAGTAGAGGTGAGAGGAGGAGCGGGGGAGCTTTTGGAGCGAGCGCTCGTGCGAGGCAGAGGAGTGGCCGTTGCGGGCGGCCAGCGCGCGTGCGACGACGGCCACTGGAGGGCGCAGGAGGAGGGGGGACAGCGCCGGGGAGGTTGCGGACGTCGAGATGCCTCGACTGGCGCGAAGGAGGAGCCCAAGGCTGTCGGGGGAGGCGGATTGGCTGGAGCCACCGTGCGGAGGTGCACTGTAGCGCGCTCCAGAGCATGCGTATTGCTGGCATCATCGCGCTCTCGCCGTTCTGGTCAAATCCAACGTGTCCACGAGTGTCTAGAAGGTTGAGGGAGGAGTAAAGAAATGGCCTGCGGCCTTGGATGCCCTGGAGATGCTGAGAGAGAGTGAAGATGCTGGTGAAATGGTGAAAACCTGTTGTCCAGTAAGGTAAAACAGGGTTCTTACCCCTCAATCATGGAGCTGAGGTGCTGGGGAAGTTACTGGGGGTAGCTAGTAACTCAATGATCATGTGGTAAAAAGTTGAGGCCATGGAGAAGAGTCAAAGTGATCAAGTTGGAGGTTTTAGTAAATCTGCAGAAGGTGTTTGATCAGTGTTTGGTCAAGCAAATGACCTCCACTTGACATGGCACTTAACAGGGTTGCAAGACATGAGAAAATAGGGTGCTTCACCAAATTTGGGCTCATTTGAAGAAACTAGCCAATGTAACTTTGGTGAACCCTAGAAATCAACAGAAACAGTTTCATCTTGATTGAGTCAAGCTAATCATCTCCCCTTGATGCACCACTTGGTGTAGCATCATCATTTGGGGTATTGATCATGCCCACAAAGTTTGAAGCTCCAGATAAAAAGTTGGTAATGTAAAGTTGTTCAAATTTGCATTTGAACAGAAAGGGTTTTGAGGTGATCTGATCAAGTTTCTCTATTCCAAATCTTGTGCCATTTGGCCTAGATGCCTTATTAGGTCATTCTAGCATGTGCACCAAGTTTGAGAGCACTTGGACAGGTTTGGCAATGTAAAGTTGCTCAAACTTCAAATATGGACATAATGGTTATGAAGGGGTTTGAGGATGTTTTCTTGCCTCCCAAGGCTTGGGACTTGGCAAGATCATCAAATATGTCATATATGACATGATAGAATTTCCCTGGAATTTTTGGAGCAAAGTTCCTTTGTAAATCAAAAGCTTGAAATATCCAGAAAGGGTTTTAGAGGGTTTAGCCCATTATTTTGAACATGACCAAGTGTTGAAACTCTTATATATGGACAATATATGTCCTCTGAGTCTCTCTGAATTTTGGCAAATATTTTTGAAATAGTTAAATAATTTTCCCCTATTAAAGACCATTTCTGGCCTTAAGAAAAAGCTTTTAAATAAAATAGGAAAATAACTTTTAAAATTATTCCTTTGTGGTTTCTGGGAGTCCTATGACTACTAGGTCTCAAATATTCCTTTTGAAACAATTTTCTCACCCTAAATCAAGTACTTGCAGTGCAAATCCCAATTCAGGGGTTTTTGGAAAAACTAAATTTATAAAATACCTTTTGGCTAAATTGATTTTGTAAGAAAATACTATACTGTCATAGAACACTTGGCATGATCATTGGGCAGAAGTTTTGAGTATGGAGATGAATTCTACAAGAGGTCATAGTTGACTTTAATGAGCACAAGAAAAAGCACATGAAGAAAACTCAATTCCAAATAAAAGCCAAATGATGCTAAAAAAATTTGCTGGTCCAAATTTTCATGCTCCAAAGTTACAAATAACATGTTACAAAAATGCAGGGTGTGACAATCATATGTTCGGATCTATTATGCGTATTAATACCCCTCTGATCATGAACAATATTATGTCTTGTGAGTAGTTACTTTTGTTCCTGAGGACATGGGAGAAGTCTTGCTATAAGTAGTCATGTGAATTTGGTATTCGTTCGATATTTTGATGAGATGTATGTTGTCTCTCTTCTAGTGGTGTAATGTGAACGTCGACTACATGACACTTCACCATCATTTGGGCCTAGAGGAAGGCATTGGTAAGTAATAAGTAGATGATGGGTTGCTAGAGTGACAGAAGCTTAATCCCTAGTTTATGCGTTGCTTCGTAAGGGGCTGATTTGGATCCATATGTTTCATGCTATGGTTAGGTTTACCTTAATACTTCTTTTGTAGTTGCGGATGCTTGCATTAGAGGTTAATCATAAGTGGGAGGTTTGTCCAAGTAAGGACAGCACCCAAGCACCGGTCCACCACATACCAAATTATCAAAGTACCGAACGCGATTCAGATGATCGTGATGAAAACTAGCTTGACGATAATTCCCATGTGTCCTCGGGATCGTTTTCCTCCATATAAGAGTTTGTCCAGGCTTGTCCTTTGCTACAAAAAGGATTGGGCCATCTTGCTGCACCTATTTAATTTTACCTTTTGTCACTTGCTACCAATTACCTTATCACAAAACTATATGTTACCTATAATTTCAGTGCTTGCAGAAAATACCTTACTGAAAATTGTCTATCATTTCCTTCTGCTTCTCGTTGGGTTCGACACTCTTACTTATCGGAAGGACTATGATAGATCCCCTACACTTGTGGGTCATCAAGACTCTTTTCTGGCGCCGTTGCCGGGGAGTGAAGCGCCTTTGGTAAGGAAAAATTTATATAGTGTGCTGAAATTTACTGTCACTTGTTACTATGGATCATCATGCTTTGAGGGGCTTATTCGGGCTATCTTCACCCCGACCAGAAGAGCCAAGAGTTGCTCCTCAACCTACTACACCTACTGAAAATGTTTGCTTTGAAATTCCTTCGGGTATGATAGAGAAACTACTAGATAATCCTTTTACAGGAGACGAAACACTGCATCCCGATTTGCATCTAATCTATGTGGATGAAGTTTGTGGATTATTTAAGCTTGCAGGTATGCCCAAGGATGTTATCAAGAAGAAGGTCTTCCCTTTATCTTTGAAGGGAGATGCATTGACATGGTTTAGGCTATGTGATGATATTGGATCATGGAACTATAATCGACTGAAGTTGGAATTTCATCAGAAGTTCTACCCTATGCATCAGGTTCATCGTGATCGTAATTATATTTATAATTTTTGTCCTTGCAAAGGATAAAGCATCTATCAAGCTTGGGGGAGGCTTAAGTCAATGTTATATTCATGCCCCAATCATAAAGTCTCAAGAAAAATGATCATTCAAAAGTTTTATGCTCGGCTTTCTCTCAATAATCGCACCATGCTCGATATGAAGACTGTTGAATTCAAATGGGATTTATTGGAAAGAATTAAATGCAACACTGAAGATTGGGATCTCGGCGAAGGTAAGGAGTCAGGTATGACCCCTAAGTTTGATTGTGTTAAAGCTTTTATGGATACCGATGTTTTCCGTGTGTTTAGCACTAAATATGGACTTGACTATGAGATAGTAGCTTCTTTCTGTGAATCATTTGCTACTCATGTTGATCTTCCCAAAGAGAAGTGGTTTAAATACAAGCCTCCCATTGAAGTAAAAGATGTTGAACTTGTTAAAGTTGAAGAAAAGACTATCACTTATAATGTTGATCCTATTGTTCCCACTTCTTATATTGAGAAACCACCTTTCCCTGTTAGAACAAAGGATCATGCTAAAGCTTCAATTGTGGTTCGTAAGAGTAGTACTAGAACACCTACACCCTCTGAGCAAATTAAAGTTGAACCAAGTGTTGTTATGGTTAAAGATCTCTTGGTAGAAAATTTAGATGAACATGTTATTTACCTCTAAGAGGAAGCTGCTAGAATAGCCAAACCCGATAGTAGGAATAAACATAGACCCGTTGTAGGCTTGCATGTTATCTCTGTTAAAATAGGAGATCATTGCTATCATGGTTTATGTGACGTAGGTTCTAGTGCAAGTATAATCCATCATTCCCTGTATCAAGAAATTATGCATGATATTGCACCTGTTGAGTTGGAAGGGATTGATGTTACTATTAAGCTTGCTAATAGAGACACTATTTCACCAGTTGGGATTGTTAGAGATGTTGAAGTCTTGTGTGGGAAGGTTAAATACCCTGCTGATTTTCTTATTCTTAGTTCCCCACAAGATGATTTTTGTCCCATTATATTTGGTAGACCCTTCTTGAATACTGTTAATGCTAAGATAGACTGCGTGAAAGATATTGTTACTGTTGGTTTAGGGGATATGTCTCATGATTTTAACTTTGCTAAATTTCGTAGACAACCCCATGATAAAGAATTACCTAGTAAGGATGAAATTATTGGTCTTGCTTCTATTGATGTGCCTCCTAATTATCCCTTAGAACAATATCTGCTAGACCATGAAAATGATATGTATATGAATGAGAGAATGTAAATAGATGAAATATTCTTTAAGCAGGACCCGTCTTGAAAAACAACTTGCCTGTCGAAATCCTAGGGGATCCTCCTCCACCCAAGGGTGATCCCGTGTTTGAAATTAAACCTTTACCTGATAATCTTAAGTATGTTTATCTTGATGAAAATAAGATATATCATGTTATTATTAGTGCTAACCTTTCAGAGCAGGAAGAAGAAAAATTATTAAAAACTCTAAAGAAGCATCGTGCTGCTATTGGATATACTCTGGATGATCTTAAGGGCATTAGTCCCACTTTATGCCAACACAAGATAAAATTGGAAGAGGATGCTAAACCGGTTATTGATCATCAACGACGGTTAAATCCTAAGATGAAAGAAGTGGTAAGGAAGGAAATACTAAAGCTTCTACAGGCAGGTATAATCTATCCAGTTGCTGATAGCCAGTGGGTACGTCATGTCCATTGTGTCCCTAAGAAAGGAGGTATGACTGTTGTTCCTAATGATAAAGATGAGTTGATCCCCCAAAGAATTGTTACATGTTATAGGATGGTAACTGATTTCCGCAAATTAAATAAAGCTACTAAAAAAGATCATTACCCTTTGCCTTTTATTGATCAAATGCTAGAAAGGTTATCCAAACATACTCATTTTGCTTTCTAGATGGTTATTCTGGTTTCTCTCAAATACGTGTGTCAAAAGGGGATCAAGAAAAGACCATTTTTACTTGTCCTTTCGGTACCTTTGCTTATAGATGTATGCCTTTTGGTTTATGTAATGCACCTGCCACATTTCAAAGATGCATGATGGCTATATTCTCTGTTTTTTGTGAAAAGATTGTTGAGGTTTTCATGGATGATATCTCCGTTTACAGAACTTCTTTTGATGATTGCTTGAGCAACCTTGATCGAGTTTTGCAGAGATGTGAAGACACTAGTCTTGTCTTGAATCGGGAGAAGTGCCACTTGATGGTGAATGAAGTCATTGTCCTGGGACATAAAACTTCTGAAAGAGGTATTGAAGTTAACAAAGCTAAAGTTGATGCTATTGAAAAAATGCCATGCCCCAAGGACATCAAAGGTATACGAAGTTTCCTTGGTCATGCCGGGTTTTATAGGAGGTTCATTAAGGACTTCTCCAAAATCTCCAAGCCTTTGACTAATCTCTTACAAAAAGGTATTCCTTTTGTTTTTTATGATGATTGTCTAGAAGCATTTGAAATACTTAAGAAAGCATTGATCTCTGCACCTATTGTCCAGCCTAGTGACTGGAATTTACCCTTTGAGATTATGTGCGATGCTAGTGATTATGCTGTATGTGTTGTTCTAGGACAAAGAGTTGATAAGAAATTGAATGTTATCCAATATTCTAGTAAAAGTCTAGACAGTGCCCAGAGAAATTACGCTACTACTGAGAAAGAATTTTTAGTAGTTGTATTTGCTTGTGATAAGTCTAGACCTTATATTGTTGATTCTAAAGCAACTATTCACACTGATCATGCTGCTATCAAATACCTTATGGAAAAGAAAGATGCTAAACCTAGACTTATTAGATGGGTTCTCTTGCTACAAGAATTTGATTTGCATATTATTGATAGAAAGGGAGCCGAGAACCCTGTTGCAGATAACTTGTCTAAGCTAGAGAATATTCTTGATGACCAACAACCTTTTGATGATAGCTTTCCTAATGAACAATTAGCTGTCATAAATACTTCTCGTACTACTCCAAGGTATGCTGATTATGCTAATTACATTATTGCTAAGTTTATACCCCCTAGTTTCACATACCAGCAAAAGAAAAGGTTCTTCTATCATTTGAGGCATTACTTTTGGGATGACCCACATCTTTATAAAGGAGTAGATGGTATTATTAGACGTTGTGTACCTGGGCATGAATAGGAACAGATCCCATGCAAGTGCCACTCCGAAGCTTATGGAGGACACCATGCTGGAGAT
Organism: Secale cereale; assembly: GCA_902687465.1. Lineage (NCBI taxonomy): Eukaryota > Viridiplantae > Streptophyta > Magnoliopsida > Poales > Poaceae > Secale > Secale cereale. Next base: position 518,328,357 of record LR738709.1, read on the forward strand.
AGAACTGCACATAAGGTACTGCAATCTGGTTTCTATTGGCCTACTCTCTTCAAGGATGCTCTTAAGTTTGTCTTATCTTGTGATGAATTTCCAATAATTCGTAATATTAGTAGACGTCAAGAAATGCCTATGAATTATTCACTTGTTATTGAACCATTTGATGTTTGGGGCTTTGATTATATGGGACCGTTTCATTCCTCTAATGGGTATACACATATTTTAGTTGATGTTGATTACGTCACTAAGTGGGTAGAAGCTATTCCAACTAGTACTACTGACCACAACACCTCTATTAAGATGCTTAAGGAAGTTATTTTTCCGAGGTTTGGAGTCCCTAGATACTTGATGACTGATGGTGGTTCACACTTTATTCATGGTGATTTCCGTAAAATGCTTTCTAAGTATGATGTTAACCATAGAATTGCATCACATTATCACCCACAGACTAGTGGTCAAGTAGAACTAAGTAATAGAGAGCTGGAATTAATTTTGCAAAAGACAATTAATAGGTCAAGAGAGAATTGGTCCAAGAAAATAGATGATGCATTATGGGCCTATAGAACTGCATACAAAAATCCTATGGGTATGTCTCCATATAAGATGGTTTATGGAAAAGCATGTCACTTACCTCTTGAGCTAGAACATAAGGCATATTGGGCTATTAAAGAGGTCAATTATGATTTCAAACTTGCCAGTGAGAAAAGGTTATTTGACATTAGCTCTCTTGATGAATGGAGAACCCAGGCCTATGAGAATTCCACGCTGTTTAAAGAAAACATTAAAAGATGGCATGACAAAAGGATACAAAAGCGTGAGTTTAACGTAGGTGATTATGTCTTGCTATACAACTCTCTTTAAAAAAAATTGCAGAAAAACTTCTCTCCAAATGGGAAGGTCCTTACGTTATCGAGGAGGTCTATCGTTCTGGTGCCATAAAAATCAACAACTTCGAAGGCACAAATCCATAGGTGGTGAACGGTCAAAGAATCAAACACTATATCTCAAGTAATCCTATAAATGTTGAAACCAATGTTATTGAAACCGTAACCCCAGAGAAATACATAAGGGACACTTTCCAGAACGATTCTGACCCCGAAAAGGAAGAGGTATGTGGTACGGTAAGTAAACCGACTACAGTTCTAAATGCATTTTTTCTCGGTTTTGGAATATTTAGAAAAATAGAAAAATAAGTGGCAGTCCGGAAGAGACATGAGCCGTCCACGAGGGTGGAGGGCGCGCCCCCTCTCCCTGGGCGCGCCCCCTGCCTCGTGGGCACCTTGTGTGCCTCCCGGACTCTGATTTCTTGTATGTTACTCCATTTGGTCGGTAAAAATTCACTATATATTCTCCTGAAGGCTTTGACCACTGTATCATGCAAAAATCCTCTGTTTTTGGTTCGAGCTATTTTCTGCTAGGGATTGACGAGGCCAGACATCATGTCGTCTTCCTCCTCCAACAATGAGGGCAACAATGGTTAGCTAATGAAGATAGATCCGAAGAGGGAAGGACCCGAGGAGATCAACAAGGAGAAAAGGACCAAGAAGGCGGATCAGGCTCTGGCAACAGGAGAAGAAGACATCCTTCAACCCCTTCCAAACCTTTTTACTTCAACTGAGATTGAAGCTTTCAAGATGATTGAGTTAGCTCAAATTCAAAACAAGTATCTCACAAGTGAAAATAATTTGTTGAAGGAGCATATAGCTGCACTCAAAGGTATTATCCGCAAGTTGGAGGATCTCCTACGCTCGATGTATGACGATCCAGCATCACTACTTTCAATTCCATCATCACCACCTCCGAAGAAGGAGACATAATCATATGGGTATGGGCACTCCCCTTGGCAACTGCCAAGCTTGGGGGAGTTGCACCGGTATCGTATCACCATCACACTCCTATCTTTACCTTTTTCTTAGTTTGATCCTTTTGGTAGTATCTTGATCTAGTAGAATAAAGTTATCATTATCTAGTTGTGAGCTTTTTGCTTTATGATCTTTACCCTTTGTAATCGAGTTTGTGAGCTATATAATAAAGATTAGTGTTGAGTCAAGGGCTTGATTTCCTCACCTTGGTCATGATAGAATAAATGAAAATATAAAAAGTGTCAAAGAGATCATATTGATCTTATGGGAAGTAATGACTTCACACATAAAGAGTATGATGAATAAAAGTTGTTGAGGATTGATAAACATAGTTTTGGTCAACGTTGCAATTAATAGGAAGTAATAAAGAAAGAGAGGTTTCACATAAAAATATACTATCTTGGACCTCTTTTATGATTGTGAGCACTCATTAAAATATGACATGCTAAAGAGTTGATGTTGGACAAGGAAGACAACATAATGGGTTATGTTTTCATATATCTAAAATAAAGTATATTGTCACGGATCATCCAACATGTTGAGCTTGCCTTTCCCCCTCACGCTAGCCAAAACTCCTTGCACCAAGTAGAGATACTACTTGTGCTTCCATACATCCATAACCCCAGTTTTGCCATGAGAATCCACCATATCTACCTATGGATTGAGTAAGATCCTTCAAGTAAGTTGTCATGTTGCAAACTCGCTAAAATATGTATGATTTATTAGTGTGGAGGAAATAAGCTTTATACGATCTTGTGATATGGAAGTAATAAAAGCGGCAGACTGCATAATAAAGGTCCTTATCACATGTGGCAATATAAAGTGACGTTCTTTTGCGCTAAGACTTTGTGCATCCAACCAAAAAGCGCATGACAACCTCTGTTCCCTCTGTGAAGGGCCTACCTATTATTCTTGCCTTATAAGAGTCAAGGTGAAAATCACCTTTCCTTTTTTACATTTTATCCTTCGGCAATCACATTGTGTTGGAAAGATCCTGACATATATACCCACTTGGATGTAAGTTATCATGGTCTATTACTGTTGACATTACCCTTGAGGTAAAAGGTTGGGAGGCAATATCATAAGCCCCTATCTTTATCTGTGTCCGATTAAAACTCCATACCCATAAGTATTGCGTGAGTGTGAGCAATTGTGAAAGACTATATGATAGTTGAGTATGTGGGCTTGCTGAAAAGCTCTTATTGTGACTCTTTCCGATGTTATGATAAATTGCAATTGCTTCAGTGACCGTTATTTTTATCGACACCCCTATCTCTAAACATGTGGACATATTTTTCGATATCGGCTTTTCGCTTAAGGACAAGCGAGGTCTAAGCTTGGGGGAGTTGATACATCCATTTTGCATCATGCTTTTATGTTAATATTTATTGCACTATGGGCTGTTATTACACGTTATGTCACAATACTTATGCCTTTTCTGTCTTATTTTACAAGGTTTACACGAAGAGGGAGAATGTCGACAGCTGGAATTCTGGACTGGAAAAGAAGCAAGCACTGGAAACCTATTCTGCACGACTCAAAAAGCTCCGAAACTCCACGGGACACCGTTTCAGAAAATATAAAAAATATTTGGCGAAAGAGAATCACCACGGGGCCCACAACCTGTCCACGAGGGTGGGGGCGCGCCCCCCTCTCTGGGCTCGCCCCCTGTCTCGTGGGCCACTAGATGGGACCCCGATGCCCATCTTCTCCTATATGAGGTGTGTCGGGGAAACTGGTCGCCCACGAACACCTATGGGACCGGAGCCCCTTCTACGGTACGGCAAGGGTGCGGAGGGAGCACGAAGAGCAGATCGAGGGGCACACGCGGGCAGTTTACCCAGGTTCGGGCTGCACGAATACGTAAAACCCTACTCCTGCCTTTGGTTGTATTGAGTTCTTGAGCTCGGGAGCTTGAAGATCTACAGTGCTAGCTACACCGAGCGTGGGAGTGGTCAAGTTTCTGGAATCGAACCTCCTCCACGTTAAGCATGGGCCTCCTTTTATAGCTCAAAGGGGTCACCGACAGGTGTCAACGTAGATGAGGGTAAAAGCGTAAAATTGTTGGTAGTTGTAACAGTGCGTGAACAGTGTATGTACAGTGGATGTACAGTGGTCTATACCTAATCCTGACGGTGGGGGACAAGGGCATTGAATGCCCGTCGCCGTCACCCCAAAAGCGTCCGCCCGGGCGTCTCCGTTCGCCACGACGATGGCCTCGTCACCGCGGCTCGCCACCGTGTACCTCAGGCTGCACAGCCATCCGCCACGTGCCCCTGGAAGGGCCCCAGGGCGACGCGTGGCCAGATGAGCTGAAGCGCAGGCACACAGTGTAAGCCTTCCCCGGCAAGCACCTTGCCGGGGTTGCTATCTTGCCGGGCCCGGAAGATTGTCGCTCTCCGGGTCCTGCCGGGGCGCAGGATGCGCCGCGATATATCTTCTGAGGCGCTGTTCCCTGGCCTCCCTGGCAAGCTCCTCTTGCCAGGGTCTTGTGCTGGAATGATAACCTTGAGCCTAGTGCGGCCTTCCCGGCAAGCTCCTCTTGCCGGGGTCTTGTTTCTTCTGATTTGTATACTTTGTTCTTGAATGGTTCTAAAGGATCCAGAGCGTGCCTTGGCGGGCGCGTGGTAAGCCCGACCACGGGACGCTGCTACCGCCCGTGCACAAGTCGGGATACTAAGGTACCCCTACTTTAGTACACCGACAGGAGCCCCCGGGCCTGGGCCACACACGGTGCCGAGCGCTGTTGGGCCAGGCCCAAAACAGTGCACGGGCACACGCGGCCCACGGCGCGCCGTTTCCCACTCCGCATCAGCCGCATCCCTCCCTAACGGCACGCGTCGATTGCGGCGTCGTGGGAGAGATCGTGGCATGTTTCTTTAATGGGAAAATGCGGAACGTCCCCCACTTCCCCCTTAAAAGCAGAGGAAGCAGGGGCAGTTTCCCCCCATTGCCTTCATTGTGTCTTCAATCTCCAGAAACCCCCGCCGCTCTCCGCCTCCCCAAAGGTCGACAGAGAGCTGAGCTCCGCCCTTCCTCCGCCGTCTCCAGGATCCGCAGCGCCGTCGACCTCCCTTGCCGCCCCCGCCATGGCCCCAAAGAGCGACAAGGCGAAGAGCAACAAGGCAAAGAAAGAGAAGTCCGACAAGGCGGCGAAGCTGGCAGCCATGCGGAGGAGGATGGTGGTCTTTCCGCCGAGGCTTGGCGCGAGGGAGCTGCGGGACAAGTATTACCTGTTCTGGGCGAGGGAGACGAAAGCTCACCCGCGCACCAGGGTCCTCCCCGCCGAAGCCGTCGACCTGTACCCGGGAGGTTACCACTTCTTTGCTTTGTTCTTCCATTGCGGTCTCTGTCCTCCGTATTCAGAGTTTTTCTGCGATGTGATGAACACATATGGATTCCACCTCTTAGATTTTACCCCGAACGCCGTCCTCACTTTGGCCGTTTTCGTACATCTGTGCGAAAACTACGTCGGGGTCCATCCAAACGTAGCTCTCTTCTGCCACTTCTTCACACCTAGAGTAGAGTCTGGATCCCCACTTTCCGGCGGCATCTCCTAGATCTTCAGGCTCAACAAGAAGGAGGCGTATTTGATTGGAGAGCTCCGTGGCAAGTGGGAAGAGTGGAGGGCTGATTGGTGCTGGGTCATGGAAGATGAACCCGAGCAGTTCACCTCGCCACGCCAGACTGCAATAGTGCGCGGCAAGGATTGGAGTGACTTGGCCCCGGAGGACGACAAGCTGCAGATTGCCCTTACTAGGATCCTTTGTCTCCGGGCCGCCAACCTTACTGTAGGTGAAGTCGGGGCTGATTTCCTCCGCCGCCGCATTGCTCCTCTGCAGGAAAGGAAGAGACCTGCCTGGGAGTTCGGCAACGCGGCAGACCGCATGAGGCTGCGCCCCGGGCTGAATTATAATTTCACCGTCTTGGAACTCAAAGGGATGGTCCGGGAGCTGTTCAAACATGACCCCAAGCACAAGGAGTGGTTCACCCCGTCCCGGGGAGTAGTTCCGTTGTGCAATAATACTGCTCTTAGTGCCATCCGCGCGGCAATGCCCGAGTGCGACTCCCACGGGGTTGTTCCCACTTGGCTGACGCCTTTAGAGGAGACCGTGCAGGCCTTCTTCGATAGCCTGGTTGAACGGTCACGCAACCCCGAGGAGAAAAAGGGCCTCACCCGGGCGACCACCGACCGGGATGTGGCATATATAGCCAACAGGATGGAGGAGGCCGCCGCAGCGGCGGCCGCGAGTGAGTTTGGGTACACCGTGGAGGAAGCGGAAGCGGCGGACGCGGTGAGCCAAGCCGAGGAGGAAGAGATCCTCAAGCTGTTGAAGAATGCGCCCGAGGAGTTCATCGGGGAGCCTGCCGGGGAGCCTACCGGGGCGGACGAGGCTGCCGGGCAAGGCACTGAGTCCAGTGAGCCCGCCGATGAGGACGCCGAGTCGGGCGATTCCGACGAAGACTCGGGCGGGTCACTGAACCTCGACGACGCCTCCTCAACCTCGGAAAACTCTCCGCCACCACCGAGTCCTCCACCGCCGCAGAAGAAGCGCCTCCGCAAGACCGCTGAGACGGCGAGGCCACCGGCGCCCCGACAATAGCCGAAGCACCGTGCGACGCGTGCCACCACGACGAGCAAGGTCGTCAAGGAGGCGCCCCGTGTCCCAGCGGCAAGCGGAGGGGGATCCTCCCGAAGCGGCTCTGGTGTTCCTTCTGCCCCTCGGTGCTCGGCGACGACCGGCGCGGGGTCTTCGCAGCCCACAGCTCCGGAGCCCGCCAAGCGCCCGAGGGAGCCTACTCCTCCAGCTCCTCGCGCAGGGGCGCGCGAGGCGGAATTTGATTTCTCCGCCCTTAGCTCTGACGAGGAGGAGGAAGAGTAAGCACTTGCATCTTTCATTTCTTCTGATTCTTGTTTTTCCTGTCTTGATTTCTTTTTGTCTAACTCTGATCTTGCTTGGGTTCCAGGACCTTGACCCAGAGGATGGCGAAGAGGGCCAAGATCCATGTGGTTGACCTCGAGGACGACGAGCCTGCCGCAGCGACGGGGGATGCGTCAGCGACAAACTTGCCGGACCAGCCTGCTGTTCCGGAGAGCAGCCCCCAGCGCAGCCCCCAGCGTAAGCCTTGTGTTCACTTTTCTTCTTATCGGGCGCGCTTGAGCTTCTTATCCTTATTGATGTCTTGTTTGCTTGTTGCCTTGTGCAGGAGTGGAGCCGCAGCCGCAGGAGCACCAGGAGACCGCTCCCGACGAGCCGCTCGTCCCGCCATCCCCGCCAAGGAGAAGCTCCCCGGCGAGGGAGGGCACCCCGACAAGGGAGGGCACCCCGACAAGGGAAGGCGCCGGCAGCCCTCCGCTGGCGGGGGCCACTATTATGCTGCCAAGGGAGAACTCCCCGGCGAGGGACCCCGTCGTTGAAGAGGCCCGCGCTGGTAGCCCTTGTACTCTTCTTTTCTTGAATTCATCTTTTTTGGATATTCGCTTGATGATTCTTTCTTTTCTTTTTCTTCTGTTAGATCCGCCTGCCCCGGATTCGATGGAGACGGAGACCATTGCCGGGGAGGAAGTGCATGGCGATGCTGGCGACGCCACCATTGCTGAAGGAATGGCCGACGCCGACGAGCCAGCCGCTGATGAGACTGCCCCGACCGCTGACGCGGCAGCTGGGGAAGGGACCGGCGACCGTACTGCTGGCCCTGAGGCCGCAGGAGCGCCGGACGCTGCACCGGCCGCCGACCCCTCCGCCCCTGCGGCTGGGTCGGGCGTCTATCTGGAGGCCGCCAACGGGGTCTTCATCCAAGTCCCGTGGGCGTCTTCATCAAGGGCACCCGCGGAGGGGGAGAGCTTCGACGGAGAAGTTCTCGCCTCCGCCGGGCTGAGGGTTGTTGACGCGCCCGGCAGCAGCAACGAGGCCGAAGAGGAGCAACTCCTACGCCGGCTTCTGGCCTTGTACCGGGCCAGGCAGGCTAAGTTGGAGTCCCGGGAGGCTCTGGCTGCCAAGGCTGGTGCTGATCTGGAGAAACGTGCCGCGGAGCTCCGTGCCGCCAACCAGGCGGCCCTCCAGAACTTGGCGGAGGAGCGTGAAGAGCTTGCCGGAGCACACCAAGCGTTCCTCCTCAAGAAGGCCGAGGTGGAGGAGCAGCAGCGACTGACCGCTGAGGATCTGTCTCGGCGGGAGGGAGAGCTCAACCAGCGGAAGGTCGACCTCGATAGCCACGAGGACGACCTCACCGCTCATGAGCAGGCCATTGGCGGGGCTCTACAGGAGGCGAGGGATGCCACTGCTGCCGCAGAGACCGCCAAGAGGGACCTGGAGGCAAGGGTGGCGCAGATGGAGCTGAACTTGAAGACGAGCGAGGAGAGGGTTGCCGCACTCAACGTGGCGCGGGAGAAGGACGCCCACACCAATTTGGAGCTGCAAGTCCGTCTCTCCGAGAAGGGCAAAGAGCTCAACGACGCCAAGGACTCCATGGCAGACTTGGAGCTGAAGGTTTCCACCCTCAACGACTCACTTGACGCTGCCCGGGACCGTGAAACGAAGCTGAAAGAAGACCTCCGGTCTGAAAGGGCGCTGTTGGACAATGCTGCCCTGTCGCAGAACAACTTCCAGCGGACGGTGGAGCAGTGCACCGAGGAGCTCGTCGCCTCCGCCGCCAACATCGACAAGGAGATGGTGGTGCTGAGGGCGGAGCACCTCGTGTACTCCCCCGACGAGAGCCTCCCCCACAGCGCCAAGCTGGGCCTGTTCTTCAGAGGAGTGGCGCCGGCTCTCGCGCAGCTACGGGAGAAGATCCCCACGCAGCTGGCTGACGAGGCGCGCCGGCTTTGCATGGGTACTATGGAGCGGGTGTTGTCAAAGATTGTCTACCGCAACCCCGGGATCAATCTCAACAACGTCCTCCGGACCCTACCGCCCGAAGCTGACCAGGAGGCGCTGAAGGCACAAGTTGCCCATATCGTGGCCAAGGCGTGCAAGATCAAGAGGGTTGACGGAGACCGTGTAGACTAGGCTCCTTTCTTCCTACTTCCCTTGCCGCTGTCGATCAAGTCATGGATTGTAGTTGGTTAGAACAGCGGCGAGTTATCTTGTAATATAACTTTATTTTGGACAGTCAATGCAGTGTTATCTCCCTTGCTTAGTCCCTTCACTTTGTATGCCTTCCACCCTACGCTTTTAGGGAACTTGCCGGCAAAGGGACCCTTGCCGCGAGCGCTGAGTGCGGGACTCTTAGCAGCCTGCTGGCAATGCCCTTGTCGGCAAGAAACCTTGCCGCAGCTAGTCGCAGCACACTTAGATTGTTGAGCGAACTCGAAAACGGAGTAAGGGCGCGACACTTGTCGCAGCTCACTTAAGCTGTTGAGCGTGCTCGAAACAAAGTAAGGGTACGGCTAGCCACGGGTAGGTTCCTCCGCGCACAGGTTTTCCATACAAAGTGTGGTTGTTCAAGGAAGATAACAAAAAATTTGAAATTTTGAATGTTCAAACTTTGTCAACTTATCTTATGTATTCTGTTTGCTTATTGACAAGGCTTTCCTTCCTTGAACAGTGCTTGGTCCATACCACTATCTCCTTCCCCCCCGACAAACTTGTGTGCGAGGAACACTTCTTCTGTTTAAGAGGGAAAGGAAAAGAGGAGGAAACACGGGTATGGAGCCTTGCGGCTTGTTACTGCTTACCGGGGATGTGTGCTGCACAAAGTGTCAGATGATGCATGCAAGTAAAAAAGAAAGGCATGAAATGACAAATGGTGCGAAGCACGAAAGTTTTTACTGATGCACGGGTTTTGCGCCCGGCTTTGTACAAAGGTTTACATGCAACAGGGGCAAGACTTGTACAAAAGGTGGTTGCCAGAGCGGATCACGGCAACCGCGCCTCATGGGTGAAACTTGCGAAGATGCTCAATGTTCCAGGAGTTGCTCACCGGTAAGCCTTCTTCGGTCTCAAGGCGGACAGCGCCGGGCCTTGTGACTTGCCTCACCCGATAAGGGCCTTCCCACTTCGGCGTCAACTTGTTGGAGTTCTTGGCGGACTGAACGCGCCGAAGAACAAGGTCGCCTTCCTCGAGACTCCTGGCCTTGACCTTGCGGCTGTGATAGCGACGCAAGGCTTGCTGGTATCGAGCAGCTCGTACAGCAGCCTGGAGACGGTCCTCCTCGAGGAGCAGTGCATCATCTTGCCACAGCTGCTCTTGCTCGAGCTCATCGTAAGCGAGTACTCGAGGAGACCCGTATACGAGTTCCGTGGGGAGAACTGCCTCTGCTCCATAGAAAAGAGCAAAGGGTGTCTGTCCGGTGGCTCGATTTGGTGTCGTCCTGATTGACCAAAGAGCCGTCGGCAACTCCTCTATCCAGTTTCTTCCACACTTGTGCAGCCTGTCGAAGGTCCTCGTCTTGAGTCCGCGCAGCACTTCAGCATTTGCCCTCTCCGCTTGACCATTGCTCCTCGGGTGAGCAACAGAAGCGAAGCAGACCTTGGCGCCAAGGTCTTGGACGTATTGCATGAAGGTGCGACTTGTGAACTGTGTGCCGTTGTCGGTGATGATCCTGTTAGGGATTCCGAAACGGCAAACAATTGACCTGAAGAACTTCACTGCTGACTGTGCGGTCACCTTTCTCACTGGTTCCACTTCCGGCCACTTTGTGAACTTGTCGATAGCAACGTACAAGTACTCAAAGCCCCCGACGGCACGGGGAAAGGGGCCAAGGATGTCGAGCCCCCAGACCGAGAAGGGCCAGGACAAAGGGATCGTCTGGAGAGCCTGGGCTGGCTGGTGTATTTGCTTGGCATGGAACTGGCACGCTTCACATTTGGTTACTTGTGCAGTTGCATCTTGGAGGGCTTCTGGCCAAAAGAAACCTTGCCGGAACGCCTTCCCGGCAAGTGCTCTTGCGCCAATGTGGTGGCCACATATGCCTCCATGGATTTCTGCCAACAGCTTCTGTCCATCTTCCCGGGAAATGCATTTCAATCTGACACCATTGAGTCTTCTTCTGTACAGTTCATTGCCGACGAACTGGTACATACTTGACTAACTGGTTATCCTCTCTATCTCTTCTGGTTCTTCGGGAAGTTCTCCAGTTTGAAGAAAACGGACGATTTGATGCGGCCATGTTGGAGCCTGGGGCTCAACAACAAAGACTAAAGGCACCAGTGCTGCTGCGGGAACGTCAGCTTCTACGGCAAAGACTTGAGGTTCTGCCGGAGCTTCACGTTCCCCGGCAAGCCTGCCGGGGCAAGTCTTGCCGGGAACATCTGCTTCAACTGCACGAACCCTTGGGCCCGCAGGAGCAGTCTGTTCCTCAGCAACTCGGTCGTCGATCTTGGGGATCTTGGCGGCGGCTTCAGGAAGATCCGCCGGCAAGTAGTCGCCGGAGACTGACTTTCTTTTCTTGTTCTGCCCAACTGATGGTGTAACAGATGGTTGAGTTAACTTGAGCAGGAAGGTCCCTGGTTCCACAGGTAACTTCATTGCAGCACACTTTGAGAGGCCATCTGCGATATCATTTTGAGCTCTTGGAAGGTGCTCAATCTGTAGGCCTTCAAAGTGTTCTTCAAGCTTCCTCACTTCATCGACATAAGCTTCCATCAAAGGACTCTGGTAGCTCTTGTTTACTTGTCGGACCACCAACTGTGAATCTCCCCGCACAATCAGCTTCTTAATCCCAAGTTCGGCCGCAATTCTGAGGCCGGCAAGCAAACCTTCATACTCAGCAGTATTGTTTGTCGATTGCTCCTTGGGAAAGTGCATTTGGACAACATACTTGAGGTGCTCCCCGGTGGGTGCGACAAGCAGCACACCAGCACCGGCGCCTTGCAGCGAGAAGGCACCATCGAAGTACATTATCCATTCCTTGATTGCTTCCTGGACGGGGATGTTTGTCTCTGGGACTTCTTCGTCTGGTGTTGGCGTCCATTCTGCTATGAATTCTGCCAAAGCTCTGCTCTGTATAGTTGAAGTACTCTCAAACTTGAGACCAAAGCTTGACAGCTCTAGTGCCCACTCGACGATCCTGCCTGTCGCTTCTGGATTTTGCAATATCCTTTTCAATGGAAAGCGAGTGACCGCCGTTATCTTGTGTGCTTGGAAGTAGTGGCGCAGCTTTCTTGAGGCCATGAGGAGGCCGAAAAGTAACTTCTGCACCCCAGAGTATCTTGATCTAGCCCCCAGCAAGAGGGAACTTACAAAATAAACCGGGCGCTGCACCATCTTCTTTCGCACTTCTCCTTGTTCCTACGCAGACTTGTCCTTGTCGGGGCCAGAGCTTGTCGGGGAAGCCGCCTGCTTGTCGCTGGAAGTGCTTGCCGGGGCTGTGGGCTCTTCCTCTACCTCCCTCTCCGCTACCAACGCAGCACTAACCACTTGATTGGTTGCTGCTAAGTATAGCAGCAACTTCTCTTGTGGCTTAGGTGCGACAAGTATTGGAGTAGAGGACAGGTATCCTTTCAAGTCTTGCAGCGTTGCCTCCGCTTCCGGAGTCCATTTCATAGGACCTGCCTTTTTCAAGATTTTGAAGAAAGGCAGGGCGCGTTCTGCAGACTTTGAAATGAACCTGCTGAGGGCAGCCACACAACCCGCAAGCCTCCGTACATCCTTGACGCGCTTTGGGGCTTCGATCTGCTCGATGGCCTTGATCTTGTCGGGATTGGCTTCAATCCCCCTCTGGGACACAAAGATCCCGAGAAGCTTGCCGGAGGGGACTCCGAAAACGCACTTCTCGGGGTTCAACTTGAGTTGTATCTTGTGCAGATTCTCAAAAGTTTCTTCTAGGTCTTGTATCAGGGTATCTTTGTCCTTGCTCTTCACCACTATATCATCCATGTAGGCTTCTACATTCCTGTGTATCTGTGGCTCAAAAGCGGTGTGGACTACCCTTGCGAATGTTGAGCCCGCATTCTTCAATCCAAAGGGCATGCGTATAAAGCAATATGTGCCACATGGAGTAATGAATGTGGTCTTCTCTTCGTCTTCCTCAGCCATGAATATCTGATGGTAACCTGAGTATGCATCGAGAAATGAAAGCAACTCACAACCAACCGTGGAGTCCACAATCTGGTCGATGCGTGGCAAGGGAAATGGATCCTTGGGACATGCTTTATTCACATCGGTGAAGTCTATACAAAGTCTCCACTTCCCATTGGCTTTGCGCACGACAACTAGATTGGCCAGCCACGTGGGATGAAGTACACCTCTAACAAGGCCTGCTGCTTCCAACTTCTTAATCTCTTCGGCAATGAACTCTTGGCGCTCCACCGCTTGCTTCCTGACCTTCTGCTTGAAGGGCCGCGCATGAGGACAAACAGCAAGCTTGTGCTCAATTACCTTCCTGGGAACGCCGGGGATGTCAGACGGTTGCCATGCGAACACGTCGACATTCGCCCGCAGGAAGGCAACGAGCGCGCTTTCCTATTTGGGGTCGAGTGTAGCACTGATGGTGAAGGTACCACCAGTGCCGTCCTCCTTGGCGGACACTTTCTTGGTTGCCGGTGGAGCTGCCATTCCCTTCTTACACTTGCCGGTGGAGCTCGATGGTGCGTCCTCGACGGCAACGCAGCACTCCGAAGAGGTGCGTTTGCCGGAGTGGGCCCCAGAGCTCTTGCCGGACTTGGTCTTGGTCTTCGCCCCGGGAGCTTCAGCGGCAAGTGTCTTGCTGTCTGCCGCGGCTGCTGCGTCTCGGTAGATCTTGTCGGCGCAAATGAGCGCGTCCTTCTTGTCGCCAGGGACAGAGATGACGCTTATTGGCCCTGGCATCTTGAGCATGTTGTAGGCATAGTGGGAGGCTGCCATGAACTTGGCGAGCGCAGGACGGACAAGTATCCCATTGTATGGTAATGGGATATCGGCAACGTCGAATGTGATCCTCTCCGTCCTGAAGTTAAGCTCTCCGCCAAAGGTCACCGGCAGCATGATCTTCCCCTTCGGCTTGCTCCTTCCCGGGTTGATTCCTTGAAAAGTCCCGGTTTCCTCGAGCTCACTGTCGGGGATCTGCAGCTTCTTGATCACAGCGGAGGAGATCAAGTTGAGGCCGGCCCCGCCGTCTACCAACATCTTGGTGACCTTGAGGTTGCGGATAGTTGGTGAAACCAACATCGGCAAACACCCGACCGCAGTTGTGCGGTCAGGGTGGTCCTCATGGTCGAAGATGATGGGCGTGCCGGACCATTTCAGCAGCCTACGCGACTCGACGGGTGGCTTGGCTGCATTCACTTCCCGCACCCATTATTTGAGTTGGCGGTGGGAAGTGTGCAGAGAGGCACCTCCATCGACACACAGAACTTATGTGGCCTTCTGGAACTCCTGCTCGCTGTTATCTCCGTCATCCATGTCCTCGTCATCGTCTTCATCTTCATCCTTGTCGCGGCCCCGGGGAGGTCTATCTCCTTGCCGCTGCTTGGCCTTGCCGCGGCGTCCTCCCCGGCCATTGAACAGCCGCTTCTTGCTGGGCTCTCCTCCGCCTCCTTGGGCCTTCTCCTTGTCGCGACGCTCGTATTCAGCCTTCTGCTGTTCTACGAGGTACTCTACTCTCTTGCAGTTCTGGAGATCATGGGCCTTGGTGCGGTGGATCTTGCAGTACTGCTTGTCGGAACCGTCCTGCTTGTCGGCTGCTGCTACAGGGGTGGCCTCCTTGCCGGAGCCACCAGCCTGCGTCTTCTTGGCGGCAGCCTCCTTGCCGGACTGCTCGACAACCAGTACCTCCTTGTTCTTCTTCTTCTTATTGTTCCGCCGCCGGTTTTTCCTTGCCGGGGCGGCATCCTCGCTGTCACTTCCTCATGCTCTAGTATCCTCTCCGGGGAGTCTCCTCCCCTCTTCAGCACGGGCACACTTGTCAGCCAGAGCATAAAGCTCGCTGACGTCCCAGATCTTGGTCATCGCCATCTCCTCCCTCATCCGGCGGTTACGCACGTTCTGGTGGAACGCATTGATAACCGCGGCAGGGTGGACATCGGGGATGTTGTGCTGAACGCGGCTGAACCTCTGGATGTATTTGCGCAGGGACTCTCCCTCCTTCTGGACAAGAATGTGGAGATCGCTCTCCTGGCCGTGGGGTTTGTAGCCGCCCGTGAAGGCGCCGACAAACTGGTGGCACAGATCTGCCCAAGAAGAGATGGAGTTCTCCGGCAAGTGCATAAGCCAAGACCTGACGTTTGGTTTAAGCACGAGCGGGAAGTAGTTTGCTAAGATCTTCTCGTCGTGTCCCCCGGCAGCCTGCACCGCAGTGGTGTAGATGTTGAGGAACTCCGAGGGGTGTGTCTTGCCGTCGTACTTCTCGGGTACGTCGGGCTTAAAGTTCTTCATGCTGGGCCACTGGACTTGACGCAGCTCTTGGGTGAACGCAGGGCAGCCTGCCGCGTATGGCAAGTCGCCTGGTTCACCGGGCGCATTCATGTCGACAGCAGTCCCAGCGCGCTGGTCGGACTGTCTTCGGGCTTCTCTTCGACGCTCGATACGAGTTCGAGCGTCCTCTTCTCGCCTGTCGTCAAGGACTTGGCGCTGATCGCGACGAGCCCGCGGATCCGACGACGCCGTGGAGTCATCATCGACGTTGATCCGGCGAGCTGGCGATTTCTGCTTCCGCGGCGGGGAGTGCACGGTAGTTGCACCCCCGGCGGTCTTGTCTCCATCGGCCTTCACTTGGTCGACTTGCCGCGGCCGTGATGTTGCCGGCTTCTGCGGCGTGTCGTTGTTGGCGAAGGCGATGAGGCTCTGGATCGTAGCCCTCCAGTCTTCGGCCTTGTCCGCCGCTAGAGGGAAGTCGAGGAGCAGCTGGGCTCTAGCTAGAGCTTCTGCTGGAGAGGAGGGAAGCGGTGGCGAGCGGTGCGAGGAGCGAGACATGCTCGGACTTCTAACAGCGTTAGAAGGAGCAGGTTCTCGCCCCGGCGACCGCGCCTTGCTCGTGCCAGCACGCTGGCCTTGAGCGTCCCGCGACCCGCCAGTTTGGCCTTGTCCCAGCAGGCGGATGGTACCGTGGGTACTACGTCGCTGCTGGCCCGGCACCTCCTGAGAGGGACGGGGTGCATGCACGGACGCCGAGGCTTTGGAGTTCGCCCGGTCGTCCGTCTTGTCCTTGGACTTGGTGGCACCGTGAGTCTCCCCACCGGCGTCCACCCTTCCGCCGGCGTCTCCCCCACCAATCGTCGGTTCTGGTGGTGGTGGGATCGACGCGGACGGGCCTCCGACCTCCGAAGCCTTCTTCTTCGGAGGCATGTTGATGTAGTCGATGAAGTTGTTGAAGCTAGTGAAGTTGCTGGAGGTTGCGCCCGCGTGAGTGCCGGATCAGGTTCGCACAACCTCGACGCTACCCCCTACCTGGCGCGCCAAAGATGTCGGGGAAACTGGTCGCCCACGAACACCTATGGGACCGGAGCCCCTTCTACGGTACGGCAAGGGTGCGGAGGGAGCACGAAGAGCAGATCGAGGGGCACACGCAGGCAGTTTACCCAGGTTCGGGTCGCACGGATGCGTAAAACCCTACTCCTGCCTTTGGTTGTATTGAGTTCTTGAGCTCGGGAGCTTGAAGATCTACAGTGCTAGCTACACCGAGCGTGGGAGTGGTCAAGTTTCTGGAATCGAATATCCTACAACGTTGTGCATGGGCCTCCTTTTATAGCTCAAAGGGGTCACCGACAGGTGTCAACATAGATGAGGGTAAAAGCATAAAATTGGTGGTAGTTGTAATAGTGCGTGAACAGTGTATGTACAGTGGATGTACAGTGTCTATACCTAACCCTGACGGTGGGGGACAAGGGCATTGAATGCCCGTCGCGGTCACCCCAAAAGCGTCCGCCCGGGCGTCTCCGTTCGCCACAACGATGGCCTCGTCACCGCGGCTCGCCACCGTGTACCTCAGGCTGCACAGCCATCCGCCACGTGCCCCTGGAAGGGCCCCATGGCGACACGTGGCCAGATGAGCTGAAGCGCAGGCACACAGTGTAAGCCTTCCCCGGCAAGCACCTTGCCGGGGTTGCTATCTTGCCGGGCCCGGAAGCTTGTCGCTCTCCGGGTCTTGTCGGGGCGCAGGATGCGCCGCGATATATCTTCTGAGGCGCTGTTCCCTGGCCTCCCTGGCAAGCTCCTCTTGCCAGGGTCTTGTGCTGGAATGATAACCTTGAGCCTAGTGCGGCCTTCCCGGCAAGCTCCTCTTGCCGGGGTCTTGTTTCTTCTGATTTGTATACTTTGTTCTTGAATGGTTCTAAAGGATCCAGAGCGGGCCTTGGCGGGCGCGTGGTAAGCCCGACCACGGGACGCTGCTACCGCCCGTGCACAAGTCGGGATACTAAGGTACCCCTACTTTAGTACACCGACAAGGTGTTTTGACCTGGAAAAAAATCATAAGGAGGCTTTCGGGACCAGACGCCGTCGTGTCGAGGCGGAACCTTGGCGGAAACCAATCTAGGGCTCCGGCAGTGCTGTTCTGCCGAGGAAACTTCCCTCTGGGAGGCGGAAATTGTCACCGCCATCATCACCAACAACTCTCCCATCTTGGGGAGAGTTATCTTCATCAACATCTTCACCAGCACCATCTCCTCTCAAACACTAGTTCATCTCTTGTATCCAATCTTCGTACCCAAACCTCAGATTGGTACCTGTGGGTTGCTAGTAGTGTTGATTACTCCTTGTAGTTGATGCTAGTTGGTTTATTTGGTGGAAGATCATATGTTCAGATCTATTATGCATATTAATACCCCTCTCATCATGAACAATATTATGTCTTGTGAGTAATTACTTTTGTTCCTAAGGACATGGGAGAAGTCTTGCTATAAGTAGTCATGTGAATTTGGTATTCGTTCGATATTTTCATCAATCATACATCTCATCAAAATACCGAATGAAGACCAAATTCACATGACTACTAATAGCAAGACTTCTCCCATGTCCTCAGGAACAAAAGTAACTACTCACAAGACATAATATTGTTCATGATCAGAGGGGTATTAATATGCATAATGGATCTGAACATATGATCTTCCACCAAATAAACCAACTAGCATCAACTACAAGGAGTAATCAACACTACTAGCAACCCGCAGGTACCAATCTGAGGTTTGGGTACAAAGATTGGATACAAGAGATGAACTAGGGTTTGAGAGGAGATGGTGCTGGTGAAGATGATGATGAAGATAGCTCTCCCCAAGATGGGAGAGTTGTTGGTGATGACAGCGGTGATGATTTCCCCCTCCCGGAGGGAAGTACCCCTGACAGAACAGCTCTGCCGGAGCCCTAGATTGGTTTCCGCCTCGGTTCCGCCTCGAGACGGCGACGTCTGGTCCCGAAAGCCTTCTTGTGATTTTTTCTAGGTCAAAACACCTCATATAGAAGAAGATGGGTATTGGGGGCCTTCCGGCTAGCCCACAAGACAGGGGGCGCGCCCTGGGAAGGGGGGCGCGCCCCCCACCCTTGTGGACAGCCGGTGGCCCCCCTCGTGAGCTTCTTTTGCCAGATATTTTTCATATTTTCTGAAACGGAGTTCTGTTGAGTTTCGGGGCTTTTGGAGTTGTGCAGAATAGGTTTCGAGAGTTTGCTCCTTTTCCAGCCCAGAATTCCAGCTGCCGGCATTCTCCCTCTTCTTGTAAACCTTGTAATATAGGAGAGAAAGGGCATAAGTATTGTGACAAAACATGTAATAACAGCCCAGAATGCAATAAATATCAACATATAAGCATGATGCAAAATGGATGTATCAACTCCCCCAAGCATAGACCTCGCTTGTCCTCAGGCGAAAGCCGATATCGAAAAATATGTCCACATGTTTAGAGATAGAGGTGTCGATAAAAACAAAATACGGACATGAGGGCATCATGATCATTTCCATAACAGCAACATATATATATTGTCATATGATTCTTATGCTAAAGTGACAATTCATCCACAATATCAAGTATGAATCATAAACTTCGTTGAAAACTAACAAACTTTGATCTCGGTCATTGAAGCAATTGCAATTTATCGTAACATCGGAAAGAGTTAATATAAGAGCTTTTCAACAAGCCTACATACTCAACCATCATATAGTCTTTCACCATTGCTCACACTCATGCAATACTTATGTTTACGGAGTTTTAATCGGACACAGAGAAAGATAGGGGCTTATGGTGATGCCTCCCAACCTTTTACCTCAAGGGTAATGTCAACGGTAATAGATCATGAAAACTTACATCCAAGTGGGTATATATGTCAGGATCTTTCCAACACAATGTGCTTGCCAAAGTATAAAAGGTAAAAAGGAAAGGTGGATTACACCTTGACTCTTATAAGGCAAGAATAATATATGGGACCTTCGCAGAGGGAAGCAGAGGTTGTCATGTGTTTTTATTGTTGGATGCACAAAGTCTTAGCATAGAAGAACATCACTTTATATTGCCACTTGTAATAAGGACCTTTATTATGCAGTCTGTCGCTTTTATTACTTCCATATCACAACATCGTATAAAGCTAATTTCCTCCACACTAATAAATCATACATATTTTAGCGAGTTTGCAACATGAAAACTTACTTGGAAGGATCTTTCTCAATCCATAGTTAGGTATGGTGGACTCTCATGGCAAAACTGGGTTTGAGGATGTATGGAAGCACAAGTAGTATCTCTACTTAGTGCGAGGAGTTCTGGCTAGCATGAGGGGGAAAGGCAAGCTCAACATGTTGGATGATTCATGACAATATACTTTATTTCGGATATAAGAAGACATAACCCATTATGTTGTCTTCCTTGTCCAACATCAACTCTTTAGCATGTCATACTTTAATGAGTGCTCACAATCATAAAAGATGTCCAAGATAGTATATTTGTATGTGAAGCCTCTCTTATTTTATTACTTCCTATTAATTGCAACGATGACCAAAACTTATGTTTGTCAACTCCCAACAACTTTTATTTATCATACTCTTATATGTGTAGTCATTACTTCCCATAAGATCGATATGATCTCTTTGCTACTCTTTATGTTTTCTTTCTTTTTTATCATTACCCAAGTGAGGAAATCAAGCCCTTGAGTCAACACTAATCTTTATTATATAGCTCACGGACTCGATTACAAAGGATAAAGATCATAAAGCAAAGGCTCACAACTAGATCATGCTAACTTTATTCTACTAGATCAATATACTACCAAAAGGATCGAACTAAGTAAAACAGTAAAGATAGGAGTGATGGTGATACGATACCGGGGCCACTCCCCCAAGCTTGGCCGTTGCCAAGGGGAGTGCCCATACCCATATGATTATGTCTCCTTCTTCGGTGGTGGTGATGATGGAGTTGTTGATGATGTAGGCTTGTTGTCCACCTTCCAAGGCATGGGTTCACCATCGTAGAAGGATGATCGAGTCTTCGGGATAGTCAAATCTGCAGCCAAACTCATCTTCTTGAATCTATGTACATACTCACAGTTTTGGTTTTGCAAGTCATAGATCTGGGCTTGGAGGTGTTCGATCTTCTCTTGAAGATTGGAGATAGCTTCCCCAAACATCCTTGAGTCCAGCTTGAGGTTGTTGGCAAGCTCCGAGATCATCATGTGGTTGGCGTTGAGTCCTCGTTCCACCCTACCTTGGCACTTGAAAACTTGCTGCTCCATTGCTTCGAGTCTTGTCTCCACGCTTCCGGTCCTCCTCGGCCCCTCAACATCACGGATGTGCAGCACCCCCTCATGCAACTGCATGGTTTTAGGGTGATGCAGCACCTCCACAAGGTAGGGGTTGATGACCTTCTCGAAGAACTTGTCCTTGTGGATGTTGAGGATGCCATGACGATCTATATCTGTCAAAAACAGCAGCTCGAAACGAAAACAGAGGATTTTTGCGTGATACAGAGGTCAAAACCTTCGGGAGTATATATAATGAATTTTTACCGACCAAAAGGAGTAACCCACAAGAAAATGGAGTCTGGGGGACACACGGGGTGCCGACGAGGCAGGGGCGCGCCCTGGGCAGGGGGCGCACCCTCCACCCTCGTGGACGCCTCGTGTCTCCTCCGGACTGCTTCTGATTTTTCTATTTTTCTAAATATTCCAAAACAGAGAAAATTTCCTTTAGAACTGTTTTGGAGTCGGTTTACTTACCGTATCACATACCTCTTCCTTTTCGGAGGCTGAATCATTCTGGAAAGTGTCCCTTATGTATTCCTTCGGGGTTACGGTTTCAATAACATTGGTTTCAACATTTATAGGATTACCTGAGATATAATGTTTAATCCTTTGACCGTTCACCACCTTTGGATTTGTGCATTCAAAGTTGTTGATTTCTATGGCACCGGAACGATAGAACTCCTCGATAATGTAAGGTCCTTCCCACTTGGAGAGAAGTTTTCCTGCAAAAAATCTTAAATGATAGTTGAATAGCAAGACATAATCACCTACATTAAACTCACGCTTTTGTATCCTTTTGTCATGCCATCTCTTAACTTTTTCTTCAAACAGCTTGGCATTCTCGTAAGCCTGGTTTCTCCATTCATCAAGACAGCTAATGTCAAATAATCTCTTCTCACCGGCAAGTTTGAAATCATAATTGAGCTCTTTAATAGCCCAATATGCCTTATGTTCTAGCTCAAGAGGTAAGTGACAAGCTTTTCCATAAACCATCTTATATGGAGACATACCCATAGGATTTTTGTATGCAGATCTATAGGCCCATAAAGCATCATCAAGTTTCTTGGACCAAGTCTTCCTAGACCTATTAACTGTCTTTTGTAAAATTAATTTCAACTCCCTGTTACTTAGTTCTACTTCACCACTAGTCTGTGGGTGATAGGGGGATGCAATTCTATGGTTGACATCATATTTTGCAAGCATCTTACGGAAAGCACCATGAATAAAGTGTGAACCACCATCAGTCATTAGATATCTAGGGACTCCAAACCTCGGAAAAATAACTTCTTTAAGCACCTTAATAGAGGTGTTATGATCAGCACTACTAGTTGGAATAGCTTCTACCCACTTAGTAACGTAATCAACAGCAACTAAAATATGTGTGTATCCATTAGAGGCAGGAAATGATCCCATATAATCAAAGCCCCAAACATCAAATGGTTCAATAACAAGTGAATAATTCATAGGCATTTCTTGACGTCTACTGATATTACCAATTCCTTGAATAGAGTAGGCCAATAAAAACAGGATTGCAATACCTTGTGTGCAGTTCTATCTCCCGCATGGTGTCCTCCATAAGCTTCGGAGCGGCACTTGCGTAGGATCTGTTCCTATTCATGCTCAAGTACACAACGTCTAATAATACCATCTACTCCTTCTTTATAAAGATGTGGGTCATCCCAGAAGTAATGTCTCAAATCATAGAAGAACTTTTTCTTTTGCTGGTATGTGAAGCTAGGAGGTATAAACTTAGTAACAATGTAATTAGCATAATCAGCATGCCATGGAGGAGTACAAGAAGTATTTATGACAGCTAATTGTTCATCAGGAAAGCTATCATCAATAGGTTGTGGGTCATCAAGCACATTCTCTAACCTAGACAAGTTATCTGCAGCGGGGTTCTCAGCTCTTTTTCTATCAATAATATGCAAGTAAAATTCTTGCAGCAAGAGAACCCATCTAATAAGTCTAGGTTTAGCATCTTTCTTTTCCATAAGGTATTTGATAGCAGAATGATCAGTGTGAATAGTTACTTTAGAATCAACAATATAGGGTCTAAACTTATCACAAGCAAATACAACTGCTAAAAATTCTTTCTCGGTAGTATCATAATTTATTTGGGCACTATCTAGAGTTTTACTAGCATATTGGATAACATTTAATTTCCTATCAATTATTTGCCCTGGAATAGCTCCGATAGCATAATCACTAGCATCGCACATAATCTCAAAAGGTAAATTCCAGTCAGGAGGCTGGACGATAGGTGCAGAGATCAATGTTTTCTTAAGTATTTCAAATGCTTCTAGACAATCATCATCAAAGACAAAAGGAATATCTTTTTGTAAAAGATTACTCAGAGGCCTGGAGATTTTGGAGAAGCCCTTTATGAACCTCCTATAAAACCGGGCATGACCAATGAAACTTCGTATACCTTTGATGTCCTTTGGGCATGGCATCTTTTCAATAGCATCAACTTTGGCCTTGTCAACTTCAATACCTCTTTTAGAAATATTATGTCCCAAGACAATGCCTTCATTAACCATAAAGTGGCACTTCTCCCAATTCAAAACAAGATTAGTGTCTTCACATCTGTAATGCCCCGGATGTAATACTTTCCCTTTTGGGCATATAATATATCTCTGGCTTCATCTATTCCATTCTAGGTTCTTTGTCTTTCGGGTTTTCGTCGTTTGGTTGTGTGCGTGTGTGGCTTTCATTCATATCATGTAGACTTGTGCATCGCATTGCATTTGTGTTGTCGTTTGCATCCGGTACCATGCGCTCCTTCCCGTTGCCCGTTTTGCGTTCCGGAGCTCCCTCACGTGTCCGTGGCGTCCCGTAGGCCTACTTTGGTGTTTGGCCGTGTAACGTTACCGGTTTGGCGCGAGACTTTTCGTGTGTTGTTGTTTTGGTGTGTGTAACCCGCCTGTCAAATCTCGTCGTGTTTCGAGTCCGTTTGCTACTCCAACAGTTATTCTCGTGGGCTCAAAGTGCCTCCACTTTGAGGCCCAAGACACCCCTCCAACAGCCCACCAAACCACTCCTAACCACTTCTATCATCTAGGCCATCCAAATCTGATCCTGTGGCCAAAAACCACACTCCATTTGGACAACCCTAGCTACTTGTGCCTATATATTTGTCCACTCCCTCAAATTTTGCCCCAACTCAAGGAAACCCTAGCCTCCACCTTCTTCTTCCTCCAGCCACCACCACCTCACCGGAGCTCGCCGGAGAGTTCGCCGGAGTTCGCCGGACCCTCGCCGGAGCTCCACCACAGCCACCCCACCTCACCACCGGTGCCCTCCTCTCACCTCACCACCCACAGTCGTCGGTCCCGCAGTTCTCCACCGCCACCTAACCCGCCGCCGAGAGCCACTCCTTCGAGCGCATCAAGCCCCGCCGCCAGGCTCTCGAAGCAGCAGCGCCAGCCCCGGCCAGATCGGGTCAACGCCCCCGATCCAGCCGATCGGATCGGCTCCCTCGTCGCTCAGATCGCCAGCGCGATCTCCCGGCCCGATCCAGCGAGCGCTTGGATCCTCCTCGCCGGCTGGGCCATCGCCCCCATGGACTCTCCAGATCCGCAGGCCAGCCGCCCGATCCGCCTCTCCGTCGGGCAGGCCCATCTCCAGCTCCCGCTCGCCAGCAGGCCCGTTTCTCCGTCCAGCCGCGCGGGCCCTCTCCTGCAGCGCTCCAGCCGCCCCGCCCTGGGCCGGCCTCCCACCACGGGCCCAAGCCGCCCCCTCCGTCGCCAGGTCACCGCTCCAGGCCGTGAGCACCGTCGGGCCCCCCCATGGGCCGTTCGCTAGCGCCACCGAAGGCCAGCAGCCGGGCCGCTTCGCTCAGCCGCGTCGGGCCGCCTCTCCCAGGCCCCTCCGTCTCTCCACCGGGCCGAGGCCACCTCCGGATCTAGATCCAGCCCGTGTTTCCAGATCTAGGTTGATTTTTTCAAATCTCTAAGTCCCTATGTTTTTGAGTGCTGATGCTATCTTGCAACTGTGATATCTTTTTGTGTGATGCTCCGTTTTGCGCAAATGGCATGTCCAGACGTTCGTGGTGACTAGCACTACGTTTCATTCCATTGTGCCATGCATGTTTGAGATCATCTAGGTGGTTATTTTTCTGTTGCAAGAGTGCATCCCGTTATAAACTGCTGCTATGTGTTGTTTTTATGCCATCTTTGCATAGTGATATCTTTTAGCTCGTTCATCCGATTGATGCAAATGACATGTCCACGTGTTCGTCTTGCCATGCTCTACATGTTGGTTGTGTTAGGTTGCATGATAGATTTATTCTTGTCATGGTTATCCTCGTTGCAAAGTGCTATGTGGCTGTTTAGTTATTTAACTTGTTATGAGATGCCATCTTATTGAGCTCATTGCTATCGTTGTGTTTGTCTCCATGATGCATGCTTGTATGTTTCGGAATCACCATCATGTGTACTTTGATGTGGTGCTTACCACTTGCCATGTTTAGTTTCGAGGTAACTTAAACTTGCTCTTATAGATGCCATGATGAAACTGCTGTTTTAACACTTAGTGAAATTTCACTAAGTCTATAATCTGTAATTCTCCGATGCCATGTTTGCTTGCTGTTTTAGGACAAAACATGATAATTTTGGAGTGACTCTTGATGGTTCCTTGTAGTATATATTGTTGGCTATCCATTAATGTTCTCACATGATTATTTAAGTGGCTGTAGCATATTTAACTTTTGCTCCAAAGTTTCAATAAAATTCTGCTGTCAGGATTTTGTTGTCAAGTTCAATATGTACAAGCTTGTTGTTATTGATCCGTGGCTCCCTTGGGGGTGCACCTTTGGACTTATTTGCTGTAGGATATGTCTAGTTTGTGTTCATGCTCTTTGCCATGATGTTTGAGTGTTGTAGCTTATTTATCTAGTGCTCCGAAGTTGCTATGTGGGTGTAATTTACAGCTTGTGCATGTTTCTTGTTTCGGGCATAACTTTTAGCCCGTAGCTCCGATTTCAGTGAGTCTTATATGAAACTTGATTGATTTTCCGTGTAGATTCATAATATCCTATTGTTATCATGTTTTGAAGCTTTTGCTTGAGTGCTATTTTCCGTGCTCCGTGTGCTTCCTTAGTGCATCCATCATGCATCCATCATTTTGGCGTGCGCATTGCATCTTGTTGATTCGTGCCTTGTGTGATTGTATTGTTTAGACCCGGAAGCTGAGACCGAGTACGAGTACGAGCACGAGGTTACTACCGAGGTTGAGCACGAGGACCCTTCTTTCGATCCGAACGACAACTCTTCAGGCAAGATGACCGAACCCCGCTAACATTACTATTTTTGCCTATTGGTAGTAGTCTCGATCTATAGTTTTTGCCTCGATGCCCATGTCTTTCCTATCAGCCTCCTACTTGTAACCATGAACTTGTTTAACCGCCCTACCTATGCAAACCGTTGAATGGCTAAGTACGCTTCGCTCAGCCCCTCTTATAGCATTGCTAGTTGCAGGTGAAGTTGAAGATGATTGCTTCATGTTGAAGTTTGTTGGGTTATATCACACTATATAAATGCTTAAAAATGAAATCATCTATATATTGGCAAGGGTGGAAGGCTAAGCCTTTTGCTTGGTGATTTGTTCCACTCATGCCGCTAGGAACCGTTTAAACCGGTGTTATGTTCCTTGATTATGCGTTCCTCACACGGTTGGGGTTTATGGGGCCCCCTCGATAAACCACTAAGTGCTAAGTCTTTTCCAGCAAGTCCCAACATTGGTACTATTCGCCTAATAACTAATAAAACTTGCATAGGGTCTTGCAAACCCGAGTTCTTAATTAACAACCCCCGGGCCAGTGCTCCACATGAGTGTTGGTCCAAACCGGGCAGACTGCGGGGCCACCCGAGGGAACTCGAGGATTGGTATATACCTGTAGGCTGACCTATCCGGTCGTGTCCTGAGACTAGATACGCGCGGCTACCATCAGGGTGTCGATACGCCGGGAGGATTTGCTGGATTAGCCTTACCTTAGTTCGGAGTATCTTGAGCACGGGATTCCGAGAATACTCGGGTCTTCCCACCTTTGGAGTTGCGACTCCGCGGATCGTGGGCTTGTCATGGGCCAAGTTGGAACACCCCTGCAGGGTTATGAACTTTCGAAAGCCGTGCTCGCGGTTATGTGGCAGATGGGAGCTTGTTAATATCCGGTTGTAGAAAACTTGACACCATGTTTCTAATACACTACCAGCGTGTGTACCGTGACTGTCAATTTCCGAACAGGGATTCGGGAGTTGAACACGGTGGGGTTATGTTTGTTGAGCTTTAGCTAGGATCACTTCGTGATCATCTCTCAACCGAGGCACTTCTCTTCTCGCACTCTTTCACGTAAGCTAGTGCTAGTTGCTGCTGCAGACTCTTATTCTTTTCTTCAGCCTTATCCTCACCCAAGGCTTAGATAGTCATGTTACCCGGGAACGGGATTGCTGAGTCCTCTGTGGCTCACAGTTACTTCACCACACCAGATGCAGGTCCGATGGTGAGCTATCCAGGTGATGGCACCGAGCTAGACTGGGAGTACGATGAGGAGCGTAGTCGATACTATGTTCGTTATCCTGATGATCAGTAGTGGAGACTTCTACTAGGATTTGATCCGACATGTGGACTTAATTTATGTTTGGTATCTTGACATTTGGATTTTACCCTTAGATGGGCTGTGATGTTCATTTGTATGATGATTGAAACATGTAATGATTTGTGTGACGTGGCGAGTGTAAGCCAACTATTTTATGTTTTCTATCCCCCTCTTTTACATGAGTTGTGCAAAGATACCAGACTTGCGATCTTTCCAGCATGGGGTTATGTCTCTAAGTCGTGCCTCGACACGTAGGAGATATAGTCCCATCCTGGGCAATACAAGTTGGTATTCAGAGCCTTCTCCGACCTAGGAGCCCCCACTAATTGATCGAATCGTTGACGGTCGAGTCTAGGCGCACACTGAAAATATTTTGAGTCCTATATTTATATCGGAGAGTAGGAATTCTTTGCTTCTCATCCCCTTTCTCTCTGGTGAGGACTCCTGACGACTACTCTTGTCTCTTCTATCTTCAAAAATTGCACCAAATTTTTTTAGGAATCTCGCGAGTATTCTGGGATTGTTTCGATGTTCTTGTGACAAGAATATTGTTCTCGATGCCTCCTGACATTAGGGGTTGTGGCAGTGTCCCGGGGAGTTGAGCTTCGGGGTATTGTCGTCACAAGCATATCTCGGCAGTACTAAATACTTAAGACGGCCGACATCGAAAATCTCTCCTATTCGGTTAGTGGCAAGATAACCCCGACATCACCCAGTACTGGGGAGGTAGTTCGGGAGTATTGCCATAGCTTGTTATAGTGGATGTTTTTCGAAGGTCCAAGGTAGATAGTTTCCGAGAAAGACTGGTTATGTGTTGAAGGATGGATACAGCTGGATGTAGGTTTAGAGTTGATTGCGCAGTGCTTCCCCTGTATCCCCAACACCTGATTGCATAACTGGAATCTTTCGGAAATTCATAGGTGGGTTTATCCAGTAGATCGTAGGCATTCTTTCAACGAATGCAGGTTAGCGAGTTCGGGGTTCTACATTGAGTGAAGTGGTATTATGACCGATGTTCCGATCGGGAGTTGCATCTTAAAGGGTCCTTGGCTATGCTGATCCGGGGATTGCAAAACCCTTTCGTAACGCGTTCATATGCTTTCAGCACAAAGATGTTAGAACGAAGCTCCTATCTTGTGTTTGTTTCCATCCGTACCTTGTTGTTTTTCTTATTTTACCTTTTGTCCCCTATGTGGCTTCTCGTGAAGATTGTTGTTATCATTAAACTGAGAATTTCATTCGTTCCTCTTGTTCGAATGATTATTGTGAAGACTTGTTGCAATTCATTCCATTGATTCAGCTTATACCTTCTGTCAATCAATTGTTGATTCGTGGTCATCTCTTTCAGGATGGCTCCGAAACGGGTTCCCAACGCTAACCCAGAGGGTGAAGAGGTCCCAGATCATCCTCCTTCCCCTCCTCCTCCGTCTGAGGCTTGGAGAGCGATTATGCAGACTACAACTCAGAACACCCAGATGTTGATGCAGATGATGCAGCAGATGCAAGCTAATCAAGCTAATCAGGGTGTTCCAGGGAATCAAGGCAACTTCTTCAACCAGCAGCACCATGCTACTCTCAACCAGTTCTTGGCCAATAATCCAAAAGCTTTCAGTTACTGTGTCGACCCTCTTGATGCTGAAGATTGGTTAACCGATATCAAGAAGCATTTTGAGTGTAGTAACGTAAGAGAAGAGGATTATGTGAAGTTTGCAGCCTTCCAACTCAAAGACCAAGCAGCTGACTGGTGGCAGCAGTACAAAGACTCCAGGCCAGGTCGTGTGATCTCTTGGGAGGATTTCTGCAAGGACTTTCGCTCTCACCACATTCCTACAAGTGTCATCGAGGGTATGCGTGAGCAATTCCGCAACCTGAAGCAGGGTTCTATGTCTGTCTATCAGTATAATGTCAGGTTCCAAAACCTCGCCCGCTATGCTACGCAAGACATTCCTGACGCCAAGAGCAAAATCTATCAGTTTCGTGGTGGTCTGAAAGATGAACTTCAACTTGCTCTCACCTTGTTCGAGACCGATGAGTTCGACAAATTCTATAACATGGCTTTGAAACAAGAGGCAGCTCAGCTTAAGATGGAGGCTTCTAAAAAGAGGATTCGAGATGCCGTTCACTCCTCCTCATCGTCTCAGATGGTCTCGAAACAACAGAAATTTTGGCTTCCTCCTCCTCCAGTGATTCGAGCTTCTTACAACAACTCCAACAACTCCAACAACAACAAGAATGCTGGTGGTCGTGGTTTCTCCCACCCACACAACTGCAACAATCAGTCCAAGTTGCAGATTCAAGCTTCCAAGTCGACTGTTCCTCCTGCTCGTCCACTTTCTAAGGTTACTTGCTACAAGTGTGGCCAGAAGGGTCATTATTCCAACAAGTGCAACAACCCAAGGCGCCTTCCGCCACCTCCACCTGTCAGTTCGGCTATTGTGAAGCATAATCCCAGGCATGCTAGGGTGAATCTGATGAATGCAGGTGAGGCGGAGAACTCTTCTGATGTGATAATTGGTAACCTTTCAGTGAACTCTTTTCCTGCAAAAGTATTATTTGATTCTGGTGCATCTCTCAGTTTCATTTCAAGGCCATTCTTCACCAAGCATAATTTGACTTCGGTATTTCTGAATAAGAAGTTGTCGATTATCTCTCCGGGCAAGCACATGACTTCAAATTTGATGGCTCCGAATGTATCTATTCGCATGGGTGATTATCGCTTTCTGGCTAATCCGGTGGTTCTTGGTAATTCCGACATTGACCTCATCCTCGGGATGGATTGGCTTTCTCAGCATGATGCTCACATTGATTGTGCACAGAAGGAAGTCAAGATGACTCATCCTGATGAAGATGTGATTATCTTCGCCTCCAGGGATAACACTATCAGGCTTTTCTCTCTCAATGATAAGGGCGAAATTAATGCCATATCTCAAATTCCGGTGGTGAACGAATATCAAGACGTCTTTCCTGAAGAACTTCCAGGCATGCCTCCACACCGTAAGGTGGAATTCGTCATTGAACTCGAGCCGGGTACTGAGCCAGCATGCCGGCGTCCGTACAAGCTCTCTCCTGAAGAATTGAAGGAATTGAAGAAGCAGCTTGATGAACAGGAGCGTATGGGTCTCATCAGGCCTAGTACGTCGCCTTGGGGCTGTGGTGTCTTATTTGTCAAGAAGAAAGATGGCACGGAGCGCCTCTGCGTCGATTACCGACCATTGAACAAGAAGACAATAAAGAACAAGTATCCGCTCCCCAACATCAACGAACTGTTCGAGCAGATCAAAGGAGCTAAAGTGTTCTCTAAGCTCGATCTCCGAATGGGCTATCACCAAATTCGCATTCGCGAGGAAGACATCCCCAAGACTGCCTTCAGAACGAGCTACGGTTCATACGAGTATACGGTCATGTCCTTTGGTCTCGCCAATGCTCCTCCTACCTTTTCGAGAATGATGCACTACATCTTCAACCCCTATACTGGCGAGTTTGTGCTTGTGTATCTGGATGATATTCTGGTGTTTTCCAAGAATGAAGAAGATCACGAAAAGCACTTACGTCTGGTTCTTGATCGACTCCGTGAGTATAAGTTCTATGCCAAGTTCTCCAAGTGCGAATTTTGGCTCGATAAGGTTTTGTACCTGGGCCATATCATCTCAGCTGACGGTATTGCGGTAAATCCTGAGAAAGTTGAAGCAATTGTCAATTGGGAAGCTCCTCAGAACGTCAAGCAACTCCGCAGTTTTCTGGGTCTTGCCAGCTATTGCAGAAGGTTCGTTGAGAACTTCTCCAAGATTGCCAAGCCTCTTTCCAACTTGCTTCAGAAGAATGTCAAATACTTTTGGTCTCCAGAGTGTGAAGTGGCATTCAGAACTCTCAAAGAAAAGCTCGTCTCTGCTCCAGTTCTTACTCCTCCAGATGAGTCCAAGCCCTATGATGTATTCTGTGATGCTTCTCTTCAAGGACTTGGTGGTGTGCTTATGCAAGATAAGAGAATTGTGGCTTACACTTCTCGTCAGCTCAAGCCAAGTGAAAAGAACTACCCCACACATGATCTCGAGCTAGCAGCTATGGTACATGCTTTGATTACGTGGAGACATCTGTTGTTGGGCAGAAAAGTTGACATCTTCACCGGTCACAAGAGCTTGAAGTACATCTTCACACAGCCGAATCTGAACCTCCGCCAGACTCGTTGGGTTGAAATGATCCAAGAGTATGATCCCAGCATTGAATACACTCCTAGCAAGGCGAATGTGATTGCAGATGCTTTGAGCAGAAAGGCATATAGCAACAGCCTTCTTATCAAGCCGTTCCAGCCTGAGCTTTGTGAAGCATTCAGGAAACTCAACCTCCAAGTTGTTCCGCAGGGTTTTCTTGCAAATCTTCAAATTGCTCCTACCTTGGAAGATCAGGTCCGTGAGGCCCAACTCAGTGATGCCATGGTGCAGAAGGTGAAACATGGTATTGCAAAGGGCACTCCTAAATACAAGTGCTTTCGTGTTGATGAGAGAGATACCTTGTTCTTCGAGGACAGACTCGTTGTTCCCAAAGGTGATCTCAGGAAGCTCATAATGGAAGAAGCACATGATTCTCTCCTTTCCATTCATCCTGGCAGTTCCAAGATGTACCAAGACCTCAAGCAATCTTACTGGTGGACACGCATGAAAAGGGAAATTGCCCAATTCGTGAATGAATGTGATGTTTGCAGAAGAGTGAAAGCAGAGCATCAACGTCCAGCCGGTCTTCTCCAACCTCTTCCTATTCCCGAGTGAAAATTCGACCACATTGAAATGGATTTCGTCACTGGCTTTCCTAAGTCCAAGAGAGGGAATGATTCTATCTTTGTGGTGATTGACAAGCTTACCAAAGTCGCTCACTTCCTTCCAGTCAAAGAATCAATCAATGCAGCTCAACTTGCAGAGTTGTACACTTCCAGAATTGTGTCTTTACATGGCGTCCCTCAAGTTATCTCCTCAGACCGTGGAAGTTAGTTCACATCCAAGTTCTGGGACTCCTTTCAGTCCGCCATGGGCACTAAGATCAGGTTCAGCACTGCTTTTCACCCTCAGACTAGTGGTCAAGTCGAGCGAGTGAATCAGATTCTAGAAGACATGCTCAGAGCCTGTGTCATATCTTTTGGCATGAAATGGGAAGGCTGCCTTCCATTTGCCGAGTTCTCTTACAACAACAGCTATCAAGCAAGTGCCGGCAAAGCTCCGTTTGAAATCCTCTATGGCAGAAAGTGCCGTACACCTCTCAACTGGTCTGAAACAGGCGAACGTCAACTTCTTGGCAATGACTTGATCTCAGAAGCCGAAGAAATGTGCAAAGTCATACGTGAGAATCTCAAGGCCGCTCAGTCGCGTCAGAAGAGCTACTATGACGGCAAGCATCGTGACTTGGCTTTCAACATTGGTGATCATGTCTATCTCCGTGTTTCTCCGATGAAAGGCACCCAAAGATTCGGTATCAAAGGAAAGCTTGCTCCTAGATACGTCGGGCCTTTCAAGATTCTTGGCAAAAGAGGCGATCTAGCCTATCAAGTTGAGCTCCCTTCCAACTTCGCCAATGTTCATGATGTGTTCCATGTGTCTCAACCCCGCAAATGCTTCAAGGCACCTGAACGCATGATTCCGTTTGAAGAGATTGATCTTCAACAAGATTTGTCCTACCGAGAGCATCCCGTTGCTATTCTCGAAGAAACCGAGCGCAAGACCCGCAACAAGTCCATCAAATTCTTGAAAGTCAAGTGGTCACATCATACCGACCGAGAAGCTACGTGGGAACGAGAAGATCATCTTCGTTCCGAGTACCCTTCCTTTTTCCAGTCCTAGATCTCGGGACGAGATCTTTTTGTAGTAGAGGAGAGTTTGTAATGCCCCGGATGTAATACTTTCCCTTTTGGGCATATAATATATCTCTGGCTTCATCTATTCCATTCCGGGTTCTTTGTCTTTCGGGTTTTCGTCATTTTGTTGTGTGCGTGTGTGGCTTTCATTCATATCATGTAGACTTGTGCATCGCATTGCATTTGTGTTGTTGTTTGCATCCGATACCACGCGCTCCTTCCCGTTGCCCGTTTCGCGTTCCGGAGCTCCCTCACGTGTCCGTGGCGTCCCGTAGGCCTACTTAGGTGTTTGGCCGTGTAACGTTACCGGTTTGGCGCGAGACTTGTCGTGTGTTGTTGTTTTGGTGTGTGTAACCCGCCTGTCAAATCTCGTCGCGTTTCGAGTCCGTTTGCTACTCCAACAGTTATTCTCGTGGGCTCAAAGTGCCTCCACTTTGAGGCCCAAGACACCCCTCCAACAGCCCACCAAACCACTCCTAACCACTTCTATCATCTAGGCCATCCAAATCTGATCCTGTGGCCGAAAACCGCACTCCATTTGGACAACCCTAGCTACTTGTGCCTATATATTTGTCCACTCCCCCAAATTTTGCCCCAATTCATGGAAACCCTAGCCTCCACCTTCTTCTTCCTCCAGCCACCGCCACCTCACCGGAGCTCGCCGGAGAGTTCACCAGAGTTCGCCGGACCCTCGCCGGAGCTCCACCGCAGCCACCCCACCTCACCACCGGCGCCCTCCTCTCACCTCACCACCCACGGCCGTCGGTCCCGCAGTTCTCCACCGCCACCTAACCCGCCACCGGGAGCCACTCCTTCGAGCGCATCAAGCCCCGCCGCTAGGCTCTCGAAGCAGCAGCGCCAGCCCCGGCCAGATCGGGTCAACGCCCCCGATCCAGCCGATCGGATCGGCTCCCTCGTCGCTCAGATCGCCAGCGCGATCTCCCGACCCGATCCAGCGAGCGCTTGGATCCTCCTCGCCGGCTGGGCCGTCGCCCCCGTGGACTCTCCAGATCCGCAGGCCAGCCGCTCGATCCGCCTCTCCGTCGAGCAGGCCCATCTCCAGCTCCCGCTCGCCAGCAGGCCCGTTTCTCCGTCCAGCCGCGCGGGGCCTCTCCTGCAGCGCTTTAGCCGCCCCGCCCTGGGCCGGCCTCCCATCGCGGGCCCAAGCCGCCCCCTCCGTCGCCAGGTCGCCGCTCCAGGCCGTCAGCGCCGTCGGGCCCCCCCTGGGCCGTTCGCCAGCGCCACCGAAGGCCAACAGCCGGGCCGCTTCGCTCACCCGCGTCGGGCCGCCTCTCCCAGGCCCCTCCGTCTCTCCACCGGGCCGAGGCCACCTCCGGATCCAGATCCAGCCCGTGTTTCCAGATCTAGGTTGATTTTGTCAAATCTCTAAGTCCCTATGTTTTTGAGTGCTGATGCTATCTTGCAACTGTGATATCTTTTTGTGTGATGCTCCGTTTTGCGCAAATGGCATGTCCAGACATTCGTGGTGACTAGCACTACGTTTCATTCCATTGTGCCATGCATGTTTGAGATCAACTAGGTGCTTATTTTTCTGTTGCAAGAGTGCATCCTGTTATAAACTGCTGCTATGTGTTGTTTTTATGCCATCTTTGCATAGTGATATCTTTTAGCTCGTTTATCCGATTGATGCAAATGACATGTCCACGTGTTCGTCTTGTCATGCTCTACATGTTGGTTGTGTTAGGTTGCATGATAGATTTATTCTTGTCATGGTTATCCTCGTTGCAAAGTGCTATGTGGCTGTTTAGTTATTTAACTTGTTATGAGATGCCATCTTATTGAGCTCATTGCTATCGTTGTGTTTGTCTCCATGATGCAGGCTTGTATGTTTCAGAATCACCATCATGTGTACTTTGATGTGGTGCTTAGCACTTGCCATGTTTAGTTTCGAGGTGACTTAAACTTGCTCTTATAGATGCCATGATGAAACTGCTGTTTTAACACAGTGAAATTTCACAAAGTCTGTAATCTGTAATTCTCCGATGCCATGTTTGCTTGCTGTTCTACGACAAACCATGATAGTTTTGGAGTGACTCTTGATGGTTCCTTGTAGTATATATTGTTGGCTATCCATTCATGTTCTCACATGCTTATTTAAGTGCCTGTAGCATATTTAACTTTTGCTCCAAAGTTTCAATAAAATTCTGCTGTCAGGATTTTGTTGTCAAGTTCAATATGTACAAGCTTGTTGCTATTGATCCGCGGCTCCTTTGGGGGTGCACCTTTGGACTTATTTGCTGTAGGATATGTATAGTTTGTGTTCATGCTCTTTGCCATGATGTTTGAGTGCTGTAGCTTATTTATCTAGTGCTCCGAAGTTGCTATGTGGCTGTAATTTACAGCTTGTGCATGTTTCTTGTTTCGGGCATAACTTTTAGCCCGTAGCTCCGATTTCAGCGAGTCTTATATGAAACTTGATTGATTTTCCGTGTAGATTCATAATATCCTATTGTTATCATGTTTTGAAGCTTTTGCTTGAGTGCTATTTTCCGTGCTCCGTGTGCTTCCTTAGTGCATCCATCATGCATCCATCATTTTGGCGTGCGCATTGCATCTTGTTGATTCGTGCCTTGTGTGATTGTATTGTTTAGAGCCGGAAGCTGAGACCGAGTACGAGTACGAGCACGAGGTTACTACCGAGGTTGAGCACGAGGACCCTTCTTTCGATTCGAACGACAACTCTTCAGGCAAGATGACCGAACCCCGATAACATTACTATTTTTGCCTATTGCTAGTAGTCTCGATCTATAGTTTTTGCCTCGATGCCCATGTCTTTCCTGTCAGCCTCCTACTTGTAACCATGAACCTGTTTAACCACCCTACCTATGCAAACCGTTGAATGGCTAAGTACGCTTCGCTCAGCCCCTCTTATAGCATTGCTAGTTGCAGGTGAAGTTGAAGATGCTTGCTTCATGTTGAAGTTTGTTGGGTTATATCACACTATATAAATGCTTAAAATGGAATCATCTATATATTGGCAAGGGTGGAAGGCTAAGCCTTTTGCTTGGTGATTTGTTCCACTCATGCCGCTAGGAACCGTTTAAACCGGTGTTATGTTCCTTGATTATGCGTTCCTCACACGGTTGGGGTTTATGGGGCCCCCTCGATAAACCACTAAGTGCTAAGTCTTTTCTAGCAAGTCCCAACATTGGTACTATTCGCCTAGTAACTATTAAAACTTGCATAGGGTCTTGCAAACCCGAGTTCTTAATTAACAACCCCCGGGCCAGTGCTCCACATGAGTGTTGGTCCAAACCGGGCAGACTGCGGGGCCACCCGAGGGAACTCGAGGATTGGTATATACCTGTAGGCTGACCTATCCGGTCGTGTCCTGAGACTAGATACGCGCGGCTACCATCAGGGTGTCGACACGCCGGGAGGATTTGCTGGATTAGCCTTACCTTAGTTCGGAGTATCTTGAGCACGGGATTCCGAGAATACTCGGGTCTTCCCACCTTTGGAGTTGCGACTCCGCGGATCGTGGGCTTGTCATGGGCCAAGTTGGAACACCCCTGCAGGGTTATGAACTTTCGAAAGCCGTGCCCGCGGTTATGTGGCAGATGGGAGCTTGTTAATATCCGGTTGTAGAAAACTTGACACCATGTTTCTAATACACTACCAGCGTGTGTACCGTGACTGTCAATTTCCGAACAGGGATTCGGGAGTTGAACACGGTGGGGTTATGTTTGTTGAGCTTTAGCTAGGATCACTTCGTGATCATCTCTCGACCGAGGCACTTCTCTTCTCGCACTCTTTCACGTAAGCTAGTGCTAGTTGCTGCTGCAGACTCTTATTCTTTTCTTCAGCCTTATCCTCACCCAAGGCTTAGATAGTCATGTTACCCGGGAACGGGATTGCTGAGTCCTCTGTGGCTCACAGTTACTTCACCACACCAGATGCGGGTCCGATGGTGAGCTATCCAGGTGATGGCACCGAGCTAGACTGGGAGTACGACGAGGAGCGTAGTCGATACTATGTTCGTTATCATGATGATCAGTAGTGGAGACTTCTACTAGGATTCGATCCGACCTCTGGACTTAATTTATATTTGGTATCTTGACATTTGGATTTTACCCTTAGATGGGCTGTGATGTTCATTTGTATGATGATTGAAACATGTAATGATTTGTGTGACGTGGCGAGTGTAAGGCCACTATTTTATGTTTTCCATCCCCCTCTTTTACATGAGTTGTGCAAAGATACCAGACTTGCGATCATTCCAGCATGGGGTTATGTCTCTAAGTCGTGCCTCGACACGTAGGAGATATAGTCCCATCCTGGGCATTACAACATCTCTGCGAAACTCGATCAAGGTTGCTTAAGCAATCATCAAAAGAAGTTCCGTAAACAGAGAAATCATCCATAAAAACCTCAACAATCTTTTCACAAAAATTAGAGAATATAGCCGTCATGCATCTTTGAAAGGTAGTAGGTGCATTACATAAACCAAAAGGCATACGTCTATAAGCAAAGGTACCGAAAGGACAATTAAAAGTGGTTTTTTCTTGATCCCCTTTTAACACAGGTATTTGAGAGAAACCAGAATAACCATCTAGAAAGCAGAAATGAGTATGTTTGGATAACCTTTCTAGCATTTGATCAATAAATGGCAAGGGGTAATGATCTTTCTTAGTAGCTTTATTTAGCTTACGGAAACCAATTACCATCCTATAACCTGTAACTATTCTTTGCGGGATCAATTCATCTTTATCATTAGGGAAGACAGTCAAACCTCCTTTCTTAGGGACACAATGGATAGGACTTACCCACTGGCTATCAGCAACTGGATAGATAATACCTGCCTCTAGAAGCTTTAGTATTTCCTTCCTTACCACTTCTTTCATTTTAGAATTTAACCGTCGCTGATGATCAATAACCGGTTTAGCATTTTCTTCCAATTTTATCTTGTGCTGGCATATAGTGGGACTAATGCCCTTAAGATCATCCTCAGTATATCCAATAGCAACACGATGCTTCTTCAGAGTTTTCAATAATTTTTCTTCTTCCTGCTCTGAAAGGTTAGCACTAATAATAACAGGATATATTTTCTTTTCATCAAGATAAACATATTTAAGATTATTAGGCAAAGATTTAAGTTCAAACACGGGATCACCCTTGGGTGGATGAGGATCCCCTAGGAATTTAATAGGCAAGTTGTTTTTCAGTACGGGTCCCTGTTTAAAGAACATTTCATCTATTTCCCTTCTCTCATTCATATTCATATCATTTTCATGGTCTAGCAAGTATTGTTCTAAAGGGTCATTAGGTGGCACGGCAATAGAAGCAAGACCAATAATTTCATCCTTAGTGGGTGGTTCCTTTTCAAGGGGTTGTCTACGGAATTTAGCAAAGTTAAAATCATGAGACATATCCCCTAATCCAACAGTAACAATATCTTTCACGCAGTCTATCTTGGCATTAACAGTACTCAAGAAGGGTCTACCAAATATAATGGGACAAAATTCATCTTCTGGGGAACTAAGAACAAGAAAATCAGCAGGGTATTTAACCTTCCCACACAAGGCTTCAACATCTCTAACAATCCCAACTGGTAAAATAGTATCTTTATTAGCAAGCTTAATAGTAACATCAATCCCTTCTAACTCAGTAGGTGCAATATCATGCATAATTTCTCGATATAAATCATGAGGGATAATACTCGCACTAGCACCTACGTCACATAAACCATGATAACAATGTTCGCCTATCTTACCAGAGATAACAAACAGGCCCACAATAGGTCTATGTTGTTCTTAGCATTGGGTTTGGCTATTCTAGCAGACTCTTCTTGGAGGTAAATAACATGTCCATCTAAATCTTCTACCAAGAGATCTTTAACCATAGCAACACTAGGTCCAACTTTAATTTGCTCAGAGGGTGTAGGTATTCTAGTATTACTTGTACGAACTATAGTTGAAGCTTGAGCATGATCCTTTATCCTAACAAGGAAAGGTGGTTTCTCAATATAAGCAGTAGAAACAATAGGATCAACATTATAAGTGATGGTCTTTTCTTCAACTTTAATAGGTTCAACTACTTTTACTTCAATAGGAGGATGATATTTAAACCACTTCTCCTTGGGGAGATCAACATGAGTAGCAAAAGATTCATGGAAAGAAGCTACTATCTCAGAGTCAAGTCCATATTTAGTGCTAGAGAACATCGGTATCCATAAAAGCTTAAACACAATCAAACTTAAGGGTCATACCTGACTCCTTACCTTTGGCGAGATCCCATTCTTCAGAGTTGCGCTTAATTCTTTCCAATAAATCCCATTTGAATTCAATAGTCTTCATCATAAAAGAGCCAGAACAAGAAGTATCGAGCATGGAGCGATTATTGAGAGAAAGCGGAACATAATTTTTTTGAATAATCATTTCTCTTGAGAGCTCATGATTGGGGCATGAATATAACATTGACTTAAGCCTGCCCCAAGCATGAGCCATGCTTCCTCCTTCGCGAGGCAAAAAATTATAAATATAATTGCGATCACGATGAACTTGGTGCATAGGGTAGAACTTCTGATGAATTCCAACTTCAGACGATTATAGTTCCATGATCCCATATCATCACATAGCCTAAACCATGTCAATGCATCTCCCTTCAAAGATAAAGGGAAGACCTTCTTCTTGATAACATCCTCGGGCATACCTGCACGCTTAAACAATCCACAAACTTCATCCACATAGATTAGGTGTAAATCGGGATGCAGTGTTCCGTCTCCTGTAAAAGGATTTTCAAGCAGTTTCTCTATCATACCCGAAGGAATCTCAAAGCAAACATTTTCAGTAGGTGCAGTAGGTTGAGGAGCAACTCTTTGCTCTTCTGGTCGGGGTGAAGATACCCCAAACAATCCCCTCAAAGGATATTGAGCCATAGTAACAAGTGACAATAAATTTTAGCACACTATATAAATTTTTCCTTACCAAAGGCGCTTCACTCCCCGGCAACGGCGCCAGAAAAGAGTCTTGGTGACCCACAAGTGTAGGCGATATATCGTAGTCCTTTCGATAAGTAAGAGTGTCGAACCCAACGAGGAGCAGAAGGAAATGATTGGCAGTTTTCAGTAAGGTATTTTCTGCAAGCACTGAAATTATAGGTAACAGATAGTTTTGTGATAAGGTAATTGGTAGCAAGTGACAAAAGGTAAAAGTAAATAAGGTTTAGCAAGGTGGCCCAATCCTTTTTGTAGCAAAGGTTAATCCTGGACAAACTCTTATATAAAGAAAAACGCTCCTGAGGACACATGGGAACTATCGTCAAGCAAGTTTTCATCACGATCATCTGATTCGCGTTCGGTACTTTGATGATTTGGTATGTGGGTGGACCGGTGCTTGGGTGCTGTCCTTACTTGTACAAGCCTCCCACTTATGATTAACCTCTAATGCAAGCATCCGCAACTATAAAAGAAGTATTAAGGTAAACCGAACCATAGCATGAAACATATGGATCCAAATCAGCCCCTTACGAAGCAACGCATAAACTAGGGTTTAAGCTTCTGTCACTCTAGCAACCCATCATCTACTTATTACTTCCCAATGCATTCCTCTAGGCCCAAATAATGGTGAAGTGTCATGTAGTCGATGTTCACATGACACCACTAGAGGAGAGACAACATACATCTCATCAAAATATCGAACGAAGACCAAATTCACATGACTACTAATAGCAAGATTTCTCCCATGTCCTCAGGAACAAAAGTAACAACTCACAAGACATAATATTGTTCATGATCAGAGGTGTATTAATATGCATAATGGATCTGAACATATGATCTTCCACCAAATAAACCAACTAGCATCAACTACAAGGAGTAATCAACACTTCTAGCAACCCGCAGGTACCAATCTGAGGTTTGGGTACAAAGATTGGATACAAGATATGAACTAGGGTTTGAGAGGAGATGGTGTTGGTGAAGATGTTGATGAAGATAGCTCTCCCCAAGATGGGAGAGTTGTTGGTGATGACGGCAGTGACTATTTCCCCCTCCCGGAGGGAAGTATCCCCGGCAGAACAGCTCTGCCAAAGCCCTAGATTGGTTTCCGCCTCGGTTCCGCCTCGAGACAGCGGCGTCTGGTCCCGAAAGCCTCCTTATGATTTTTTTTCTAGGTCAAAACACCCAATATAGGAGAAGATGGGCATCGGGGGCCTTCCGGCTGGCCCACGAGACAGGGGGCGCGTCCCCCACCCTCGTGGACAGCCGGTGGCCCCCCTCGTGAGCTTCTTTCACCAGATTATTTTTATATTTTCTGAAACGGAGTTCTGTTGAGTTTCGAGGCTTTTGGAGTTGTGCAGAATAGGTTTCCAGAGTTTGCTCCTTTTCCAGCCCAGAATTCCAACTGTCGGCATTCTCCCTCTTCTCGTAAACCTTGTAAAATAAGAGAGAAAGGGCATAAGTATTGTGACAAAACATGTAATAACAGCCCATAATGCAATAAATATCAACATATAAGCATGACACATTATGGCCATAAGCGGGCTAGAGTTGGAGTCGTCCGTTCATGGGCCGGCCATAACGGGCCATCGTTAATAGGTCGTATTTGATGACGCTATGGAAATGGCCCAACGTATTAATGGGCCACAAACGGGCTGACTGTAACCACGGGCTGAATTTGGCCAACAAGCATGGCAGTAACGGGCCCTAAGTAACTGAATGCTGGAAAT
Organism: Secale cereale; assembly: GCA_902687465.1. Classification (NCBI taxonomy): domain Eukaryota; kingdom Viridiplantae; phylum Streptophyta; class Magnoliopsida; order Poales; family Poaceae; genus Secale; species Secale cereale. The sequence goes on from LR738709.1 coordinate 518,369,914, forward strand.
GAGTTCAAGAATAAATGGTCCCTGAGAAAGCCGAAAGATAACATGGGCTGCAAACGGCCCAATGGATTAATGGGCCGTTAATGGGTATAAAGTGATACACTATTCATTACGGGCCAGTTTCACCACGGGCCGTTAATGGGCCAAGAGGGCCTCATATGGGCCGAAAGACATCATGGGCTGGAATCATATTGGACGGCCCAAATGACGCTACTGGGCCTAATTCGGATAGGTTGTAACGGGCCCTGGGTTAGCGGGCTGTAAATGGGCTATATGCGAACAGGTCGTTAACAGGCTTTCCGTTGGCCAGCCCGCCACCTTTTGACCAAGTCAAACGGGTCGGCCTTTTCACAGGAATGGGCCTCTGTTCAGCCGTGCCACGTGTCGACGTATCATAGGCGCCTTCGGTCCAATGAGTGGATGACATCTGTCCCAACGGTGAGCCAACACGTGTTTCCTCCAGCCAATGATGATTTTACATGTGGAAAATCCCCATTGGTCGGGGCTGTTAGCGGGTTATCAGATCCAAAACCGGACCCGATAGCTTAACGGCGTTCCGTTACGGTGGATGCCACGTGTTGGTCGCCCTTGACGAAAGCACTTCTGTGACGCGCAATTTTTCGTCATGGAAGTGGACACTTCCGTGGTGATAATTTCGGTAATGTCATGGAACACTTCTACGACAGCGCAGGTATGACTATCTTGATTCTGTCATAAAATTATCATGGATGTACATGCATGACAAAAAACGCGACCTACTGTGACAAACACGTAACATCACGGAAGTGTATTTTTTGTAGTGTTCGGCACTCTCGCCGGAGTTGAGAGGTAGTGGCCGTCGGGCCGTCGTTGACAGGGGGAGAGAAAGAGTGAGAGGAGGTGAGAGAGAGTTTTGTTTTTTCTATGGATGAGGGGCCCCACATGTAAGTGTGAGATAGGGGGTGAGAGAAGGGTTTTTTCCATTTAAATTTTTGAGAGTGGGTCCCACCAGAGAGAGGAGAGAGAGAGAGCATTTTCTTTTTCTTTTTGTTTGAGTGGGTCCCACACGTAAGTGACACATGGCGGGAGGGGTAGAAATGTCCAGAAAACGTCCCGTTCACGGTCAAAGGCCTTTGACCGGACGGTAACGGCACAGAAGGGTATTTCTATAAGTGCACATAACGGCAGAGGGGCATTTTTTAGGAGGCTTTCGAATTAGGGGCAAATGTGAGTAGTGGGTTCGAGTTAGGGAGACAGATGTAAACCACCCTTGATTCTTGTTCCCATAAATCGTTTGCTCACAAATTCCCTATGCATAGGAAGTGGGTTAGGCTTAAATGTGCTTACCATGTGATTCACGATGTTCTCTTTCATGTTACAATCCTTATCTTTTATGCGAGCATCATTGAAATCATCATGCCTAGCTAAAAGGCATTAAGGAAAAGCGCTTGTTGGGAGACAACCCAACACATATACCTACTATTTTTGTGTGTTCACATGATTATGCTACTGTAGTAATCATGTTTTATAGCTTTTGTTTCAATAAAGTGCCAAGCAAAGCCTTAGGATCATGTTGGGTGATAGTAGATTTGATCTTGCTGAAAAAACAGAAACTTTTGCGCTCACGAGAAAAATTCTAATTTTTAACAGAAGAGTGATTTTAAGTTGATTATTTTTGCAGAAGTTTAATATACAAATTTCCCACGTGGTCATATTTTTTCAAGATTTTTAGAGCTGCAGAAGTATGGTGATTGTTCAGATCATTACAGAATATTCTGTTTTTGACAGATTCTGTTTTCAATGCATAGTTTGCTTGTTTTATAGTTTCTATGGATTATGTTGATCAATATAAATTGTACAAATGATATGCTACAGTAAGCATTGTGTGAAAAAAATGTGAATCTTGTCTTTGACAGTACCCAAAGTGAATTGTTTGTTTTATCACACTAACCCATCTCACGAAGTTTTGTTAAGTTTTGTGTGATTGAAGTTTCCAAGTTATGGGTAAGATATCGATATGAGGAGAACAAGGAGTGAAAATAACCTAAGCTTGGGGATGCCCAAGGCACCCCAAGGTAATATTCAAGGAAGATCCAAGCAACTAAGCTTGGCGATGCTACGAAAGTCATCCCCTCTTTTGTCTCCCACATTATCGGTAACCTCACTTGGAGCTATGTTTTCATTCGTCACATGATATGTGTTTTGCTTGGAGTATCAATTTATTTTGTTAGAATTTGCTTGCTGGTATTTATAATAATGTTATGTATCTTTTATTTCAATAAAAGTGTCAAGGATAGCCTTTACCATGTTTATTTTGCAAGTCTATATGTTGTTGCTTGAAAACAGAAAGTTTTCTATCATTGTCTGAATTCTTATGGATAGTCAGAACGTGATAAATTCTTGAATTTTTGCAAAGTTAGCACGAATAAGTTCTCTGTAATGTGGTAATTTTTCAGAATTTTTAGAGCTAGGGAAGTATGAGAACAATTCCACTCTTTACAGACTATACTGGTTTGACATATTGCTATTATGTTTGCATATGTTTGCTTGTTTAATGATTCTATTTGAGGATACGAGTATTAAATATGCAGAGGAATTTAGTATGCAATGTTGAATAATAATTTTAGTGATTTGCTACAGTAGAGGATGATAAGGTTTTGCATTGATTTATACTAACTTATCTCATGAGTTCTTGTTGAGTTTTGTGTGGATGAAGCTTTTGAGATTTAGGGAAACCGTGATATGAGAAGAATTAAAGAGACACAAAAGCTCAAGCTTGGGGATGCCCAAAGCACCCCAAGATAACATTTCTAGAAGTCTCAAGCATCTAAGCTTGGGGATGCCTCGATAGGCATTCCACCTTTCTTCATCAACGATTATCGGTTAGTATCGGTTGCCTCTAAGTTTTTGCTTCTTCACATGAGATGTGCTATTCTTGAAATATCATTTTTTTACTTGTTGTTTTAATAAAATACTTAGATCTGAAAGTTTTTAAATAAAATAGAGCCCCAAAATAGTTGCCAGAGAGGCTAGATAAGTGGTATTCACATCCCGTCAACGAAGCTTTTTTCTGGCACCGTTGCTCTAGTGCTTCACTTATATCTTTTTGAGCATGGTGTGCTTTAGTATTTTTTAAGAAAATCTCTCATGCTTCACTTAGATTAATTTGAGAGAAAGAAATATTATGCTCATGATCTTCATTTATATCTTTTTGGAGTAGCTTGTCATTTACTCTTGTGCTTACTTCTCGAGCTTGCGTTGTATTCCCTCGAAGAGGAAAGGGTGATGCACCATAGTAGCGTAAGTATTTCCCTCGGATTTTGAGAACCAAGGTATCAATACAGTAGGAGACCACGCACGAGTCCCTCGCACCTGCACAAACAAATAAGAACTTCGCAGCCAACATGATAAGGGGTTGTCAATCCCTTTACGGTCACTTACGAAAGTGAGATCTGATAGATAGGATAGTTTGATATTTTTGGTATTTTTGATATAAGAACAGAAAATAAAAACAGCAAAGTAAAGTAGATTGTAGATTGATATGTTTGAGAATAGACCCGGGGGCCATAGGTTTTACTAGTGGCTTCTCTCATGATATCAAAATTCTACGGTGGGTGAACAAATTATTGTCGAGCAATTGATAGAAAAGCGACTAATTATGAGAATATCTAGGCATGGTTATTATATATAGGCATCACATCCATGACAAGTAGACCGAAACGATTCTGCATCTACTACTATTACTCCACACATCGACCGCTATCCAGCATTCATCTAGAGTATTAAGTTCACAAGAACGGAGTAATGCTTTAAGCAAGATGACATGATGTAGAGGGATAAACTCAAGCAATATGATATAAACCCCATCTTTTATCCTCGATGGCAACAATACAATGCGTGCATTGCTGCCCCTGCTGTCACTGGGAAAGGACACCACAAGATTGAACCCAAAGCCAAGCACTTCTCCCATTGCAAGAACTATAGATCTAGTAGGCCAAACCAAACCGATAATTCGAAGAGACTTGCAAGGTTATTATAATGATACGTCCAAAACGTATCTATAATTTCTGCTTGCTCCATGCCACTTTTGGGTGATATTGCTATGATATTCATACACTTCCATACACTTTTGATCATATTTGGACTAACCTACTAATCCAGTGCACCCCAGTGCCAGTTTCTGTTTTCGGCTGTTTTTGTATTTCAGGTTTTCACATTACGAGAACTGTCAGGAAAAATCCAGAAAAATTATATAAAAAATCAGCGTTCCAGAACCTACCTTGCGCCCGAAGTACAGCCGGGGGGGCCACCAGGGCCTTAGGCGCCCTGGCGGCGCCCCCCCCTGGGCCGTGTCGGGGTGGCGCCTGGGCCCCCCGAGCCCCGTCTAGTGCCCCCCTTTGGCATATATTTAGAGCGTCCTTCGAAACCCTCGGGACGGAAACTCTTTTTCGCGATCTCATCTCTGTTCCGCCGCCGCCGCCGCTTCCAAGATCGGGAGCACCAGGAGAACTCTTCCCGGCACCCTGACGGAGGGGAGGATCACCATCGGGAGCCTCTCCACCACCATGGACGCCTCCCGGATGAGTTGTGAGTAGTCTCCCTTGGACCATGAGTCCATGACCAGTAGCTATGTGATGTTCTCCTCCCGTTCTTGTGCTTCACTAATTAGTCCTCGTGAGCTGCCCTACATGATCGAGGCACATATGTAATCCTTATGCTGTTGCTATGATGAGTTTGCTGGGATCCGATGGATTATGAGATTATGTTCAGATTGTGATTGAGTAATATATTTGATCTACCTCTTTTATATTTATGTTCGTAAGTAATTCTTGCATGTTCTCCGTTGTTATTTATTGCTTTGGCCAAGTAATACGTAGTGACTCCAAGAGGGAACGTTATGCTTGATTGTGGGTTCATGCCCCTCGATGACTAGCTTGAGTGACAGAAACATGAGTCTAGGGGATGTGCTGTTGCCACAAGGGGGAAAACAACTGTGCTTGTGCCCGCGGGTGCAAGGATTGTTTACTTTACGCAAAGTTCTTTTAATGCAGTTGTCTGTTTCTTTGAGTTTACACTATGGGTGGGGCTCACAACTTAATACCAGCGAGATGTTCTGAATAGATATCTCAAGGTGGATGATTAGTAGTAGATATTGATGGATTTCGGTCTACTTACTTTGGCGTACCGCCCATGCTTTGAACCTCAACCTTTCTTGCAATGTAGTCAGCATTGGTTTGCGTTCGTGGTCCTGTCAATTGCCCAGCTGTAATTCGTTTACCTCACATAGATGTTTTATCGTCTTTTGGGAGAGAGACATCACTAGTGAACATCATGAGACTCCGGTCCATATTACCATCATTGATCACATCCGCTATTTACTTTTCGCTATTACTTACTATTGTAAGCATTATCTATCACTACTATCATTTGCGTTTAATCCTTTGTGAACTACAAGGCCGGAGGGATTGACAACCTCTCTGTACTCGTTGGGAGCAAAGTTATTTGTATCTGTGTGCAGGTCCACGTTGATTGCTAATATCTGGCGCCGTTAGCAGTTGACACCTACTTGTTGAACCTAGGAGTCTCTGGGGATTCGATCCTTGGCATCTTTGCTAAGGTAAAAACTTCCACAACACTGCATCTCACACCTTCCACTTGGGGTAAGCAACGAGGGGTTAGAGGCCCATCAAGGAGTTTTTTTGGCGCCATTGCCGGGGACTCCACTCTTCAGGATAGGGGAGTTGCATGCTATCTTTTACCTTTGCTTTTTAGTCTTGTTAGTTTACCTTTCAGTTTTTGCTTTAGTACCTTTTTTTCGAAAATCACAAAAATAGTTATCTCGTTCTTTAGTTGTCATTATGTCGGGTCCTTTTGTCTTTGACGAGGCAGAAGTTCTCACCTTTAAACAAAGAGGTGGGGAAAGTTTGAAAGATGCTTGGTATAGAATTAATGATTCACAAAAAAGAGCCACCAAGAAGCAACCTACTACTATCTTGCTTAGAAATTTTTATGTTGGAATTACTTCTTGGAATAGGTTTATTCTAGATACTGCTATCAATGGGAATTTCCTAGAGGCCCCAGTTTGGGAGTCTCTTAGTATTATTGAAAATCTTGTTGGGAATCTCCCTGTTGTTAGCATTCGAGAGGACATCACCCTAGCTCACATAAATGAGTTGGATCATAAGATCCAAGGGAATTTGAATAGACTTGATAGCTCCATGCATAAATTTTTTAAAATTTTGGAGACCGTCAAATTCCATGACTTGGACTCTTCTAGGATAGACAAGATTGAGGAAATATTTGATACCCTAGGAACTACCTTCTCCTCGATCAAAACCAAAAAGGTAGAAACTCCGGCAAAGAGGGAGCCTAAGTTCGTTCACGTTCCAAAGGCTCCCCGTTCTAAAAGTAATCCATCTATTGCCAAAGGGGTTGAAACTGCAAAGACCTTGGAAGAAACACCTGTCTTTGATAAATTTATAAATGAATCTTCCCTTGACTTTTATCCTTTTGGTCTTCTACCTAGGAGTATCTCTATGAGGCCTTTATTTGAGAGTCCTCTTAAGACTAGTTGTATTATTGAAGAGCTTTTTGATGATCTTGATGATGGTTCAATTGATACAACTTGATCTATATGCATTATGCCTAGCTTAAATGCATAAAAGAAAGCGTTTTTGGGAGGCAGCCCACATGAATAAATTTTTATATTTTGCTTTTGTTGTGTCTTTATGTTGTTTACTACAGTAGCATCATCATTATATCTTTGCTTTTCATATTTGTGCCAAGTATAGCCTCTGATTGCTAGAAAGTTCAAAAGTTGTGAGGTGCTGTCCAGAAAACAGATTCTGTCCTTGGATAGAAAAATTCGTATAAAATCACCAGATCATCTTTTTGGTCTGAATTTTTTCGACAGCGTTCTCTATATAATTGTCTTTCGTGCGTCTGTTCTGAGTTTTTTGATTTGAGTTGCAGAAGTACCCCGAACAAATCATTTTCTATCTGCTGTTCTGTTTTTCACAGATTCTGTCCTGTTTTGCCTTTCCTTCATTTTGCAAACCAAGAGCTTGCTTTTTCTTTGCAAAAACCTTTTGGAAATCTTGAGAAACAGTAGACCTTCAAGAATATCTTTATTTCCAGCAAGGAACAATTATTTTATTAAGGGTACTAACCTCGCTAATCAGATTATGATGAGTTATGTATGAAGGGAGTTTTCAAGTGTGCGAGGGAAGATGATAAAAAGATTCAGGAGTGTCAAGCGCTCAAGCTTGGGGATTCCCCCGTGCACCCCCAAGAAATATTCAAGGAGACTCAAGCGTCTAAGCTTGGGGATGCCCCCGTTCATCCCCTTCTCCATCAACATTATCAGTTCGTCTTTCGTTCCGCTATATTTTTATCACTTCATGTGTTATGTGCTATGCTTGAAGCGTCTTGCTTTTAGTTTTCTTTTTAGTTTTTCATAACGAGTCGGAACTCAGCTTTCTTTATGTGGGAGAGAAACATGCTCCACTTCTACCTAGAACATAACATAGAATTTTCATGTCTATCTTTGCTGTGTGTTCTTTGTCTTTTAATAGCTACTATCATGTTCTGCTCTTAGTATTCATGCTTATCTTTTCAAAGAGCTTTTGTTTAGTTGGTTGCTTGAACTCTATTTAATTACCATGCTCACCTTATTAAGAGAGTTTGCTTCCGTTGCATTGGTTGATATGTCTATGATAAAGATGCTACGTGCATAATGGCGCTTAGTAGTTCAGGTTTTCTTATGGTTAGTCTCAAATAGCTGGGGGATTCCCAATGTGTTATTGGAGTACCAGCATGATTTGTTTGCCTATGATGTGGTATGGTTTAGTAATATCTTCCTTCGAGAATTTATTTTGATTGACTTGGCGTATGCTCACGCATATTTAAGACTGTAAAGAAAGTCTGTCAAGCCTTGATGATCTTTTATTTCTGAGTAGCGATATAACTACCATGCCTAATTCAATGTTGCTTTGTCGCTCTGCATGATTATGACCGTCATTGCTCTCTTAGTTGGTCGCTCCCAGTCTTTTGCTAACCTCCACCTGTACTAAGCAGACGAACTTTGCAATACATAGCTCATGGGAAAGTTGTCGGTGTACTAAGATAGGGGTACCTTAGTACCCCAACTTGTGCACGGGCAGTAGCAGCTTCCCGCGGCAGGGTTTACCACGTGCTCGCCGGAAACCTTTTCGGTCCTTATAAAGCCATTCAAAAACAAAGTATACAAGTCAGAAGATCAAGGCCCCGGCAAGTGGAGCTTACCGGGAAGGCCGCACCAGGCTCAAGAACTCAATACAATCCAAGCAGGAGTAGGGTTTTACGCGTCTGCGCGGCCCGAACCTGGGTAAACTGCCCGCGTGCGCCCCTCGATCTGCTCTTCGTGCTCCCTCCGCTCCCTTACCGCAACGTAGAAGGGGCTCCGGTCCCATAGGTGCTCGTGGGAGGACAGTTTCACCCGACATCTTTGGCGCGCCAGGTAGGGGGCGTCGAGTTTGTGCGAACCTGATTCGGCGCTCACGCGGGCGCATTCTTCATCAACCTCTCCAGCTTCATCGACTTCACCAGCTGCAACAATATGGCCCCGAAGAAGAAGGCTTCGGAGGTCGCAGGCCCGTCTGCGTCGATTCCCCCGCCACCAGAACCAACGGTGGGCGGAGGAGGCGCCAGCGGAAGGGTGGTCGCCGGCGAGGAAACTCACGGCACCACCAAATCCAAGGACAAGACGGACGACCGGGCCAATTCCAAGGCCTCGGTGTCCGTAGATGCACCACGTCCCTCTCAGCAGACGACAGGCCAGCAGCGTCGTGGTACAGGAGGTACCATACGCTTGCTGGGGCAAGGACAAGCCGGAGGCTCGCGGGATGCTCAAGGCCATCGTCCTGGCACGAGCAAGGCGTGGTCGCCGGGGCGAGAAACTGCTCCTTCTAACCCTGTTAGGAGTCCGAGCATATCTCGCTCCTCGCACCGCTCGCCACCGCTCCCCTCTTCTCCAGCAGAAGCTCTAGCAAGAGCACAGCTGCTTCTCGATTTCCCTCCAGCGGCAGACAAGGCCGAAGACTGGAGGGCGACGATCCAAAGTCTCATCGCCTTCGCCAACAACGACACGCCGCAGCAGCCGGCGACATCGCGGCCGCGGCAAGTCGACCAGACGAAGGCCGATGGCGACAAGACCGCCGGGGGTGCAACCACCGTGCACTCCCCGCCGCGGAAGCAGAAGACGCCACCCCGCCGGATTAACGTCGACGACGACTCCACGGCGTCGTCGGATCCGCGGGCTCGTCGGGACCAGCACCAAGTCCTTGACGATCGGCGGCAAGAAGATGCTCGAACGCGCATCGAGCGCCGACGAGAAGCCCGGTGGCAATCGGATAAGCGCGCTGGGACTGCTGTCGACACGTACGCGCCCGGTGAGCCAGGCGACTTGCCGTACGCGGCAGGTTGCCCTGCGTTTACCCGTGAGCTGCGGCGAGTCCAGTGGCCCAGCATGAAAAACTTCAAGCCCGACGTACCCGAGAAGTACGACGGCAAGACGCACCCCTCGGAGTTCCTCGGCATCTACACCATCGCGGTGCAGGCTGCCGAGGGACGCGACGAGAAGATACTAGCCAACTACTTCCCGCTAGTGCTTAAGCCCAACGTACGCTCCTGGCTTATGCACTTGCCGGAAGGCTCCATTTCTTCGTGGGCAGATCTGTGCCACCAATTTGTTGGCGCCTTCACGGGCGGCCACAAACCCCACGGCCAGGAGAGTGATCTCCACATCTTGGCCCAGAAGGAAGGAGAACCCCTGCGCAAGTACATTCAACGATTCAGCCGCGTGCAACACAACATTCCAAACGTCCACCCCGCCGCCGTTATCAGCGCGTTCCACCAGAACGTGCGTAACCGCCGCATGAGGGAAGAGATGGCCATGACCAAGATTCGGGATGTCAGCGAGCTCTACGCTCTGGCTGACAAGTGCGCGCGCGCCGAGGAGGGGAGGAGACTCCCCGGAGAGGATGCTGGCGCAGGAGGAAGCGACAGTGAGGACGCCGCCCCAGCAAAGAAGAGCCGGCGGCGAAACAACAGAAGAAAGAAGAGCAAGGAAGTGCTGGTCGTCGAGCAGTCCGGCAAGGAGGCTCCCGCCAAGACAGCACAGGCTGGCGGTTCCGGCAAGGAACCCGCCCCTGTAGCGGCGGCCGACAAGCAGGACGGCTCCGACAAGCAATACTGCAAGATCCACCGCACCAAGGGCCACGACCTTTCGAACTGCAAACGAGTCTTGTACCTCGTAGAACAGCAGAAGGCTGAATACGAGCGGCGCGACAAGGAGAAAGCCCAAGGTGGCGGGGGAGAGCCGAGCAAGAAGCGGCCATTCAATGGCCGGGGAGGACGCTGCGGCAAGGCCAAGCAGCGGCAAGGTGATCGACCTCCCCGGGGCCGCGACAAGGACGAGGAAGAAGACGACGACGACGACATGGAGGAAGGAGATAACAGCGAGCAGGAGTTCCAGAAGGCCACGGAAGTTCTGTGTGTCGACGGAGGCGCCTCTCTGCACGCTTCCCACCGCCAACTCAAGCAGTGGGTGCGGGAAGTAAACGCAGCTGAGCCGCCCGTCGAGTCACGCAGGCTGCTGAAGTGGTCCAGCACGCCCATCATTTTTGATCTTGAGGATCACCCTGACCGCACAACGGCGGTCGGGTGCTTGCCGATGTTGGTCTCACCAACCATCCGCAACCTCAAGGTCACCAAAATGTTGGTTGACAGCGGGGCCGGCCTGAACTTGATCTCCTCGGCTGTGATCAAGAAACTCCAGATCCCAGACGGCGAGCTCGAAGAAACCGGGTCGTTCCAAGGAATAAACCCGGGGAGGAGCAAGCCGAAGGGCAAGATTACTCTGCCAGTGACCTTTGGCGGGGAGCTCAACTTCAGGACGGAGAGGATAACCTTCGACGTGGCCGATATCCCATTGCCATACAATGGGATACTTGGACGTCCTGCCCTCGCCAAGTTCATGGCAGCTTCCCACTATGCCTACAACGTACTCAATATGCCGGGGCCGATAAGCGTCATCTCTGTCCCTGGCGACAAGAAGGACGCGCTTATCTGCGCCGACAAGATATACCGGGATGCAGCAGCCGCAGCAGAAAGCAACACACTTGCCGCTGAAGCTCCCGGGGGGAAGACCAAGACCAAGTCCGGCAAGGGCTCTGGAGCCCACTCCGGCAAACGCACCTCTTCGCAGTGCTGCGCTGCCGTCGAAGACGTTCCATCGAGCTCCACCGGCAAGTGCAAGAAAGGGATGGCCGCTCCACCGGCAACCAAGAAGGTGTCCGCCAAGGAGGACGGCACTGGTGGTACCTTTACCATCAGTGCTACACTTGACAACAAATAGGAAAGCGCGCTCGTTGCCTTCCTGCGGGCGAATGTCGATGTGTTTGCATGGCAACCATCTGACATCCCCGGCGTTCCCAGGAAGGTAATTGAGCACAAGCTTGTTGTTTGTCCTCATGCGCGGCCCGTCAAGCAGAAGGTCAGGAAGCAAGCCGTGGAGCGCCAAGAATTCATAGCCGAAGAGATAAAGAAACTAGAAGCAGCAGGCCTGGTTAGAGGCGTGATCCATCCGACGTGGTTGGCCAATCCAGTTGTCGTACGCAAGGCCAATGGGAAATGGAGACTTTGTATAGACTTCACCGATGTGAATAAAGCATGTCCCAAGGATCCATTTCCCTTGCCACGTATCGACCAGATTGTTGACTCCACCGCTGGATGTGAACTGCTTTCCTTCCTTGATGCATACTCAGGTTACCACCAGATTTTCATGGCCAAGGAAGATGAAGAGAAGACTGCATTCATTACTCCATGCGGCACATATTGCTTCATACACATGCCCTTTGGATTGAAGGATGCAGGCTCAACATTTGCAAGGGTGGTGCACACTGCATTTGAGCCACAGATCCACAGAAATGTAGAAGCTTACATGGATGATATCGTGGTCAAGAGCAAGAGCAAAGATACCCTGATCCAAGACTTAGAAGAAACATTTGCAAATCTGCACAAGATCCAGCTCAAGTTGAACCCCGAGAAGTGCGTCTTCGGAGTCCCCTCCGGCAAGCTTCTCGGGTTCTTTGTGTCCCAGAGGAGGATTGAGGCCAATCCCGACAAGATAAAAGCCATCGAGCGGATTGAAGCCCCGAAGCGCGTCAAGGACGTAAGGAGACTTGCTGGTTGTGTGGCTGCCCTCAGCAGGTTCATTTCAAAGTCTGCAGAACGCGCCCTGCCTTTCTTCAAAATCTTGAAAAAGGCAGGTCCAATGAAATGGACTCCGGAAGCAGAGGCAGCGCTGCAGGACTTGAAAGGATACCTGTCCTCTACTCCAATACTTGTCGCACCTAGACCACAAGAGAAGTTGCTGCTGTACCTAGCGGCAACCAATCAAGTGGTCAGTGCTGCGTTAGTAGCGGAGAGGGAGGCAGATGAGGAATCCACATCCCCAGCAAGCGAATCCAGCGACAAGCAGGGGGCTCCACCGACAAGCTCTGGCCCCGACAAGGACAAGTCTGCGCGGGAACAAGAAGAAGTGCGAAGGAAGATGGTGCAGCGCCCAGTGTATTTTGTAAGTTCCCTTTTACAAGGGGCTAGGTCAAGATACTCTGGGGTGCAAAAGTTGCTTTTCGGCCTCCTCATGGCCTCAAGAAAGCTGCGCCATTACTTTCAAGCACACGAGATAACAGTGGTCACTCGCTTTCCGTTGAAGAGGATACTGCAAAATCCCGAAGCAACAGGCAGGATCGTCGAGTGGGCACTGGAGCTGTCAAGCTTTGGTCTCAAGTTTGAGAGTACTTCAACCATACAGAGCAGAGCTTTGGCAGAATTCATAGCTGAATGGACCCCAACGCCCGATGAAGAAGTCCAAGAGACAAGCGTCCCCGTACAAGAAGCAAGCAGCGAATGGGTAATGTACTTTGATGGTGCTTTCTCGCTGCAAGGCGCCGGTGCCAGCGTGGTACTCATAGCGCCCACCGGAGAGCACCTCAAGTATGTTGTCCAAATGCATTTTCCCAAGGAGCAAGCGACAAACAATACTGCTGAGTATGAAGGCTTGCTTGCCGGCCTCAGAATTGCAGCCGAACTTGGGATCAAGAGGTTGATTGTGCGGGGAGATTCACAGTTGGTGGTCCGACAAGTGAACAAGAGTTATCAGAGCCCTTTGATAGAAGCTTATGTTGATGAAGTGAGGAAGCTTGAAGAGCACTTTGAAGGTCTGCAAATGGAGCATGTCCCAAGAGCTCAGAATGATATCGCAGATGGCCTCTCAAAGTGTGCTGCAATGAAGTTACCTGTGGAACCAGGGACCTTCCTGCTCAAGCTAACTCAGCCATCCGTTACAACATCAGTTGGGAAGAACAAGAAGAGAAAGTTGGTCTCCGGCGACTACTTGCCGGCGGATCTTCCCGAAGCCGCCGCCAAGGTCCCCAAGATCAACAGTCAGAACACTGAGGAACAGTTTGCTCCTGCAGATCCAAGGGTCTGTGCAGTTGAAGCAAACGTTCCCGACAGGCCTTGACCCGGCAGGCTTGCCGGGGGACCATCAGCTCCGGCAGAACCGGAGGTTCTTGCCGTAGAAGCTGAGGTTCCCGCAGCGGCCCTCATGCCTTTAGTCCTTGCCATTGAGCCTCGGGCTCCGGCATGGGCACAGCAGATCGTCCGTTTTCTGCAAACTGGAGAACTTCCCGACGACCCAGAGGAGATAGAGAAAATAACCAGACAGTCAAGTATGTACCAGTTCGTTGACAATGAACTGTATAGAAGAAGGCTCAATGGTGTCAGGTTGAAGTGCATTTCCAGAGAAGATGGACAGAAGCTGTTGGCAGAAATACATGGAGGCATATGTGGCCACCACATTGGCGCAAGGGCACTTGCCGGGAAGGCATTCCGGCAAGGGTTCTTTTGGCAAGAAGCCCTCCAAGATGCAACTGCACAAGTAACCAAGTGTGAAGCGTGCCAGTTCCATGCCAAGCAAATTCATCAGCCAGCTCAAGCTCTCCAGACGATCCCTTTGTCCTGGCCCTTCTCGGTCTGGGGGCTCGATATCCTCGGCCCCTTCCCCCGTGCTGTCGGGGGCTTTGAGTACTTGTACGTTGCGATCGACAAGTTCACAAAGTGGCCAGAAGTGGAACCAGTGAGAAAGGTGACAGCACAGTCAGCAGTCAGGTTCTTCAGGTCAATTGTTTGCCGTTTCGGAATCCCTAACAGGATCATCACCGACAACGGCACACAGTTTACTAGTCGCACCTTCATGCAGTACGTCCAAGACCTTGGCGCCAAGGTCGGCTTCGCTTCTGTTGCTCACCCGAGGAGCAATGGTCAAGCGGAGAGGGCCAATGCTGAAGTGCTGCACGGACTCAAGACAAGAACCTTCGACAGGCTGCACAAGTGCGGAAGAAACTGGATAGAGGAGTTGCCGGCGGCTCTTTGGTCGATCAGAACGACACCAAGTCGAGCCACCAGACAGACACCCTTTGCTCTTGTCTATGGAGTAGAGGCAGTTCTCCCCAAGGAACTCGTATACGGGTCTCCTCGAGTGCTCGCTTATGATGAGCTCGAGCAAGAGCAACTGCGACAAGACGATGCATTGCTCCTTGAGGAGGAACGTCTCCAGGCTGTTGTACGAGCTGCTCGATACCAGCAAGCCTTGCGCCGCTATCATAGCCGCAAGGTTAAGGCCAGGAGTCTCGAGGAAGGCGACCTTGTTCTTCGGCGTGTTCAGTCCGCCAAGAATTCCAACAAGTTGACGCCGAGGTGGGAAGGCCCTTATCGGGTGAGACAAGTCACAAGGCCCGGCGCTGTCCGCCTTGAGACCGAAGAAGGCTTACCGGTGAGCAAGTCCTGGAACATAGAGCATCTTCGCAAGTTTCACCCATAAGGCGCGGTTGCCGTGATCCACTCCGGCAACCACCTTTTGTACGAGTCTTGCCGCTGTTGCATGTAAACCTTTGTACAAAGCCGGGCGCAGATCCCGTGCATCAGTAAAGCTTTTGTGTTTCGCACTATTTGCCATTTCCATGCTTTTCTTTGTTATTTGCATGCATTGTTTGGCATCTTGTGCAACCCACATCTCCGGTAAGCATTAATGGACCAAGAAGCCCTATACTTGTTTTCCCTTCTCTTTTTCTTTCCCTCTTAAGCAGAAGGAACATTCCTCGCGCACAAGTTTGCCGGGGGGGGAAGGAGGTGGAGGATGAACCAAGTGCTGTTCAAGAAAGAAAAGCTTTGCCGGGGAACGAACGAACTATGAAAGCTAAGTTACCAAAATTTGAGCAATTCAAATTTTTAAATTTTAGTTGTCTTCCTTGAACAACCACACTTTGTATGGAAAACCTGTGCGCGGAGGAACCTACCCGTGGCTAGCCGCACCCTTACCTTGTTTTCGAGCACGCTCAACGGCTTAAGTGAGCTGCGACAAGTGTCGCGCCCTTACTTCGTTCTTGATTTCGCTCAGCAGTCTAAGTGTGCTGCGACTAGCTGCGGCAAGGTTGCTTGCCGACAAGGTCTTTTGCCAGCAGGCTGCTCACAGTCCAGCACTCAGCGCTCGCGGCAAGGGCCTCTTGCCGGCAAGTCCCCTAAATGCGTAGGGTAAAAAGCATACAAAGCAAAGGACCAAAGCAAGGGAGATAACACTGCATTGATTGATCAAAATAAGATTCTATATTACAAGGATAACTTGCCACAATAACTAATCGGTTCATGTCCATAACATACTTTGCAGCGGCAAAGGAAACAAAAAGAAAGAAGCCTAATCTACGCGGTCGCCCTCACGCCTCGTGACCTTGTTCACCTTGGCGACGATGTGGGCGACCTGCGCCTTCAACGCCTCCTGGTCAGCGTCGTCCGGCAAGGAGCGGAGGACGTTGACGAGGTTGACGCCAGGGTTGCGGTAGACGATCTTCGTCAAGACGCGCTCCAAGGTGCCCGCGCAGAGCCGGCGCGACTCGTCGGCCAACTGCGCGGGAAGCTTCTCCCGCAGCCGTGCAAGCCCCGACGCGATTCCCCTGAAGAAGAGACTTAACCTGGAGCTGTGGGGGAGGGCCTCGTCGGGAGAATACACGAGGTGCTCCGCCCTCAGCGCCATCATCTCCTTGTCAATGTTGGCAGCGGAGGTGACCAGATCGTCAGTCCATTGCTCCACCACCCGGCTGAAGTTGTTCGCTGAGACGGCGGCGCTCTCCACCAGGCCTTGTTCCTTGCGGAGCTCGTCCTTCAGCTTCGTCTCGCGATCCCGGGCGGCGTCCAGCGAATCGGTCAGAGTGGAGACCTTCAAATCCAAGTCAGCAATTGAATCCTTGGCGGCTTTGAGCTCGTTGCCTTTCTTGGAGAGGCGTACCTGCAAGTCGGAGTTGGTATGAGCGTCTTTCTCCCGCTCCACATTGAGCGCGGTGACCCTGTCCTCGCTCGCCTTCAGGTACCGCTCCAGCTGCTCCACCTTGAGCTCCAAGTCCCTCTTGGCAGTCTCCGCGGCGGCGGCAGCATCCTTTGCCTCCTTCAGGGCTCCGCCAATGGCCTGCTCCCGGGCGGTGAGGTCGTCCTCGTGGGCGTCGAGGTCGACCTTCCGCTGGTTGAGCACTCCTTCTCGTCGGGACAGCTCTTCGCCAACCAATCGCTGCTGCTCCTCGGCCTCAGCCTTCTCCAGGAGGAACGCTTGCTGCTCCTCGGCAAGCCCTTCGCGCTCTTCCGCCAAGTTGCAGAGGGCCGCCTGGTTGGCGGCGCGGAGCTCCGCAGCGCGCTTCTCCAAATCAGCTCCGGCCTTGGCGGTGAGAGCTTATCGGGACTCCAGTTTCGCCTGCCTGGCCCGGTACAGGGCCAGGAGCTGGCGAAGAACCTTCTCCTCTTCGGGCTCGTCGCTCCCGCCAAGCGCTTCAACGACCTTTAACCCCGCGGAGGCGAGGACCTCTCCATGATAGGTCTCTCCCTCCACGGGGGCTCGCGACGATGACGCCCACGGGACTTGTATGAAGATCCCGTTGGGAGCCTCAAGATAGACGCCCGACCGCTCCGTGGAGGCGGAGGGGTCGGCGGCCGGCGCAGCGCTTGACGCTCCTGCTGCCTCCGGGCCAGCAGTGCGGTCGCCGGTCCCTTCTCCAGCCGCGGCGTCTGCGGTCGGGGCGGTCTCCTCAGCAGCGGGCTCGTCGGCTCCAGCCATGCCCTCAGTGGCAGTGGCGTTGCCGCCGTCGCCGTGCGCGCCCTCCTCCTCGACGGTGGCCTCCGTCTCCATCCGCTCTGGGGCAGGAGGATCTAGCAGAAGAAAAAGAAAAGAAAAGATCAAGCAAATATCCAAAAAGACAAGTCCAAGAAGAAGAAACTACAAGACTTACCTTCGCGGACTTCTTCAACGACAGGCTCCCTCGCCGGGGAGTCCACCCTTGGCGGCGGAGTGGTGGCCCCTGCTGGCGGAGGGCCGCCCGCGCCCTCCCTTGGCGGGGTGCTCACCCTTGTCGGGCTGCTCACCCTTGGCGGGGTGCCCGTCCTTGGCGGGGTGCCCGTCCTTGGCGGAGCGTCCTCCCTCGCCGGGGAGTTCGCCCTTGGCGGGGAGGGTGGAACAGGCAGCTCCTCGGGGGTGACCTCCGGTTGCTCCTGCGGCTGCGGCTCCACTTCTGCACAAGACAAACAAGACAGCAAGATATCAACGTAAGCAACAACCTCAAGCGCGCCCGAAGAACAGAAAGTTCAAGACCAGACTTACGCTGGGGGCTGCGCTGGGGGCTGCTCCTCGGAGCAGCAGGTTGATCCGGCAAGCTTGCCGCCAACGCGTCTCCTGTCGCCGCGACGGGCGAGTCGTCTTCAACCTCAACCACAGGGATCTTGGCCCTCTTCGCCATCCGCTATGCCAGGGTCCTGAAAGCAAAGCAAGAACAAGATCAGAATCAACAAGGAAAATCGAGACAAAATCAAAGAAGTTACAAGCTGCAAGTACTTACTCCTCTTCCTCGTCGTCGTCGGAGCTGAGGGCGGAGAAGTCGAACTCCACCTGAGATGCTCCCGCGCGAGGAGCAGGAGGAGAAGGTTCCCTCGGGCGCTTGGCGGTCTCCGGGGCCACGGGCTGCGAAGACCCAGCCTCCGCTGACGCCGGGGCCCGAGGAGCAGGAGGAGCGGCCGTTCCGCTCCGGGAGGATCCCCCTCCGCTTGGCGCTGGTGCACGGGGCACCTCCGTCGCGGCTTGGCTCGCCCTGGTGGCGCGCGTCGCCCGGCGCGCAAGCTGCTGTCTAGGCGCCTGCGGCCTCGTCGCCGTAGCCGCCTTGCGGAGGCGCTTCCTTGGTTGCTGCGTGGGACTTGCCGGAGGCGGAGAGTTCTCTGAGGACGAGGAGGCGTCGTCGTCAAGCCCCAGAGATCCACCGGTGTCTTCATCAGCCTCGACGTCCTCCTCCTCCTCCCCGGCAGGCCCGCTGGACCCAACACCAAGCCCAGCGGCCTCGCTCCCTCCGGCGGCTCCGCTCCCTCCGGCAACCTCGCTCCCTCCGGCAACCTCGCTCCCTGCGGCGGCCTCACTCACCCCGGCGACCCCGGGTATCCCGGCAAGCCTCAGGGAAGGCACCCCGGCAAAATCCTCGGGCAGAAGCTTGAGCAGTCTGAGGATTTCTGCCTCCTCTGCTTGGCACGCCGCGTCCGTGGCCTCTGCATCGTCCATGGTGTATCCAAAATCTCCCGCCGCCGCAGCTGCGGCGGCCTCTTCCATCCGGGAAGCAATGTAAGCTATGTCCCGCGCCGTAGTGGCCCGGGTGAGGCCCCTGTTCTCCTCGGTGTTCTTGGGCGTCTCAACTAAGTTGTCGAAGAAGCTCAACACAGCATCCGGCGGAGGCTCGATCTAGGTGGGGACGATGCCATGGGAGTCGCACGCCGGCATCATTGCGCGCAAGGAATCACAGGCGGTGCTGTTGCACAGTGGCACCACTCCCTTGGCGGGTCTGGACCACTCCGGATGGGCCGGGTCATGCTTGAATAGCTCTCGGACCATTCCTTTCAGCTCCAAGGCAGTGAAATTGAAGTTTAACCCAGGGCGCAGCCTCATGATATCCGCCGCATTGCCAAACTCCAAGGCGGGCCTTTTCCTTTCTTGTAAAGGGGCAATGCGGCGGCGGAGGAAATCTGCCCCAACCTCTCCGATGGTCAGATTGGCTACCCGGAGACGGATAATCCTGACGAGGGCAATACTGAGCTTGTTGTCCTCCGGGGCCAATTCGCTCCAATCTCTGCCGCGCACTATGGCAGTTGTGCGCGGCGCGGTGAAGGGCTCCGGCCTATCCTCCACTATCCAGCACCAATTTGCATGCCACTCCTCCCACTTGCCGCGGAGCTCTCCTTTTAGGTATGAATCTTTCTTGTTCAGCCGGAAGATCCAGGAGATGCCGCCGGAGAGGGGAGCGCCAGCCTCTACTCTAGGCATAAAGAAATGGCGAAAAAGGGCGACATTTGGATGAATCCCTATGTAGTTTTCACACAGATGTGCGAAAACGGCCATCGTAAGGATGGCGTTGGGAGTGAAGTCTAGGAGGTGGAGGTTGTATGTGTTCATGATATCGCAAAAGAACTCCGAGTACGGAGGGCACAACCCGCAGTGAAAGAAAGCAGCGAAGAAGAAGTACCCGCCGGGGAACAGATCTTTGGCGACGGCGGGGAAGGCTCTGGTGCGGGGATGAGCTTTGGTCTCCCCCGACCAGAACAGATAGTACTTGTTCCGCAGCTCCTTTGCGCCAAGCCTTGGCGCGAAGACCACGCTCCTCTTCCGCAGGGCGGCCAGCTTTGCCGCCAGCTCGGACTTCTCCTTCTTGGCCTTCTCGTTCTTGGCCTTGTCGCTCTTGGCGTTGTCGCTCTTCTGAGCCATGGCAGGAGCGGTGAGGAAAGGGGCGAGGAGCTCGACGGCGCCGCGGATGCGGAAGACGACGGAGGAGGGGCGGAGGCAAGAAGCAGCGGAGGTTTTCTGGAGGATGAAAGCGCAATGAAGACAAAGGAGGGAAACTGCCCCTGCTTCCTCTGCTTTTAAGGGGGGAGTGGGGGACGCTCCGCATTTCCCATTAAAGAACGAGGCCACGATCTCCCCCACGATGCCGCAATCAACGCGTGCCGTTAGGGGGGGGGATGCGGCGGATACGGAAGGAGATTCGGCGTGCCGTGGGCCGCGCGTGCCCATGCACTGTCTTGGGCCTGGCCCAACAGCGCTCGGCACCGTGTGTGGCCCAGGCCCGGGGGCTCCTGTCAGTGTACTAAGATAGGGGTACCTTAGTACCCCAACTTGTGCGCGGGCAGTAGCAGCTTCCCGCGGCAGGGTTTACCACGTGCTCGCCGGAAACCTTTTCAATCCTTATAAAGCCATTCAAAAACAAAGTATACAAGTCAGAAGATCAAGGCCCCGGCAAGTGGTGCTTACCGGGAAGGCCGCACCAGGCTCAAGAACTCAATACAATCCAAGCAGGAGTAGGGTTTTACGCGCCTGCGCGGCCCGAACCTGGGTAAACTGCCCGTGTGCGCCCCTCGATCTGCTCTTCGTGCTCCCTCCGCTCCCTTACCGCAACGTAGAAGGGGCTCTGGTCCCATAGGTGCTCGTGGGAGGACAGTTTCCCCCGACAAAAGTAGCTTAAAAACTATTGTGGTAAATAATATGTTGCCTATGTATCTTATTTCTTATAAGTTGCTTGCTGAGCGGTAACCATGTTTCTGGGGATGCCATCAACTGTCACACTTTTGTTGAATATCATGTGAGTTGCTATGCATGTTCGTCTTGTCTGAAGTAAGGGTGATTTGCCATGGGTTGAATGAGTATGCATATTGTTAGAGAAGAACATTGGGCCGCCAACCAAAGCCATGCATCATGGTGGAAGTTTTAGCTTGGACATTAATCCTCAATCTCTTATGAGAATATGCTTATGCATTGAAGAGGAGTCCATTATCTATTTTCTATGTTGTCCCGGTATGGATGTCCTCAAGTTGAGATCAATCAAAAACGAGAAATCAAATGCGATTTATCTCCTTGGACCTTTGTACAGGTGGCATAGAGGTACCCCTTTGTGACACTTGGTTGAAACATATGTAATGCAATGATAACCCATGGAAATTCGAGCTAATTAGGACAAGGTGCGAGCACTATTGGTATTCGATGCATGAGGCTTGCAACTTATAGGATATCTTATGCATGACACATATGAAGTACTACTACCGTTGACAAAATTTCTTCTATGTTTGCAAAATAAAAAGCTCTAGCACATAACCATTCTTTTACTTTTATGTTGAGTCTCCACCCTCTTTCTTCAAGCACCAACTACTGAGAGCATGATTGTCATTCTAAGTGTAATGTGCATTGTTCCAAAGTAGCATTGTCTTTTGCATGATTGTGATATCGTTTATTTTGAAATCATTGTATCTAGTCATCACTTAAACCTTGAAGGTGCCCCTGCATTTATGTTTTGCTTCACTAAAGGGGGCAAGCTAGATATCACTTTATCATATTTGCACACCATGTTCATTGCAAATCTTTTTGATGTTTCAGTTTCATGTTGTAAAACTTTCAGTCATTTGTGATTTTCTCATGAGGCAACTTAATTACTGCAGATTCATTGTCTCGGTAAGCTTTTGTCATATGACTATAAAAAGTCCTATATGGTTAATAGCATGTCACCACAGAAATTATTCTTGTTATCATTTACCTACTCGAGGACGAGCAGGAATTAAGCTTGGGGATGTTGATACGTCCAAAACGTATCTATAATTTCTGCTTGCTCCATGCCACTTTTGGGTGATATTGCTATGATATTCATACACTTCCATACACTTTTGATCATATTTGGACTAACCTACTAATCCAGTGCACCCCAGTGCCAGTTTCTGTTTTCGGCTGTTTTTGTATTTCAGGTTTTCACATTACGAGAACTGTCAGGAAAAATCCAGAAAAATTATATAAAAAATCAGCGTTCCAGAACCTACCTTGCACCCGAAGTACAGCCGGGGAGGCCACCAGGGCCCCAGGCGCCCTGGCGGCGACCCCCCTGGGCCGCGCCGGGGGGCGCCTGGGCCCCCCGAGCCCCGTCTGGTGCCCCCCTTTGGCATATATTTAGAGCGTCCTTCGAAACCCTCGGGACAGAAACTCTTTTTCGCGATCTCATCTCTGTTCCGCCGCCGCCGCCGCTTCCAAGGTCGGGAGCACCAGGAGAACTCTTCCCGGCACCCTGCCGGAGGGGAGGATCACCATCGGGAGCCTCTCCACCACCATGGACGCCTCCCGGATGAGTTGTGAGTAGTCTCCCTTGGACCATGAGTCCATGACCAGTAGCTATGTGATGTTCTCCTCCCGTTATTGTGATTCACTAATTAGTCCTCGTGAGTTGACCTACATGATCGAGGCACATATGTAATCCTTATGCTGTTGCTATGATGAGTTTGCTGGGATCCGATGGATTATGAGATTATGTTCAGATTGTGATTGAGTAATATATTTGATCTACCTCTTTTATATTTATGTTCGTAAGTAATTCTTGCATGTTCTCCGTTGTTATTTATTGCTTTGGCCAAGTAATACGTAGTGACTCCAAGAGGGAACGTTATGCTTGATTGTGGGTTCATGCCCCTCGATGACTAGCTTGAGTGACAGAAACATGAGTCTACGGGATGTGATGTTGCCACAAGGGGGAAAACAACGGTTCTTGTGCCCGCGGGTGCAAGGATTGTTTACTTTACGCAAAGTTCTTTTAATGTAGTTCTCTGTTGCTTTAAGTTTACACTATGGGTGGGGCTCGCAACTTAATACCAGCGAGATGTTCTGGATAGATATCTCAAGGTGGATGATTAGTAGTAGATATTGATGGATTTCGGTCTACTTACTTTGGCGTACCGCCCATGCTTTGAACCTCAACCTTTCTTGCAATGTAGTCAGCATTGGTTTGCGTTCGTGGTCCTGTCAATTGCCCAGCTATAATTCGTTTACCTCACATAGCTGTTTTATCGTCTTTTGGGAGAGAGACATCACTAGTGAACATCATGAGACTCCATTCCATATTACCATCATTGATCACATCCGCTATTTACTTTTCGCTAGTACTTACTATTGCAAGCATTATCTATCACTACTATCATTTGCGTTTATTCCTTTGTGAAGTACAAGGCCGGAGGGATTGACAACCTCTCTGTACTCGTTGGGAGCAAAGTTATTTGTATCTGTGTGTAGGTCCACGTTGATTGCTAATATCTGGCGCCGTTAGAAGTTGACACCTACTTGTTGAACCTAGGAGTCTCTGGGGATTCGATCCTTGGCATCTTTGCTAAGGGAAAAACTTCCACAACACTGCATCTCACACCTTCCACTTGGGGTAACCAACGAGGGGTTAGAGGCCCATCATATAATCATACATAAAAGAATTCAGAAAAGAACCAAATATTTCTCATAGATAATCTTGATCATAAAACCACAATTCATCGAATCTCGACAAACACACCGCAAAAAGATTACATCGAATAGATCTCCTCGAAGACTGAGGAGAACTTGGTATTGAGATCCAAAAATAGAGAAGAAGCCATCTAGGTACTAACTATGGACCCGAAGGTCTGTGGTAAACTCCTCACAACTCATGGTGAGGCGATGGTGTTGATGTAGAAGCACTCCGCGGAAGATCCCCCCTCCGACGGAGCTCCGAAACAGGCCCCAAGATGGGATCTCACGAGAACAGAAGGTTGCAGCGGTGGAATTATGGTTTTTTCTGTTGCTTCGATGTTTTTAGGGTACATGGGTATATATAGAAGGAAGGAGTACGTCGGGGGAGCAACATGGGGCCCACGAGGGTGGGGGCGCGCCCAGGGGGAGGGGGTGCTCCCTGGACCCTCGTGGGCACCACGGGTCTCCTGTGCCTTGGTGCTCAAGTCTCTCGTGAAGATATCGTTCCAAAAATAACTCTCCCGAAGGTTTCATTCTGTTTGGACTCCGTTTGATATTCCTTTTCTGCAAAACCCTCAAATAGGCAAAAAAACAGCAATCTGGACTGGGCCTTTGGGTTAATAGGTTAGTCCCAAAAATAATATAAAAGTGTATAATAAAGCCCATTAAACATCCAAAACATCAAATATAATAGCATGGTACAATAAAAAATTATAGATACGTTGGAGACGTATCAAGCATCCCCAAGCTTAATTCCTGCTCATCCTCGAGTAGGTAAATGATAAAAATAGAATTTTTGATGTGGAATGCTAACCAACATAATTTTCAATGTAATTCTCTTATTTTCGCATGAATGTTCATATCCGAAAGATTCAAGACAAATGTCTATATTGACATAAGAAAGAATAATACTTCAAGCATACTAACAAAGCAATAATGTCTTCTCAAAATAACATGGCTAAAGAAAGTTATCCCTACAAAATCATATATTTTGGCTATCCTCCCTCTTCAACACACAAAATATTCATATCATGCACAACACCGGTTTCAGCCAAGAAATTGTTTTCATACTCAATTTTTTCAAACCTTTCAACTTTCACGCAATACAAGAGCGTGAGCCATGGATATAGCACTATAGGTGGAATAGAGTGGTGGTTGTGGAGAAAAAAAAGGAGGAAGGTATTCTCACATCGACTAGGCATATCAATTGGCTATGGAGATGCACATCAATAGATATCAATGTGAGTGAGTAGGGATTGCCATGCAACGGATGCACTAGAGCTATAAGTGTATGAAAGCTCAAACAAAGAAACCAAGTGGGTGTGCATCCAACTTGCTTGCTCATGAAGACCTAGGGCAATTGAGGAAGCCCATCGTTGGAATATACAAGCCAAGTTCTATAATGAAAATTCCCACTAGTATATGAAAGTGACTAAACAAGAGATTCCCTATCATGAAGAACATGGTGCTACTTTGAAGCACAAGTGTGGAAAAAGGATGGTAGCATTGTTCCTTCTCTCTTTTCTCTCATTTCTTTGGAGGGGCTTTCTTTTTTTAGCCCCTCTATATATTTTTTTGGGCCATCTCTTTTTTTTGGCCTTTCCTCACATGGGACAATGCTATAATAATGATGATCATCACACTTTTATTGATTTATAACTCGATATTACAACTCGATACTAGAACAAAGTATGACTTTAGAATGCCTCCGACGGTGTATCGGGATGTGCAATGAATAAAGAGTGGCATGTATGAGAAATTATGCATGGTGGCTTTGCCACAAATACGATGTCAACTACATGATCATGCATGGCAATATGACAATATGAATCGTGTCATATGAACGGAACAGCGGAAAGTTGCATGGCAATATATCTCGGAATGGCTATGGAAATGCCATGATAGGTACGTATGGTGGCTATTTTGAGGAAGATATATGGTGGGTGTATGGTACCGGCGAAAGTTGTGCGGCACAAGAGAGGCTAGCAATGGTGGAAGGGTGAGAGTGCGTGTAATCCATGGACTCAACATTAGTCATAAAGAACTCATATACTTATTGCAAAAATTTACGAGTCATAAAAACAAAGCAATCAACGCATGCTCCTAGGGGGGAGGTTGGTAGGAGTTAACCATCGCGCTCCCCCGACCTCCACACAAAGGATGACACTCTACAAATACCTCATGCTCTAACTTCGTCACATAGCGGTTCACCATACGTGCATGCTATGGGAATCACAAACTTTAACACAAGTATTTCTAAATTTCATAATAACTCCACTAGCATGACTCTAATATCACTATCCTCATATCTGAAAACAATCATCAAGTATCAAACTTCTCATCATATTCAATGCACTTTGTATGAAAGTTTTTACTACATTCATCTTGGATGCCTATCATATTAGGACTAGTTTTATAACCAAAGCACATTACCATGCTGTTCTAAAAGACTCTCAAAAGGATATAAGTGAAGCATAAGAGATCAACAATTTCTACAAAATAAAATCACCACCGTGCACTAAAAGATATAAGTGAAGCACTAGAGCAAAACTATTTAGCTCAAAAGATATAAGTGAAGCACATAGAGTGTTCTAACAAATTCTAGGCCATATTTATCTCTCTCAAAAAGGTGTGTCCAGCAAGGATGATTGTGGAAAACTAACAAGCAAAGACTCAAATCATACATGACGCTCCAAGTAAAACACATATCATGTGGTGAATAAAAATATAGTCCCGAGTATAGTTACCGATAGATGAAGACGAAAGAGGGGATGCCTTCCCGGGGCATCCCCAAGCTTAGGCTTTTGGTTGTCTTTGAATTTTACCTTGGGGTGCCTTGGGCATACCCAAGCTTAGGCTCGTTCCACTCTTTGTTCCATAGTCCATCAAAGCCGTACTCAAAACTTGAAAACTTCACAACACAAAACTTAGCCAAAAATCTCGTGAGCTCCGTTAGTATAAGAAAACAAACCACCACTCAAAGGTACTGTAATGAACTCATTCTTTGTTTATATTGGTGTTCAACCTACTGTATTCCAACTTCTCTATGATTCATATCCTCCAATACTACTCCTAGATTCATCAAAATAAGCAAACAACACACGAAAAATAGAATCTGTCAAAAACAGAACAGTCTGTAGTAATCTGTAACTTTCACATACTTCTGTAACTCCAAAAAAATTGAAATAAATTGGTAAACGTGAGGAATTTGTCTATTAATCATGTGAAAAAAAATCAACTAAATAGCACTCTCCAGTAAAATCTGGTGACTATTCTAGTGAGCGCTAACGTTTCTGTTTTTTACAGCAAGATCATATAAACTTCACACAAGTCTTCCCAAAGGTTCTACTTGGCACACACACACTAATTAAAACATAAAACCACATCTAAACAGAAGCTAGATGCAATATTTATTCCTAAACAGAAGAAAAAATAAAGAAAATAAAATTAGGTTGCCTCCCAACAAGCGCTATCGTTTAGCGCCCCTAGCTAGGCACGATACAAGGATAGATCTAGGTATTGCCATAATGATAGGATATATCGCAAAAACTCATCACATATTCTCAGCAGCAAGTTTTCTTTGTGGCAAGCAAAAGTAATCAAAAGGGCTAAATTTAATGGGACAAAATTCCCCCATATCAAGCTCAGGAGGTATAGGTGCCTCTTTTGGCCCTTTAGAGTGTACAACCAATTCATCATTATAGGCATTCTGTTGGCAGAAGGTCATGAGCCTTCGCTCAAGAGAAAAACCTAACCCATTGTTTTGAATAGCAAAATCATCATTCAATTCAGAAATTCTATCAACCAAGATATTGGTAGGAACCTTTTTTCTAAGGTTTTCATTAAAAGCAACATGATCAGGAGATCGCAACCGCATTATGTCTTCTTGATTAAATAAGATAGCCTCTATGGGAGGTCGACCAACATCTACCCCATAATGAGCAAAGATTTCTTTGGCCTCTTTCATGATAAATCTAAATTCATGAGCCAAAAAGAAAGTAGCCGCATGCTTAACAGAAGAATGCTCAATATTGGATAATTCCAGAAAGATTCTCTGAATACAAGGATGCATATGGATAAATTTCCTTTCAATTTCAACTACAGGCATAGATATGGCATCCGCAAGGCTACTAGTTCTATGAAGAATAGAACCATCCATAGTGGGCAAAGCACCAGCACAAGTAAAGAAGTCTTGAAGAACTCCTTTTCCAATGATATTACCACTACCAACCCGGAACTTCTTAATATGTAAAGTGGTAGTTTCATCCGGAGGGTCAACATAGATGCTGCCCTCAACATTACTACCATTCTCGATAAAATCTTCCCCCATCTCAGACATGAGGGCAAGCGAACGGTAAACACACGACAAAAAGAAGGGCAAATAAAACGACAAGGGTGAAGTGGGGGAGAGGAAAACGAGAGGCAAAAAATGTAATGTGAAGGATAAGGGTTTGTGATAGGTACTTGGTATATGACTTTTTCGTAAGCCTCCCCGGCAACGGCGCCAGAAATTCTTCTTGCTACTTCTCGAGCTTGCGTTGTATTCCCTCGAAGAGGAAAGGGTGATGCAGCACAGTAGCGTAAGTATGTCCCTCGGTTTTGAGAACCAAGGTATCAATCCAGTAGGAGAATATCTAGGCATGATTATTATATATAGGCATCACGTTCGTGACAAGTAGACCGAAACGATTCTACACCTACTACTATTACTCCACACATCGACCACTATCCAGCATGCATCTAGAGTATTAAGTTCACAAGAACAGAGTAATGCTTTAAGCAAGATGACATGATGTAGAGGGATAAACTCAAGCAATATGATATAAACCCCATCTTTTTATCCTCGATGGCAACAATACAATACGTGCCTTGTTGCCCCTACTTTCACTAGGAAAGGACACGGCAAGATTGAACCCAAAGCCAAGCACTTCTCCCATTGCAAGAACTATAGATCTAGTAGGCCAAACCAAACCGATAATTCGAAGAGACTTGCAAGGATATTATAATCATACATAAAAGAATTCAGAAAAGAACCAAATATTTCTCATAGATAATCTTGATCATAAACCCACAATTCATCGGATCTCAACAAACACACCGCAAAAAGATTACATCAAATAGATCTCCTCGAAGACCGAGGAGAACTTGGTATTGAGATCCAAAAAGAGAGAAGAAGCCATCTAGGTACTAACTATGGACCCGAAGGTCTGTGGTAAACTACTCACAACTCATGGTGAGGCGATGGTGTCGATGTAGAAGCACTTCGTGGAAGATCCCCCCTCCGGCAAAGCTCCGGAACAGGCCCCAAGATGGGATCTCACGGGAACAGAAGGTTGCAGCGGTGGAATTAGGGTTTTCTCTGGTGCTTCGATGTTTTAAGGCTACATGGGTATATATATAGGACGAAGGAGTACGTCGATGGAGCAACATGGGGCCCACGAGTGTGGGGGGCACGCCCTGGACCCTCGTGGGCACCATAGATCTCCTCTACCTTGGTGCTCAAGTCTCTCGTGAAGATATCGTTCCAAAAACAACTCTCCCGAAGGTTTCATTCCGTTTGGACTCTGTTAGATATTCCTTTTCTGCAAAGCCCTAAAATAGGCAAAAACAGCAATCTGGACTGGGCCTTTGGGTTAATTGGTTAGTCCCAAAAATAATATAGAAGTGTATAATAAATCCCATTAAACATTCAAAACATCAAATATAATAGCATGGAACAATAAAAATTATAGATACGTTGGAGACGTATCACTTTACTTATATCGTATGAGTAAATTCTTGAATAAATTGAATGTCATGAATTTGAAATCATATCATGCCTAGTTGTAGCTTCACATTGTGTTTAGACAGTGAAATATTTTGAGGCTTGACAATCACTATATTGGTCATACAAGCAGTTCATGAATAATTAGTATAAGGAAGAGCACTTTCACATGCAAATACACTATCCTGGAAATCTTTTGTGATTATGAGCTCCCATCAAAATATTATATGCCAAAATTGTTGATGTTGGACAAGGAAGACAATGTAATGGTTTATGTTTGTTCATACTCACATAGAAGTTATATTGCCATAGATCCTTCAACATGTGGTGCTTGCCCCCCATCTTTGCCAGCCAAAAATTCCGCACCAAGTAGAGATACTACTTGTGCATCCAAAAACCCTTAAACCCAAATCTTATCTTCAAGAGTCCACCATACCTACCTAAGGATTGACCAAGATCCTTCAACTAAGTTGTCATCGGTGCACTAAGGCAATAAAAATTGCTGATAAAAGTGTTAGATCATTTAGCGTAAGGGAAACTTGAGCGTTGTACGAACTTGTGATGGCAAAGTAATAAAAGTGACGGACTGCATAATAAAGGTTGTTATCATAAGGGGAAATATAATGTGATGTTCCTTTGCATTAAGGGATTGAGCATACATACAAATAAGCGCATGGAAAACTCTGCTTCCCTCTGCGAAGAGCATATCTTTTACTTTTCAGTATTTACTTTTATGCAAAGAGTCAACATTTTTCTCTCTATTCCTTTTTATTTATTTTCCTTTGGCAAGCACCATGTGGTGATGAAAGATTTAGGCACATATGTCCAGTTGAATATGGGTAGCATGAGTTATTATTATTAACATCACCCAAAGGTGAATACGTTGGGAAGCGAAATTACAAGCCCCTATCTTTCTATGTGTCCGTTTGAAACGTTTTGCTCATGTGTATGCGGTGAGTGTTAGCAATCATAGAAGACTATATGATGGTTGAGTATGTGGAGCTCTTACTTAAACTCTGTTGAATAAGTTGAATTACAATTGCTTGGTGACTGAGAACATAGGTTGTTGAGTTTCAAGAGAATTCATTGTTTGAACCTTAACATGTGAATTGGTTGCTACTTTAAACATGAGAAATTTTATAAGAAAGATTTGTTGTTATGATGCTAGGAGAAGTGATTGAAATTGTCAATGCTCAAACTTGTGCACTTTTCTAGCATTCACACTTCAGAAATTATTTCTTTTATCATTTACCTACTCGAGGACGAGTAGGAATTAAGCTTGGGGATGCTGATACGTCTCCAACGTATCTATAATTTATGAAGTGTTCATGCCATGTTTATAACAATTTTATATGGTTTTGGTATGATTTGCCTGGAACTAACCCGCACTGATGTTGTTTTCAGCAGAACTATCATGGTGTTGTTTTTTGTGCAGAAATGAAAGTTCTCCAAATGAGCCGAAACTTTTTGGCAATTTTTTTGGAACAAAAAAGGCCCTCGAAGCGTCGTGGAAGGATCACAAGGTGAAGGAGTAGGGCACAAGACACTGGGGCGTGCCTGGGCCCTAGCCCGTGCCCCGGTGGGTTGTGCTCACCTCGAGGCCCATACGGGCGTGAGACCGATGCCAAAAATTCCTATAAATAGAGCAACCATCAGAAATAACCCTAGATCAGAAGTTCCGCCGCTGCAGGCCTCTGTAGCCACCGAAAACCAATCTGGACATTTTTCGGTACTCCGCCGGAGGGGGAAATCATCACCGGTGGCCATCTTCATCATCCTAGTGGCCACCGTGATGAGGAGGGAGTAGTCCACCCTCGGGTTGAGGGTTTGTACCAGTAGCTATGTGTTTAATATATCTCACTCTCGTGTTCTTGAGATGCACAATCTTGATGTATCGCGGGCTTTGTTAATATAGTCGGATCATATGGTGTTTTCCCCTCTCTATCTTGTGATGAATTGAGTTTTCCCTTTCAAATTTCTTTGGATTAAATACTTTTAAGGATTTGAGAACACTTGATATATGTCTTGCAATTGAATACTCGTGATGACAATGGGGTATTGTATTGATCCACTTGATATATGTTTTGGCACTCAACTTGCGGATTCCCGAAGTGACATTGGGTAATCTATGCATAGGGGTTGATGCACGTTCTTGTCTTTGTTTCTCCGGTTTTGGTGTTATCTTAGCACGAACTCTTGATACATCGATCGGGAAGGATAACTTTGTGTTATCTTAGTACGAACTCTTGAAAGATCGATCGGAAAAGATAACCTTGTGTTATTCTAGTATGAAATCTTGATAGGTAGATCGGAAAGGATAAATTTATGTTGTCTTAGTATGAACTCTTGATAGATTGAACAGAAAGAATAACTTTGAGGTGGTTTTGTTGAGGGGTGGTTATATGATCCAATTATATTAGCATTGTTGAGAGATTGCACTAGCGAAAGTACGAACCCTAGGCCTTGTTTTCCATCATTGCAATACCGTTTGTGCTCACTTTTGTTACGTGCTACCTTGCTGTTTTTTATTGTCCGCACTACAAAAACTCATATCTACTATCCATATCACACTTGTATCACCATCTCTTCGCCGAACTAGTGCACCTATACAATTTGCCATTGTATTGGGTGTGTTGGGGACACAAGAGACTTTTTATTATTTGGTTGCAGGGTTGTTTGAGAGAGACCATCTTCATCATAAACCTCCTATGGATTGATAAATCTTAGGTCATTCACTTGAGGGAAAATTACTATTGTCCTACAAAACTCTGCGCTTGGAGGCCCGACACGTGTCTACAAGAATAAAGTTGCGTAGTAGACATCATCCATATTTCCGCTTGCAGCTCTCTATCTGCTGCTACTTGCCTTCAATCATGATGGCCCTGTCTACCAGCTCCTGGTAGTTATTGAAAGTTGCCACCATTAACTGCATACTCAGCTCATCATTGAGGCCCTCAAGAAATTTCTCCAAATTCACGGCATCTGTAGCCACGTCTTCTGGGGCAGAGCGAACTAGCTGCCTGAAGTCATCCACATACTGCCCCACGGTATGGGTTCCCTGGCGTAAGTTGCATAAGTCACACTTCTTCAGGCTCATGGCTCCAGCTCAAACATGTGGAGTGCGGAAGGCCTGCTGAAACTGATCCCAAGTAAATGTGGCAAGGGAATATGTGGCGGTGTAGTTCTCCCACCAAGCGGTTGCGGGTCCCTCAAGCTGATGTGCGGCAAAGTGCACTCTCTCCGCATCTGTGCGTCCAGCTGTTGCTGGCTCCCTTCCCATTATCGGTGTCAAAACCGGTGGATCTCGGGTAGGGGGTCCCGAACTATGCGTCTGAGGATCGATGGTAATAGGAGGTTGGGGACACGATGTTTACCAAGGTTCAGGCCCTCTCGATCGAGGTAATACCCTACTTCCTGCTATATTAATATGGATGAATATGATTACAAGAGTTTATCTACCTTGAGATCGTAATGGCTAAACCCTAAAGTCTAGCCTATGAGGATGTTATGATTCTTCAGCCACTACGGACTAAACCCTCCATTTTATATATGCACCGGAGGGCCTAGGGTTTGTACATAACCAACTTGCACATGGAGGAAAGATTACACCTGAACCTAAAACCTGCCATTGTACGAATATAGGAGTCCTATCCGGATACGAGAGACGATCTTCAGCAATGATCTTCACGACCCACCAGTCCGGCCCACTACGATTTATCCGGCCACATGAGGACCCCTCAATCAAGGACTCCCTCAGTAGCCCCTGAACATGTCTTCGATGTCGATGAGTTCAGCTTCCGTATTGTCTTCAACATTGCAAGGCGGGTTCCTTCTTCTGAACATATCTTCTGCAATAAACGTACTGTGTCGGGCTCTGCAAGGTTAGTACAATCCTTAGCCTCAAAGGCAAAGTTTTTGAAAGAAAATGAGTAGTGTGTCCTTACTGACAACTTTTTGGTTAAGCATCGCATCCATCCCACTAACATATCGAACCGTTTTATTTGGTCCTAGTTTCGCATTTCGAGGCAAGGTTGTCAGAATCGCGATTCCGTTATACGATTCTACGACCTTACGATCCAAACTAACCCCTATGATTCTACGACTTTAGTTCATAGAATCTACGTTTCTACGATCCTGATAGTGAAGATTCTACGATTTGCGATCCTACCATCGGGGCTTCGATCCGATTCAAAATCGCGATTCTGACAACCTTGTTTCGAGGTATATCCTCATTGGCACGTCTTATCAGAATAGAGATCGTGCTCGCTTATTGTTGGATCCTTATCAATGTGACGTGAGCATCCACACCGCGCATTACGCACGACCGCTTTGGGGACCGGCGAGGTTAATGGCTAAAGTGGGGGGATGTTCTGTATTCACGGCACTATAAAAGTATACCAATCCCTTTCATCATCCACACGCCCTCCTCAAGCTCGAGTTCTCCAATCTTTCTAGCCCCGGCACCCTCATCTCTAGCACCCGTCGTTCCCCATTCCTCAACCACCGCTTCCTTCCCCAGCAATGGTTGGATCCGGCGCCAGGGGCAAGTGGGAGGCCTCCACGGTCACTGAGAAAACCGTGGAGGATCTTCGGGGCGCGGGCTACCTCGCTGATGACATCGCGCATCGAGTCCCCGTCAAGGGCCACGTGGTTCCCGTCCCACAGGCGGGTGAGAGAGTGGTGTTTCTTTCGCACTTTGTTAGGGGGCTAGGGTTTCCTCTCCACCCCTATGTTTGGGTTTTGCTGTTCTTCTACGGGCTAGATTTCCACGATCTAGCCTCGAACTCATTCCTTCACATCTCCGCTTTTATAGTGGTGTGTGAAGCTTTCCTCCGCGTCCCTCCATACTTCGTCCTATGGCTCAAAACCTTCAACGTGAAGCCAAAGGTGGTGGACGGGCAACTGATACGTACAAAACGTATCTATAATTTCTGCTTGCTCCATGCCTTTTTTTGTGTGATATTGCTATGATATTTATGTACTTCCATACACTTTCGATCATATTTGGACTAACCTACTAATGGTTGCAAAAGTGCACAATGTTCTTGTTTTACACTTTATTGTGTAGGAATTACTTGGAAATTGACAAAAACGCAAAAGGAGTCGTATTGGAGTAGGACTCTGACTTTCCTGAAATCTGTCTGAGAACGTTCTTTAAAGATGGTCACGTTCCTGCCCGAAGACGAAGTCAAACGGAAAAAGTCTAGTTGCGAAAGTTGTGGGGAATTTCGAGGCGATGCTTCTGGATATAAAATTCGTTCAAATCGGGGTCCAGACGGCCGAGTAAAGCCCGTTTTACTGAGGCCCAAAATCTGATGACGGGAATCCGAGAGTCTATATAAAGAGAGAAAACCTAGGTCACCAAGGGCCACGAATTTTCCTCCTCCCGAGCCGCCGTCTTGGAGGGGAGGACCAGCACCATTGCAGCACCGTCCACAAGGAAAAAGGGGGGCCAAGGAGCCGCTGCCCCCTAGGGCCGCCGCCGCCCCGAGGGCCACCGCCGCCGCCTCCGTGGCTGCCGCCGGCCGTCTCCTCCTCGCGGGGCTGCACCTCTCCATCAACACCATCATCAACCTCCTCCTCACCATGTCCATGCGTGAGTAGTTTCCTCCGGGGCCGAGGGCTCGTACATGTAGCTATGTGGTTATCTCTCTCTCCCATGATGTGATCTTCGTTGTGATCATAGGCTATGTTCATCTAGGGTGATCACATGATATTTCCCCTTCCTCTATGTATTGGATTGATGTACTCACTTGTCTTTATCTAGTATAATCCCCGAGACCAAGGTGACAGCGGTCTATTGGACATGGATTAGAAAAATATTTTCATGAGTGATTTCCTCTCTTGTGTGTTGATTGAAGATTGAGAGTCTCTTGGTGCTTGTCTTTGACTATCCTTTAGATATGTTGTGGTGATTGTGGGACTCTCTTTGGATGGCCGCGGTGACATTGGGAAATCCTTAGATTGAGAACTACGAACTTTGAGGTGTGCTTTTGTAGCCCTACATAATTCTCGTCCTCTCTTGACCACGAAGGAATGACCTCCGGGTGCGTCTCCATTGCATGTTTTATGGGAAATATCATGTGATTCGATTATGTTAATGTTGTTGGGAGTTGCCTCTAGTGAAAGTATGATCACTAGGCCTTGTTTCCACCATTGCAATACCATTTGTGCTCACGTTTACCACTTGTTTGCTTGCTGCACTTTTTATTACAGATTTATATTACTTTGTTTTGCCATCCATATCACTTGCCATTTAACATCTTATCGCCGAACTAGTGCACCTATACATCTGACAAGTGTATTAGGTGTGTTGGGGACACAAGAGACTTCTTGTATTTTAGTTGCAGGGTTGCTTGAGAGAGACCATCTTCAACCTCTACTTCCCTGAGTTCGATAAACCTTAGGTCATCCACTTGAGGGAAATTGCTGCTGTCCTACAAACCTCTACGCTTGGAGGCCCAACATAGTCTACAAGAGTAGAAGCGTGTGTAGACATCAGCAACACGCGGAGTGCAGGGGTGTTATGATAAGCAAGGTCCCAAATGAAACTTGTCCAAAAGGGTCATTCGTGGAGACGAACAAAGCCTTGCAGCATGAGTGGTTCTATATCACTAAACCCCGCGGCGCCAAATGGGCGGCGGAACCTGCTTTCAGATCTGGACCCCCGGGGAGGTTGACCTCCTGGAATGAGAAGAGTCCGAACTGGGGGTCTCAAGTTGAGGTGACAGCACTCTAGAGCCGTGTGTCCAGCGTGATCTCCAAGGGCTACCAGCTCTCGACCATGGTTCAGGTAATGTTGGCTCGGCTTGTCCTTCCTTGCCAAGGCCGGGACTCCTCCCTATCGGAGTTCGATCCGGCAGGAGATCGGCCTCTGAAGCATCTCTTTGGATTTACGCACAAAGAGATCTGGAAGCATCTCTTCAAGAGCCAGAAGGAGTGGCCGAAAGAATCCGAGGATGCGGGCTATAGTACCGCGTTCTCCTCCCTAGAGGTAATAGAAAATTCCGCTGAACATAGATCCTTTTTTTATTTAATAGTAATAGAATTGGAGTTTTGCATGATATATAGGGTTGGGTGAAGAAGGCAATCCGGATGAAGTGTCTGGCGCCCTTGCCCTAAGACCTAGAATCGCCTCAAGTGACGGCGATGCTGGTCCCAGTGCCGTACAAGGCGTCGGTCAAGAAGCCCAAGAAGAAAAGCAAGGAGGCCGAAGACGGCCCCCATCCCGCAGATGAGAAGTCCGAGAAGATCAACATCCTCTCCTCCGAAGAGGAGGAGGACGAAGAAGAAGAAGAAGAAGAGCCCCCTGCGCAAGGCAGGGGGAAGAACAGGGCGGCTGCTATTGACACAGGTGTGGCCGCACCTCGGAGGAGGCTGAACCTCTCTGCTCGTTCGGACTCATCGTCTGAACAGAGCTTTGTGGTGAAGCCCAGGGAGAAACCCCCGACCGAAACGTAAGTTTGTCCGAATATATTAATTGTTGCACCTTGTTTGTTTAGCATTTTGATGCTTACTTAGTATTATTCACCTGCTAACCTACAACCCTCCACAAGCACACCCCAACGCCTCCTTATCATAGGGGAACTCTATAGCGCCTGGAGAGACGGAGAGTGACCCGCTGATCCGTGCTCCATCACCCATGATCGGCGGGGACACCAAAGTGTCTTCCCAGCGGGTGCCTTCCGCTCAAGGAGATGGGGCTGGGGTAAGTGACAGGGCGACCGAGGGTAACACCTCGGCTGCCGCTGACCATGGGGAAATAATCCCCATGGAGACCGAAGACGGGGGCCCCAAACAATCCGGGGCCCCACCGAACACTGTCCTGGAGGTTAGCGCGGCTTCGAGGTCCGAAGGCCAGACTCCCCAGGTGGGGGAGGATACAACGGCGCCCGAAGTCAATCCAGAGGCGTCGGACCCTATGGAGGGAGCACTGCAAAGTGCTTCCGTCGTGGAGGAGCACCGCTCCGTGATGGGTGCGGTGATGAAGAAGATTCAATCCATCAAAGGCAGACTGAATGAAGCCTTCAACAGCCTATTAACAGGCTTTGAGGTAAGCAATGTAATGTTCTTTATGGAACTTTTATTTGTTTTATATGCACACAAATAGCCAGTAGCCCCTGATGCTTTGTGTGATTCTGAACAGAATCGGACAAAATATCCATAGTATAGCATGCTTATAGAGCTGAACTGTTGTGCTTCTGTTATTTGAACAGGCTTCACTAGTTACGACAACTGCACGAGATGCAGAGGTTATCGAACTAAACGGGAAGCTCTTGTTGGCCAACGCGGACCTCGACCGCGTCAACCAGCGTTTAGATGAAATGCAAGGTATGCGGATTTTAAAAAATTAAGATGTCAAGAAAACTAATAATATTAATTGAGTATGGGTATAAAGTATAAACTCTTTTATGATATTCTGTATTACACAGTAGGTGTCACTGAGCTCGAGGCCCTCAAGGGCGAGCTCGCGAAGGCCAAGGAGGAGGCCGAGGCGAGCAAGGCAATCGCTGATAAAGCGGTTGCCGAACTAGAGGCCGAAAAGGCTGCGTGCAAGAAGCACCAGGGTTGGGTGTCCGAAGTCAAGGTTGAGCTCAACGATGCCATTCACAAATGCGAGGCATTGGAAGAGAAGGCTTCGGAACAAGCTTCCAAGATCGCTGAGGCAGTTAAGGCTGCCTAGGATGCGTGAAGCGAGTCACGCGGCGCCTGTGAAGAGATCAAGCAAGCACGACAGATAGCATCTGGTAAGACCTTTCTCTTATCGAGCATCTTCGGAGGGCAGAAGTATCTTGGGCTGACACAGTTATGGAGTCCTCCAGGCGTGTTTGCTGATCTTCCAAGGAGCTGTGCTGACCAGGAGAAGGTGTTTTGGTCGCAGTTCTATTCGCCAAAACATCCGGTGCCCCTCAACGACCAGATGAAGTAGCTGGTCGAGCTGCACAATATGGCGGGTTCGGCCATGAAGGACTTGATAGTCCGGCTATGGCCCGCTGATCCACTCCCAAGTAGCTACTTCTGATTGGTGAAGTGGCTCGTCGAGGCGAGTCCGCGGGTCGATGCATTAAAGCGCTCGACCTGCATAGAAGGTGCTCGGATGGCCTTCGCTCATGTAAAAGTGCACTGGACGAAGATGAGGGTGCAGGATATTGCTACTGCTGGCACACCTGCAGGCAAAGAGCACCGCAAGCCGGAGGAATACTTCAAGGACGTCATAGAAGGCGCCTGCCTTGTAGAAGACCAGTGCTCAAAAGATGTTATCTTTGAGTAATTGTATCCGGTTGTAAAGACTTTAAGCTTATTGACCAATGTATATAACTTTTGCGCTATTATGAATGTGAGCGACTTTTACCTCCTATGTGACTGTTTATGTAAATCTGAAAGTTTCCAGTCGCCGACTTCAGCCCCCATGTACATAGTACTGGGGTGTCTGGTCATATGCATATACACTCTTTATCCAACGTCTTGGTTCGTGTAGGAGGTGTATGCGGAGCGAACCAGGAAATCAGACTTATGCGGCGTTATTGCTTTCTCTTAGTCATAGGAGTTTGACAGGTGGGGCTAGGTACTAGCCCCTGGTGCGTATATGATATTCCCGAATTGAGGTATCCAATTGCACTCGGCTGGGCGAAAAAACCAACCCTTCGTATAACACGGGGTAGATCTCTATCGATCGTAGTATAAAACTAAGTCAACGGATTGTGGACCAGGTTCTCGCATATCATGACGGTCAGTTTTCGGCTTTCTCTACTGAGGTACTTGACCGGACGAGCTAGAAGTACAATCGCAGTAGTTCTCCTTTTACACCCTAGCTGGACAATCGGGAACGTAGGGGTAAGCACAGGAGCCGGGCAACCAAACTATTGACCCAAGACATGATTCGGAACTGATGCATATAGGGGTAACATCCAGGATGCCGAACACCCTTATGGGTGTTCGGACTTTTTCAACATATACCGGGCTGAATACAGCCCCTAGTAATGGACCCTGTTAACAAGGCACATGTCAGGACCCCGATCCTAAGTCACACAGGTCTAGCCTGTAACACATCATATCACTTTGCGGCCTCACGCACGGTATCCCCACGGGTGCCACCTTACCTGGCCCGGGACCGTTTGCGCATTTTGGCACACGTATATGATAGTGTCACTAGCATCCATATGACAGAGAACCCGGGCCGACATGACCAGTTATAAACCAAAAGTGGCAGTAAATTACAGAGACAGGCATACATGACCCAACAACGAATGTGTCAGTCATCAACGTATGAACCCAAGTCGTAGCAAGCTACAAGGACTTAAAGGAACAACGCGTGACATTTCCCCTAAGGGACAGACACAGGAA
This sequence comes from Secale cereale, assembly GCA_902687465.1. Lineage (NCBI taxonomy): Eukaryota > Viridiplantae > Streptophyta > Magnoliopsida > Poales > Poaceae > Secale > Secale cereale. The sequence continues at coordinate 518,409,408 of LR738709.1, forward strand.
CAAAGAAGGACACATGCCGGCCAGCCTAAGTGTTCCGGAGCAGTAGCAAGCTACCAAGGCTCAGTGGAAGCACTAGGAGACATTTCCATGTAAGATAGGCTACCAAGGGTAAACAACTAGGTGTCGGATCCCACACATAGCAATACACATTACACGTATGCATAACATGCAAGTATGTGTTGTACAACATGGCATCACAACATAACTTAACAACTCATATAGATAAGGCCCAGAAGAGCCATCATAGCATTTATTACCAACAGAGGTCACATGACCCAACATACAGAGCATACAGGCAACGGAAGCATAACATGTCTGAGTACACACAACTACAAATGAAAAAGGCTGAGAAGCCTGACTATCTATAAGACCCTCCCAAGGGTACAAGATCGTAGCTGAGGTAACAAGCTAAACGTCAAAGTCCACGCGGAACCACTAGTGAGACTGGAGTCTCTCTGCAAAACATAAATTAAGCAAACGTGAGTACAAAGGTACTCAGCAAGACTTACATCAGAACTAGCTACATATGCATCAGTATCAACAAAGGGGTGGTGGAGTTTGACTGTAGCAAGCCAGCTTTGACTCAGTGGCTATCCTGAACTACGACTGCAAGCAACTCTTTTGAGGTGGCGCACATGAGTCCACATATTCACCAATCAATACACCACTATGGATCCGCTCCCGTCTCCCTACGAGAAGGCCATCCATAGCACTCACGCTTGTCTTGCGTGTTTTAGAGTATCCACTTTCACTTGTCTATGAACTGTACAGGTAACCCAGAAGTCCATTACCGCGGACACGGCTATTCGAATCTATCATATATAACCCTGCAGGGGTGTACTTCTCACACACGCTCCCACCACTTATCGCCGTTTACACGACATGTACTCGGCAACCTTCAAGCGGAAGCCCAGCGAGGGTGTCGGCCACGACCTGACTAACCACACAAGTCCCTAGTCCAAGTTTATCGCCTATTTGGGTTCCATCCGTGGGGAGATCCGGTCGGGGTGTCGCTCATGGCCCCAAACAATGTGTACAGGGTTCCCGAGCCACCAAACGGGCGACCGGTACACCGTGCCACGTACCTGCCGCGTCACAGCCCACCCCGAGGGTCAGCACTGCGCATGACCTCCAGTAAATTACAACCACCAGAAACTAGTTGCAACTCCTAGACAGAGGACAAGGGCAGTTAATAAGTCGAGAGAGTCAATTAAGGATCCCAATCTGTGGTAGTAGCTGTTTCATGGATCACAAACACAGAACTCAATACCTAAGGACGGCTGCAATGAGACAACCCACCATGTACTCCTACATGGCCTCTCATCGCTACCTTTACCAAATCGTGTTCACACACTTAGCTCTCAACAGTAGGACATGTTCACCACATTCCAATTCATCCCCGATGAATCAGACCTGACACAACTCTAAGTAATAGCAGGCATAACCAGAAAGCATGAATGAGTAGGCACAACATGGCTCAAACAACTCCTACTCATGCTAGTGGGTTTCAACTATTTACTGTGGCTATGACAGGTCATGCACTGGAAAGGGGTTCAACTACCGCAGCAGGTAACAGTTGAAGCATTGTTGTCCTAATGCAGTAAAAGAGAGCAAGAGCGATAGAGTGGGATTGTATCGGAATGCTCAATGGGGTTTTGCTTGCCTCGCACTTCTGAAGATATCACTGTGTCTTCATCAGTGTCATCGATCACATCGTCGGAACAACGCCTACTGAGTGGGGACAAACACCGGCAAACAAGAGAGAACACAATCAATGCAATGCGACAATATGATGCATGATCATGACATGGCAATATGCTGTTGATTGAGCTAATGCAACTAGCAACCATATTAAATGAAGTTGGTTTGGACCAAACGTTCAAATTCAAACACCACATGTGGTTATTTAAATGTCATTTAATTGATTTGACCTGATCAGCAGGAATAAGTTGCTCAAACATGCATGATAATGCCATAAACAGATTCTTTGGATTTTTCTGATCATTTTTCATATATAAATTATTTTCATTGGAGTTATAGATTATTTTCTATGATTTTCTGAAGTTTGTAACATTTTCTGGAATTTTCCTAATTATTTAAAATAAACTAAATCCAAAAATGCTTTATTGCATAAGCATTACGTCACAGTGACGTCAGTGGTCAACTGGCGGCCAGGGTCAAACCTGACGTGTGGGTCCACACGTCAGTGACACAGCAATTAAACAGGCTTAACTAAACTTAACAGAAACTAGTTAGGGCGTGGGTCCCACGTGTCAGTAGCACATTATACTAATCACAGTAATTAGCGCTTAACTAACAACCTAAGCTAAATTAGTCCAACGCCGGCCCCACATGTCATTGACTCAGGGTGGTCAAACCCTGGTCAAGTTGGGTCAAACACGTCGGCGACTCGACGCCGGCGAGGCCAGACACGTCGGAGAGGCTCGGGGTTCCTCCTCCGGCGACCAAATGGCCGGCGGAGGGCATCTACGTGCTGCTGACGAACCCGCGCATCGAGTGGAGTAGGTGGTGTGTGTGCTGGGGTGGCCGAAATCGACACCGACAACGAGGTTTGCGGCGGCCGTGGTTCGGGCGTGCTCGAGAACGGCGATGAGGTGCACCGTAGGACGAACGGGTGGTAGTTTTAGGCCCCTGTGAGGGTGCGGAGCACGGTGCCGAGCTCGTTTTCGAGCCCCGGTGGCTCCAGCGACGGCGGTGACATCACCGGCGGCGTGGAGTTCGCGGGCACGGTCATGGTCGGAGCTAGAGCACACACGTGAGTAAGGAGATAGGGGGGAGGAGCAAGAGGGGCTCACATCAGTTCGTATGAAGGAGACGGCGAGCTCGGGGAGGCATCGGAGGCGGCAAATCGACGGCTAGGATCGCCGGTAGCCGACGAGGGGAACGGTGGTGCATACGGTGTCCAGGGGCTTCCGGCGTCGGGCGGCTCGATGAGGAGGAAGAGAGGGACGAGGCGGAGCTTTTGGGCGCGCCGGCGAGGCGGGAGGTGGACGGTGGCCGCGGTTATGGCGAACGGCGGCGACGGCAGCGTTCGGGCGCGTGCGTGGGAGAGAGCCAGGAGAGGGGAGAGAGATCGAGGGAGAGTGAGAGAGGGGTCGGGAGGCTGCGAGGCGCTCGTGGAGGAGTCTAGGCGCGTTGGGCAGTCGGCGGGAAGTAGGAGGCGGCCGGGCGCGTGCCGGCGTGCGGCGAGCACACGCGCTCGTCCTCCTGGCAAGAGGAGGAGGACGACTGGCAGGCGCCAGTGGGCTGGGCCATGCTGGGCCAGGCCAGGTAAGTGGCCCAGGTAAACTCTCTCTCTCTGCTTTCTGCTTTTCTTTTTCTAATTATTTCTGCACTGTTCTGAATAGTAAAAGTACTAATTCATTTGGTAAAATCCTGAAAATAATTGTGGGCACTTTTGAAAATATTTCAGCAGCCCTCAAATTGCTTTCAGAATTATTTGGACATTTAAAAATATTTATAGCATTTTAAATGTCCAAATGCAAATAGTTATGACTTAATTCAAGATCCAAAATGGTTCCCAAAATTATGAAACCATTTTTGGCAAGGGTTTTAGCCAAGACCAAAAATGATGAACATTTTGTGAAAGGCATTTTGGGTACATTGAAAAGTATTTTAATTTGAACCTAGTTGAGTTCACTTGGTGCTAGGGTTTGAACAACCCCATTTCAAGTTTAGGAGAAAATTAAACATGATGCAACACAAGACTAACTAGACCAGAGTAGACCAGAACTAGGGATGTGACAGCACATGTGGCAATCTGACGTGGCGAGAGAACATAGATGGTAAGTGAATAACACTCCAAACATAATATAAGTTAAGTTGTTCTTATAATATCCTGTTTTAGTACGGCGAGCCGTAGGCTTACAGATAATGCCGATGACTTTCTTGGACATTTTACATGCTAGAAAAGTATAAAGCAAAAAACAGAAAAAAGGTTTACACAGGGTCTTAATCTAAAAGGAAACCTTAGCGCGGGTCCCTGCTGCACGTCTGTGCTGTGTCCTTGAAGGGGGGGAGTGTGGTGGCCATTTGTAAAATAGAAAAAGAAAAACCTGGAAAAGAAAAGAAATCTAGTGTGGCCATAAACAAAACCGGTTCGTTTTTAGTGAACCTTGAAATATAGTTTTAGAGTCTGAATAGGGTCGAGCCGAACTATGGACTATTTGTATGCAGTGTGCCCCTAGTGCCGCCCAAGGGATTTTGAGCGCATAATTATGTACACGAGGCACGTATGCTATCACCTTATGGGGCAGTCGATGGGGGCGTAACTGCTAATCTAGCCCACGTTCATCTGAGCTGCCGCACTGAGGCGTATGCAGGACATGTTTAACCGTGTCCGTGGTTTTAACGATCGATAAGTTGTCCGGCTTGAATAGGCCGTTTTGGACTTCGGTTGCAAGAGCCGCAGTGTCCTCCTCCGTACGGAGAGAGCGCTCCATATTTCCATTGACCGTGATAATGCCACATGGTCTAGGCATTTTAAGCTTTAGATAAGCATAATGCGGGACTGCATTAAAGCGGGCAAAGGCCGTTCTTCTGAGTAGTGCATGGTAGCCACTTCAGAACAGAGCTATGTCCAAGATTAGTTCTTCGCATCGAAAGTTGTCAGGAGAGCCGAATACGACCGCCAGTGTTAAAGAGCCCGTGCAACGGGCTTCTACGCCCGGTATCACTCCTTTAAAGGTTGTGCTGCTTGGCTTGATTCTTGACGGGTCGATCCCCATTTTGCGGACAGTGTCCTGATATATTAGACTAAGACTACTCCCGCCGTCCATAAGGACTCGGGTGAGATGGCATCCATCGATTATTGGGTCGACCACTAGGGCAGCCGAACCCCCATGACGGATACTAGTCGGATGATCCCTGTGATCGAAAGTGATCGGACAGGCCTACCATGGGTTGAATTTGGGGGCAACAGGCTCAACGGCATAGACATCTCGGAGTGCGCGCTTGCGCTCCCTCTTTGGGATATGAGTGGCATATATCATGTTCACTGTTTTGATCTCCTGTGTAAATTTCTTCTGTCCCCCTGTGTTCGGCTGGCGAGGTTCATCCTCGTCTTCGCTTTGAGGTCCCTTTCCCTTGTGTTCGGCATTGAGCTTGTCGTCCTGCTTGAAGACCCAACAATTACAGTTGGTATGGTTTGCAGGTTTCTCTGGGGTGCCATGGATCTGGCAGGGCCTATCTAATATCTTGTCCAGACTAGATGAACCATCTTTTTTGCATTTGAATGGCTTCTTCCATTGACCGGGTCTAGAGCCGCTGAATCCGGCGTTTACCGTTCTATCATATGGGCTTCCAGCATTATTTCGACGTTTGTGTTTATTACGTCGCGGCTTTCCATTGTCGTCCCTGACTTCAGATGTTACAGGGTCGCTGGTCCTGCTACAAGCTAACCAGCTGTCCTCGCCGATGCAAAATCGGGTCATGAGTGTACTTAGGGCAGCCATTGTCCTCCGCTTTTCCTGTCCAAGGTGTCTAGCTAGCCATTCGTCCCGGACACTGTTTTTGAAGGCCGCTAAGGCTTCGGTGTACGGACAGTCAACGATTTGGTTCTTCTTAGTGAGAAACCGATTCCAAAGCTTCCGGGCTGACTCCCCGGGTTGATGGATGATGTGACTTAGGTCGTCAGCATCCGGGGGCCGGGCATAGGTCCCTTGAAATTTGGCCCGAAAAGCATCCTTAAGTTCTTCCCAGCTCCCAATGGAATTCTCTGGGAGGCTGTTTAGCCAGTGCCGAGCTGGTCCTTTCAGCTTGAGGGGTAAGTATTTAATGGCGTGGAGATCATCTCCTTGAGCCATGTGGATGTGAAGAATAAAGTCTTATATCCAGACGGCAGGATCTGTCCTTCCATCGTATGCCTCGAAGTTCACGGGTTTAAACCCCTCTGGAAAATCATGATCCAGTACCTCATCGGTGAAGCACATAGGGTGTGTAGCACCCCTGTATTTTGCTATGTCATGGTGTATGTCCGATGGTTGTGATGTTCGGTAGTGACCCCGAACTGGTATATGACCGGCGTGATTTGCTTGATAACCGCCGTCCAGTGCGGGAGCACAGTCCCTGGATCCGTAGATGGATCTGGTCTTGCCAGCCTTTCTGTTCAGGTCCTCACGTAGATCATGTTTCTGGGCCTGAGTCACATCTCCTTTCCTTTACGGGTTGGGGTCTGGGCTTGTGCACGCCGTTGCTAGCCACTTTGTCCCGTCCATGAGGTGGTCGGTCCAGCTTGTCGGCGGTGTTGTTCTTCTGCGTATAGGCGTAGTGGCCTCATCGTCGAATTCGAGCAACAGTTTGCGCTTGGGATAGCCTTCGGTTTGGCAATTATAGCCATATTTTTGCTCAGCGCCTAGCACTTCATTCCATCTATCATTGAGCGTGTCCTGTGCGGCTCGAAGCCGTCTCTGCTTCTTTTTCAGGCTCCTCGCGGTGGCAATAAGCCTTCGATGGAAGCGTTTTTGTTCTAGGGGTTCTTCTGGGATGTTATATTCGTCGTTGCCCAGGCTGACATCCTCTTCGGAGACAGGTTCATAATTACTGTCTTCGGCATCACTGTCATCGGACAGCGGTTTCGGACTATGTTCACTGTCCTCTCGCACATCCAGCTCCATCGCTGGGTCTGCGGGGTCTTCGGTTTGTTCCGTACTGTCACCATCGTTAGTGATAGTGTTGCTATCTTTTCCTTTGCGGGATTTAGTTCAGCGCTTCGTGCGCCGACATTTGGGAGGTTCTTCGACAGGCTTGTCCTTTGCGGGATCATTTTTGCCGTCGCCCTCCTTCTCCTTAGGTGTATCCACCATATATACATCGTATGAAGACGTGGTTGTCCATCGCCCGGTGACGGGCTGATTTTGGTCTAGATCTGCTTTGGCTTCGAGGTCCATCCCTTCGAAGTCTTCGGAAGCGTAGTCAAGTAGATCAGTTAGATCTTCGGTCGTGGCTACCAAGTGGGTGGTGGGTGGGGAGCAAAATTCTCCATCATCAGCCTCCAGTTCGAACTGGATATAATTCGGATGTGTGTTCCCAACTAAGGAGAGAGATTTTAATGATTCCAGCACATCTCCAAAAGGAGAGTGTCAAAGATGTCCGCAGCATTGAATTCGGCGATAGACGCTTGATCGAGCTCGAAGGGCGCAGATATGCGTGGTTCGAAACTTGCGGTCGGAGACGAGTCCGGGGTTCCGGTAACACAGATCCCACTCAGAGTTGGGTCCGTGTGCGGCTCCAAGGCCGTTGAGTCCACGGCTTCCGCGGCGGGGTTGAGCTTCCCATCCTCGAGTGACGCGATATGTTCTAGATCTAAGGCCAGAACGGTTACAGGTGCTATTTCCTGTTTCGATGACAAAGTTTGGTCATGTTCGTCGTGCTGGCAGGGAAAGGTCGCTGTGGGCTCGAATCCGTCAAAGATCAAATCTCCGTGGATATCAGTAACGTAGTTTAAGCTTCCGAATCTGACCTGATGGCCAAGGGCGTAGCTCTCAACCTGCTCGAGGTGGCCTTCTGTGTTGGCACGGAGCATGAAGCCGCCGAACACAAAAGGCTGGCTAGGATGGAAAATTTCCTCGGTGGCGCCGTCGTGGTTGATCAAGCGATCCATCAGTCCTTCGGTTGACGACATAGTGGAACTCTCAATGAAAACACCAATGTCGGTGTCAAAACCGGCGGATCTCGGGTAGGGGGTCCCGAACTATGCGTATGAGGATTGATGGTAACAGGAGGCTGGGGACACGATGTTTACCCAGGTTCCAGCCCTCTTGGTCGAGGTAATACCCTACTTCCGGCTATATTAATATGGATGAATATGATTGCAAGAGTTGATCTACCTAGAGATCGTAATGGCTAAACCCTAAAGTCTAGCCTATGAGGATGTTATGATTCTTCATCCACTACGGACTAAACCCTCCAGTTTATGTATGCAACGGAGGGCCTAGGGTTTGTACATAACCAACTTGCAGAGGAAGGAAATATTACACCCGAACCTAAAACCTGCCATTATACGAATATATGAGTCCTATCCGGATACAAGAGACGATCTTCAACAATGATCTTCATGGCCCACCAGTCCGGCCCACTACGAGTTATCCGGCCACATGAGGACCCCTCAATCCGCGACTCCCTCACCCATTTTGCGGAGCCAATTATCAGCAACAATCAGCTAGGTGCTACAAGAGAACACCGGTGGATTCAACCTTAGGAAGCGGGTCAGGTTGTCAACTAGGGGCGGGTTGTTGTTGTTCTTGTTGTTGTTGCCTTGGTTCTGGACAAGTAGCTACATCAAATTGTTCTACTGCTGGATCAACTGAGTGAGCTCCGGTGGGAAAGTGAATACGGGCCCACGTCTCCGAGGCATCTGATGGGTTAGAGGGGTGAGAAAACAGAATTGAATAAGGTCTAATGAGAGATTTCACTACCCATATGCATATGAGACAAACATATTCAAATCACACCACTCAATTTCAAACAAGATTCACACAATTGATCTAGCTACTATTACAAAAACTCACGAATGATTTCTAACCACTTGGAAGAACACTAATAGTAATGTGGTGGTCGACTAGAAGTTTTGATCGGTAGAAGACTCCATCGGCTCATAATTATCACCAGCGTCTTCATCACTATCTTCATCATCGTCATCACTATCTGTGTCATCTAGTATGATGTAGTCGTCCTCATGAATGTCCACTTCATGTTCTGGTTTCACCATGGGTACTCCTAGCCTCTTCTTCAGGTCTTCATTTTGCTCCAGTGGTACAACAATTTCCTCTTCATATCCATCGCGGGTTGCCTTTAGTTCATCCTCTAGCTTGATATTCCGGGTCATCACCTTCTTGGTCTTCTCCATGATAGCGCACTTCTGATTCTCGTATCGATGAATGTGTTGATCCATCTCATGTATGTATGCTGCAATAGATCCATCATTCCTGGTACAAATCATCTGACATTGCTCATCTCAGTGTCCACAAATCTGGTAGACGGTGTCTTCAAGATCCTTGTTGTACACCTCGCAAATGCGTCCAAAGGTGACGTGGGCGGCCGTACTCTTTCCTTAGCTCGGTGCATCCAAGGTACACTCGATGGGCTCAGTAGTTGGTGTAAAAGTCCTTCTAGGAACACAAATTTTGATCCTCCAGCGCTCCTCTTCTGGTAAAGTTGAGTGAACGTTCCGGTGAAGCTTGGTGTGTCGATGTTCAGGTACTTCGTGACTTCCTTCTAGTGTCGTCCGAAAGGGGTGTTGTCATCAGGCTGAGTAAACTTGTTCCTGGGGTCCGACATCTATAGTGTAGAAATAGAGAAGGACTAGAAACGAAAAGAGAAGAGTATCCTATGGCTTTTCCTAGTGATCGTGTCCTACAGTCAGCGTGTGCTCTGATACCATCTTTTAGCGACCCGATCCCAATGGATCGAAGTCTCTATGCTTAAGTGTCATCCCTGGATCAGTATGCTGACACACACAGTACTCGAGGGTTTATAACAGAGTTTCAATCACACACTTATTACATCGAGGTCCTCATAAAGAGTATTTATTACAAAAATATGGCGGAAGGCTAACTAAATAAGATATTGCGGAAGCTTCAAAGATAAATGAGTCCATCCAACTCCATGTCACATCCCTAGTCAGTGCTTGCATTAGGACTAGCTAGAGTGTGCATCATGTTTACTTTCCACAGAAACTTGAAATGGGAATGACAGAAACCCCAGCACCCCTCTTCTAACAACTAGGGTTTAATAAAATCTTTTCCAACGTACCCAAAATTCCCTTCGGAAATGTTCATCATCTTTTCCTTGGTCTTAAACCTCTGCCAAAAATGGTGCACAATTTTCTAGGACATCCAAAGGTCTCTCGATTAATTCATATTGTAATTACATTTGGGCATTTAAATGCTATAAAATATTTTATGTGCGCAAATAATCATAAACTAAAATGTTCCATAATGTTCATGTTATATACAGTGGGCATGACTAGTTTTATGAGTTATAAAAATGTTCTAGCATTTTTATTAATTCAACAAAGTTGCAAAAGAAATAAAACAGAAAGAAAATAGAAAAAAGAGAGAGACAGGGGGGTAGCCCACTCACCTGGGCCACTTACCTGGCTGGCCCAGCGCGGCCCAGCCCGCTGGCGCACGCCAGTCGTCCCCCTCCTCTCGCCAGGAGGACGGGGCGCGTGGCCGCGGCGTGCGCGCACGCGTTCGGCCACCTCCTGCCTGGCTGCCTGCGTCCCCCGGCGCCTCGACGCCCCTAGGCGTCGCCACGCAGCACCTGGCGCCCTCTCTCACTCTCCCCCGTGTCTTCCCCCTCCTCTATCCCCTCCGCCGAGCTCCATCGAGCGGGCTCGTCACCGCCGATCGCTGCCACCGCGCCCTAAGCCACCCCCTCGCCTCCCCGACGCACCCATTAGCTCCGCCGCATCGCCCTGAAGCTCCCCACCGACTTACACAACGCCAGAATCTCCGTAGCGCCGTACTCACCGTCGTATTCAACCTTCGGCACCGGAGATCGCCGCCGCCCGTACATCGCCCTCCGACCTTCCCCAAGCCCGCGTCGACGCCCTCTGCGACCGCTGTGAGCTCACGCATCAAACCTCCCTCTCCCCGGGCTCGATTTCTCCTTGTAGCCGCTGCCCCCTTGCTGACCGAAGTCCACCGCCGCCCCCTTGCTGACCAAAGTCCACCGCCGCCCCCTTGCTGACCGAAGTCCACCGCCGCCGGCGAACTCGCCGCCGTGGCCACAGGCGCTGTGCCTCGCACCCGAGCACGCCACTAGGATCAGTAGCTCGCCAGCAAGCTAACGCCACCTCTAACTCCTCCTCTCGTGCACCACAACATCGTTCCGGCCAACCCCGTGCGAGCGCCGCCGCGGACGTGCTCGTCGCCGTCAACTCCGGCGACTACTCGACCAACCAGTGGCATCGTTGGATGCGGTGCTTCCCCAGGAGCACATAGAACCCATCCGCGCGACAAATGGTCGCAGGAACAGAGATTCTGGCGTGTCACCGCCGTGCGATTTGGTCATTGCCGGCCAAACTCCGGCGGGCTGACGTGGCCTGTTAGTTAGGAACTAATGACGTTTAGTTAACCACCACAGCCACTGACAGTGGGCCCCACCGCATAGTCAAACCCAGTCAGTTTTGACCGGGATTATCCCCTGTGACACTGACATGCGGGACCCACCAGTCAGGTTTGACTTGGACCAGGTCTGTTGACCTGGTGACGTCAGCATGATGTCATGCTGGCGCAGTAAATGATTTTCTGAGATTATTTGATTTGAAACAATTCAGGAAATTCCAGAAAATGCTTTAAACTTCAAAAAATCATATAAATTCAATAGTAGCTCAGATGGAAAAGATTTATATATGAAAATTGATCAGAAAAATCCAATCTTTCCAATGTCACTGGTTTCATGCATGTTTGAGCAAGTTAACCTTGCTGTTCATATTAAAACATGATAATGCACTTTAATAAATATTAGTTTGGGTTTCAATTTGAACCTTTGATTCAAATGAGCTCAAACCCTTCTGTTTATAGATGCATTAGCCCAAAACACATGCATCTTGCCATATCATGAGCATGCATCATATTGTTGCATTTGTTTGCTTATTGATTGTATCGTCGGTGTTCTCCGTGTTAGGTCCTGCTCCCGAGGATACTTCTGCGTATCCAACTGAAGAGCAGTACTCGACAACCACTCTGTCAGGCAAGCAACCATTGATCATTCCGATACAAACCCATCTTCTCGCTCCTGCTCTCTTTTACTGCATTAAGGCAACAGCGTGTGAACTGCTACTTGCTGCGGTAGTTGAACCATATTCCTTTGCATGACATGTCATCGCCACAGTAAATAGTTGAAACCCACTAGCATGTGTATGAGTTGATTGAGTCATGTGATGTGTGATCCTCCATGATATTTGTTTATGTTGCCTGCTATGCTTAGAGTTGTGTCAGGTCTGGTTCATCTGGGAGATGGATCAGAGTGAAATGATCATACTCGGTAAAGAGAGGGAAGTGTGGAACATGTTTGGTAAAGGTATCGATGAACGGCCATGTAGGAGTACATGGTGGGTTGTTTCATTGGAACCGTCCATAGGACCTGAGATCTGTATGTGTGGTTCAAGTTTCAGCTACTACCACACGTTGGGATCCTTAATTGACCCTCTCGACTTATTAACTACCCTTGACCTCTGTCTAGGAGTTGCAACTAGTTTCTGGTGTTTGTAGTTTACTGGTGGTCGTGCACAGCGCTGACCCTCGGGGTGGGCTGTGATGCGACAGGTACGTGGCACGGTGTACCGGTTGCCCGTTTGGTGACTCGGGAACCCTGTACACATCATTTGGGGCAGTGAACGACACCCCGGCCGGATCTCCCCACGGATGGAACCCAAATAGGCGATAAACCTGGACGAGAGACTTGTGTGGTTAGTCAGGTCGTGGCCGACACCCTCGCTGGGCTTCCGCTTGAAGGTTGCCGAGTACATGTCGAGTAAACGACGATAAGTGGTGAAAGCGTGTGTGAAGAAGTACACCCCTGCAGGGTTACCAACCTATTCGAATAGCCGTTGTTCACGGTACAGACTACTTGGTTGCTCTTACAGTTCATAGACAAGTTGATGGATACTACTAAAAGCCTCAAGACAAGTGTGAGTGCCGTGGATGGCCCTTCCGTAGGATGACGGAAGAGGATCCACGGTGGTGTATTGTTGTGGTGAGTAGAGGACTCGTGTACGTAGTCTTATCTTGCAATCTGTTGAGAGTCATAGTATAGGTTAGCCAAGAGTCAAAGCTGGCTTGCTGTTATGAACTCCACTACCCTTGTTGATAATGATGCATGTATGTTAGGTTCTGTTGTAAGACTTGCTGAGTACCTTTGTACTCATGTTTGCTTAATAACTGTTGCAGAGGAGAACCCTGCCCCTTCTGATGGGTTTTACACAGACGTTGACGTCGACGAGTAGCTTGCTACCCAGACGGAGATCCTGAACTTTTGAAGGGCCTTGTAGATAGTCAGGCTACACCAAGCCTGTTTTATTTTCCAAGTTGTCTGTACTCAGACATGTTAGCTTCCGCTTGTGCTTGTATGATTGTATGACTTGAGTGTTGGGTCATGTGACCCCTACCTGTATGGATATGTTATGTATGGCTCTTCAGAGCCTCCTAAATAAAGTACTTTTGAGTCATAGAGTCATGTTGTGATGCAATGTTGTATTTGCACATATTGAGCATATTGTGTGTATGATTGAAATGCTTGGTATGTGTGGGATCCGACACCTAGTTGTTTTCCTTTGGTAGCCTATCTTACAGGGAAATGCCTCCTAGTGCTTCCACTGAGCCTTGGTAGCTTGCTACTGCTCGGAACACGTAGGCTGGCCGGCATGCGTCCTTCCTCGTTCCTGTGTCTATCCCTTAGGGGTCACGCGTTATTCCTTTAAGTCCATGTATCTTGCTACGACTTGGGTTCATACGTTGATGATCAACACATTTGTTGCTGGGTCATGGATGCATGTCTCTGTAATTTAGTGCCACTTTTGGTTTATAACTAGCCATGTCGGTCCGGGTTCTCTATCATATGGATGCTAGCGACACTGTCATATACGTGTGCCAAAATGCGCAAACGGTCCCGGGCCAGGTAAGGTGGCACCCGTGGGGATACCGTGCGTGAGGCCGCAAAGTGATATGACATGTTACAAGCTAGATCGGTGTGACTTAGGATCGGGGTCCTAACAGCGTTGGCATCAGAGCTGGACTGCCTGTAGGTTTCTCAAGCCAAACTGGTCGATGTTGAGTCTAGAAAAATTCTTAGTTGTATGTAGGGGAATTGATTGTGGAAGGGAACTTAAGGCTCTTTTTACTTCTTTACCTTATGCCCTTCTGATATGAGTCAGCCTATTCTTTCTACGGGGGTTTAGGACTAGGCCTCTCATCTTTACTAGGTTCACGTGTTACTTATCCGTAGACTCTTAGGATTGTTGGTTTTAAGCCTCAGTTCAGCTTCTACCCTTCTAGTATGGTGATTAGTTGGACCCGGAACCTTGATATGATGTTGTTGAGTGGCTATGCTATCATTTGTATGATGTCTCAAAATCTTTTTTTGAGCATTTACAGTTGTTATGCTGCCCGATTTCTTCCAGAAATTCTAATGCCCTTGCATTATTTCTTGTTTCAGATGTCTGGTCGCACACCTCACCAGGTGGTCCGTTTGACTCGGTGCATTAATGTGCTCAGTCACACGGCCATGCTAGTCCGTGTGTTGACTGAGACCGGCTACCGTTGGTATCCTGAGTACACCGTGGAGGAACAGTACCGAGATTTCAACCAGAGTCAGTATTTCTGCACAGTCCGGATATACCCCTCGTATCCCGGAGCTAACGACCCCATCCATTGGTCTTATGGACTCGGGGTTACCATCGAGATGGCAGTGCAGGATGCCGCTTACCCGATAATGACCATCATCCGGGCTAGGCATGCCCTGCTGCTGAACACTGAGTTCTGTTACATGCCAGCCTCACTTCCTGGAGAGGAAGGCTACTACACTGGATTGTATACTGATGCCGCTCATGAGGAGCCACTGCTTCAGACTACTATCCAGATGTTGGAGGATAGGGACCGTGAGGTCCGTGTCCTCCGGATGGAGCTTTATAACACTCGAGCCACCCACTGGACTACTTTGACACGGCTTGCACCTGATGTGCACGCCGGATATCTGGATATGCGGGATTTGTACCCCGTGCGGACTCGTCTACCTGATCGTATGGATTGGCGTGACGTTGGGGGTATTACACCTCCACGCGGGCGTCGGTTACCACCAGTATCGGGACCGAGACCACATCCATGTCCCTATGGTCCACAGCCTTCGAGTGCTCGAGAGTTTCAAGATCCATCTGTTCCACTTCCAGGCTACGGTGGTAATCTTTACGAAGATTACTACGGGAATGTCAGAGCTAGACCGTGGCAGTAATAGTATCGTAGTGGTTGTATTTCCACAGTCCCGCGTGTCTTGTGGAATATGACTTAGTTTGTACTGAGTTCCGGAGGCGTAGTTAAATAATGTATAGGAGCTTGGAATGCCTCTGATGAGACGTATCGTCTTTTCACCGCAGTTGTACTTTAACCTTGGCTTGTACTAAACTATGTATGGTGTTTATGACCACTGGTGTATATATGGCAGTTTCTATATTACCATGTCATACGGATGAACATCTCTGCATTCCGGGTCATCTATTACATTCTGCACTCCTATGTCAAGTTTTTGCCATCCTTGTCTAAACCGTTGTTTTGTTTTCCTAGGATGGTCAACACTCGCAACACTCCTGCTGCTCAAGAGCAGGGTGAGGCTAGTGGGGCTAGAGATGAGAATCTGCCCTAGCCACCCTCCTTGGCTGAAGTTATGCTCGAGGCAGAACGGAATAAGAGAGAGACCAACCGTCTGCTAGAACGCATAGAGTAGAACACTGGGTTCCGTCAGAGGAATGACGTGGTGTCAATCAATGACTTTATCAAGATGTGCCCACTGAAGTTCCATCATTCCGCCGAACCTCTGGATGCAGATGACTGGCTTCGTAGTATCACCCACAAGCTACACTCTGCCCTTGTGGACGAAGCAGACAAGGTTATGTACGCCGCCTACCATCTTGAGGGCCCTGCCAGTCTCTGGTGGGAAAACTTTGAGGCTATGCGTCTTGCTGGCCAAATCACTACTTGGGCTGAGTTCAGTGAGGCATTCTGTGAACATCACATTCCGGAAGGTCTCATGGATCGCAAGCGGGAGGAATTCTGCAATTTCACCCAGGGCCGGTTAACCGTGGATGGCTATAGTCGCGAGTTTGGTAACTTGGCACGCTATGCACCCGAGGAAGTGTCCACCGACGCCAAGAAGTGGGCGAGGTTCCGCAAGGGACTCAGCCCTGAACTTCGCCGAGATCTACGTCTGCACGAGTGCACCTCCTTCCAGAAGTTGGTGAACAAAGCTATCAGTGCTGAGACAGGCCAGACTGATTTCGAAGCCACACGCAAGCATCCCCGTGACTTTGGTTCCTCATCCGGCTCTAGCTCTCACAAGCGCCGTGTGTGGGTTCCTAACACTGCTCTGCCACCCAGGTTCACTCCGAGGCCATCCTATGAGGCGCCTCGCCCAACCCAACAGTATGCACCTGCCAAGACTTATGGAGGGCCACCTACCAACTTTGCTCCACGCACTGGCACTGTGACATGCTTCAAGTGTGGAGAACCAGGGCACTACATACGTGAGTGTCCTCAGAACCGGCCAAGGAAGCCCGTTGGCCGTGGTAAGCCAACAGGCAAGGTGAACTATGTCAAGCCAATCCCCACTGCACGTGGCCATGTCAAATATGTCTCTACTGAGGAAGCTTATGAGGATCCTAACGTCGTCCTTGGTACGCTCCTTGTTAACTGCCATCCAGCATCTGTTCTTTTCGATACTGGAGCATCTCATTCGTTCATATCTGAGAGCTATGCTCGAATGCACAACATGACTTTTTGTGACATGCCCACTTCCATGGTTATTCAAACTCCTGGTTCAAAGTGGCAAACCTCTAGGGTAAGCCATGGAAATGAAATTCTTGTCGGTAGACTTGTTTTTCTTGCATCACTAACCGCTCTCAAGTTCTCGGACATAAACATCATCTTGGGTATGGACTAGATGACAGCTCATTACGCCAAGATTGATTGCTACACTAGGATTGTTCAACTTACACACCCATCCGGCAAGACAGTCAATGTCTTGACCCGAATGGCCGAGCGTCAGCTCTACTCTCTTAATGCTAGCCCTCTACCAGAACTCGAAGATATCCCGGTAGTCCGTGACTTTCCGGATGTCTTTCCAGAAGAACTGCCAGGTGTTCCACCTAACAGAGATGTCGAGTTCGTGATAGATCTTATTCCAGGAACTGTCCCAATCTCTAGCAGACCCTATAAGATGGCACCCCTAGAATTAGCTGAGCTTAAGAAACAACTCGATGAGTCCTTGAAAAAGGGTTTCATCCGTCCTAGTTCTTCCCCTTGGGCTTGTCCTGTCCTCTTCATCAAGAAGAAGGATGGAATGGAACGGATGGTTGTAGATTATCGACCTGTCAATCTGGTCACCATAAAGAACAAGTATCTGCTCCCCAGGATCAATGACCTATATGATCAGCTCGCTGGATCCTCAGTCTTTTCCAAAATGGATTTGAGGTTGGGCTACCATCAAATCAAAATCAAGAACAGGGACATTCCCAAGATGGCCTTTGTTACTCGATATGGCCAATATGAGTACACCGTCATGTCCTTCGGGTTAACCAATGCCCCAGCCACTTTCTCCCGGCTAATGAATTCTATATTCATGGAGTATTTGGATAAATTCGTCGTGGTATACCTCGATGATATACTCATTTACTCCAAGAACAAGGAAGATCATGCCGAGCATCTAAGGCTGGTATTGACGAAACTTCGAGAGCATCGCCTTTATGCCAAATTCTCTAAATGTGAATTCTGGTTGCCAGAAGTGACCTATCTAGGCCATGTGATCTCTGGTAAGGGTATTGCCGTCAATCCCGAGCGAGTTCAAGCCGTCCTTGATTGGACTCCCCCTGAATCGGTCAAGCAAGTTAGGAGTTTCCTTGGCTTAGCGAGCTATTGCGGACGCTTCGTCGAGAATTTCTCCAAGGTTGCTAAACCTCTAACTGAACTCTTCAAGAAAGATAAAAAGTTCGGGTGGACCCCATAGTGCGAGTCCAGCTTTCAGGAACTGAAAAAAGGCCTGACATCTGCACCCGTACTGGTACCACCAGACTTTTCCAAGGACTTTATTATCTACTACGACGCCTCGCGACAAGGACTAGGTTGCATACTCATGCAAGATCATCAAGTGATCGCATACGCATCTC
Organism: Secale cereale; assembly: GCA_902687465.1. Taxonomy (NCBI): domain Eukaryota; kingdom Viridiplantae; phylum Streptophyta; class Magnoliopsida; order Poales; family Poaceae; genus Secale; species Secale cereale. The sequence goes on from LR738709.1 coordinate 518,427,304, forward strand.
GACAATTGCGTCCACATTAGGATAACTATCCTACACATGATCTAGAGCTTGCAGCTGTAGTCCACGCACTCAAAACATGGCGAGATTACCTTCTTGGTAATCGCTGTGAAATCTTCACTGATCACCAAAGTCTGAAATACATCTTCACCCAACCGGATTTGAATCTCACGCAAAGACGTTGGGTTGAGTTGCTCACAGATTACGACTTAGGAATCACTTACACCCCTGGGAAGGCCAATGTCATGGCTGACGCACTGAGTCGTAAGTCTTATTGTAACAACCTGATGTTACAACAAGGGCAACCACTTCTCCACAAGGAATTTCGTAAGCTTAACCTTCACATTGTTCCTCGAGGATTCCTTTCCACCTTGGTGGTGAAACCTGCCCTTATGGATCAAATCATAGCTGCCCAGCGGTATGATAGAGGTATATCTCAGATCAAGGAGAACATTGCTAGCGGTGTTGCTAAAAGTTTCTCTATGGATGATCGAGGTGTTGTGTACTTCGAGAACCGCTTGGTGGTACCCAAGAAACAACAACTACGGCAGTTGATCCTTAAGGAGGCTCATGAATCCCCTCTCACAATTCATCCCGGTAGTACCAAAATGTATCAGGACCTACGCCAGAGGTTCTGGTGGACTAGGATGAAAATAGAAAACGCTCAATAGATTGCTAACTGCGACGTTTGTCGTCGAGTTAAAGCAGAGCATCAATGGCCTGCTGGCACCCTCGAACCTTTAGCTATTCCTGAATGGAAATGGGACAAGATCGGTATGGATTTCATTACCGGGTTTCCCAGGACCAGGAAAGAGAATAATGCTATCTTCGTCGTTATCGACCGCCTATCCAAAGTAGCCCATTTCCTACCTGTTCGAGAGAGTATAACCGCTAGCCAGCTAGCAGACTTGTATATCTCTCGGATAGTATCACTTCATGGTGTGCCGTAGGAGATTAACTCAGACCGTGGAAGTCTTTTCACTTCACAATTTTGGGAAAGTTTCCAGAATGCTATGGGGACTCATCTCTCTTTTAGCACCGCCTTTCATCCTCATTCAAGTGGTCAAGTGGAACGAGTCAATCAAATTCTGGAATATATGCTTCGAGCCTCTGTCATCTCTTTCGGCATGGATTGGGAGAAGTGTCTTCCATTTGCCGAATTCGCTTATAACAATAGTTATCAAGCCAGCTTGGGCAAGGCTCCCTTCGAAGTTCTTTATGGACAAAGGTGTCGAACGCCTCTTAAGTGGTCAGAAATCGGGGAAAGAAAATTCTATGGTCCGGATATGATCCAGGAAGCAGAAGAGCAAGTTCGCATCATTCGTGAGAAATTGAAAACAGCCCAGTCTCGCCAGAAGAGCCAATATGATAGTCATCATAAGGCTGTGACTTTTGAAGTCGGCGATAAGGCTTACCTTTGGGTTACTCCTCTTAAGGGAACCCATCGCTTCGGTATCAAAGGCAAATTGGCTCCTCGTTACATCGGTCCTTTTCGCATTCTTGCCAAACGAGGAGAGGTTGCCTACCAATTGGAACTACGTCCGCACCTTTCCAGAGTTCATGATGTCTTCCACGTTTCTCAACTCAGGCGTTGCTCCTCAGATCCTATCCGCGGAGTGGACCACGAAACGCTTGATCTCCAGGACAATCTCACCTATCGAGAATACCCAGTTCGTATTCTTGATCAAACCGAGCGTACCACTCGACGTCATAATATCAAGTTTCTCAAGGTTCAATGGTCACATCAATCCGAGAGTGAAGCTACTTGGGAAAGGGAGGATCGCCTTCGACTTGAGTACCCCACCCTCTTTCCGGAGGAACCCGAATCTCGGGACGCGATTCTTTTGAGTGGGGGTGAGTTGTCACATCCCTAGTCAGTGCTTACATTAGGACTATCTAGAGTGTGCATCATGTTTACTTTCCACAGAAACTTGAAATGGGAATGACAGAAACCCCAGCACCCCTCTTCTAACAACTAGGGTTTAATAAAATCTTTTCCAATGTACCCAAAATTCCCTTCAAATATGTTCATCATCTTTGCCTTGGTCTTAAACCTCTGCCAAAAATGGTGCATAATTTTCAAGGACATCCAAAGGTCTCTAGATTAATTCATATTGTAATTGCATTTGGGCATTTAAATGCTATAAAATATTTTATGTGCCCAAATAATCATAAACTAAAATGTTCCATACTGTTCATGTTATATACAATGGGCATGACTAGTTTTATGAGTTATAAAAATGTTCTAGCATTTTTATTAATTCAACAAAGTTGCAAAAGAAATAGAACAGAAAGAAAATAGAAAAAAGAGAGAGACAGGGGGCAGCCCACTCACCTGGGCCACTTACCTGGCTGGCCCACTACGGCCCAGCCCGCTGGCGCACGCCAGTCGTCCCCCTCCTCTCGCCAGGAGGACGGGGCGCGTGGCCGCGGCGTGCGCGCACGTGTCCGGCCACCTCCTGCCTGGCTGCATGCGTCCCCCGGCGCCTTGACACCCCTAGGCGTCACCACGCAGCACCTGGCGCCCTCTCTCACTCTCCCCCGTGTCTTCCCCCTCCTCTATCCCCTCCGCCGAGCTCCACCGAGCGGGCTCGTCGCCGCCGATCGCTGCCACCGCGCCCTAAGCCACCCCCTCGCCTCCCCGACGCACCCATTAGCTCCGCCGCATCGCCCTGAAGCTCCCCACCGACGCACACGACGCCAGAAGCCCCGTAGCGCCGTCCTCGCCGTCGTCTTCAACCTTCGGCACCGGAGATCGCCACCGCCCGTACGTCGCCGTCCGACCTTCCCCAAGCCCGCGTCGATGCCCTCTGCGACCGCTGTGAGCTCACGCATCGAACCCCCCTCTCCCCGGGCTCGATTTCGCCTTGTAGCCGCCACCCCCTTGCTGACCGAAGTCCACTGCCGTTGGCCAACTCGCCGCCGTGGCCACAGGCGCTGTGCCTTGCAGCCGAGCACGCCACTAGGATCAGTAGCTAGCCAGCAAGCTAACGCCACTAAAAGCTCCTCCTCCCGTGCACCACAACGCCGTTCCGGCCAACCCCGTGCGAGCGCCGCCGCGGACGTGCTCGTCACTGTCAACTCCGGCGTCTACTAGACCAACCAGTGGCATCGTTGGATGCGGTGCATCCCCAGGAGCACATAGAACCCACCCGCACGACAAATGATCGCCGGAACAGAGATTCCGGCGTGTCACCGCCGTGTGATTTGGTCGCCGCCGGCCAAACTCCGGTGGGCTGACGTGGCCTGTTAGTTAGGAACTAATGACGCAGTAAATGATTTTCTGGGATTATTTGATTTAAAACAATTCAAGAAATTCCAGAAAATGCTTTAAACTTCAAAAAATCATATAAATTCAACAGTAGCTCAGATGGAAAAGATTTATATATGAAAATTGATCAGAAAAATCCAATCTTTCCAATGGCACTGGTTTCATGCATGTTTGAGCAAGTTAACCTTGCTGTTCATATTAAAACATGATAATGCACTTTAATAAATATTAGTTTGGGTTTCAATTTGAACCTTTGATTCAAATGGGCTCAAACCCTTCTGTTTATAGATGCATTAGCCCAAAACACATGCATCTTGCCATATCATGAGCATGCATCATATTGTTGCATTTGTTTGCTTATTGATTGTATCGTCGGTATTCTCCGTGTTAGGTCCTGCTCCCGAGGATACTTCTGCGTATCCAACTGAAGAGCAGTACCCGACAACCACTCTGTCAGGCAAGCAACCATTGATCATTCCGATACAAACCCATCTTCTCGCTCCTGCTCTCTTTTACTGCATTAAGGCAACAGCGTGTGAACTGCTACTTGTTGAGGTAGTTGAACCCTATTCCTTTGCATGACCTGTCATCGCCACAGTAAATAGTTGAAACCCACTAGCATGTGTAGGAGTTGATTGAGCCATGTGATGTGTGATCCTCCATGCTATTTGTTTATGTTGCCTGCTATGCTTAGAGTTGTGTCAGGTCTGGTTCATCTGGGAGATGGATCAGAGTGAAATGATCATACTCGGTAAAGAGAGGGAAGTGTGGAACATGTTTGGTAAAGGTATCGATGAAAGGCCATGTAGGAGTACATGGTGGGTTGTTTCATTGGAGCCGTCCATAGGACCTGAGATCTGTATGTGTGGTTCAAGTTTCAGCTACTACCACACGTTGGGATCCTTAATTAACCCTCTCGACTTATTAACTACCCTTGACCTCTGTCCAGGAGTTGCAACTAGTTTCTGGTGTTTGTAGTTTACTGGTGGTCGTGCACAGCGCTGACCCTCGGGGTGGGTTGTGATGCAACAGGTACGTGGCATGGTGTACCGGTTGCCCGTTTGGTGACTCGGGAACCGTGTACACATTGTTTGGGGCCGTGAGCGACACCCCGGCCGGATCTCCCCACGGATGGAACCCAAATAGGCGATAAACCTAGACGAGAGACGTGTGTGGTTAGTCAGGTCGTGGCCGACACCCTCGCTGGGCTTCCGCTTGAAGGTTGCCGAGTACATGTCGAGTAAACGGCGATAAGTGGTGAAAGCGTGTGTGAAGAAGTACACCCCTGCAGGGTTACCAACCTATTCGAATAGCCGTTGTTCGCGGTACGGACTACTTGGTTGCTCTTACAGTTCATAGACAAGTTGATGGATACTACTAAAAGCCTCAAGACAAGTGTGAGTGTCGTGGATGGCCCTTCCATAGGATGACGGAAGAGGATCCACGATGGTGTATTGTTGTGGTGAGTAGAGGACTCGTGTACGTAGTCTTATCTTGCAATCTGTTGAGAGTGGTAGTATAGGTTAGCCAAGAGTCAAAGCTGGCTTGCTACTATGAACTCCACTACCCTTGTAGATTATGATGCATGTATGTTAGGTTCTGTTGAAAGACTTGCTGAGTACCTTTGTACTCATGTTTGCTTAATAACTGTTGCAGAGGAGAACCCTGCCCCTTCTGATGGGTTTTACATAGACGTTGACGTCGACGAGTAGCTTGCTACCCAGACGAAGATCCTAAGCTTGTGAAGGGCCTTGTAGATAGTGAGGCTACACCAAACCTGTTTTATTTTCCAAGTTGTATGTACTCAGACATGTTAGCTTCTGCTTGTGCTTGTATGATTGTATGACTTGAGTGTTGGGTCATGTGACCCCTACCTGTATGGATATGTTATGTATGGCTCTTCGGAGCCTCCTAAATAAAGTACTTTGAGTCATAGAGTTATGTTATGATGCAATGTTGTATTTGCACATATTGAGCATATTGTGTGTATGATTGAAATGCTTGGTATGTGTGGGATCCGACACCTAGTTGTTTTCCTTTGGTAGCCTATCTTACAGGAAATGCCTCCTAGTGCTTCCACTGAGCCTTGGTAGCTTGCTACTACTCGGAACACGTAGGCTGGCCGCCATGTGTCCTTCCTCGTTCCTGTGTCTGTCCCTTAGGGGAAATGTCACGCGTTGTTCCTTTAAGTCCATGTAGCTTGCTACGACTTGGGTTCATACGTTGATGATCGACACGTTCATTACTGGGTCATGGATGCATGTCTCTGTAATTTAGTGCCACTTTTGGTTTATAACTAGCCATGTCAGCCCGGGTTCTCTGTCATATGGATGCTAGCGACACTGTCATATACGTGTGCCAAAAATGCGCAAACGGTCCCAGGCCAGGTAAGGTGGCACCCGTGGGGATACCGTGCGTGAGGCCGCAAAGTGATATGACGTGTTACAAGCTAGATCGGTATGACTTAGGATCGGGGTCCTGACACTCCACGACAAAAATGATTGCATGACAATGACGTATCGCACCTTAATCCTCGTCTGAAAACTCTGCAACATGAGACGTTGCGGCCGTGTAGGTCAGCACATGGAATATGTTGGCAAAGTCACACTATAGCAATAATGATGAGCTAATTTTTTCATATTTGGCTGGTGGAGGCTCTAGTTTTTTTTCATAAAGCTAATTTTTTTCCTACAACAAAGGAATATATTTTATTTACTACTAATTTAAATTACCAATATTGAGAAGGTTCCTCCAACTCCATCCCAAAATCACCAAGTCATTAATAACCCAACAATTTAATTAAATAGAGTGATGAGATCAACAAATAATTCAAATACGAGATACTCAAGATGTCCATAACCGGGGACACGGCTAATCATGATTAAGTTGTACACTCTCCAGAGATTTGCACACTTTTCCCCACAAGACTCGACCGCATCCACGATCGCAAGATCGAGACATGGCCTTTCAGAAACATGAACTCTTTACTCTGGGTAGACTGTTACACCTACTTTCCCCTACATCTGCTAGTCCACCACTGAAAGTGGTGACAGAACCTACTCGAATATGCCAGAGCCCATAATGGCTTGTGGCTGCACACGGAAGTTTCTAGGCATGAATAATCATATTGTCCCTTTGAGGATGGGTGGCATTCCGTAGGACGATCACACGGGTCCTCCAGGATCTCCTAGGACAACACTGGTTCTCCAGGTGCCCACAACCAATCCACCTAGATGTGTATTTATGTTGCCACCTTAATTTTCCCTTAGTTATTATTACTCTCAAAACTTTCATGAATCTCACATACCAATCCCCGTCTACAAGCATGGCTAAGCAACATGTAACATAATGTATATTCCTGGGGTGATCAAAGTCATAGGTTCCTACCACATGATCTACATAGCATAACCACATGTACCCAAATCCTACTCATGCAAATCTTTCAGGAGAGAAACTAATGCAAGTAAAACTGGGTATAGGAAAAGTATGATCAAAGTGTAACTTGCCTTGTTGATGATCGTTAAACCCTAGATACTCGTAGTAGCAAGCTTCGCACTTCGGAAAATCTATCGTAAACAAACAATAGCATACATAAGCACTCAAGCAAAGGATGCAAAAGAAATATCGAAGCACAGATTCGGAAAACTCAAAAACAAGCAAATAAATCATTTAAACAGAAAAGAAATTCTAACAATACCAAAATTACGTGGATTAGATCTTAACGGAAATTTTATATCAAGAGCTTTGATTTGCAAAAAGAATCAACTAAAAAGGAGTTACGAAACTCAAGTTACAATCAAAACAAGTTCAAATTCAAATCTGTTTGAATAAAAAATTTAAACTTTCAAAAATATTTTTTAGTTGGTTTTCTGGATAGATGAGATCATGCTGAAGATTTTGGCGTTAGTTTCATCGAATTTGGACAAACGCGCAAAAAGTTGTGATCGTTTAAAAATCAGGGGCTAAATTATAAGAATTTTTTGCATCTGGGTCCCTGGCTACGAAGCAGAAAACTAAAAGAAGAACGTTCGCTGCGGAAACAAAAACACAAAAATGTTCATTGCAGAGATCTAACTAGCGAACGCTCATAAAATAAATAAAAACTTTTTGAAAAAAACACGCAATCTGAATCGTCCGATCCAGATCGGACGGTTGAGGCGGGACGGTTACCGCGACGGCAGCGAATATCAACGGCGAGCGCGGATCGGCGACGGCTTCTTCGTCGGCTCCGACGGCGGCGGCTGCGGCGCGGGTGGCGGTGGACAGCGGCGCGGGCGGCGGTGGCGAGGAGCGGCGGTAGCGGCGAACGGCGGCGAAGGCGGCTGCTGCTGCGGCGGTGATTGCGGCGGCGGCATCGGTGAGGGAGGAGAGAGGGGGGCGGGGTCGTTTATATAAAGGGGACGGGGGAGGCGACTTGGAGGAGGGGTCGAGGAGGAGCCCGGGTCGGTGACGAGTCCGGTGGTGGCACAGCGACGGCCGGCGACGTGGTCGCTCGGGACTCCGTCCTGAACTCGGGGGCGAGCGGGCACGCACGCGCGAGCTGGCTGGGCCACGACCTGGCGAGCTGGGCCGGCCCGGTCCGGTCGGTCCGTTTTTTTTAAATAAAATATTTTTCAGAAATATGAAAGTAAGAAAATTTTAATAAATATATTTTCAAAAATCAGAGAAAAATTCACACATAACTAGGGCCTTATTATTGACCTTATGAACATATTTCTGGGCCTAAATGCCTAATTTAAAAAATAAACTTTTTAGTATTAATAAAATTTGCATAAAATCAATATTTTTGCAATAAAATCAAATAAAAAATATTTTGAATCAAAATTCAATTTCCAACATTTCTTTTCTGTTTTTGAAGAAGTCATGCTATCTTCTCTCTTTATTTTATTTTTTATTTTGAAACTATTAGAATTGAAAATTGGCAAAATTTATATTTGATCCAAAACCCCACTTGAAAAGAAAATGAAATATGGGTCTTTTGGGAAACTTTCAACTCTCTCATTTGGTCCTTGAGTTGCTTAAAGTCCCTTGGATCAATTTCCAACAAAATCCAAATTCAAAAATGCACAAATTATGAATGCATATGAATGATCTAAATAATAACATCCAAATTGAAAATTGGGATGTTACAGGGTGCCCTCTTGGATTCCTCTTCCCCCCTCCAACCTATATATATGCGGGGAGGGGGCGCCTAAGACACACAACATCTGTTAGCCTTGTGCGGCGCCCACCTCCATAGTTACTCCCACGGTCATATCTTCGTAGTGCTTAGGTGAAGCCCTGCGCGGATTACATCATCGTCACCGTCACCATGCCGTCGTGCTGACAGAACTCATCTACTTCCTCGACATCTTGCTAGATCAAGAGTACGAGGGACATCATCGAGCTGAACGTGTGCAGAACTCGGAGGTGCCGTACGTTCGGTGCTTGATCGGTCGGAGCTAGAAGAAGTTTGACTACATCAACCGTGTCGTCAAACGCTTCTGCTTTCAACACCCGCGATGGATCTGGCCCTAGATCTAGAGCATGCCGCTTTGTCCGAAGATGGGAAGGTCAACCCCGCCATGGAAACCATAGACTTAGCGACGTTTGAGCTGCTCACAGATCCAGAATTGAGCGGGATCCTCCCCGCCGCTGGAAAACCGGACTCGTCTCAAACTACGAGTTTCAAACTCTTGGGATCCGTACTCTCCGGGTTCGATCAGGCGGTCATCACCAAGCCTGGCCCTGCTGACCCCAAGGCTCCTATCCAGCTCTTTATTTTGAACGAGGCGTCGGATTTGCTGCAATCTCTCACCTTAACAGAGGATTCTCAGCTGAACCATGCCCAGTTTAAACTGGGGGCTGAGGACAGGGAATTTTGCTTCCCACCCACCACCCACTTGGTAGCCACGGTCGAGGACTTAATCGACATACTAGACTATGCTTCCAAAGACATCGATGGGATGGACCACGACGTCGAAGCCGATCTAGGTACAAACCCGACGGTGACCGGGTGATGGACGGCCACCTCTACCTACGATGTGTACATGGTGGATACACCTAATGAGAAAGAAGACGATAGCGATAAAGATACGGAGCAGAATAAGCCAGTCGATGAAGCTCATAAATGTCGGCGTCATAAACGCCGCTCATGATCGCGTCGAGGAAAGGAAAGTAACACCGGTACCGGACACAATGAGGATTCGGAGGAAGCCGATGACCCCGTAGAGCGAGCAATGGAGCAGGACAAGTGGGAAGATTGCGAACATAGTCCCCAACAACTCGCTGATCACAACGATTCCGAAGATAGTAATTATCTACGTGTCTCCGAAGAGGATCTCAGCCTGGGAGACGAGGAATTCATAGTCCCAGAGGAAACCCTCGAACAAAAACGCTTTCAACAATAGCTTATTGCCACAACAAGGAGCTCAAAAAAAAGTAGCAGCGGCTTAAGGCCGAGCAGGATACGCTCAATGACAAATGGAACGAGGTGCTAGACGCTGAAGAAAGATACGGCTGTGAGCGCCAAACAAAGAACTATCCCAAACGCAAACTGCTAGCCCAATTAGATGACGAGGCCCATGCGCCAATTCCGTCGAAATACGATCAAGCCGAGCAACCAGACCGACCACATCGTGGACGGGACAAAGCGGCTAGCAATGCCGTACACCAGCCCGCACCTTCCCACCATAAAGGAAAGGATACAGCGGCTCGGGGCCATATAAGTACGATTTACGACACGACCTGAATAAAAAAGACGGTTAGGCCAGATCAATCTACGAATCAAGAGAACGTGCTCCCACATGGGACGGTGTCTATCAAGCCAAGCACGCTGGATACTATCAAGTTCGGGGTCAGCACCGAACACAAATGCCGTCCGACCTATGCCACGACGTCGCACGATATAGGGGCGCCGCGCATCCTCTGTGCTTCACCGATGTGGTGATGGATCACCAGTTTCCAAAAGGGTTTAAACCCGTCAACATCGAGGCATACGATGGAACGACGGACCCTCAGTATGGATCGAAGACTTTATTATTCACATCCACATGGCTCGGGGAGATGACCTCCATGCCATTAAATATTTACCTCTCAAGCTGAAAGGGCCAGCTCGGCACTAGTTGAACAGCCTCCCAGAGAACTCCATTGGATGCTAGGAAAATCTAGAGGATGCTTTACAGGCTAACTTTCAGGGGACTTATGCCCGGCCCCCGGATGCTGATGATCTAAGTCACATAATCCAGCAACCCGGGGAGTCAGCCGCAAGCTCTGGATCCGGTTCTTAACTAAAAAGAACCAAATTTTCGACTCTCCAGACACCGAGACCTTAGTGGCATTCAAACAAAGTGTCTGGGACGAGTGGCTGGCAAGACACCTCGGCCAAGAGAAGCCGAAGACAATGGCAGCCCTCACTACACTCATGACCCACTTTTGCGTGGGTGAAGACAGCTGGCTAGCTCTTAGAAGCAATAGCACCAACGATCCTGGCACTTATGAGGTCAGGGACGGCAATGGCAAGCCACGACGCGACAAGAACAAGCGTCGAAACAATACCGAAGAAACAGATGACACGGCAGTAAACGCCGGATTCAGTGGCTCCGGGCCCTGTCAACAGAAGAAGCCATTCAAAGGCAACAGAGATAGTCCATCTAGCCTAGACAGAATACTAGAAAGGCCTTGCCAGATTCATGGCAGCCCTGATAAACCTGCAAATCACACCAACCAAAATTGTTGGGTCTTCAAGCAGGTCGGCAAGTTAAATGCCGAACACAAGGGAAAGGACTTCAATGCGAGGACGAGGATGAACCTTGCCAACCAAACACGGGGGAAGAAGAAATTTCCCCCTGAGGTAAAAATGGTGAATATGATCTATGCCACCCATGTCCCCAAGAGGGAACGCAAGCGCACACTCAGGGATGTTTATGATGTAGAGCTCGTCGCCCCCAAGTTCAACCCATGGACGGCTTGCCCGATCGGAGGTTCAGCGGCCCTAGTACTCGATCCTATAACTGATGGATATCATCTTACTCAAGTCCTCATGGACGGCGGCAGCAGTCTAAACCTGATATACCAAGACACTATCTGCAAGATGAGGATAGACCCGTCAAGGATTAAGCCTGGTAGCACTACCTTTAAAGGAGTGATACCTGGCGTAGAGGCCCACTGCATGGGCTCATTAACACTGGAAGTAGTATTCGGCTCTCTAGACAATTTTCAAAGCGAGGAGTTAATCTTCAACATCGCTCCTTTCCGAAGTGGCTATCATGCACTACTCGGGAGAACGGCCTTCGCCCGCTTCAACACAATCCCGCACTATGCTTAGTTGAAGCTCAAAATGCCTGGACCATGCGGCGTCATCATGGTCAATTGAAACATGGAGCGCTCCCTCCATACAGAGGAAGACACTGCGGACCTAGCAGCCGAGATTCAAAGTGGCTTATTCAAGTCGAACAGTTCATGGGTCGTCAAGACCCAAGACCATAGACACTGCTAAACGTGTCTAGCCAGCACTACAATGCGGCAGCTCACAAGAAACCGAGCTCGATTAGCAGTTACGCCCCCGCCGACCACCGTACAAGGTAACAGCATATGTACCTCGCGTACACAATTATGCCCTGAAAATACCTTGGGCGGCGCCTGGGGCACACTGCACAAAAACAATCCATAGTTCGGCTTGACCCTATTCAGGACTCTAAAATATATTCTCTGTAAAGGGTTCATTAAAAACACACCTTATCTACGGCTGTGCAGGACATTACTTTTCTAGAGTTCTCTTTCCTTTTCCGCACACGGCCATCATAACTCCCCTCTTCAAGGACACATTACAAAAGGAGAAAATAGCGCAGACGTGCAGCAGCCCCCCCCCATTGAAATTTCTTTTTTTGCTAGATTCAGGCTCTATGTAAACCTTTTCCCTTTTTAGTTTCTTTTCTTCTGTTGGCATGTAAAATGCCCAAGATATTATCGGCATTATCTGTAACCACACGGTTCGCCGTATTAAACGGCATATAAAAGAAGCAGTTTGGTTCCAATTCGCTTGGAGTTCATTTTATTACCACATGCGTTCTCTCCCCATGTAAGATTGCCACATGTGCCTTAAATCTCGACTTAATACTAGGGGCTGTATTTGGCCTGGCACACCTCCAAGTACGAACACCTATAGGGAACTATTCGGCTTCCAGGATATTGCATTATATGCATCGGCTCCGAATCATGTCTTGGGTCTATAGTTGGGTTGCCCGGCTCATGTGCTTACCACCTTACGTTCCGCATTGTTCGGCTAAGGTAGTAAAGGGAGAACTACTGCGATTGTACTTCTGGTTCATCCGATCAAGTACCTCAGTAGAGAAATCAGAAAACTGACTGTCATGATAAGCGAGAGCTGGTCAGCGATTCGATGACCTAGTGTTATACTACGATTGATAATGAGCTACTCCGTGGTATACGAGGGGCTAGTCTTCGCCCAACCGCGTAAAGTGGGCACCATAGTTCAGATAGCCGCACACACACTAGGGGCTAGTACTTAGCCCCACAAGTCAAGCTCATCTGGCTAAGTGAAAGCATTAAAGTCACTTAATCTGATTGCCTGGTTCGATCCGTGGACACCTCCTTTATGAACCAAGACATTGGATAAAGAGTGTTCATGCGCACTACCGAACCCCCATGTAGTATCTACATGGGGGCTGAAGCCGACGACTGGAAACTTTCAGATATAAACAAACGGCCGCACAGGAGGAAAAGTCGCTTGCAAATATAAAAGCGCAAAATTATATAGACATCGGCTCATAAGCTTAGTATTTACAATATGAATAGAGTTACTCAAAGACTACATCCTTTGAGCACTGGCCCTCTACAATACGGGCTCCTTCTAGGACATCATCAAAGTACCTTTCCAGCCTCCAATGATCCTTGCCCTTCGGCAGGCCAGCAGTAGCAATCTCGGCGGCCTTCATCTTCACCCAATGCATCTTGACGCACGCAAAGGCCATCCGTGCGCCTTTTATACAGGCTGAATGCTTCACAGCGTTGACCCGCGGCCTCGCATCGACGAGCCGCCTCACCAATCCAAAGTAGCTACTCGGGATTGGCTTAGTGGGCCATAGTCGGACTATCGAGTCCTTCATGGTTGTACCCACCATGTTGTGCAGCTCAACCTCAGCTGCTTCAACTGGTCGTTCAGAGGTACGGGATGTTCTGGCGCTAGGAACTGCGACCAGAATAGTTTCTCCGTATTATTTCCCTCCTAGGCTCGGAAGAAATGGGCAGCGTCGGTGATGGTCTTCAGGAGATCCGCAAACGCTCCAAGAGAACTCCACAATTGCGTCAGTGCAAGATACGTCTGACCGCCAAAGATACTCTGTATAAGAAAAGCCTTACCAGCTGCTATCTGCCACGCTTGTGTGATCTCCTCGCGCGCACTGCGTGACTCGATCCGTGCCTCCTTGGCACCATTGACTACCATATTAAGTTCAGATGCTTGCTCCGAAGTCTTCGGCTCTAGCTCCTCGCACTTGCGAATAGCGTCTCGCAGCTCTTGTTCGACTTCGGACACCCAAGACTCATGCCGCCGGCGGGAGGCCTGTTCGGCCTCCAGATCGGCAGTCGCTTTGCCAGCGGTTGCTTTATTTATCTCGGCCTCCTTCTTGGCCTCTACAAGTGCGCCCTTGAGGGTCTCGACCTCAGTAGCACCAACTATGATATAATAGCTTAGTATAATGAGTTCATACTCTTACACTCAAAGCACATTATCTGCTGACATAATAGTTCTTTGAAAGTATGCATACCTTGTGTTTCATCCAACCACTTGTTCACGCGGTCAAGCTCCTCATCAACTAATTGAAGCTTCCGATTGAGCTCGGAAACCTCTGCGGCATGGGCAGATGCCGCCAACAGGGAAGCTTATTCACAAATAAACACAGTATTAGTTGACTCTGTATGGATCCTCTGTCCAATTCTTTTTCGAACCAGACAAAGTATCAGGGGCTACTGTCCGTATACAAGTTTCTTTCCTTGTACAAATAAAACATGAAGTTCTTTTAAGAATATTACATCGCATACCTCGAAGCTTGTCAGTAAGCTGTTGAAGGCATCATTCAGTCCGCTCTTGGCAGACTGAATCTTTCCCATCACCGCACCCAGCAGGGTACGGTGTTTTGCTACGATGGAAGCAACTCGCAGTGCTTCCTCCAGCTTGTTCGGTGCCTCTGGATTAGTGGAGGACACGATGGAGCTGATGCTCCTCTCCCTATTGTAGGGGGCTGACTTCCCAATTCCAGAGCCGTACTGGCCTCCGAAATAGCATTTGGCGGGAGCCCGAATTGCTTGGGCTCCCCGTCGTCGGTCTCCATAGGGATTGCTCCCCATTGGCTAACGGCGGCCGAGGTGTTGGTCTCGGGCGCCTTCTCATCCGCCCCGCTCCCACCTGCTCGTGCAGGGGACGCCCATAGGGAGGACACTTTGGTATCCCCTAGGACGGGCGATTGAGCCCGCGGCGGCGTGTCGCTCTCCACCATCTCAGCTGGCAGAGAATTCCCTAATGACAGTGAAGCCTCATGGAATATGCGGGGAGGGCTGCAAAATAAATGAATAAAGTTACTTAGACAATGGTAGCTGATTAAACTGAACACGAACAGCAAAAAATCCAGATACTTACGATTTGGCCAGGGGCATGATCCTAGGCTGTACTCGGAATCTGTGTTCGGATGTTGGATCCGAACTGTCCGGGATGTTCAATATCTTCCGGGGCGCCGCCTTGTCCGCATCTGTGGGGGCCGCCCTCTTCCTCCCCCTTGCCTTGATGGGGGAGTCGTTCTCTTCTTCTTCTGCCTCCTCCTCCTCTTCTTCTTCATCGTGGGAGGAGTGGGCGTGGGTTTCCCCGGACACTGTGTCCACTGGACCCTTAGGGCGGGGGTCGCTCTTGACATCCTTGCCCTTCTTCTTGGCCTTCTTCTTCGACACCTTGTACGGCGCCGGGACCAGCATCGCCGTCAGCTGGGGCGTGGCTGGGATTTCAGGCAACGAAGCTGGATAGTTGATCCGCTACGCTTTCTTCATCCATGCCTGAATGGAACGTAAAAATTCTAACTCCTGTTATAATTGAAGTATGGACAGGATACATGTTCGGCAGAATTGTACTTACCTCGGAGGCCGAGGCCACGCTGTTGAAGCCCTTGTCTTTGGTCTCCTTGGGCTAATCCTTCTGGGCCTTGAAGAGTTGCTTCCAGATATCTTTGTGTGTGGTGCCGAAGAAGCTCTTCAAGGTCTGTGGTCCCTCCGGATTGAACTCCCATAGGTGGGAGGCCCAGAGTTGGCAGGGGAGAGTACGGCGGAAGAGCATCACCTGTATCACATCAGTGAGGCGGGTGCCCTTTGTCATCTTGCTGGAAATGTGGTTTTGGAGTGTTTGCACCTCCGTCTGGGACCCCCATTCAAGTCCCTTGGCGGTCCATGAGGTAAGCCTCTCCAGGGGTCCGGATCTGAATTCGGACGCAGCCACCCACTTGGCACCACGTGGTTCGATGATGTAGAACCACTCATGCTGCCAGATCTTGTTGGTCTCCACAAAGGCCCCTTTTGGCCAGGTGGTGTTTAGGAGCTTGCTCACCATAGCTCCCCCGCAGTCCACGTGCTGCCCGTCAACCACCTTTGGCTTCAGATTAAAGGTTTTGAGCCAGAGGCCAAAGTGTGGGGGACGCGGAGGAAAGCCTCGCACACGAATATAAAAGCCGATATGTGGAGGATTGAGTTCAGGACTAGATCGTGGAAATCCAGTCCGTAGAAGAATGGGAGGCACCGGACAAAAGGATGAAGTGGAAACCCCAGCCCCCGAATAAAGTGAAGGATGAATATATACCACCCTCAGGGACATGGATTACCTGATTCTTGTCAGGAATCCGGTGCGCTATGTCGTCCGCAAGGTAGCCCGCACTTCGGAGATTCTTCACGGTCTTCTCCATGACCGTGGAAGCCTCCCACGTACCCTTGGAGCCGGATCCAGCCATGGCTGGAGAAGGAGGCGGTGGTGGAGGAGTTGAGAGCTACGGGCGCTGGAGCTGTGGGCGCTGGGACTAAAGAGATAGAGAAGCTAGGGCTTGAGGAGAGCGTGAGATGAAAGGGGAAGGATCTGTGTCCTTTTATAGACGGTAAATACCAAACGTCCCCCACTCCAGCCGTAAAACTCACCGGTTCCCCATGTGATCGTGCGTAAGGCAAGGTTGGGTTACCTATGTCATATTGATGAGGATCCCACGATAAGTGGGCATGATCTATGTTTCGACAAGACATGCCAATTGGGCTATGCCTCGTAACGCGAAGCCAGAGCCAAGAAAATGGTTCGGTATATTAAAGGGTCAAACGTGCCGCTTCACTGAAAAGTTGTCAGTAAAGACACGGTGTTTGTTTTTTGACACATTGCCTTTGAGGTTAAGGGTTGTACTAACCATGCAGAGCCGGACATAGTTCCTTTATGTAGGGAATAATGCTTCAATATGTTCGGAAGGAGGAACCCGCCTTGCAATGCCGAAGACAGTACGCGTGCCGGACTCATCATCATCGAAGACTGGTTCAGGGGCTACTGAGGGAGTCCTGGATTAAGGGGTCCTCGGGTGGCCGGATTACTCGTTATGGGCCGGACTGGTGGGCCGTGAAGAATACCGCTCAAGACTATCCCCCGTATCCGGATAGGACTCCCATATGTGTAAAATAGCAAGTTTAGAGTCCGGGTGTAATATTTCCTTCCTCTGCAAGATGATCATGTACAACCCTAGGTCCCTCCGGTGCATATATAAACCGAAGGGTTTAGTCCATAGCGACAGAATCAAAAACATCCTAGACTAGACTTTTAGGGTTTAGTCATTACGATCTCGAGGTAGATCAACTTTTGTAACCCTATATTCATCAAGATCAATCAAGCAGGAAGTAGGGTATTACCTCGATAGAGATGGCCTGAACCTGGATAAACATCGTGTCTCGAGTCTCATGTTACCATCAATCCTCAGACGCACAGTTCGGGACCCCCTACCCGAGATCCGCCGGTTTTGACACCAACAGGTACGTAGACACACTCTCCACCTCTCGTTGCTATGCATCTCCTAGATAGATCTTGCGTGAGCGTAGGAATTTTTTTAAATTGCATGCTATGTTCCCCAACACCGGTGTCGTATCACACCACTATCGTTTGCCTTTATTTACCTTAGTTTGATCTTTAGTTATCTTTTAAATTAGTTGAATAAAAGTTTAGTTCGATCTTTCTTTGAAAGTTTGCTTAGTTATCTATCTATCTATGTAATCGCGTGCGAGATATACAATAAAGTTTAGTTTGAGTTTTGCTTTCTTCACTTCTATGTTGCAATAAAAAGAAAGGAAATAAATGAAAAAGATCATATGCTAATCTTATATTAAGTAATGGCATCACATAAGGAAAAGTATAAGTAGTAAAGTTAATTGGAGATTGACAAACATAGCATTGGTCAATGATGCAATTCATGACAGAATTAATAAGGGAAGAGAAGATTCACATGCAAATATAATAACTTGGACATCTTTTATGATTGTGAGCCCCCATCAAAATATTATATGCCAAAACAGTTGACGTTGGACAAGGAAGACAACGTAATGATTTATGTTTGTTCATATTCACATATAATTTATATTGTCATATATCCTTTGACATGTGGTGCTTGCTCAATATCTTCTCTAGCCAAAAATTCCGTACTAAGTAAAGATACTACTTGTGCATCCAAAAACCCTTAAACCCAAATATTTTTCGAGAGTCCACCATAACTACCTATGGATTGAGTATGATTCTTCTAGTAAGTTGTCATCGGTGCAATAAGGCAATAAAAATTGCTTCTAAATATGTTGGATAATTTAGTGTAAGAGAAAACTAAGTGTTGTACGAACTTGTGACGGCAAAGTAATAAAACGACAAACTACATAATAAAGCGTGCTATCATAAGGGGAAATATAACATGATGTTCTTTTGCATGAAGGGATTTGGCATGCAAACAAAAAGGCGCATGACAACCTCTGCTTCCCTCTGCGAAGGGCCTATCTTTTACTTTATGTATTTACTTTTATGCAAGAGTCAAAGTATACTTCTCTATTCCTTTTTACTTTTTTTAGCAAGCATCATGTGGTGAGAAAATATCTAGGCACATATATCCAGTTGAATCTGGGTGAGCATGAATTATTATTGTTGACATCACCCTTGAGGTGAATACGTCGGGAGGAGAAACTATAAGCACCTATCTTTCTATGTGTCCGGTTGAAACTTTTTGCTCATGTGTATGTGGTGAGTGTTAGCGATCATAGAAGACTATATGATGGTTGAGTATGTGGACTTGCCTAAAGGCTCCGATATGAGACCCTTCCTAAAAACATGATGAATTGTAGTTGCAAAGTTGACTGAGAACATACTTTGTTGGTTTTCAATAGAGTTTATGCTTCTACTTCAATAGTGTGATGAATTGTTACTTGCTCATGAGAAGTTATATGACAAAGCTATGATGTATTATGTTTTAATAAAGTTGTTGTTGTTACAATAATATACATGATGCTTCTATGTCCGTATTTTGTTTTTATCGACACCTCTCTCTCTCTCTAAGCATGTGGACATGTTTTTCGATTTTGGTTTTTCGCTTGAAGACAAACGAGGTCTAAGCTTGGGGAGTTGATACATCCATTTTGCATCATTTTTTCTGACGGTGCAATAGACCCAGGTATGTTGCCCTGACTGTACACAGGCACGGAAGCAAGATCTCAGCGACCACATAAAGCAGAAGAGACAGCTCTATATCAAGGGGCGGATCAAGAGGACCAATCCGAAGCAAAGGAGCAAGATACCACTAAGGAGAAGACCTCTCATGCTGAGCAGGAGAGCCTGGTAAGGACGAGGTTTCCCCGAAGGCAAAACCCAAGACTCCCTCGGTAGGCCTGTCGGGGACACGAAGGGCGGATTATGCTGCCAGGGCACCACCGCGCTACCCCCACAGCAACGCAAGACATCTATCGATGCGGTGTCAAGCCCCCAAGTGACTAAGTGGCAGCTATTTTCCACATGGCGGCCACTTCCAGCGTAGATAACCTACAGATGACACATGTCCAGCAATATGTCAAGCAGACAGGCGAGGATGTGGCAATATTGGCCCGACAAGTCTTGTCGCGCAATTCCTTGTCATGACACTAAGCGGCGCATTTAATGCACCTTGTCCTGTCTGCGAAGTTAGGTATGATAGCAACGTTTGCTATCTAATCAGTACGCAATGACTGATTTGCCATTGTGGTAACCCCTTAATCTATAAATGGAGGGCCATGGCAACCAGAGAGGTGATTCAGACCCTGGACCTTTGTACTCACATACGCATGTAGTAGCTCTCGCCCCTAGGAAACCCTTGCCGAGCAGGGGCGCATCATTTTCCACCTCAATCCACTAAAGCAGGAGTAGGATTTTATGCCTCGCGGTGGCCCGTGCCTAGGTAAAAATTGCCTGTGTGATCATTGCCGCGCTGCTCCATGCCCTCCGCTCTTTGTGCAAAACGCCCTTCCCCTTGCTGAGCCACAAAAGGGCCGAAGGCCCCATAGGTGTCCGTGTTTCCCCGCGACATCTTTGGCGCGCCATGTAGGGGGAGCTCTTGTGCGAACCCGAGTGTGTGCGCAGCGCATCATCTTCATCAGTGGCTCCGTCATCCATGGCGCCTAAGAAGAAACCCGGCGCTGCAACTCACCCATCCACCTCGAGAGCCCCTCCACCCACAGCCACTGAGGCCGCGGGGGCTACGAAGGTGCGCGGGAGCGTGGATGTCACAGGGCATGTGGACAGCGCTCGCGGCGTCGTCGCCACCTCCCCTGTGGCCGAAGCAGGAACAGGAGGCACCGGGGGAGTCAACTCCATCAACATCCCAGCGGCCACTCCCCTCAAGGTGTAAATGGGGAGATTATTCTGTCTCTACCTCTCCATCCCACCGAAGGACATAGCCGCAGCGGCGACACTCGCTCTGGGGTGAACCGCAACCCCTTGGCTGCTCCCATTGCGGGTACATCCATAAGACATGCGCCACCCCCAGAGCAAGCCGCCCACGCTGACGCATCAAACGGAGTGGTCGATCACCAAGCACCTCCGCCCCATCATCACGCCACCTTGGCGGCTGGCTCACGGCGGTGAGAGTGCAACATTACCATCGCTGGCACCATCCGGAGTGAGGCAACGGTGCGATCTGCGTCATCGTCCATGCGAAGCGCTGCTTTGGAGGCTATGGTGTGGGCCCAACTCGGCCAGCAGACGATCAAATGGATGAGTGGAGAGCCACCATTCAGAGCTTGATTGGTTTCCCCGAGGCGAGAGGACCGCAACGAGCGGCTCCATCACGACCTCCGTAGGCAGCAACAACAATGCGAGCCGCTAGTCACACAGAGGGGGCCACACCCACGGTGCAATCCCCTCCGCAGCAGTCGGCGCAGGGATCACAGCCAGAACCATGTGACCAAGCGCCCGACAACGTATCAATGGCCTCATCTGATCCTCAAGCATGTCAAGACCCGCAGCGGGCCCTAGAGGAAGCATGGAGGGGCGATGCGTGCGTGACCATCGATCCATGCTGCGGAGCCCACCGCTAGTCTGATAGGTGCGGTGTACCTGACGTCGACGAGCATGCACTCGGTGGGGGCGATTACCTGCCTTTCGAGGTTGGGTGCCCCGCCTTCACCCATGAGTTGCGGCGAGTCCGTTGGCCGTCCGCTCACACGTTCAAGCCAGAGATACCAGAGAAGTACGATGGAACGCTGAACCCGACAGAGTTCTTGAGCATATACACCATCGTTGTTCAAGTTGTCGGGGGAAGAGATGAGAAGGTGTTTCCCAATTACTTCCCTTTGGCACTCAAGCCAAATGTGAGGTCTTGGCTGATGCACCTGCCAGAGAACTCCATCTCGACCTGGGCTGACCAGTGCCATGAGTTTATTGGCGCCTTCACTAGCGGCCATCAAGAACCAGGGCGTCCCAGCGATTTGCAGCTTCTTCCGCAGAAAGAAGGAGAGACTTTGCAAAAGTACATGCCAAGGTTCAGTCGAGTGCACAGAGACATTCCAGACATCCACCCGGCAGCTGTGATGGCTGCATTCCAGTCCAACATGCGCAACCGTAGGTTGCGTTCCAATATGTATGTGTGGTTGCCCAAGGCTGTGAATGAGCTATACACACTGGTGGACAAGTGTGTCCACATGGAGGAAGGAAGGCAACTCCCTGGAGAAGAATATTGCGAGGTCGTTGACTCAGAGGACGACAACGCCACCAGTCAGAAGAAGAAGAGCAAGTAACACAAGGATATAGTGGTAATGATTGTTGAAGGATCGAGCTCACCTAACACCGGCAAGAAGGCTAAGACCGAGGCCCCGGCAAGGAAGTGGCCACATGCACTGACTGTCGGGATGCTGTGGCTGCCAAGAAAGCTATGAAGGGTGATGCGTAGTAATGCAAGATCCATCGGACCAAGGGCCACAATCTTCAGGAGTATCGCCAGGTTGAGCAACTTGTCAAGAAACACAGGGCTGAGTATGAGAAGCGTGATAAGGAAAAGGGTCAGGATGGTGCTGGCGGGAAGGCTCGTGGCGATGGAGCAAATCGCCCCGGCAAGGCACCTCGATATCAACGAAAACCCGCCAGGGGCCATGAGAAGAAAGGTTGCGATGACGAAAGTGAGGAAGGGGATGAAGAGGAAACCAGCGAGCAGGAATTCCAGAAAGCCACTAACGCCCTTTGCATTCTAATAACCCACAAGTGTAGGGGATCGCAACAGTTTTCGAGGGTAAAGTATTCAACCAAAATTTATTGATTCGACACAAGGGGAGCCAAAGAATACTCTCAAGTATTAGCAGCCGAGTTGTCAATTCAACCACACCTGGAAACTTAGTATCTACAACAAGGTAATTTAGTAGCAAGGTAATATGGAAGTAATGGTAACGGCAATAAAAGTAACGGTATTTTTTGTGATTGTAACAGTAGCAACAGGAAAGTAAATAAGCAACAAGCAATATGTGAAAAGCTCATAGGCATTGGATCGGTGATGGATAATTATGTTGGATGCGATTCCTCATGTAATAGTTATAACATAGGGTGACACACAACTAGCTCCAGTTCATCAATGTAATGTAGGCATGTATTCCGAATATAGTCATACGTGCCTATGGAAAAGAACTTGCATGACATCTTTTGTCCTACCCTCCCGTGGCAGCGGGGTCCTAGTGGAAACGAAGGGATATTAAGGCATCCTTTTAATAGAGTACCGGACCAAATCATTAACACATAGTGAATACATGAACTCCTCAAACTACGGTCATCACCGGGAGTGGTCCCGATTGTTGTCACTTCGGGGTTGCCGGATCATAACACATAGTAGGTGACTATTAACTTGCAAGATAGGATCAAGAACACACATATAATCATGAAAACATAATAGGTTCAGATCTGGAATCATGGCACTCGGGCCCTAGTGACAAGCATTAATCATGGCAAAGTCATAGCAACATTAATCTTAGAATATAGTGGTACTAGGGATCAAACCCTAACAAAACTAACTCAATTACATGGTAAATCTCATCCAACCCATCACCATCCAGCAAGCCTACGATGGGATTACTCACGCACGGCGGTGAGCATCATGGAATTGGTGATGGAGGAAGGTTGATGATGACGATGGCGACGATCTCCACTCTCCGGAGTCCCGAACGGTCTCCAGATCGGCCCTCCCGAGAGAGATTAGGACTTGGCAGCGGCTCCATATTATAAAACGTGATAATTCCTTCTCCCTGGTTTTTTTTCCCCGAAAGTGAATATATGGAGTCGGGGGATACGTCGGTGGAGCAACAGGGGGCTCTGGAATTTTTAGTAACTCAAAATAAAATTGAACCAAGCTCAACAAGATTGATAGCAACTACTCCTGCAAGTGCCTAGAGACTATATCATGCATTAGAACTACTTGGAACCACATAAATTTGACATGCAAGCTCAAGAACAAGGTCACCTAAGCAGCAAATTTTTTTAATAAATAAAGCACTAGAACAAAAACTAATTGGACCAATGGAGGAGTCACATACCAAGGAACAATCTCCCCAAACAGTTTTGTGAATTGAGCTTTGAGGAAGGAGATCGAAAATGGCAGCAAAATGAGCTAGAACTCGTGCTTGAGCTGGATAGTGATTTTTTGGGAGGAAGAATGGGTGTGTGGGTGCAGGAGTAAGTGGAGGGGGGCCACGTGGGGCCCACGAGGCAGGGGGTGGGCACGCCCTAGACCCTCGTGGCCAGGTGCTGGCTCCCCCTGTTGTGTTCTCAGTGCCAAATATTCTAGAAAAAAATCATATTTCATTTTCTGGTCATTTGGAGAACTTTTATTGTTGGGGTATTTTTTTATTGCACGGGTAACTCTAGAAACAAACAAAAAATACTATTTTTGTTTTATTTAATCTAATTAACATAAAGTAAAAGGAGGGTACAGGAAGATGTGCTATTAAGATTCACCTGTCTCAGGCTCATCAAAAGGAATCCATTAACAAGGTTGATCAGGTCTTGTTAATAAACTCTTTCCGAATAACATGAAACTGCAGAATTTTTGAATAACACTAGGTTACCTCAATGGGGATATGCATGTCCCCAACAATAAGAATATCATATGTCTTCTTGACAGTAGGAAGAGGAAATTCAAAACTTCCAATAGTAATAGTTGATTTTTTTCCAATAGAATTGATACTATGGACCTGAGGTTGTTTCCTCGGAAAGTGTACCGTATGCTCATTACCATTGACATGAAAAGTGACATTGCCTTTATTGCAATCAATAACAGCCCCTGCAGTATTCAAAAAGGGTCTACCAAGGATAATAGACATACTATCGTCCTCGGGAATATCAAGGATAACAAAGTCCGTTAGAATAGTAACATTTGCGACCACAACAGGCACATCCTCACAAATACCGATAGGTATAGTAGTTGATTTATCGGCCATTTGCAAAGATATTTTAGTAGGTGTCAACTTACTCAAGTCAAGTCTACGATATAAAGAGAGAGGCATAACACTAACACCAACTCCAAGATCACATAAAGCAGTTTTTACATAGTTTCTTTTAATGGAGCAAGGTATAGTAGGTACTCCTGGATCTCCTAGTTTCTTAGGTATTCCACCCTTAAAAGTGTAATTGGCAAGCATGGTAGAAATTCCAACTTCAGGTATCTTTCTTTTATTGGTAATGATATCTTTCATATACTTAGCATAAGGATTTGTTTTAAGCATATCAGTCAAACACATACGCAAAAAGATAGGTCTAATCATTTAAGCAAAGCGCTCAAAATCCTCATCATCCTTTTTCTTGGATGGTTTAGGAGGAAAAGGCATGGGTTTTTGAACCCATGGTTCTCTTTCCTTGCCGTGCTTCCTAGCAACAAAGTCTCTCTTATCATAACGTGGATTCTTTGATTGTGGGTTATCAAGATCAATAGCAGGTTCAATCTCTACATCATTATCATTGCTAGGTTGAGCATCATCATGAACATCATCATTAACATTATCACTAGGTTCATGTTCATTACTAGATTGTGTCTCAGTATCAGGGATAGAGATATCATTGGGATTCTCAGGTGTGTCAGCTACTGGTTCACTAGAAGCATGCAAAGTCCTGTCATTTTTCTTTTTCTTCTTCTTAGAAGAACTAGGTGCATCTATATTAGCTCTCTAGGAGTCTTGCTCAATTCTCTTAGGGTGGCCTTCAGGATACAGAGGTTCCTGGGTCATTTTACCACCTCTAGTCACAACTCTAATAGCATTATCATTTTTCTTACTATTTAATTCATTGAGAAAATCATTGTGTGCTTTAAGTACTGTTTTGCCTTTCCTTCATTTTGAAAACCTTGAGCTTGCTTTTTGTTTGCAAAAACCTTTTGGCAATCTTGAGAAATAGTAGACCTTCAAGAATATCCTTATTTCCAGCAAGGAAAAAATATTTTATTATGGGTACTAACCTCGCTAATCAGATTATGATGAGTTATGTATGAAGGGAGTTTTCAAGTGTGCGAGGGAAGATGATAAAAAGATTCAGGAGTGTCAAACGCTCAAGCATGGGGATGCCCCCATGCACCCAAGAAATATTCAAGAAGACTCAAGCGTTTAAGCTTGGGGATGCCCCCGTGCATCCCCTTCTCCATCAACAATTATCAGTTCGTCTTTCGTTCCACTATATTTTTATCACTTCATGTGTTATGTGCTATGCTTGGAGCATCTTGCTTTTAGTTTCCTTTTTAGTTTTCTTTAGCTTTGCTTGTTGTTCATAACGAGTTGGAACTCAGCTTTCTTTGTGTGGGAGAGAAACACGCTCCACTTCAACCTAGAACACAACATAGAATTTTCATGTCTATCTTTGTTGTGTGTGTTCTTTGTCTTTCAATAGCTACTATCATGTTTAGCTCTTAGTTTTCATGCTTTACTTTTTAAAGAGCTTTTGTTTAGTTGGTCGCTGGAACTCTCTTTAGTTATCATGCTTATCTTGTTAAGAGAGTTGGCTTCTGTTGCATTGGTTGATATGTCTATGATAAAAATGCTATGTGCATAGTGGTGCTTAGTAGTTCATGTTTTCTTATGGTTAGTCTCAAATAGCTGGGGGGTTCTCAATGTGTTATTGAAGTACCAACATGATTTGTTTGCCTATGATGTGGTATGGTCTAGTGATATCTTCCTTCAAGAATTTATTTTGATTGACTTGGCGTATGCTCATGCATATTTAAGACTGTAAAGAAAGTCTATCAAGCCTTGATGATCTTTAATTTCTGAGTAGCGATATAACTTCCATGCCCGATTCAATGTTGCTTTGTCGCTCTACATGATTATGACCGTCATTGCTCTTTTAGTTGGTCGCTCCCAGTCTTTTGCTAACCTTCGCCTGTACTAAGCAGACTGACTGCTTGTGCATCCAAAATCCTTTAAACCAGTTATGCCATATGAGTCCACCATACCTTCCTATACATGGTATTTACCTGCCATTCCTAACGAAGACTTTCATGTACCATCTCGAAATTATTCAAAAAAGCATTTCTCTTTTATGCCTCTGTTTTAGCTCATGAGGAAGTAGTAGTTAATTCATGATCTTTTTAAGTTGGACAAGCTTCACCCCGGGATTGCATGTCTAATGTGCAAACCCATAATACGAGAAGGAACTGGCATAGAGTGCGCCCGGCTCATTAAAAAATTATACAACAAACAAACCCTCCTTCACGCTTTGTTCATGAGAAATCAGAAAACTTTGGCAATGATAAACAAAGGAGACTAAGAGGATGTGATCGTCCTCATTCAGGAGCCGTTCCTCGAAACTTGTCCAGCTCGAGAAGTAATTGAGTTATCTGCTAGCATTCATTGACGAAACATGCATATTCAAAAAAATAATTATTACCATTGTTTTTAAAACCAAGAGCTCTGGTACATGTTTAGTTTTTGTTTCCGACCACGGGTTTTCAACCATGCCATCAAAAGCCATAGTTCGAGAGTCTCCACCTTCTTTAAAGCACCAACTATTGAGAGCATGATTGTCATTCTGAGTGTAATGTGCATTGTCCCAAAGTAGCATTGTCTTTTGCATGATTATGATATCGTTTATTCTGAAATCATTGTATCTAGTCGTCACTTAAACCTTGGAGGTGCCCCTGCATTTATGTTTTGCTTCACTAAAGGGGGCAAGCGAGATACCACTTTATCATATTTGCACACCATGCTCATTACAAATCTATTGAGTGTTTCAATATCATATTGTAAAACTTTTAGCTCTTTGTGATATTCTCATGAGGCAACCTAATTACTACAGATCCATTGTCTCAGTAAGCACTTGTCATGTGACTGTGAAAAGTTCTTATATGGTTAATATCATGTCACCACAGAAATTATGCTTGTTATCATTTACCTACTCGAGGACGAGCAGGAATTAAGCTTGGGGATGTTGATACGTCCAAAACGTATCTATAATTTCTGCTTGCTCCGTGCCTCTTTTGTGTGATATTGCTATGATATTTATACACTTCCATAAACTTTTGATCATATTTGGACTAACCTACTAACTCAGTGCACCCTAGTGCCAGTTTCTATTTTCTGCTGTTTTTGTATTTCAGGTTTTCCCATTACGTAAACTGCCAGAAAAATTCCGAGAAAAATATATAAAAAATCAGCGTTCTGGAAGCTTCCATGCGGCCGAAGTAGGGCCGGAGGGGGGCCACCAGGGCTCCAGGCGCCCTGGGGGCGCGGCCCCCCTCCTGGCCGCGCCGGGGGGGGCGCCTGGGCCCCCCAGGCCTCCGCTGATGCCCCCCTTTGGCATATATTTACACCGCGTCCCGAAACCCTCGAGGACGGAACCTTTTTTCGCGATCTCATCTCTGTTCCGCCGCCGCCGCGCTTCCAAGATCGGGAGCACCAGGAGAACTCTTCCCGGCACCCTGCCAGAGGGGAGAACCACCACCGGGAGCCTCTCCACCACCATGGACGCCTCCCGGATGAGTTGTGAGTAGTCTCCCTTGGACCATGGGTCCATGACCAGTAGCTATGTGATGTTCTCCTCCCCTCTTTGTTCTTCACCGATTAGACCTCGTGAGTTGCCCTACATGATCGAGGCACATATGTAATCCTTATGTTGTTGCTATGTTGAGTTTGCTGGGATCCGATGGATTATGAGATTATGTTCAGATTGTGTGTGAGTAATATATTTGATTTACCTATTTTATATTTATGTTCTTGAGTAATTCTTGCATGTTCTCCGTTGCTGTTTATTGCTTTGGCCAAGTAGTAGGTAGTAACTCCAAGAGGGAACGTTATGCTTGATTGTGGGTTCATGCCCCTCGATGACTAGCTTGAGTGACAGAAACATGAGTCTAGGGGATGTGTTGTTGCCACAAGGGGGAAAATAACGGTGCTTGTACTCGCGGGTGCAAGGATTGTTTACTTTACGCAAAGTTCTTTTAATGCAGTTGTTTGTTGCTTTGAGTTTACACTATGGGTGGGACTCGCAACTTAATACCAGCGAGATGTTCTGGATAGATATCTCAAGGTGGATGATTAGTAGTAGATGCAGATGGATTTCGGTCTACTTACCTTGGCGTACCGCCCATGCTTTTGAGCCTCTACCTTTCTTGCAGCATAGTTAGCATTGGTTTGCGCACATAATCCTGTCAATTGCCCAGCTGTAATTCGTTTACCTCACTTAGCTGTTTTATCGTCTTTTGGGAGAGAGACATCACTAGTGAACATCATGGGACCCCGGTCCATATTACCATCACTGATCACATCCGTTATTTACTTTCTGTTTTACTTACTAGTTGCAGTCATACCTATCACTATTATCTCTTGCGTTTGATCCTTTGTAAACGACAAGGCCAGAGGGATTGACAACCTCTCTATACTCGTTGGGAGAAAAGTTATTTGTATCTGTGTGCAGGTCCGGTCGATCGCTAGTTGCGCCGCTAGCAGTTGACACCTTCTTGTTGAACCTTGGAGTCTCAGGGGAATTTGATCCTTGGTATCTTTGCCAAGGGAAAACTACCGCTACACTGCATCTCAAACCTTCCACTTGGGGTAACCAACGAGGGGCGAGAAGCCATCAAGCAAAGTTTTCTGGCGCCGTTGCCGGGGACTCCACTCTTCAAGATAGGGGAGTTGCACGCTATCTTTTACCTTTGCTTTTTAGTCTTGTTAGTTTACCTTTCAGTTTTTGCTTTAGTATCCTTTATCAAAAATCACAAAAATAGTTATCTTGCTTGCTTGCTGCTATGGGTTCCACCGAGAACACCAAGTTGTGTGACTTCACTAGTCATAACAACGATGACTTTATCTGCACGCCTATCACTACACCTGCCACTTCAGCACCTTCTTATGAAATTAAACCTGCTTTACTGAACTTAGTTATGAAAGATCAATTCTCCGGTGCTGGAGATGATGCTGCTTTACACTTAAACAACTTTGTTGAACTCTGTGATATGCAAAAGTACCAAGAAATAGATGGTAATATTGTTAAGCTTAAGATTTTTCCTTTCTCCTTGAGAGGAGGAGCTAAAATTTGGTTTCAATCCTTGCCTAGAAATAACATAGATTCTTGGGACAAGTGCAAGGATGCTTTTATTGGAAAGTAATATCCACCTGCTAAAATTATCCAACTAAGGAGTAACATAATGAATTTCAAACAATTGGATAATGAACACGTTGCCCAAGCTTGGGAACGCATGAAATCTCTTGTCAAGAACTGCCTTACTCAAGGTTTCACTGCTTGGATGGTTATCCAAACTTTTTATGCAGACTTGAACTTTACCTCGCGGAACTTGTTAGATTCGGCCGCGGGAGGAACATTTATGTCAACTACACTTGGTGCTGCCACGAAGCTTCTCGATGAGATGATGACCAATTATTCCCAATGGCACACCGAACGCGCTCCAACAGGTAGGAAGGTAAACTCTGTCGAGGAGATTTCCTCCCTAAATGAAAAAGTTGACTTGATCATGTCTCTACTTTCCAAGCAATCTTCTATTGATCCTCGTGATGTTTCTTTAAATTCTTTGATTGCCCAAGAACAAGTAGATGTGAACTTTATCTCTAGAAACAATTTCAATAACAATGCTTATAGGAGTAATTTTGGTAGCAATCCTAGACCGTTCCCCTCTAATTCCTATGGGAAATACAATGCTTATCCTAGCACCAAGAACTCCACTTCTGAACTAGAGATTATGCTTAAAGATTTCATCACTACCCAAAAAGCCTTCAATAAGAGTGTAGAAGAAAAACTAAACAAACTAGATAATCTCTCTTCGAAGGTAGACAATTTAGCCCATGAGGTAGAGTTGCTTTAAATTAGAACTTCTCCTCTTGAGGAGAGGAAGGTTACTCCTATGAATGCTATTCAAGTGCAAATTAATGAAAACATTAGGATGTTGGCTAAACTTAAAGAGAGATGGGCTAGAGAAAAGGAGGAAGAAGATAGAATTAAGAACCTTCCTACCCACTACACTGTTGCTACTATCCAAGTCGTTGAGGATATTCAAACTCTTAGCACCCAATGCACTCCTGGTCCCATTGGACCTATTAATGGTGATGCTATGACCATAGAAACTACCAAACAAGTGAGCCTAAAGGACACCACTACCGCTTTACTTGATAGTAGTGACCTTGATTTTGATAATTGCACCCTTACCGAAGTTATTGATTTCCTTCACAAGATGTCTAGAGATCCCCACACTAGCACACTTAACCTTGCCTTCACAGAGCATATCACTAATGCTCTCATCAAAGCTAGGGAGGAGAAACTTAGGGCAGAAGCCTCCATACCTAGAAAGCTGGAAGATGGTTGGGATCCTATGATTAAAATTAAGTTGAATAACTTCTCTTGCTATGCTTTATGTGATGTTGGAGCTAGTACCTCTGTTATGCCCAAAAGAATATATGATATGCTTAAATTGAAACCTTTTGATTCTTGTTCTTTTGGTGTTCGTCTTGTTGATTCTTCCATAAAGAAACCCTTGGGGAGGATCGATGATGTTCTTATCATTGTCAATGACAATTATGTTCCCGTTGATTTTACTAATATGGACATTGAATGTGAACCTTCTTGTCCAATTATTTTGGGACGTCCTTTTCTTCACACCGTTGGTGCCATCATTGACATGAAAGAGGGGAATATAAAATTCCAATTTCCTCTCAAGAAAGGGATGGAACACTTCCCTAGAAAGAAGATTAAGTTACCTTTTGAGTCCGTTATACGGGCTAGCTATTCTTTTACTCTTAATAAAACTTGATCTCTTTGCATTATGCCTAGCTTAAAGGCATAAAAGAAAGCGCTTTTGGGAGGCAGCCCACAATGAATAAAATTTTATTTTGCTTTTGTTGTGTCTTGATGTTGTTACTACATTAGCATCATCATTGTATCTTTACTTTTCAGCTTTGTGCCAAGTGTAGCCTCTGATTGCAAGAAAGTTCAAAAGTTGTGGTGTGCTGTCCAGGAAACAGATTCTGTCCTTGGACAGAAAAATTGGTATAAAATCACCCGATCATCTTTTTGGTCTGAATTTTTTCGACAGCGTGCTCTATACAATTGTCTTTCGGGCGTCTGTTCTGAGTTTTTTGATTTGAGTTGCAGAAGTGCCCCGAAAAAATCATTTACTACCTGCTGGTCTGTTTTTCACACATTCTGTCATGTTTTGCCTTTCCTTCATTTTGCAAACCTTGAGCTTGCTTTTTCTTTGCAAAAACCTTTTGGCAATCTTGAGAAACAGTAGACCTTCAAGAATATCCTTATTTCCAGCAAGGAAAAATTATTTTATTATGGATACTAACCTCGCTAATCAGACTATGATGAGTTATGTATGAAGGGAGTTTTCAAGTGTGCGAGGGAAGATGATAAAAAGATTCAGGAGTGTCAAACGCTCAAGCTTGGGGATGCCCCCATGCACCCCCAAGAAATATTCAAGAAGACTCAAGCGTCAAAGCTTGGGGATGCCCCCGTGCATCCCCTTCTCCATCAACAATTATCAGTTCGTCTTTCGTTCCACTATATTTTTATCACTTCATGTGTTATGTGCTATGCTTGGAGTGTCTTGCTTTTAGTTTCCTTTTTAGTTTTCTTTAGCGTTGCTTGCTGTTCATAACGAGTTAGAACTCAGCTTTCTTTGTGTGGGAGAGAAACACGCTCCACTTCAACCTAGAACACAACATAGAATTTTCATGTCTATCTTTGTTGTGTGTGTTCTTTGTCTTTCAATAGCTACTATCATGTTTAGCTCTTAGTTTTCATGCTTTACTTTTTAAAGAGCTTTTGTTTAGTTGGTCGCTGGAACTCTCTTTAGTTATCATGCTTATCTTGTTAAGAGAGTTGGCTTCTGTTGCATTGGTTGATATGTCTATGATAAAAAATGCTATGTGCATAATGGTGCTTAGTAGTTCATGTTTTCTTATGGTTAGTCTCAAATAGCTGGGGGGTTCTCAATGTGTTATTGAAGTACCAACATGATTTGTTTGCCTATGATGTGGTATGGTCTAGTGATATCTTCCTTCAAGAATTTATTTTGATTGACTTGGCGTATGCTCACGAATATTTAAGACTGTAAAGAAAGTCTATCAAGCCTTGATGATCTTTAATTTCTGAGTAGCGATATAACTTCCATGCCCGATTCAATGTTGCTTTGTCGCTCTGCATGATTATGACCATCATTGCTCTTTTAGTTGGTCGCTCCCAGTCTTTTGCTAACCTTCGCCTGTACTAAGCGGACTGACTGCTTGTGCATCCAAAATCCTTTAAACCAGTTAAGCCATATGAGTCCACCATACCTTCCTATACATGGTATTTACCTGCCATTCCTAACGAAGACTTTCATGTACCATCTCGAAATTATTCAAAAAAGCATTTCTCTTTTGTGCCTCTGTTTTAGTTCATGAGGAAGTAGTAGTTAATTCATGATCTTTTTAAGTTGGACAAGCTTCACCCCGGGATTGCATGTCTAATGTGCAAACCCATAATACGAGAAGGAACTGGCATAGAGTGCGCCCGGCTCATTAAAAAATTATACAACAAACAAACCCTCCTTCACGCTTTGTTCATGAGAAATCAGAAAACTTTGGCAGTGATAAACAAAGGAGACTAAGAGGATGTGATCGTCCTCATTCGGGAGCCGTTCCTCGAAACTTGTCCAGCTCGAGAAGTAATTGAGTTATCTGCTAGCATTCATTGACGAAACATGCATATTCAAAAAAAATAATTATTACCTCTGTTTTAAAACCAAGAGCTCTGGTACATGTTTAGTTTTTGTTTCCGACCACGGGTTTTCAACCATGCCATCAAAAGCCACAGTTCGAGAGTCTCCACCTTCTTTAAAGCACCAACTATTGAGAGCATGATTGTCATTCTGAGTGTAATGTGCATTGTCCCAAAGTAGCATTGTCTTTTAAATGATTATGATATCGTTTATTCTGAAATCATTGTATCTAGTCGTCACTTAAACCTTGGAGGTGCCCCTGCATTTATGTTTTGCTTCACTAAAGGGGGCAAGCGAGATACCACTTTATCATATTTGCACACCATGCTCATTACAAATCTATTGAGTGTTTCAATATCATATTGTAAAACTTTCAGCTCTTTGTGATATTCTCATGAGGCAACCTAATTACTACAGATCCATTGTCTCAGTAAGCACTTGTCATGTGACTGTGAAAAGTTCTTATATGGTTAATAGCATGTCACCACAGAAATTATGCTTGTTATCATTTACCTACTCGAGGACGAGCAGGAATTAAGCTTGGGGATGCTGATACGTCCAAAACGTATCTATAATTTCTGCTTGCTCCATGCCTCTTTTGTGTGATATTGCTATGATATTTATACACTTCCATACACTTTTGATCATATTTTAACCTATTAACTCAATGCACCCCAGTGCCAGTTTCTGTTTTCTGCTGTTTTTGTATTTCAGGTTCTCCCATTACGTAAACTGCCAGAAAAATTACGTATCATATTTGATTTACCTCTTTTATATTTATGTTCTTGAGTAATTCTTGCATGTCCTCCGTTGCTGTTTATTGCTTTGGCCAAGTAGTAGGTAGTAACTCCAAGAGGGAACGTTATGCTTGATTGTGGGTTCATGCCCCTCGATGACTAGCTTGAGTGACAGAAACATGAGTCTAGAGGATGTGCTGTTGCCACAAGGGGGGAAACAACGGTGCTTGTACTCGCGGGTGCAAGGATTGTTTACTTTACGCAAAGTTCTTTTAATGCAGTTGTCTGTTGCTTTGAGTTTACACTATGGGTGGGACTCGCAACTTAATACCAGCGAGATGTTCTGGATAGATATCTCAAGGTGGATGATTAGTAGTAGATGCAGATGGATTTCCGTCTACTTACCTTGGCGTACCGCCCATGGTTTTGAGCCTCTACCTTTCTTGCAGCATAGTTAGCATTGGTTTGCGCACATAATCCTGTCAATTGCCCAGCTGTAATTCGTTTACCTCACTTAGCTATTTTATCGTCTTTTGGGAGAGAGACATCACTAGTGAACATCATGGGACCCCGGTCCATATTACCATCACTGATCACATCCGTTATTTACTTTCTGTTTTACTTACTAGTTGAAGTCATACCTATCACTATTATCTCTTGCGTTTGATCCTTTGTAAACGACAAGGCCGGAGGGATTGACAACCTCTCTGTACTCGTTGGGAGCAAAGTTATTTGTATCTGTGTGCAGGTCCGGTCGATCGCTAGTTGCGTCGCTAGCAGTTGACACCTTCTTGTTGAACCTTGGAGTCTCAGGGGAATTCGATCCTTGGTATCTTTGCCAAGGGAAAACTACCGCTACACTGCATCTCAAACCTTCCACTTGGGGTAACCAACGAGGGGCGAGAAGCCATCACTTCACAATAAAATTGTCAAACTCTTCTAAGCATTGGCTAGCGGACTTATAACAAGGAATATCACCTTCATCAAATCTATACAGAGAATTTACCTTTAATACCTATGTCGGGTTATCAAGACCATTTATTTCTTCAATAGGTGTTAAATTCTTAACATCTCCAGGTTTAATACCTTTTTCTTTCATAGATTTATTTGCCTCTTGCATATCTTCAGGACTGAGAAATAGAACACCCCTTTTCTTCGGAGTTGGCTTAGGGGCTGGTTCAGGAAGTGTCCAATTGTTTTCATTGGTCAACATATTATTCAATAGTAATTCAGCTTGATCAATTGTTCTTTCCCTGAAAGCACAACCAGCACAACTATTCAGGTGGTCTTTAGAAGCATCGGTTAGTCCATTATAAAAGACATCAAGTATTTAATTCCTCTGAAGAGGATGATCAAGCAAAGCATTAAGTAATTGGAGAAGCCTCCCCCAAGCTTGTGGGAGACTCTCTTCTTCAATCTGCACAAAATTATATATTTCCCGTAAGGCAGCTTGTTTCTTATGAGCGGGGAAATATTTAGCAGAGAAATAATAAATCATATCCTAGGGACTACGCACACAACCAGGATCAAGAGAATTAAACCATGAGTTAGCATCACCCTTTAATGAGAACGGAAATAACTTAAGGATATAGTAATAACGAATATTTTCCTCGTTGGTAAACAGGGTGGCTATATCATTCAACTTAGTAAGATGTGCCACAACAGTTTTAGATTCAAAGCCATGGAAAGGATCAGATTCAACCAAAGTAATCAACTCAGGATCAACAGAGAAATCATAATCCTTATCAGTAACAAAGATAGGTGAAGTAGCAAAAGCAGGGTCGTATTTCATTCTAGCACGCAAAGACTTTTATTTCAGCTTAGCTAATAATTTCTTAAGATCATATCTATCATTGCAAGCAAGAAAGTCTCTAGCAGTTTCTTCATCCATAACATAACCCTCAGGAATAACAGGCAATTCATATCTAGGGGGTGAATCTTCATCATCACTTTCATCAATATTATCAGTTTCAATATTTGCATTCTCCCTAACCTTAGCAATTTGTTCATCTAGAAATTCACCTAGTGGCACAGTATTATCAAGCATAGAAGTAGTTTCATCATACATAGAAGAAGTGGCATCATCAAGAACATGCGACATATCAGATTCAATAGCAAGAGTAGTTGTCGCAAGTTTACTCATAACAGAGGGTGAATCAAGTGCAGAGCTAGATGGAAGTTCCTTACCTACCCTCATAGTTGAGGGATAAATCTTGGTTTTTTAGTCTTTCAAGTTCTTCATAGTGATCAACAGATATAAATCCCAAGTGTCTTAAAGAATATAGCTATGCTCCCCGGCAACGGCGCCAGAAAATAGTCTTAATAACCCACAAGTGTAGGGGATTGCAATAGTTTTTGAGGGTAAAGTATTCAACCCAAATTTATAGATTTGACACAAGGGGAGCCAAAGAATACTCTCAAGTATTAGCAGCTGAGTTGTCAATTCAACCACACCTGGAAACTTAGTATCTGCAGTAAGGTAATTTAGTAGCAAGGTAATATGGAAGTAACGATAACGGCAATAAAAGTAACGGTAGTATTTTTGTTGTGATTGTAACAGTAGCAACGAAAAATTAAATAAGCAACAAGCAATATGTGAAAAGCTTGTAGGCATTGGATTGGTGATGGATAATTATGTCAG
The DNA here is from genome assembly GCA_902687465.1 of Secale cereale. NCBI lineage: Eukaryota > Viridiplantae > Streptophyta > Magnoliopsida > Poales > Poaceae > Secale > Secale cereale. The sequence continues at coordinate 518,463,676 of LR738709.1, forward strand.
ATGTGATTCCTCATGTAATAGTTATAACATAGGGTGACACAGAACTAGCTCCAGTTCATCAATGTAATGTAGGCATGTATTCCGAATATAGTCATACGTGCTTATGGAAAAGAACTTGCATGACATCTTTTGTCCTACCCTCCCGTGGCAGCGGGGTCCTAGTGGAAACTAAGGGATATTAAGGCCTCCTTTTAATAGAGTACCGGACCAAAGCATTAACACATAGTGAATACATGAACTCCTCAAACTACGGTCATCACCAGGAGAGGTCCCGATTGTTGACACTTCGGGGTTGCCGGATCATAACACATAGTAGGTGACTATTGACTTGCAAGATAGGATCAAGAACACACATATATTCATGAAAACATAATAGGTTCAGATCTGAAATCATGGCACTCGGGCCCTAGTGACAAGCATTAAGCATGGCAAAGTCATAGCAACATCAATCTTAGAACATAGTGGATACTAGGGATCAAACCCTAATAAAACTAACTCGATTACATGGTAAATCTCATCCAACCCATCACCGTCCAGCAAGCCTACGATGGGATTACTCACGCATGGCGGTGAGCATCATGGAATTGATGATGGAGGAAGGTTGATGATGACGATGGCGACGATCTCCACTCTTTGCATCCCCGAACGGACTCCAGATCAGCCCTCTCGAGAGACATTAGGGCTTGGCGGCGGCTCCGTATCGTAAATCGTGATAATTCCTTCTCCCTGATTTTTTTTCTCCCTGAAAGTGAATATATGAGGTCGGGGGATACGTCGGTGGAGCAACAGGGGTCCCACGAGGCAGGGGCGCGCCCCCACCCTCGTGGACAGGGTGTGGGCCCCCTGACTTGGTTTTTTCCGCGGATATTTTTTATATATTCCAAAATAATTCTCTGTTGAATTTCAGGTCATTCTGAGAACTTTTATTTCTGCACAAAATAACACCATGGCAGTTCTGCTGAAAACAGCGTTAGTCCGGGTTAGTTCCATTCAAATCATGCAAGTTAGAGTCCAAAACAAGGGCAAAAGTGTTTGGAAAAGTAGATACGTTGGAGGCGTATCACATTCACAGAGGTGCATCTTTGCACTCCTCCCATCGCCAACTTAAACAGTGGGTGCGTGAAGTCAATGCGGTGGAGCCAGCGGCAGATTCTCGGAAACTACTCAAATGGTCCCGCATGCCCATCATCTTTGATGAAGAGAACCACCCTGACTGCATTACCGCGGTAGGGTGTTTGCCATTGTTGGTCTCTCCAAAAAATTACAACCTGAGGGTCACAAAGATGTTGGTTGACGGCGGGGTTGGGTTGAATCTGATCTCCCCAAAGGTCATCAGCAAAATACAGATATCAAATGAAGATCTCAAGGACACTGGCGAGTTTCAAGGAATCAACCCCAGAAAGAGTTGTCCTAAGGGAAAGATCACATTGTCGG
>LR738709.1:518465226-518499311 GCA_902687465.1 Secale cereale
GAGAAGATTGTCTTTGATGTGGTCGATCTCCCCTTGCCGTACAATGGAATCCTTGGTCATCTAGCTCTGGCCAAATTCATGGTGGCATCTCACTATGCCCACAACACCCTGAAGATGCCGGGGCCAATGGGCGTCATCCTCATTCCGTCAGATAAGAAAGACGCAGTCATCTGTGTGGATAAGATGTATCGATACACAGTTGCGGCAGAGGCCGCGAAGGTCATGGTTCCCACCAAGGAAAGCAAGAGGAAGGAGAAGGCTAGTATGGACTCTGGCAAGGAGTCCGAGAAGCATACCTCTTCGGAGTACACTGCGCATGTTGACGACTTGCCAGAGAGTTCGAACAACAAGAGATCCAAGACTGCGGCACCTGCTATGAAGAAGGTCCCGGCTGGGCTGGCTGGCGTTGACGGTACCTTTACCATCAGTGCCACCCTCGACAACAAATAGGAAAGCATCCTCATTGCCTTCATGTGGGCGAATGTTGATGTGTTTTCATGGAAACCATCTAACATCCACGGTGTTCCCAGGGAGGTAATCGAGCACCACCTTGTTATCTGCCCACATGACAGGCCCTCAAGCAGAAGGTCCGGAAGCAAGCATTGGAGCTGCAGTAGTTCATTGTCGCGGAGATCAAGAAACTTGAGGCATGTAATTCCCAGTATGCGACTATGTCTCCTACGTTTCGAGGCACGACTTAGAGACATAAGCGCATACTAGAATGATCTGAAGTATGGTATCTTTACACATCTCATGTAAAAGTTCGGGGATGAAATAGAAAAGATAGTTGGCTTACACTCGCCACGTCACACAATGAATACAATAGCATACATCAACCAAAGAACACAGGGTCTGACTACGGATGAAATCCAAACGAGAAAGATACCATAAACACAAGCCCGGATCCTCCTAGTAAGAACCACTCATGCGCACCCGGGAGTAACTTCCCGGTCGGTCACCCATCCTAAAACTACTCCAATCTGAGCACGCTTAACTTTGGAGTTCTATCCGAATGGGCTACCGGAAAAGAAGGAATTCCTTATTGATATGAGTAGTCTATCATCCCTAATAAGCCAGGCCATCACATACACCCCCACTCAAAGGAACCGACATCCTCGTCGGGGCACATGAACGTTCCCTCTTGGCATAAACGTCTGTGCATCCAGTCTGATACATGTGCCATGCCGTGTGCCACGACGGGTCACAAACGTCATGAATAACATGACCGAGCACCTGTCCGCAAACATCTGTGTAGCCGCGAGGGTCAGCTCTGATACCAACTTGTAACGCCCCGGACACACCCGCCGGTAGTCGTTACTCCTGGCGGGATCTAGACTGGCCCCACAGATCAATACTAGTCTTTTCTGCGCACTTTGTCCTCACTCATGCGCACCCGGGAGCAAATTCCCGGTCGGTCACCCATCCTGAAACTACTCCAAGCTGAGCACGCTTAACTTTGGAGTTCTATCCGAATGGGCTCCCAGAAAAGAAGGAATTTCTTATTGATATGAGTAGTCTATCATCCCTAATAAGCTAGGCCATCACAAGGCAGCTGGTCTGGTCAGAGGAGTGTTGCACCCAAAGTGGTTGGCTAATCGAGTGGTAGTGCGCAAGGCCAATGGGAAATTGAGACTTTGCATAGATATTACGGATCTAAACAAGGCATGCGCAACGGACCCATTCCGCTTGCCGCACATCGATCAGATTGTGGATTCAACATCCGGATGTGACCTGCTTTCCTTCCTAGATGCTTACTCTGGATACCACCAGATTTTCATGTCAAAGGAGGATGAGGAGAAAACCGTGTTCATTAACCCATGTGGCACATACTACTTTGTGCGGATGCCTTTCGGTTTTAAGAGCGCTGGAGCCACTTTTGCAAGAGCGGTACAGATTGAGTTTGAGTCGTAGTTGCATAGAAATATTGAAGCTTACATGGATGATATAGTGGTAAAAGCCAAGGACAGGTCGACTCTCGTTCTGGACTTGGAAGAAACCTTTGCAAATGTGCACGAGCTCAACTTGAAGTTGAAACCATAAAAGTGTGTGTTTGGCGTCCCCCCCAGCAAGCTACTTGGTTTCTTTGTGTTCCACCGGGGGATAGGGGCCAACCCCGACAAGATCAAGGCTATCGAGCAGATTCAGGCACCCATGGCAGTTAAGGATGTGAGACGTTTGACTAGGTGTGTTGCCCTGTTGAGCAGGTTCATTTCCATGTCCGCTGAGCGCACCTTGTCATTCTTCAAAATCCTAAAGAAGGCAGGGCCCGTGGAGTGGACCCCAGAGGCAGATGTTGTGCTACAAGAATTGAAGGCCTACCTCTCTTCTGTTCCCACTGTGGTCGCTCCCAAACCACAAGAGCCGTTGTTGTTATACTTAGCGACAACCAATCAAGTGGTTAGTGCAGAGTTGGTGGCGCAATGGGAGGTAGATGACACGGCAGCAGCCGCCGCAGCCCCTTTTGGGAAGGAAAGTGAGCCCTTCCCGACAAGGTCAGAAGCAGTTCGAGATAAGGAAGAGCAGAGCAGCAGAGACAACTCCATGGTCGCGGCAAGAAAGAAAGTGGTGCAGCGTCGAGTGTACTTTGTCAACTCCATCCTGTAGGGGGCTACAAGATACTCTGGAGTGCAAAAGTTGATATTTGGCCTCATCATGGCCTCAAGGAAACCGCGCCACTACTTCCAAGCCCACGAGATCACAGTTGTCACCCGCTTCCCCTTGCAACGTATACTCCGGAACCCTAAGGCCACTAGCAGAATTGTGGAATGGGCAATGGAGCGGTCCAGTTTTGGTTTGAAGTTTGAGAGTACGGCAACTATCCAGAGCGGAGCACTAGCAGAGTTCATCGCAGAGTGGACACCTGATACGTCTCCAACATATCTATAATTTTTATTGTTCCATGCTATTATATTATCTATTTTGGATGTTTTATATGCCTTAATATGCTATTTTATATTATTTTTGGGACTAACCTATTTACCTAGAGCCCAGTGCCAGTTTCTGTTTTTCCTGCTTTTTGAGTTTCGCAGAAAAGGAATATCAAAGGGAGTCCAAACGGAACGAAACTTTACGAGGATTTTTCTTGGACCAAAAGACATCCAGAGGACTTGGAGAGCATGTCAGGGGAGCCAAGAGGCGGCCACAAGGACGGAGGGCGCTCCCAGGGGGTAGGGCGTGCCCCCACCCTTGTGGGGCCCCTGTTGCTCCAACGACCTATTTCTTTCGCCTATATATTCACATATATTCCAAGAACCCTAGAGGATGCATCAAAACCACTTTTCCACCATCGTAACCTTCTGTATCCACGAGATCCCATCTGGAGGCCTTTTCTGGTACTCTACCAGAGGGGGATTCGACCACGGAGGGCATCTACATCAACACCATTGCCCTTCCGATGAAGCGTGAGTAGTTTACCACAGACCTACGGGTCCATAGCTAGTAGCTAGATGGCTTCTTCTCTCTCTTTGATCCTCAATACCATGTTCTCCTCGATGTGCTTGGAGATCTATCCGATGTAATCTTCTTTTGCGGTGTGTTTGCCAAGACCCGATGAATTGTGGATTTATGATCAGATTACCTATGAATATTATTTGAGTCTTCTCTGAATTCTTATATGCATGATTTGATATCTTAGTAAATCTCTTCAAACTATCGGTTTGGTTTGGCCAACTAGATTGTTTTTTCTTGCAATGGGAGAAGTGTTTTGCTTTGGGTTCAATCTTGCGGTGCTCAATCCTAGTGACAGAAAGGGGCATTACACGTATTGTATTGTTGCCATCAAGGATAACAAGATAGGGTTTACATCATATTGCTTGAGTTAATTCCGCTACATCATGTCATCTTACTTAATGCATTACTCTGTTCTTTATGAACTTAATACTCTTGATGTAGAATCATTTCGGTCAAAGTGTGGAGTAATAGTAGTAGATGCAGGCTGGAGTCAGTCTACTTGACACGGACGTGATGCCTATATTCATGATCAGTGCCTTAGATATCGTCATAATTATGCGCTCTTCTATCAATTGCTTGGCAGTAATTTATTTACCCGTCGTAATATTTGCTATATTGAGAGGAGCCTCTAGTGAAACCTATGGCCCCCGGGTCTATTTTCCATCTTATAAGTTTCTGATCTACTATTTTGCAATCTTTTACTTTCCAATCTATAAACCAAAAATACCAGAAATATTTACTTTATAGTTTATCTATCTCTATCATATCTCACTTTTGCAAATAACAGTGAAGGGATTGGCAACCCCTTTATTGCGTTGGGTGCAAGTTCTTTAATTGCTTGTACAAGTATTTGGCGGTTTGCGTGTTGTCTCCTACTATATTGATACCTTGGTTCCCAAACTGAGGGAAATACTTACTCTCCTTTGGTGCGTCACCATTTCCTCTTCAAGGGAAAAAACCAACGCAGTCTCAAGAGGTAGCAGCAAGAATTTCTGGCGCCGTTGCTGGGGAGATCTACGCCAACCCAAGAGTCAAGATTTGTCTTCTGTCAACTCGCCAATATCTGATGCCGTTGATATCTATGTCAAGTCAAGACATACCAAGTACCCTTCATAAAACTCCCATCTCTTGCATTTACATTATTTTCCATTCGCCTCTCGTTTTCCTCTCCCCCACTTCTAAAACAAATTTCGAAAAGATTTGCCTTTCTTCGCCCTTTTTTCGTTCGTCTTGTTCGATTGCTTGTTGTGTGCTTGTGTGTTGGATTGCTTCCTTTGTCACGATGGCTTAACCAAAAAACTCTGATCCTCACCTTAGGAGGTTGGAAGAAATTGAAAATAATGTGAGGAGCTTCATGTCTTTGCAATTTGAGCACAATAATTTCTTTAGAAATGAGCTCAAGGAGCAGAAAAGTTTCATGGAATTTATGAATAAAGAGCTCGATGATATGTCTAAGGAATTTTATGGTCTGAAATCTCAATTTACTCATCTTGTAAATTCAGTTGGCCAAATCTCTGAAAAGCAAGCCACCTTAGTAAATAATATGGACGCTAAACCAGAATCTGGAAATAATGACGAAGATCTTAAAGTGATTGATTTGACTCCTATTGAATCTTTGTCCAATATAAATCTTGATAAAGATGGGACTGGAAATGAGCCAACTTTAGTTAAAAGGCATCCCAATAATTCAGAGTTTTCAGATCTTGATGCAAAAATTCATAAAAGTGCGATTGGCAAGGTTAAAACTTTAAGTAGCAATGAACCCTCTATTTTCGATTTCAAGGAATTTAATTATGATAATTGTTCTTTAAAATATTGTATTTCCTTGTTGCAATCCATGTTGAATTCTCCTCATGCTTACAATCAAAATAAAGCTTTTACTAAACATATCATTGATGCTATGATGCAATCTTTTGAAGTAAAGCTTGAATCGAAAGTTTCTATTCCTAGAAAACTATATGATGAGTGGGAACCTACAATTAAGATCAAGATTGAAGTTTATGAGTGCCATGCTTTGTGTTATTTGGGTGCTAGCGTTTCTACGTTTCTAGAAACTTTATGTGATGTGTTAGGTTTCCGTGAAATTTATGAGTGTTCTTTAAATTTGCATCTTGCGGATTCCACTATTAAGAAACCCATGGGAAGGATTAATGATGTTCTTATTGTTGTAATAAAAATTATCTGCCCGTAGATTTCATTGTTCTCAATATAGATTGCAATCCTACATGTCCTATTATTCTTGGTAGACCTTTCCTTAGAACGATTGGTGCAATTACTGATATGAAAGAAGGAATACTTAGATTTCAATTTCCATTAAGGAAGGGCATGGAACTCTTTCCAAGAAAGAAAATTAAATTGCCTTATGAATCTATAATGAGAGCTACTTATGGATTGCATACCAAAGATGACAATACCTAGATCTATTCACCTTTTAAGCCTAGCTAAGGGCGTTAAGCAATAGCGCTTGTTCGGAGGCAACCCAATTTTATTTTTGTTTTTTGCTTTTTGGTTATATTCTTCAATTTTCACATATTATTACTTCTGTAGTAATTGTGTTTTGGTGTTTCAATTAGTGTTTGAGCCAAGTAAGACCTTTGGGATGGCTTACGGTGATCATTGATTTGATTTTGCTGAAAAACAGAAAATTTTGCGGCCAGTGCAGAAAATTAATAATTCTCTGGAAACTGGAAAACCTTCTGAAATTTTTACACAAAATAGGTATACAAATTCCCCACATCGTCCTAATTTTTCAGAATTTTTAGAGTTACAGAAGTAAGCAAAGTTTTCAGATTGCTACAGTCTGTTATGTTTTTGACATATTGTGTTTTCTATGTGTTGTTTGCTTATTTTGATGAATCTATGGCTAGTATCGAGGGGTATGAACCATGGAAAAGTTGTAATACATTATATATTACACCAATATAAAATAAGAATAAGATCACAACAGTACCTTGAGTGGTTATTTGCTTTGTTTTACTAACAGAGCTCACGAGATTTCTGTTGAGTTTTGTGTTGTGAAGTTTCAAGTTTTGGGTAAGGATTTGATGGACCATGGGATAAGGAGTGGCAATAGCCTTATCTTGGGGAATCCCAAGGCACCCCAAGGTTAAATTCAAGGACAACCAAGAGCCTAAGCTTGGGGATGCCCCGGGGAGGCATCCCCTCTTTTGTCTTCGTCTATCGGTAACTTTACTTGAGGCTATATTTTTATTCACCACATGATATGTGTTTTGCTTGGAGCATCTCGTATGATATGAGTCTTTGCTTTTTTACTTTTCCACAATCATCCTTGATGTACACACCTTTTGAGAGGGACACGCTTCAAGCGTGATTTATTAGAATACTCTATGTGCTTCACTTATATCTTTTGAGCTAGGCGATTTTGCTCTAGTGCTTCACTTATATCTTTTTAGAGCACGACAGTGGTTTTATTTTATAGAAATTATTGAACTCTCTTGCTTCACTTATATTATTTTGAGAGTCTTACAAAATAGCATGGTCATTTGCTTGGGTTATGAATTTAGTCCTAATATGATAGGCATCCAAAGGAGATATAATAAAAACTTTCATATATAGAGCATTGAATACTATGAAAAGTTTGACTCCTTATAATTGTTTTGATATATTAAGATGGTAATATAAGAGTCATGCTAGTGGTAGTTTGTGAAGTTAAAGAAATAATTGTGTTAAAGTTTTCGATTCCCGTAGCATGCACGTATGGTCTCCTAACTATGTAACCAAATTGGAGCGCATTGTATTTTGATTGTTTATCTTTGCGTGAAGGTTGGGGGCGCGTGGTTGTTAACTCCTACCACCCCCCCTAGGGGCTTGCGTTGTAGTACTTTTCTTCGAGGGTTAATAAATTTTTTCACAATAAGTATGTGAGTTCTTTATGACTAATGTTGAGTCCATGGATCATACGCACTCTCAATCTTCCACCTTTCTAGACACTCTAGTGCCACGCAACTTTCACTAGTGCATCAAACCACCTTATATCCTTCCTCAATACAGCCACCATACCTACCTATTATGGCATTTCCACATCCATTCCAAGATATATTGCCATGTAACTCCATCGTTCTGTTTATTATGACACGCATCATCATTGTCATATTGCTTTGCATGATCATGTAGTTGAAATAGTATTGGTGGCAAAGCCACCGTTCATATCTTTTATACATGTCACTCTTGATCATTGCACATCCCGGTACACCGCCGGAGGCATTCATATAGAGTCATATCTTTGTTCTAGTATCGAGTTGTAAGTAAATAAAAGTGTGACGATCATCTTCATTAGAACATTGTCCCATGCGAGTTTATAAATAAAGAGGCCAAAAGAGTCTAAAAAAAGGGTCTCCAAAAAAAGAGGACCCTAAAAACAGAAAAAGAGAAAAAAAATGAGAGAGAAGGGACAATGTTACTACCCTTTTCCACACTTGTGCTTCAAAGTAGCACCATGTTCTTCATTATAGAGAGTCTCCTATGTTTTCACTTTCATATCCTAGTGGGAATTTTTCATTATAGAACTTGGCTTGTATATTCCAACGATGGGCTTCCTCAAATGCCCTAGGTCTTCATGAGCAAGCAAGTTGATGCACACCCAGTAGTTTTCTTTTGAGCTTTCATACACTTATAGCTCTAGTGCATCCGTTACATGGCAATCCCTACTCACTCACATTGATATCGATTGATGGACATCTCCATAGTCCATTGATTTGCCTAGTTGATGTGAGAGTTTCTCCCTCCTTTTGTCTATCACCACCTTCTATTCCACCCATAGTGCTATGTCCATGGCTCACGCTCATGTATTGTGTGAAGAGTTGAAAAGATTTAAGAATGTTATAGTATGAAAACAATTGCTTGATTGACACCGGGATGGGCATGATTCATACTTTATATTAAGAAGAGGGAGCATAAAAGACTATATGATTTTGTAGGGATAACTTTCTTTAGCCATGTTATTTTTTGAAGCTTTATAGATTGCTTTTAGTATGCTTAAAGTATTATCATTTTGATATTGATAAACTTTTGTTTTGAGTCTTATGGATCTGAACATTCATGACACAATAAAGAAGAAATACATTGATAAATAGGTTGGGTAGCATTCCACATCAAAAATTCTGTTTTTATCATTTACCTACTCGAGGACGTGCAGGAATTAAGCTTGGGGATGCTTGATACGTCTCCAACATATCTATAATTTTTTATCGTTCCATGCTATTATAGTATCTGTTTTGGATGTTTTATATGCATTAATATGCTATTTTATATTATTTTTGGGACTAACCTATTAACCTAGAGCACATTGTCAGTTTCTGTTTTTCCTTGTTTTTGAGTTTCGTAGAAAATGAATATCAAACGGAGTCCAAATGGAACAAAACTTTACAAGGATTTTTCTTGGACCAAAAGACATCCAGAGGACTTGGAGAGCATGTTAGGGGAGCCACGAGGCGGCCACAAGGATGGAGCACACGCCCAGGGGGTAGGGCGCGCCCCACACCCTTGTGGTCCCCTTGTTGCTCCACTGACCTATTTCTTCCACCTATATATTCACATATATTCTAGAAACCCTAGAGGAGGCATCGAAACCACTTTTCCACCGCCATAATCTTCTGTATCCATGGAGGGCATCTACATCAACACCATTGCCCTTCCAATGAAGCGTGAGTAGTTTACCACATACCTACGGGTCCATAACTAGTAGCAAGATGGCTTCTTCTCTCTCTTTGATCCCCAATACCATGCTCTCCTCAATGTTCTTGGAGATCTATCCGATGTAATCTTCTTTTGCGATGTGTTTTCCAAGATCCGATGAATTGTGGATTTATGATCATATTATCTATAAATAGTATTTGAGTCTTCTCTGAATTCTTATATGCATGATTTGATATATTAGTAATTCTCTTCGAACTATCGGTTTGGTTTGGCCAACTATATTGGTTTTTCTTGCAATGGGAGAAGTGCTTTGCTTTGGGTTCAATCTTGCGGTGCTCAATCCTAGTGACAGAAAGGGACATGACATGTATTGTATTGTTGCCATCGAGGATAACAAGATGGGGTTTCATCGTAGTTCTTGAGTTAATTCTGCTACATCATGTCACCTTAATTAATGCGTTACTATGTTCTTTATAAACTTAATACTCTAGATGCAGAATTGTTTCGATCAATGTGTGGAGTAATAGTAGTAGATGCAGGCAGGAGTCAGTCTACTTGACACGGACGTGATGCCTATATTCATGTTCATTGCCTTCGATGTCGTCATAATTATGTGCTCTTCTATCAATTGCTTGGCAGTAATTTGTTTACCCGCCGTAATATTTGCTATCTTGAGAGAAGCCTCTAGTGAAACCTATGTCCCCCGGGTCTATTTTCCATCTTATAAGTTTCCGATCTACTATTTTGCAATATTTTACTTTCCAATCTATAAACCAAAAATACCAAAAATATTTACTTTACATATTATCTATCTCTATCAGATCTCACTTTTGCAAATAACCGTGAAGGGATTGCCAACCCCTTTATTGCTTTGAGTGCAAGTTGTTTGATTGTTTGTGCAGGTATTTGGCAATTTATGCGTTGTCTCCTACTGGATTGATACCTTGGTTCTCTAAGTGAGGGAAATACTTACTCTCCTTTGTTGCATCACCCTTTCCTCTTCAAGGGAAAAACCAACATAAGCTCAAGAGGTAGCAACACCAACTCCTCATGCAGAGGTATTGGAGACAGTTATCCCCAATAAGGAAGCGCCCCAAGACTGGATTATGTACTTCAGTGATGCCTTCTCCCTACAAGGGCAGGGGCTGGCGTTCTGTTGGTTGGTCCTACCGGGGAGCACCTCAAGTACGTCGTCCAAATGCATTTTCGCCGGGAGGAGGCCACCAACAACACTGCAGAGTACGAGGGACTTCTTCCTGGGCTCAGAATTGCCACCAAGCTAGGAATCAAGAAGCTAATCATTGGAGGAGATTCGCAACTGGTGGTGAGACAAGTGAACAAGGATTACCAAAGCCCATTGATGGAGGCATACGTCGAGGAAGTTATGAAAATGGGGGAGTGCTTTGACGGGTTGCAAACAGAGCACGTACCCCGTGCGGAAAACAGCATAGTTGATCACTTGTCGAAGTGCGCTACGAAGAAACTCCCTATGGAACTAGGGACTTTTGTGGACTCTGGCAAGCCTCACATGGTAGAGTTTTCTGAAACCCCCGGCAGGGTGCTTGCCGGGAACAACCCCCCATTGATCCGCAAGCTACACCCTCCCACCAAGGAACCAGTTTATGCGGTTGAGGAGCGCGCTTCCGTGAATGAGGAGGTGTCGCTGATGCTCGTTGCCGAGCCACATGCTCCAACTTGGGCACGACACATTGTCCATTTCCCCCTAATTGGAGAACTTCCCAAAGAGCAAGAAGAAGCTGAAGGAGTAGCTTGGAGGGCTAGTATGTACCAGTTCGTCGATGACACACTGTATAGAAGAATGCCCAACGGTGTGAAATTGAAGTGCATTTGCCGGGAAGGAGGAAAGGAGCTGCTGGCAGAGATACACAAGGGTATGTGTGGCTCCCATATTGGATCGATGGCTTTGGTTGGGAAGGCTTTCCGGCAAGGATTTTATTGACCCACCGCCCTCCAAGACGCAATTGAGTTCGTCACCATGTGCCAGGCCTGCCATTTCCATTCCAAGAACATCCATCAGCCTGCCCAAGCTCTTCAAACAATCCATCTATCATGGCCCTTTTCAGTCTGGGAGCTCGACATCCTGGGGCCCTTCCCCCGTGCAGTCGGGGGCTCTGAATTCTTGTTCGTTGCAATCAACAAGTTTACAAAGTGGCCGGAAATGGAGCCGGTGAGAAAGGTGACTGCTCAGTCAGCTGTCAAGTTCTTGAAAGTATTGGTTTGCCGCTTCGGTGTCCCTGCTCGAATCATCACCGACAATGGCACCCAATTCACGAGTCGTGCCTTCATGCAATACGTTCATGCCTCGGAAGCAAGATTTCATTCGCATCAGTAGCTCACCCAGGAGCAATGGACAAGCTGAGAGGGCGAACGCTGAAGTGTTGCGAGGTCTCAAGACAAGAACATTTGATACACTGCAGAAGTGTGGCAGGCGATGGATCTATGAGTTGACGGTGGTTCTCTAGTCCCTCCGTACGACACCAAATCGAGCCATCGGACAAACCCCCTTCTCCCTAGTATATGGGGCTCCTCGAGTGCTTGCCTATGATGAAGTAGCACAGGAACAACACTCGCGTGACGACGATGTGCTACTTGAGGAGAACCGTCTTCGGGCTACTACGCATGTTGCACGCTACCATCAAGCCCTGTATCGCTATCACAGCCGCAGGGTTAACACCCAGAGTCTTGAGGAAGGCAAGCTTGTCCTTAGGTGTGTTTAGTCTGCCAAGGGTACAAACAAGCTGACGCTGAAGTGGGAAGGCCCTTACCGGGTAGTACAAGTCACCAAACCTGGTGCAGTCCGTCTGGAGACCGTAGATGGCATTCAATTGCAAAACTCATGAAACATTGAGCATCTTCATAAGTTCTACCCGTAATGCGTGGTTGTCGGGCCCTGCCCCGGAAGCCACCCTTTTGTACAAGCTTTGCCTCGGCTACATGTAACCCTTTGTGCAAAGCCAGGCGCAGACCTTAAGCACCAGAGAAATAAACGAAGCGCTGGGGGGGCGAAGAAGATTGCATGCATGCATAAGCATATCATGAGCATAACATGTTCATATAGATAAGATCATGCATGGCATTGTCTTCATCTGCATCAATTTGCAGGGTTCTTGCCGTAGACTGGCTCCCGAAGAGAAGAAATGAAGACAAGCATACACTGCAATCCCCGGCCCAAACACATAAGTTCTCTTTTTATCCATACGTGTTCTATAAACCTAGACTTGTGCATATGAAAGCCCCGTCACCTTCGAAGCATAGGTGCTCATGTCCTATGGCTCGAACTTTGCTTCGGCTAGGATGCTCGCAGTGGCCTTTGGCAGAAAAGGATTGGCGAGGGGCTGGCCCCTCTTTGTGGTTCGATGCCCGACAGGCTCAGCCCCGCAACAGCGAACCAAGGGTCCCCGACAGGATAGCTTCCCGGGAGAACTTGTTTACCTAAGAGTATAGAGGCATCCCACCTCTGCATGGATATTATACATGCACAAGTTCCCGGAAAAGCCTATCTTTTTCATTAATATGCTAACAAGCTAGTACAGATCTTACAGAACACAAACATGGATAAAGAAGATTACATAATTTAGACTAAAGTTTGGCAAGTTCCTACATATTTTTGACTGAAAATATAAGTGCCCCGTAATCCCCTTCTCTGTCCCTCCTTTCCCAGGCACTGCACCGGGAGGAGAAGAGGACAAAACGGGCACCTGGGCAAAGGTGATGATGAAGAGAGCGGCATGAGAGGCTCCCCAATCACCGCCACCAGGGCCTGCAGGGCGGACGAAGCCGGAAGCGACGAGGAGGCCTGCTGGGGTCCAGCTGGAGAACTGCTGGAGGAATTAGAGACACCACCTACGCCTGCCCCATCCAACGCCCCGACAGGTCGCCTTGCCGGGGAAAAGATATGTGCAGACGGTAGTGCCACTGACTGATGGTGATGGTGCGGCCGGTGGTCAGCCAGAGTCAGAGTCGTCACCCTCCCCGCCAACTCTGGTGTCATCGCCATCACTGCCCTCCTCGTCACTGTCGCTCGAGGAGGAGCTTTTGTCGTAAGTTGAGCTCTCCACGCAACACCCTAAGCGAGAACCTTCGAGTATGAAGACCTTGATGGACAGCAGGGTCGCCTCCACTAACCTAAAGTAGAGGACGTCACCTGCCATCCGGCTGTGGACACTCTTGAAGGTCTTCCAACCACGTCGGAGGAGCATGACGTGGGGCGCTCGGAACTCTGTGTTCACCTGCGTACTGCCATTACAACAGCCTCTCATGTGCAGCCTCAGCGCCGGCGGTCGATCTGCCTCCATCACCCTGGCAAAAGGAATAGGAAGACGAAAGCAGCCCGAGGGGGACCGTGCAACTTGACTACAAACTCTAGCGGCTGGTCCCCAACATGACCTTCCAGCGGCCTAGGAGCCATCGGGGGAGGGAGAATCACGATGCCGCCGCATCCTCCTCGACCTCAGGGACGGCCTCGCCCTCGTCCGGCACCTCTACCACGTGCGCTGGATTCCGCCCCCGCATCATCAGCCGAGGGAGGAAGGCGCTATCGACAAGAAACTCTCATCACCATCGCCGGAGCGACGACACGTCCTCTACCCCTTGCCATCAGAAGGAAAGGCGGAGGCGGAAGAGAAGAAGTAGAAGACGTGTGTGAGTTAGCCCTCGCCCCTCCCCCCTTTTTTATAAGCGGATCAGGACTGGGGGCTGGCTCCTCACCAAGAAGGCCGCCGCCCCACTCCACCAATCCCGCTCCCCTGTGTTGCTAACGACACGGAGAATCAAGACCGCCTGTATGCGCCAATCCATGGTGCCTGGCTTTCCGCTAGGGCGCTCCCTCCCGCATCCGACTTATCCGCCACTAGCCATGCGCAATGCATGCAACATACGTGGCGGAAACGATAGGGGCTACGTGGGAAAAAGGGGCAGTTACCGTCCCGTGAGCGTCAAATATGGGCATCCAGCAAACCATGGCCCAAAAATCACCCCACGACGGGTTGCACGACGAGCGGGAAGGGCGGAAACTGCCCTCATTCAATCACAGGTTAATGAAGAGGCAAGAAGGAAATCGAGACAATGTCAAATCCACTACATGTGTACCTGTTGGAGCCTACCCCGACGACGCTCAGCGGCGTATTCATGCCAGGCTCGAGGGCTTCTGTCGGTGCAACAGACCCATGTATGTTTCCCAGACTGTACACATGCATGGAAGCAAGATCTCAGCCACCACATCAAGCAGAAGAGACAGCTCTTTGAGAAATCTAGGGGCAGATCAAGAGGACAAAGCCAAAGCAAAGGAGCAATACACCAAGCGAAAGCATCATAAATCTGAAATATTATATGTTTCATATGCTTATCCCATGGGGAGTAAGAGCAACTCCAATGCGGCAACCCATTGCGTCTGCGTGTGTCCGTTTGGGTCGGCGCGGACTAAAAAGTCGGCCCAACGCGCCGACCCAAACGGACGCGCGTCCGCTTTTCGTCTACCTGCCGACCCATTTTTTAGCCGGATTTGCGTCGGCGCAGACACGAGACAGACGTGCGCGCTCGCCTTCTCCCCCTGGCCCGCTGGTCGGTGGCAGCCTGATACGTCTCGAACGTATCTATAATTTTTTATTGTTCCATGCTATTATATATGATGTTTTGGATGTTTAATGGGCTTTATTATACACTTTTATATTATGTTTGGGACTAACCTATTAACCCAAAGGCCCAGTCCAGATTGTTGTTTTTCTGCCTATTTCAGGGTTTCGCAAAAAAGGAATATCAAACGGAGTCCAAATGGAATGAAACCTTCGGGAGAGTTATTTTTGGAACGATATCTTCACGAGAGACTTGAGAACCACGGCAGAGGGGACACGTGGTGCCCACGAGGGGCCAGGGCGCGCCCCTCCCCCTAGGCGCGCCCCCCACCCTCGTGGGCCCCACATTGATCCACCGACGTACTCCTTCCTCCTATATATACCCATGTAACCTGAAAACATCGAAGCAACAGAGAAAACCCTAATTCAACCGCCGCAACCTTCTGCTCCCGTGAGATCCCATCTTGGGGCCTGTTCCGGAGCTCCGCCGCAGGGGGGGATCTTCCACAGCGTGCTTCTACATCAACACCATCGCCTCATCATGAGTTGTGAGTAGTTTACCACAGACCTTCGGGTCCATAGTTAGTACCTAGATGGCTTCTTCTCTCTTTTTGGATCTCAATACCAAGTTCTCCTTGGTCTTCGAGGAGATCTATTCGATGTAATCTTTTTGCGGTGTGTTTGTCGAGATCCGATGAATTGTGGGTTTATGATCAAGATTATCTGTGAGAAATATTTGGTTCTTTTCTGAATTCTTTATGTATGATTATAATATCCTTGCAAGTCTCTTCGAATTATCGGTTTGGTTTGGCCTACTAGATCTATAGTTCTTGCAATGGGAGAAGTGCTTGGCTTTGGGTTCAATCTTGCGGTGTCTTTTCCCAGTGACAGCAGGGGCAGCAAGGCACGTATTGTATTGTTGCCATCGAGGGTAAAAAGATGGGGTTTATATCGTATTGCTTGAGTTTATCCCTCTACATCATGTCATCTTGCTTAAAGCGTTACTCTGTTCTTATGAACTTAATACTCTAGATGCATGCTGGATAGCGGTCGATGTGTGGAGTAATAGTAGTAGATGCAGAATCATTTCGGTCTACTTGTGACGGACGTGATGCCTATATATAATGATCATGCCTAGATATTCTCATAATTATTCGCTTTTCTATCAATTGCTCGACAGTAATTTGTTCACCCACCGTAGAATTCTGCTATCATGAGAGAAGCCACTAGTGAAACCTATGGCCCCCAGGTCTATTCTCAACATATCAATCTACAATCTACTTTACTTTGTTGTTTTTACTTTATGTTCTTATATCCAAAAATACCAAAAATATCAAACTATCCTATCTATCATATCTCACTTTCGTAAGTGACCGTAAAGGGATTGACAACCCCTTATCGCATTGGCTGCAAAGTTCTTATTTGTTTGTGCAGTTGCGCGGGACTCGCGCATGGTCTCCTACTGGATTGATACCTTGGTTCTCAAAAACTGAGGGAAATACTTACGCTACTATGCTGCATCACCCTTTCCTCTTCTAGGGAATACAACGCAAGCTCGAGAAGTAGCAAGAAGAATTTCTGGCGCCGTTGCCGGGGAGGCTTACACAAAAGTCATATACTAAGTACCTACCACAAACCCTTATCCTTCGCATTACATTTATTTGCCTCTCATTTTCCTCTCCCCCACTTCACCTTTGCCGTTTTATTTACCCTTCTTGTTGCCGTGTGTTTGTCGTTCGCTTGCCCTCATGTCTGACATGGGGGAAGATTTTATCGAGAATGGTAGTAATGTTGAGGGCAACGTCTATGTTGACCCTCTGGATGAAACTACCACTTTACATATTAAGAAGTTCCGGGTTGGTAGTGGTAATATCATTGGAAAAGGAGTTCTTCAAGACTTATTTACTTGTACCGATGCTTTGCCCACTATGGGTGGTTCTATTCTTCATAGAACTAGTAGCCTTGCGGATGCCATATCTATGCTTGTAGTTGAAATTGAACGGCAATTTATCCATATGCATCCTTATATTCAGAGAATCTTTCTGGAATTTTCCAATATTGAGCATTCTTCTGTTAAGCGTGCGGCTACTATGTTTTTGGCTCATGAATTCAGATTTATCATGAAAGAGGTCAAAGAAATCTTTGCTCATTACGGGGTAGATGCTGGTCGACCTCCCATAGAGGCTATCTTATTTAATCAAGAAGACATAATGCGGTTGTGATCTCCTGATCATGTTGCTTTTAATGAAAACCTTAGAAAAAAGGTTCCTACCGATGTCTTGGTTGATAGAATTTCTGAATTGAATGATGATCTTACTATTTAAAACAATGGGTTAGGTTTTTCCCTTGAGCGAAGGCTCATGACCTTCTGCCAAAAGAATGTCTATAATGATGAATTGGTTGTACACTATAAAGGGCCAAAAGAGGAACCTATACTGTGACACCCGGATAATTAAGCTACAGTGATCCCATGCTAATGGTGCCACAGCATCACAATCACTGTTGATAAATCTCCCGTGATTCAAACACAAGTCAAATTCGAATTAAGTCAAAATCAAACTTTAAAGTTTTCTTATGTCAAAAAAAAATGTTCAATGTGTGGCAAATAATCTCTGGATATTTGTCATGTAGAAACCACACTTTTATAAAGTATTTAAATGCATTATCGTAAATAAAACAGTGGTCCAACTATTAATGAAATGCTCCTAAATATTGAGCAAAATACAATCTACCTCAATTAATGTGTCAAAGCATTTGTGGCAGTGGCATTTTTACTAATGCTAATTTAGGGGTTGTTGTCCTAATTTATAAAACCAAAAATTTAGCAAGAACTTAAAATGGTAAAACAAAACCCCCAGCCCACTAACCCAGCTGGGCCGAAGCCCATCTAACTAGTCCTACTTAGGCCCCCCCTCTCAGTTGACCTAGCCCAACCACTCCCCACAGAACCCCCCCCCCTTGTTTTTTTTCCTCCTCCCCCGATCCAAAACTGGATCGGGATCGGAGGCACCTGCGCCGGCTCCCGCTGACGCCCCGGCCGTCTCCGGCCACCACCGGACCTCGCCGGGCCGCCCCTGCACCGCCGCCCGACCAACACCACGTCAGCGCCTCCCCGCGCCAAACTGCTCGCCGGTCCGCCTCTCCAACTCCCCCCAGTGAGCTCGCCTCGCCTCCCCTGCCTTTCCCCCCCGGCGGTCACCGCCTGCGTCGCCCCGGCGCACCCCCGGCCCGCTCCGGCCGTGCCACCTCCCGTAGCCGCACGCGCCCGCCCTGCACCTCCAGCTCGACCCCGTTCGGGCCGCCCCTACCTCAGCCATGGCCACTGCGCCGGCCAGGCTTCCCCCTGGCCACACCCTCCTTCCCCTGCGTCGCCCCCAGCCGCCCTCGCCGCCGGCCCACACCCGGCCGCGGCCTCGCCGTATGGCCTCTGGTCGTGCGCGCCACTGCTCCCCCCAGCTGGACATGTCCGGTGCCCCAAAGGGCCGGCCTGGACAATGTCCGTCCATTGCCAGACGAGAGGGGCCAAGTGCCCCTTTAAAAAAAATGAGATAAAAATGTTAAATAAATAATTAGTTTCGTGATTAATTAATAAGTTAATTAAATCTGCTTAGTTAGTCTAATTAATTTAGTTAAGTTAATTAGCTAGCTAAGCTATAATTAGGTCAGACTAGACTATGACATGTAGGTCCCCCTTGACCCTGTTGACTGGTCAACGTTGACCCAGTCAATGCTGACTGGATCTGCTGACTGGACCTTTGACTTAGTCAACTTATTAAATAATTTGGAAACTCAATTAAACTTTGAAAATTAATAGAAAATTAACCGTAGCCCAAATCGAAAAACTTTGAACATGAAAGTTGCTCAGAACGACGAGACAATTCCGAATACGCGCTCCGTTTGTTCACCACCTGCCTCTAACTACCCGAACCTGCAACCGTCCCCCTCCGGTCATCCGTCTGACAAATGTTCGGAACCGGGAACACTTTCCCGGAAGGGTTCCCCCTTCCTCGGTATCGTGTAACCATACGTTAAGACACACCCGACACTGCGTATTGTCTTGTCTTGTTTTGTGTTACATTGCTTGCTATGTATTTACTATTTCTTCCCCTGTCCTTCTCACTCGATAGACCCCGAGACTACCGACGACGCTGCTATGTACAACAACTGCGTCGACGACGAACCCCCCTTTTTGCCAGAGCAACCAGGCAAGCCCCCCCCCCCCTTGATCACCAGATATCGCCTATTCTCCTCCCTCTTACTCTTGCATTAGTTTACTACTGTTGTTGATTCGATAACTCCTATTCTGATGCATAGCCTGTCATTGTTTCTACCACTGTTGATACCTTTACCTATTATCCTAATGATTAATATAGGATGCTAGTATTCCATCAGTGGCCCAACATCCTTGTCCGTCTGCCATGCTATACTATCGGGCGGTGATCACCTCGGGTGGTGATCACGGGTATATACTATATACATGTTGGGGAACGTAGTATTTTAAAATTTTCCTACGATCACGCAAGATCTATTTACCAGATGCATAGCAACGAGAGGGAAGAGTGTGTCTACGTACCCTCGTAGACCGGAAGCGGAAGCGTCAAGTGACGTGGTTGATGTAGTCGAACTTCTTCGCGATTCAACCGATCAAGCACCGAACGTACGGCACCTCCGCGTTCAGCACACGTTCAGCTTGATGACGTCCCACGAGCTCTTGATCCAATTGAGCTTCACGGGAGAGTTTCGTCAGCACGACGGCGTGGTGACGGATATGATGTATTCACCGGCGCAGGGCTTCGCCTAAGCACCGCGACGGTATGACTGAGGTGTGTTTCTGTGGAGGGGGGCACCGCACACGGCTGGAACAATTCAACTTGTGTGTCTTTGGGTGCCCCCCTGCCCCCGTATATAAATGAGCAAGGGGGGAGGCCGGCCGGCCCTTGTTTGGTGCGGCTAGGGTGCAATCCTACTAGGAATAGGATTGCAATCCTATTCCTAGTAGGAACCACCAAAGAAGGAAGAGAGGGAATAGGAAAAGAAGAAGAGGTGGTGCCCCCCAACTCCTAGTCCAACTAGGAACCCTAGGTGGGGCGCCGGCCAGCCCTATGGGCTGCCTCTCTCTTCTCCATAAGGCCCACTATGGACCATCCCCCTTCGTAGGGGGTTCCGGTAACCCCATCCGGCAATCCCGTTAAATCCGAAACTTTTCCGGTATACTTCCGGTGTCCGAATATAGTCGTCCAATATATCAATCTTTATGTCTCGGACATTCCGAGACTCCTCGTCATGTCCGTGATCTCATCCGGGACTCCGAACTACCTTCGGTACATCAATACTCATAAACTCATAATACCGATCGTCATCAAACGTTAAGCGTGCGGACCCTACGGGTTCGAGAACTATGTAGACATGACCGAGACTCATCTCTGGTCAATAACCAATAGCGGAACCTGGATGTTCATATTGGCTCCTACATATTCTACGAAGATCTTTTATCGGTCAGAACCGCATAACAACATACGTTGTTCCTTTTGTCAACGGTATGTTACTTGCCCGAGATTCGATCGTCAGTATCTCTATACCTAGTTCAATCTCGTTACCGGCAAGTCTCTTTACTCGTTCCGTAACACATCAGCTCGTGACTAACTCATTAGTCTTTTGCTTGCAAGGCTTATTGTGATGTGTGTTACCGAGAGGGCCCAGAGATACCTCTCCGACACTCGGAGTGACAAATCCTAATCTTGATCTATGCCAACACCACGAATACTTTCGGAGACTCCTGTAGAGCATCTTTATGATCACCCAGTTATGTTGTGACGTTTGATAGCACACAAGGTGTTCCTACGGTATTCGGGAGTTGCATAATCTCATAGTCATAGGAACATGTATAAGTCATGAAGAAAGCAATAGCAGAAAAACTAAAAGATCATAGTGCTATGCTAACGGATGGGTCTTGTCCATCACATCATTCTCCTAATGATGCGATCCCGTTGATCAAATGACAACTCATGTCTATGGTTAGGAAACATAACCATCTTTGATCAATGAGCTAGTCTAGTAGAGGCATACTAGGGACATACTGTTTTGTCTATGTATCCACACATGTACTAAGTTTCCGGTTAATACAATTCTAGCATGAATAAAAGACATTTATCATGATATAAGGAAATACAAATAACATCTTTATTATTGCCTCTAGGGCATATTTCCTTCAGTCTCCCACTTGAACTAGAGTCAATAATCTAGATTACAAAGTGATGATCCTCACACCCATGGAGTCCTGGTGCTGATCATGTTTTGCCCGTGGAAGAGGCTTAGTCAACGGGTCTGCAACATTCAGATCCGTATGTATTTTGCAAATCTCTATGTCTCCCTCCTTGACTAGATCGCGGATGGAATTGAAGCGTCTTTTGATGTGCTTTGTTCTCATGTGAAACCTGGATTCCTTCGCCAAGGCTATTGCTCCAGTGTTGTCACAAAAGATTTTCATTGGACCCGATGCACTAGGTATTACACCTAGATCGGATATGAACTCCTTCATCCAGACTCCTTCATTTGCTGCTTCCGAAGCAGCTATGTATTCCGCTTCACACGTAGATCCCGCCACGACGCTCTGCTTGGAACTGCACCAACTGACAGCTCCACCGTTCAATAAAAATACATATCCGGTTTGTGACTTAGAGTCATCCGGATCAGTGTCAAAGCTAGAATCAACGTAACCGTTTACGACGAGCTCTTTGTCACCTCCATACACGAGAAACATATCCTTTGTCCTTTTCAGATACTTTAGGATGTTCTTCACCGCTGTCCAGTGATCCACTCCTGGATTACTTTGGTACCTCCCTGCTAGACCTATAGCAAGGCACACATCAGGTCTGGTACACAGCATTGCATACATGATAGATCCTATGGCTGAGGCATAGGGAATGACTTTCATTTTCTCTCTATCTTCTGCAGTGGTCGGGCATTGAGTCTTACTCAACTTCATACCTTGTAATACAGGCAAGAACCCTTTCTTTGACTGATCCATTTTGAACTTCTTCAAAATCTTATCAAGGTATGTGCTCTGTGAAAGTCCAATTAAGCGTCTTGATCTATCTCTATAGATCTTGATGCCTAATATATAAGCAGCTTCACCGAGGTCTTTCATTGAAAAACTCTTATTCAAGTATCCTTTTATGCTATCCCGAAATTCTATATCATTTCCAATCAACAATATGTCATCCACATATAATATTAGAAATGCTACAGAGCTCCCACTCACTTTCTTGTAAATACAGGCTTCTCCAAAAGTCTGTATAAAACCATATGCTTTGATCACCTCATCAAAGCGTATATTCCAACTCCGAGATGCTTGCACCAGTCCATAGATGGATCGCTGGAGCTTGCATACTTTGTTAGTACCTTTTGGATCGACAAAACCTTCTGGTTGCATCATATACAACTCTTCTTTGAGATATCCATTCAGGAATGCAGTTTTGACATCCATTTGCCAGATTTCACAATCATAAAATGCGGCAATTGCTAACATGATTCGGACAGACTTAAGCATCGCTACAGGTGAGAAAGTCTCATCATAGTCAACTCCTTGAACTTGTCGAAAACCTTTCGCAACAAGTCGAGCTTTGTAAACAGTAAAATTACCGTCTGCGTCGGTCTTCCTCTTGAAGATCCATTTATTTTCGATGGCCTGTCGATCATCGGGCAAGTCAACCAAAGTCCATACTTTGTTCTCATACATGGATCCCATCTCAGATTTCATGGCTTCAAGTCATCTTGCAGAATCTGGGCTCATCATCGCTTCCTCATAGTTCGTAGGTTCATCATGGTCTAGTAACATGATTTCCAGAACTGGGTTGCCGTACCACTCTGGTGCGGAACGTACTCTGGTTGATCTACGACGTTCAGCAGAAATTTGATCCGAAGTTTCATGATCATCATCATTAACTTCCTCACTGATTGGTGTAGGAATCACTGGAACAATTTTCTGTGATGTACTACTTTCCAATCTGGGAGAAGGTATAATTACCTCATCAAGTTCTACTTTCCTCCCACTCACTTCTTTCGAGAGAAACTCTTTCTCTAGAAAGGATCCATTCTTAGCAACGAATATCTTGCCTTCGGATCTGTGATAGAAGGTGTACCCAACAGTCTCTTTTGGGTATCCTATGAAGACACATTTCTCCGACTTGGGTTCAAGCTTATCAGGTTGAAGTTTTTTCATATAAGCATCGCAACCCCAAACTTTAAGAAACGACAACTTTGGTTTCTTGCAAAACCATAGTTCATAAGGTGTCGTATCAACGGATTTAGATGGTGCCCTATTTAACGTGAATGCAGCTGTCTCTAAAGCATAACCCCAAAACGATAGTGGTAAATCGGTAAGAGACATCATAGATCGTACCATATCCAATAAAGTACGGTTACGACGTTCAGACACACCATTACGCTGTGGTGTTCCGGGTGGCGTGAGTTGTGAAACTATTCCACATTGTTTCAAATGAAGACCAAACTCGTAACTCAAATATTCTCCTCCACGATCAGATCGTAGAAACTTTATTTTCTTGTTACGATGATTCTCTACTTCACTCTGAAATTCTTTGAACTTTTCAAATGTTTCAGACTTGTGCTTCATTAAGTAGATATACCCATATCTGCTCAAATCATCAGTGAAGGTCAGAAAATAACGATACCCGCCGCGAGCTTCAACACTAATTGGCCCACATACATCAGTATGTATGATTTCCAACAAATCTGTTGCTCGCTCCATAGTTCCGGAGAACGTAGTTTTAGTCATCTTGCCCATGAGGCATGGTTCGCAAGCACCAAATGATTCATAATCAAGTGATTCCAAAAGTCCATCATTATGGAGTTTCTTCATGCGTTTTACACCAATATGACCTAAACGGCAGTGCCACAAATAAGTTGCACTATCATTATTAACCTTTCATCTTTTGGTTTCAATATTATGAATATGTGTATCACTACAATCGAGATCCAATAAGAATTTACCACTCTTCAAGGGTGCATGACCATAAAAGATATTATTCATAAAAATAGAACAACCATTATTCTCTGATTTGAATGAATAACCGTCTCGCAACAAACAAGATCCAGATATAATGTTCATGCTTAACGCTGGCACCAAATAACAATTATTTAGGTCTAATACTAATCCCGAAGGTAGATGTAGAGGTAGCGTGCCGACGGCGATCACATCGAATTTGGAACCATTTCCCACGCGCATCGTCACCTCGTCCTTAGCCAATCTTCGTTTAATCCGTAGTCCCTGTTTCGAGTTACAAATATTAGCAACCGAACCGGTATCAAATACCCAGGTACTACTACGAGCATTAGTAAGGTACACATCAATAACATGTATATCACATATACCTTTGTTCACCTTGCCATCCTTCTTATCCGCCAAATACTTGGGGCAGTTCCGCTTCCAGTGTCCAGTTCCCTTGCAGTAGAAGCACTCAGTTTCAGGCTTGGCTCCAGACTTGGGTTTCTTCGTGGAAGTAGCAACTGTTTTGCTATTCCTTTTGAAGTTCCCCTTCTTTCCCTTGCCCTTTTTCTTGAAACTAGTGGTCTTGTTAACCATCAACACTTGATGCTCCTTTTTTATTTCTACCTCCGCAGCTTTGAGCATAGCGAAGAGCTCGGGAATTGTCTTTTGCATCCCTTGCATATTATAGTTCATCACAAAGCCTTTATAGCTTGGTGGCAGTGATTGAAGAACTCTATCAATAACACTATCCTCGTCAACTTTGCAACCAAGTTGAGTCATATGATTGTAGTACCCAGACATTCTGAGTAAGTGTTCACTGATAGAACTATTCTCTTCCATCTTGCAGCTGTAGAACTTATTGGAAATCTCATATTTCTCAATCCGGGCATTTGCTTGAAATATTAACTTCAACTCCTGGAATATCTCATATGGTCCATGACGTTCAAAACATCGTTGAAGTCCCGGTTCTAAGCCGTAAAGCATGGCACACTGAACTATCGTGTAGTCATCAGACCGCGACTGCCAGACGTTCAAAGCATCTACATTAGCGGGAGGGGGCTTGTCACCTAGCGGTGCTTCAAGGACATAATTCTTCTGTGCAGCAATGAGGATAATCCTCAGGTTACGGACCCAGTCCGTGTAATTGCTACCATCATCTTTCAACTTAGCTTTCTCTAGGAATGCATCAAAATTCAAAGGAACGGTAGCACGGGCCATTGATCTACAACAACATAGATATGCAAAAACTATCAGGACTAAGTTCATGATAAATTAAAGTTCAATTTAATCATATTAATTTAAAGAACTCCCACTTAGATAGACATCCCTCTGGTCATCTAAATGATCACGTGATCCAAATCAACTAAACCATGTCCGATCATCACGTGAGATGGAGTAGTTTCAATGGTGAACATCTTATGTTGATCATATCTACTATATGATTCACGCTCGACCTTTCGATCTCCAGTGTTCCGAGGCCATATCTGCATATGCTAGGCTCGTCAAGTTTAACCCGAGTATTCTGCGTGTGCAAAACTGGCTTACACCCGTTGTATTTGAACGTAGAGCTTATCACACCCGATCATCACGTGGTGTCTCGGCACGACGAACTTTCGCAACGGTGCATACTCAGGGAGAACACTTATACCTTGATATTTAGTAAGGGATCATCTTATAATGCTACCGTCGTTCTAAGCAAAATAAGAAGCATAATAAGATAAACATCACATGCAATCAAAATATGTGACATGATATGGCCATCATCATCTTGTGCTTTTGATCTCCATCTCCAAAGCACCTTCATGATCATCTTCGTCACTGGCGCGACACCTTTGATCTCCATCGTAGCATCGTTGTCGTCTCGCCAACTATTGCTTCTACGACTATCGCTACCGCTTAGTGATAAAGTAAAGCAATTACATGGCGATTGCATTTCATACAATAAAGCGACAACCATATGGCTCCTGCCAGTTGCCGATAACATTACAAAACAAGATCATCTCATACAAAACCGTATAACTCATCATGTCTTGACCATATCGCATCACAACATGCCCTGCAAAAACAAGTTAGACGTCCTCTACTTTGTTGTTGCAAGTTTTACGTGGCTGCTACGGGCTTTAGCAAGAACCGTTCTTACCTACGCATACAAAACCACAACGATGTTTCGTCAAGTATGTGTTGTTTTAACCTTCACAAGGACCGGGCGTAGCCACACTTGATTCAGCTAAAGTGAGAGAGACAGACACCCGCCAGTCACCTATAAGCAACGAGTGCTCGTAACGGTGAAACCAGTCTCGCGTAAGCGTACGCGTAATGTCGGTCCGGGCCGCTTCATCTCACAATACCGCCGAAGAAAAGTATGACATGCTGGTAAGCAAAATGACTAGTATCGCCCACAACTCATTGTGTTCTACTCATGCATATCATCTACGCATAGACCTGGCGCATGATGCCACTATTGGGGAACGTAGTATTTTAAAATTTTCCTACGATCACGCAAGATCTATCTACCAGATGCATAGCAACGAGAGGGAAGAGTGTGTCTACGTACCCTCGTAGACCGGAAGCGGAAGCGTCAAGTGACGCGGTTGATGTAGTCGAACTTCTTCGCGATTCAACCGATCAAGCACCGAATGTACGGCACCTCCGCGTTTAGCACACGTTCAGCTTGATGACGTCCCACGAGCTCTTGATCCAGTTGAGCTTCACGGGAGAGTTTCGTCAGCACGACGGCGTGGTGACGGATATGATGTATTCACCGGCGCAGGGCTTCGCCTAAGCACCGCGACGGTATGACCGAGGTGTGTTTCTGTGGAGGGGGGCACCGCACACGGCTGGAACAATTTAACTTGTGTGTCTTTGGGTGCCCCCCCTGCCCCCGTATATACAGGAGCAAGGGGGGAGGCCGGCCGGCCCTTGTTTGGTGCGGCTAGGGTGCAATCCTACTAGGAATAGGATTGCAATCCTATTCCTAGTAGGAACCACCAAAGAAGGAAGAGAGGGAATATGAAAAGAAGAAGAGGTGGCGCCCCCCAACTCCTAGTACAACTAGGAACCCTAGGTGGGGCGCCGGCCAGCCCTATGGGCTGCCTCTCTCTTTTCCATAAAGCCCACTATGGACCATCCCCCTTCGTAGGGGGTTCCGGTAACCCCCTCCGGCAATCCCGTTAAATCCGAAACTTTTCCGGTATACTTCCGGTGTCCGAATATAGTCGTCCAATATATCAATCTTTATGTCTCGGACATTCCGAGACTCCTCGTCATGTCCGTGATCTCATCCGGGACTCCGAACTACCTTCGGTACATCAATACTCATAAACTCATAATACCGATCGTCATCAAACGTTAAGCATGCGGACCCTACGGGTTCGAGAACTATGTAGACATGACCGAGACTCATCTCTGGTCAATAACCAATAGCGTAACCTAGATGTTCATATTGGCTCCTACATATTCTACGAAGATCTTTTATCGGTCAGAACCGCATAACAACATACGTTGTTCCTTTTGTCAACGGTATGTTACTTGCCCGAGATTCGATCGTCGGTATCTCTATACCTAGTTCAATCTCGTTACCGGCAAGTCTCTTTACTCGTTCCGTAACACATCAACGCGTGACTAACTCATTAGTCTTTTGCTTGCAAGGCTTATTGTGATGTGTGTTACCGAGAGGGCCCAGAGATACCTCTCCGACACTCGGAGTGACAAATCCTAATCTTGATCTATGCCAACACCACGAATACTTTCGGAGACACCTGTAGAGCATCTTTATGATCACCCAGTTACGTTGTGACGTTTGATAGCACACAAGGTGTTCCTACGGTATTCGGGAGTTGCATAATCTCATAGTCATAGGAACATGTATAAGTCATGAAGAAAGCAATAGCAGAAAAACTAAACGATCATAGTGCTATGCTAACGGATGGGTCTTGTACATCACATCATTCTCCTAATGATGCGATCCCGTTGATCAAATGACAACTCATGTCTATGGTTAGGAAACATAACCATCTTTGATCAATGAGCTAGTCTAGTAGAGGCATACTAGGGACATACTGTTTTGTCTATGTATCCACACATGTACTAAGTTTCCGGTTAATACAATTCTAGCATGAATAAAAGACATTTATCATGATATAAGGAAATACAAATAACATCTTTATTATTGCCTCTAGGGCATATTTCCTTCAATACATACTTTACATGACACATGATGTGACTAAAGTCGGGTCGGCTCATTGAGTACCCGCAAGTGATTCGATGTGGGGGCTGAAAGGACAGGTGGCTCCATCCAGGTAGTGGTGGGCCTGAGTTCCTGACGGACCCCGAGTGGATCTTTGTGGCGGAGCGACAGGGCAGGTTGTGACACCCAGTGGAGAGGTGGCCTGGCCCTGGTCGTTGTCCGCGGTTATTTCATAATAACACACTTAACGAGTTTGGATATTTGATCTGAGTCTGGCCATTGGCCTATACGCACTAACCAGCTACGTGGGAATAGTTATGGGTACTCGACGTCGTGGTATCAGCCGAAGCCTTCTTGACGTCAGCCACTGAGTGGCACGCGCCGGGTTGGACCGCGTAACGTAACTTCCTTAGTAATGGAGGTTGCTAGGTCTGCTCACCGGCCGCGTACGCAACGTGCAGGTGTGCGTTGGGCGATGGGCCCGGACCCCTGCGCGCCTAGGACTTAGACCGGCGTCCTGACCTCTCTGTTGTGCTTAGGTAGGGCTGCAACGTGTTGATCTTCCGAGACCGGGCATGACCCTGGAAAGTGTGTCCGGCCAAATGGGATCAAGCGTGCTGGGTTATGTGGAGCACCCCTGCAGGGAAGTTAATCTATTCGAATGGTCGTGTCCCTCGGTAAAAGGACGACCCGGAGTTGTATTCCGACCTCATGACAACTAGAACCGGATACTTAATAAAACACACCCTTACCAGTTCCAGATATAACTCGGTGGTTGCTCTCTCACAGGATGATGTGCGGGAGGATCGCCGAGTAGGATATTGCTATTCGATGTTACTTGGTGAACTTACCATCTATTTCCCTTCTACTGCTTCAAGATGGAGGCTGCGAGATGCGAGGATACTTGTTACTTCCATATATTCTCTTCTACTGCTGTAGGATGGAGGTGGCCAGAAGCGTAGTCTTCGATTCGATTAGCTATCCCCCTCTTATTCTGGCATTCTGTAGTATAACCCACATATATTATCCCTTTACACTGATACCATTGCATATGTAGTATAGATCCTTGCTTGCGAGTACTTTGGATGCGTACTCACGGTTGCTTTGCTCCCCCTTTTCCCCTTTCTGTTCCTTCTTCTCGGATGATGCAACCAGATCGGTGGAGTCCAGGACCCAGATGAAGCCGATGATGTTTCTACGTGGAGTTCGGCTTCGAGGACTAGTTAGGAGGTCCCAGGCAGGAGGCCTTGCCTTTTCGATCATTGTTAATTTTGTGCTAGCCTTCTTAAGGCAAACTTGTTTAACTTATGTTTGTACTCAGATATTGTTGCTTCTGCTGACTCTTGTGTTTTCGAGCTTATGTATTCGAGCCCTCGAGGCCCCTGGCTTGTAATATAAAGCTTGTATTATTTTAATTTGTGTCTAGAGTTGTGTTGTGATATCTTCCAGTGAGTCCCTGATCTTGGTCGTACACATTTGCGTGCATGATTAGTGTACGGTCAAATCGGGGGCGTCACAAGTTGGTATCAGAGCCGACTGCCTGTAGGAATCCCCCTTTCCAACTCCTTGGCCGAAGTTGAGTCTAGTCTTTGAAAAACAAATTTACTAACTTGTTGTGTGGCTTACGGGCCCACAACACTAATGGGTGGTGTTAGGATCCTTTATTCCTTTTCTATGCTCTGGGACTCTGATCTCTCTTCTATTCGGGTAAAAAGATTTTACTAACCCTCACTCTAGGTTCTCGTAACTATTTCTCCCGGAGAGTCCCCATTCCGGAAGATCACTTGCTTCATCAGAAGAGTTCTGAGGATATTCCTCGATATTTTCCCGAGACCCTTGTGCTCATCGCCTTTGCGATTCACTACCACCGATATATCCATATGGATATCTTCATGCACTTGTCATTCTCATGATCATTCATCGTCGCTCTTGTTGTTACAAGATGCCTCGAAATATTCTCCGTTGTCCCGAGAATCCTTTGAGTTTACTGTCTTGCAATTTTGTTTCGCATGAAAACCCTTACGGTTACTTCCTTACATTTATCGAGGATCCGTTCTTCTCAATTTTTCATGTGTCTTACAAAATTCTTCGGAATACTTTTCGATCCTTTGAAAATACTCTGCAGCCTGTTACCCTTAAAATTATTGACTGCTTGCGTTATGGTTAATTCCATATGACTAGTAGTCTTCGTTAACATCCATTGTCTTGGCCATTTTGAGCCTATTGATTCAATGTGTGCGTATGCACGCAATCATCAGGTTATCCTTTATAAAATTATCTTTCCGACTCAGACGTCATTTCGGACATGAGTTGGTTTTCTGCAATTCAAACCTTTATTGATTTCCAACTAAGTGTTTTCAACTTATCCATCCTTGATCAGAGCGTCTGCTTCTGATCCTTCGTTTTGGAAACCATAATTTCTTTCTATTTAAGCATCAGACTAATCAGGTGATTCTTGAATCTGGTGCCTCTGCATTCTTTCCGCCTCTGAGTAAGTACCGACACTCACATCAGCTCCGTTGTGGATCACCCGATCCATTGTTGGATCGTCATCCGACATTGTCCTTCATATTCAATTACCTTGTGAGTTCTTCCCCTGATACATAATGCCTTTGGTAAATTGTATCCTCTACTTGGCCAACCATGCTCTGCTTTCGAGCTGGTGTATTTACTTATGAAACTTGTGGTATATGTTACTAAGATGCCTGATGGGTTGAACCTATGCCTTCCCCTAATTCGTGAGAACCCGAAACTTTTCACAAGTCATACCCTTCCGGTGTTCTACCGGATAAAATTCCAACACTACAGGTTTATCAAAGCAAGAGGTAAATGAAACGAATACATTGGAGAAATGGGAGTCGACCTTGAACTTGTGTTCATGCCCATGGAAAATGATGTAGACCGTCTCGGAAGCTTCTTGCAAAATGATTATCCAGCTATACGATTCTTTCGAAATTCTTGAATTGATTACTTACAGTTATGGTTCTGACCATGCTGTCTTGATCTGATATATCTGATGGGAATTCATTCCAGTTCCTCGTCTATTTGGCTAGGTTGAAGTATCTACTGTCATAGGTTAATGACCTAGTTCAACTTCTATCGTGTTCTACCTTTGAGTTTTACCCTCTGATATCTCGAGGATATCATGCCTTTGCACTACACCTTTTGAACTTTTGATGAAGTAATACATTTGCTTGTCGTAATCACTCTATGGGTTCTAGGTTGCCGTCAACTGAGGACACCGTTTAGTAAATCAAATCCACTCTAAAAATTTAACACCCCTAGTAGATGTTACTAGGAAATTTTTAAACTCAATCTGGTTTTATTCCTAGACTATCTGGTACATCCCTTGTCTAGCTATCTTTGACTGTGCTACCTCGTCCTTCTTTGGTGCACGAATTCTTCAGAGATTGAGCACAACTTACGTCGAGCTTTCAGCATCTGGTTGCTTGTTCAGTAAAGCAACTTTGATTCCGAGCTTGCATCTTATATATTGATCCTATAACTTGCCACTTCGTCATTCCCTTGCTTGTTGTTGTTGTTGTTGTTTGACTGCATCCTCTTGAAACCTCCTGACAAATGTGTCGGATCACCTTCAACACTTTGACTTCTTCTGAGATGTCAATTGTGTTCGTGATGAGAAATCCCCTCCTTGCCCTCGATGATTTTTATTATCATCGACAACACCCTTGACTTCCTTTCATCACGAACTTGTCCACATTATAAATACAACTTGCTCTCCAGCTAGTGTTGTGTTCTCCCTTGAAGTATTATTGTCTTTTATGTCGAGCATGTTGTGGGGATTGCTCCACCTCTTAGAAATTCTCGGTATGATGATACTTCGCACCATCACCATTCTTCCTTGGTCCCCGTGTTGTTTTAATCGGGATACCAATATGCTAACAATGCTGCTTGAGTTCTGTATTTCTAGCAACCCTATTGCTTCGAAGTTAACGATCGGCAGTTCGTTCTTAGACTATTTGTTATGGAATCGTCACTCTAACATTGATCTTGCTACCTAAGGTCATATTTCGGGCACACCTTTCACCTAATGATTAATGGTGTATGTTTTTCCTCGAGCATACAACATTATATCATTTGAATTGACAAAGGGTTGTCTTCTTATTCACATTATTGCGGGAATTCATTTGTTTGGAATTCTCGATGATTGTCGCTGAGCCCATCAGCCACCCCCTCATCCTCTCCTTGGTTTAATGATGAACTATTGTTTCGGGAACCCGCTCCCATAGTTCATTCCCGAGAATCTTGCCATGTCATTTCGTCGATTTGTGTTGCACCTTTTCTTATCGAACATCCTGAGTCTGAGGTATCATGACACCAATCGAATCTGAATCTCGGTCAGATATGATGGTTGGGACAACTTTCCAGTAGTTATAATGTTGGTCCTTTGAGGACCCGGTAATATGATGTCATGCCTAACGCCACTGGCTGGAGGACCCATCATTATAATTTCTTTTGCAAGGATAGCCATTCTTCCAGGAGGAAATGGTAAGACTTTTTCTATAAGTTGTTCCTGGTGAATCCTTTGTGTATCCAAGTCCGACCTTTGCTTCAAGACCATGCCAATGCTATCTCGAAGCATGTCTGTGGTAATCCGATTTTCAACAAGAGCATTTGAAGCCCAATGCTAAATGTTTCTTGGTCAGTTATCCAAACACCGTTGTATGGGTAACATCTTGATTAATCCTTGCCTCTTTATCTGAATGGTTAGGTACTTGCTCTCCAACCCTATAAGACATGTTCTGCTTGGCCATGGGAAGGATATACTCCTATTAATTGTGTGTAATTACAACTTTCCTTTCCATTTGTTTGTTTAACCATCCTTTGATCTACATATAATCTAAGCAGTAATGATTTTCTGCTTATGTAAACACCTTGGTGTATGCCTCTGTCAGTAAGACCTCGTTACTATTATTGTAACATTCCATTAACTGCGGGTGAAGGAGAACTTTGCCTATTGGTCCGCCTCGTTCAACGAGCAAGTAAATGGTCCTCTTTGTTCCCCATCCTTGGTATCGACATTATTACCGACATAGCTGACAAGCTATCCAATGGCATGTCTCCCTGTCGCGGCTGTGCAAGATGTCACCACCCTTCCTTTCAACCCACATGGTGGGCCCATAACCCACAGGTCCACTGGATTGAAACCTGACTCTCTTGTACAATCCTGATTCTAATGTATACTTTGCACTTGGCTTCATGTGTAATTCACGAGCTAAATTCTACCATGTTTCATCCTGATATCAAACACCATATTATTCTCGTTGTTCAAGCCCCCATTCCAGTTTCTGGTTAGGCATCGAATGACTGCCTACCCGTTCGAAACTTTGGTACCATCGCTTATTGTTCTCAATGCATTCACTGAAATACTACGCGTAGGGTACTTCGTGTATCACTTTCTGAATTCACTGTTAGATGCACCTACTGCGTGGAGATACGTTCCACCAAAGTTTTCCCCCAGGTCGCATTCATAGGACGATTGAGATCCCGAAGAAAGGATGACGACTTGATCACGATGACTTGAAGCTGAGGAATGAAGACATCAACAAAAGGGATCAACCTCTTCAAAAGGGCAGTCAAGACCGAGAAGACTCGTTAGAATTTTGCTACCAGCACTTCCCACCCCCCTTACTCCACCGCTTAAAATCTCGGGACGAGATTTCTTGTAGTGGAGGAGAATTGTGACACCAGGATAATTAAGCTACAGTGATCCCATGCTAATGGTGCCACAGCATCACAATCACTGTTGATAAATCTCACGTGATTCAAACACAAGTCAAATTCGAATTAAGTCAAAATCAAACTTTATAGTTTTCTTATGTCAAAAAAAAAATGTTCAATGTGTGGCAAATAATCTCTGGATATTTGTCATGTAGAAACCACACTTTTATAAAGTATTTAAATGCATTATCATAAATAAAACAGTGGTCCAACTATTAATGAAATGCTCCTAAATATTGAGCAAAATACAATCTACCTCAATTAATGTGTCAAAGCATTTGTGGCAGTGGCATTTTTACTAATGCTAATTTAGGGGCTGTTGTCCTAATTTATAAAACCCAAAATTTAGCAAGAACTTAAAATGGTAAAACAAAACCCCCAGCCCACTAACCCAGCTGGGCCGAAGCCCATCTAACTAGTCCTACTTAGCCCCCCCCCCCTCTCAGCTGACCTA
>LR738709.1:518499688-518512884 GCA_902687465.1 Secale cereale
CCTTGATCACCAGATATCGCCTATTCTCCTCCCTCTTACTCTTGCATTAGTTTACTACTGTTGTTGATTCGATAACTCCTATTCTGATGCATAGCATGTCATTGTTGCTACCACTGTTGATACCTTTACCTGTTATCCTAATGCTTAATATAGGATGCTAGTATTCCATCAGTGGCCCAACATCCTTGTCCGTCTGCCATGCTATACTATCGGGCCGTGGTCACCTCGGGTGGTGATCACGGGTATATACTATATACATACTTTACATGACACATGATGTGACTAAAGTCGAGTCGGCTCATTGAGTATCCGCAAGTGATTCGATGTGGGGGCTGAAAGGACAGGTGGCTCCATCCAGGTACTGGTGGGCCTGAGTTCCTGACGGACCCCGAGTGGATCTTTGTGGCGGAGCGACAGGGCAGGTTGTGACACCCAGTGGAGAGGTGGCCTGGCCCTGGTCGTTGTCCGCAGTTATTTCATAATAACACGTTTAACGAGTTTGGATATTTGATCTGAGTCTGGCCATTGGCCTATACGCACTAACCAGCTACGTGGGAATAGTTATGGGTACTCGACGTCGTGGTATCAGTCGAAGCCTTCTTGACGTCAGCGATTGAGCGGCGCGCGCCGGGTTGGACCGCGCAACGTAACTTCCTTAGTAATGGAGGTTGCTAGGTCTGCTCACCGGCCGCGTACGCAACGTGCAGGTGTGCGTTGGGCGATGGGCCCGGACCCCTGCGCGCCTAGGACTTAGACCGGCGTCCTGACCTCTCTGTTGTGCTTAGGTAGGGCTGCGACGTGTTGATCTTTCGAGGCCGGGCATGACCCTGGAAAGTGTGTCCGGCCAAATGGGATCAAGCGTGCTGGGTTATGTGGTGCACCCCTGCAGGGAAGTTAATCTATTCGAATAGCCGTGTCCCTCGGTAAAAGGATGACCCGGAGTTGTATTCTGACCTCATGACAACTAGAACCGGATACTTAATAAAACACACCCTTACCAGTTCCAGATATAACTCGGTGGTTGCTCTCTCACAGGATGATGTGCGGGAGGATCGCCGAGTAGGATATTGCTATTCGATGTTACTTGGTGAACTTACCATCTATTTCCCTTCTACTGCTTCAAGACGGAGGCTGCGAGATGCGAGGATACTTGTTACTTCCATATATTCTCTTCTACTGCTGCAGGATGGAGGTGGCCAGAAGCGTAGTCTTCGATTGGATTAGCTATCCCCCTCTTATTCTGGCATTCTGCAGTTTAACCCACATATATTATCCCTTTACACTGATACCATTGCATATGTAGTATAGATCCTTGCTTGCGAGTACTTTGGATGAGTACTCACGGTTGCTTTGCTCCCCCTTTTCCCCTTTCCGTTCCTTCTTCTCGGATGATGCAACCAGATCGGTGGAGTCTAGGACCCAGATGAACCCGATGATGTTTCTACGTGGAGTTCGGCTTCGAGGACTAGTTAGGAGGTCCCAGGCAGGAGGCCTTGCCTTTTCGATCGTTGTTAATTTTGTGCTAGCCTTCTTAAGGAAAACTTGTTTAACTTATGTCCGTACTCAAATATTGTTGCTTCCGCTGACTCTTGTGTTTTCGAGCTTATGTATTCGAGCCCTCGAGGCCCCTGGCTTGTAATATAAAGCTTGTATTATTTTAATTTGTGTCTAGAGTTGTGTTGTGATATCTTCCAGTGAGTCCCTGATCTTGGTCGTACACATTTGCGTGCATGATTAGTGTACGGTCAAATCGGGGGCGTCACATATACCTCCTGAGCTTGATATGTGGGACTTTTGTCCCATTAAATTTAGCCCTTTTGATTACTTTTTCTTACCATAAAGAAAACTTGCTGCTGAACGTAGGGAATATGAGATGAGTTTTCGCGATATATCCTATCATTATGGCAATACCTAGATCTATCCTTGTATCGTGCCTAGCTAGGGGCGTTAAACGATAGCGCTTGTTGGGAGGCAACCCAAATTTATTTTCTTTGTTTTTGCTTCTGTTTAGGAATAAATATTGCATCTAGCTTCTATTTAGATGTGGTTTTGTGTTTTAATTAGTGTTTGTGCCAAGTAGAACCTTTGGGAAGACTTGTGTGAAGTTTATATGATCTTGCTGTAAAAAACAGAAACGTTAGCACTCACTAGAATAGTCACCAGATTTTACTGGAGAGTGCTATTTAGTTGACTATTTATGCAGATGATTAATAGACAAATTCCTCACGTTTACAAATTTATTTCAATTTTTTGGAGTTACAGAAGTATGCGAAAGTTACGGATTACTACAGACTATTGTTTTTTGGATAGATTCTGTTTTTCGTGTGTTGCTTGCTTATTTTGATGAATCTATGAGTAGTATTGGAGGATATGAATCATAGAGAAGTTGGAATGTAGTAGGTTTAATACCAATATAAACAAAGAATGAGTTCATTACAGTATCTTTGAGTGGTGGTTTGTTTTCTTATACTAACGGAGCTCACGAGATTTTTGGCTAAGTTTTCTGTTGTGAAGTTTTCAAGTTTTGAGTATGGCTTTGATGGACTATGGAACAAAGAGTGGCAAGAGCCTAAGCTTGGGGATGCCCAAGGCACCCCAAGGTAAAATTCAAGGACAACCAAAAGCCTAAGCTTTGGGATGCCCCGGGAAGGCATCCCCTCTTTCGTCTTCATCTATATGTAACTATACTCGTGACTATATTTTTATTCACCACATGATATGTGTTTTACTTGGAGCGTCATGCATGATTTGAGTCTTTGCTTGTTAGTTTGCCACAATCATCCTTGTTGGACACACCTTTTTGAGAGAGAAATATGGCCTAGAATTTGTTAGAACACTCTATGTGCTTCACTTATATCTTTTGAGCTAAATAGTTTTGCTCTAGTGCTTCACTTGTATCTTTTAGAGCACGGTGGTGATTTTATTTTGTAGAAATTGTTGATCTCTCATGCTTCACTTATATCCTTTTGAGAGTATTTTAGAACAGCATGGTAATGTGCTTTGTTTATAAAACTAGTCCTAATATGATAGGCATCCAAGATGAATGTAGTAAAAACTTTCATACAAAGTGCATTAAATATGATGAGAAGTTTGATACTTGATGATTGTTTTGAGATATGAGGATAGTGATATTAGAGTCATGCTAGTGGAGTTATTATGAAATTGAGAAATACTTGTGTTAAAGTTTGTGATTCCCGTATCATGCACGTATGGTGAACCGCTATGTGACGAAGTTAGAGCATGAGGTATTTGTAAAGTGTCATCCTTTGTGTGGAGGTCGGGGGCGCGCGATGGTTAAATCCTACCAACCTCCCCCCTAGGAGCATGCGTTGATTGCTTTGTTTTGATGACTCGTAATTTTTTGCAAAAAGTATATGAGTTCTTTGTGACTAATGTTGAGTCCATGGATTATACGCACTCTCACCCTTCCACCATTGCTAGCCTCTCTTGTACCGCGCAACTTTCGCCGGTACCATACACCCACTATATACCTTCCTCAAAACAGCCACCATATACCTTCCTCAAAACAGCCACCATACCTACCTGTCATGGCATTTCCATAGCCATTCCGAGATATATTGCCATGCAACTTTCCACCGTTCCGTTCATATGACACGCTTCATATTGTCATATTGCCATGCATGATCATGTAGTTGACATCGTATTTGTGGCAAAGCCACCATGCATAATTTTTCATACATGTCACTCTTGATTCATTGCACATCCCAGTACACTGCCAGAGGCATTCATATAGAGTCATACTTTGTTCTAGTGTCGAGTTGTAATACGGAGTTGTAAATCAATATAAGTGTGATGATCATCATTATTAGAGCATTGTCCGAAAAAAGAAAAAAAAAGAAAAAAAAAGAAGGAAAGGCCAAGAAAAAGAAAGGCCCCAAAAAAAGGGACAATGCTACTATCTTTTTTTCCACACTTGTGCTTCAAAGTAGCACCATGTTCTTCATGATAGAGAGTCTCATGTTTAGTCACTTTCATATACTGGTGGGAATTTTCATTATAGAACTTGGCTTGTATATTCCAATGACGGGCTTCCTCAAATGCCCTAGGTCTTCGTGAGCAAGCAAGTTGGATGCACACCCACTTAGTTTCTTTTGTTGAGCTTTCATACATTTATAGCTCTAGGCCATCTATTGCATAGCAATCCCTACTCACTCGCATTGATATCTATTGATGGGCATCTCCATAGCCCGTTGATACGCCTAGTCGATGTGAGACTATCTCCCTCCTTTTTGTCTTCTCCACAACCACCACTCTATTCCACCCATAATGCTATATCCATGGCTCACGCTCATGTATTGCGTGAAAGTTGAAAGGTTTGAAAAAAATGAGTATGAAAACAATTGCTTGGCTGAAACCGAGGTTGTGCATGATATGAATATTTTGTGTGATGAAGAGGGAGCATAGCCAGACTATATGATTTTGTAGGGATAACTTTCTTTGGCCATGTTATTTTGAGAAGACATGATTGCTTTGTTAGTATGCTTGAAGTATTATTATTTCTTATGTCAATATAGACTTTTGTCTTGAATCTTTCGGATCTGAACATTCATGGCACAATAAAGATATTTACATTAAAAATTATGTTGGTTAGCATTCCACATCAAAAATTCTGTTTTTATCATTTACCTACTCGAGGACGAGCAGGAATTAAGCTTGGGGATGCTTGATACGTCTCCAACGTATCTATAATTTTTTATTGCTCCATGCTATTATATATGATGTTTTGGATGTTTAATGGGCTTTATTATACACTTTTATATTATGTTTGGGACTAACCTATTAACCCAAAGGCCCAGTCCAGATTGTTGTTTTTCTGCCTATTTCAGGGTTTCGCAGAAAAGGAATATCAAACGGAGTCCAAATGGAATGAAACCTTCGGGAGAGTTATTTTTGGAACGATATCTTCACGAGAGACTTGAGAACCAAGGCAGAGGGGACACGTGGTGCCCACGAGGGTCCAGGGCGCGCCCCCTCCCCCTAGGCGCGCCCCCACCCTCGTGGGCCCCACATTGCTCCACCGACGTACTCCTTCCTCCTATATATACCTATGTAACCTGAAAACATCGAAGCAACAGAGAAAACCCTAATTCCACCGCCGCAACCTTCTGTTCTTGTGAGATCCCATCTTGGGGCCTGTTCCGGAGCTCCGCCGGAGGGGGGGATCTTCCACGGAGTGCTTCTACATCATCACCATTGCCTCACCATGAGTTGTGAGTAGTTTACCATAGACCTTCGGGTCCATAGTTAGTACCTAGATGGCTTCTTCTCTCTTTTTGGATCTCAATACCAAGTTCTCCTTGGTCTTTGAGGAGATCTATTCGATGTAATCTTTTTGCGGTGTGTTTGTCGAGATCCGATGAATTGTGTGTTTATGATCAAGATTATCTATGAGAAATATTTGGTTCTTTTCTGAATTCTTCTATGTATGATTATAATATCCTTGCTAGTCTGTACCAATTATCGGTTTGGTTTGGCCTACTAGATCTATAGTTCTTGCAATGGGAGAAGTGCTTGGCTTTGGGTTCAATCTTGCGGTGTCCTTTCCTAGTGACAGCAGGGGCAGCAAGGCATGTATTGTATTGTTGCCATCGAGGATAAAAAGATGGGGTTTATATCATATTGCTTGAGTTTATCCCTCTACATCATATTGTGACGCCCGAAGACCGACGTCCCAGAAGATTCCAGAGATTCCAGATGTTCCGGGTTCCCCCGTGTGTTTCTTTTGCGCTTGTGTTATTTATTTTTGGCATTGCATCATGTCATCATGCCATCATGTCAAATTTATTTTTGCATCTCAACTTAAATAAATCGTGTGGACCTTCGGTCCATTTAAATTGAGGGAAGGATGACTTCTCTTTATAACATATCCTCCTGGTATTATGGAGCTATTATAAATAATTATTCCATTTGTTTGGAATTAACCGCAACACACTTGCATATATTCTCCATGCCTCTTAATTCAAGTTCCACCGTCAGACCTCCCTATAATTCTTTTTCCTTTCATCGAGGATCCTCCAAAAACCTCATCATTTTGGACACTTCCGAAACCATGTCATAGTTCAATTCATTTGAATTAAATTCAAATATGTTTGAATTATTTTTTTCGTTCATGCCTTTTTCTATTTTCTCGGACCATGCTCATTTTATGATGCCCGAGAAAAATACTCCCATGTGCTAACTTTTGCCCTAACCCCCTCCTCATTTTTATTCTCTTCTCTCTTTTTGGTCTCTGTTAAAAAAACCAGATAAGGGAGAGCCCAGCCGCAGCCTTCTCCAGCAGCGCACCGGCCCATCCCTCCTTTTGGCCCAAGCCTCCTCAGCCTCCCCTCCCAGCCTCCAGGCCTCAAGGCCCATCTCCCTCTTGGCCCAACTCCAGGCGGCCAAACCCTAGCGCTCAGCCCCGCATCCCGTCGCTCCTTCCTCGACCCCCAGCAGCGCCGCAACCCCCTCGCTCCTCCAGCCCGATTCCCTCGCCTCCCTTCGATCTCTCTGCCCGAGCCCTCATCCCCTTCGAGGCCGAGCCCCTCGCCTCTCCTCGTCGCAAGCGCCAAGGCCGCGACCTCGTGCCTCCAGTCCCCTCCAGCGCCGGCCCCGAGCCTCCCCATCCCGCTCCCTCCTCCAGCGCCCCGGCCCTCTGGCCTCCCTCCGTCCTTGCCGCCCCAAGCGCGCCTCCCTCCGAGCGTCCAGAACCGCATTGCCAAGGCAGCGCCGATGCCGCGCCGCTGCATCTCCCTCCGGCCTCCTCGTCCTCAAGCCGTGGTCAGAGCCACCGCTCCCTCCGCCCGGAGCCGCCTCCCTGGCCTCCTCCCGTACACCGGTCCCCCCTTCGCCTCCTCCAGCGGCAGGGCCGCGCCGTCCGCGACATGGTCGCCCGACCCCATCTCCAGCGACCAGCAGCACCGCGCCTCCCCGAGCTGGCCTCGTCCTCCGCAGCTCCCTGCTGACCTCGGCAGCAGCCGTCCTCCGCTCGCCGAGACCCCGTCTCCTTGCCTCTGGACCTCCGACGCCAGGGCCTCAGCCGCCGCCTCGCCATCTCCTGCGCGCGGGTCGGCCAGGAGCCCGAGCCCTCGACCAGCACCTCCGTCCCAGGAGCCCAAGCCCTCGAGCAGCACCTCCGTCGCAGGACCAGCAGCCCCGAGCAGCCTCTGCGTCTCTCCTCCTTGTCGTGACCGTGACCGAGACTGCTATGTTTTGTTTGTGTTGCTATTGTTTTTTTCGTCAAGTGCACCGCAGGCAAGAACGGTCTCCGAACGTCAAGTACATCTACGGCCCCGAACGCCTACGAAACACGACCAAGTACCACGATGACCCGAGCGGCTACGAAACGTGTACGATTACACGTGTGATGCGCCAAGTACAACTACCGTCGCTCGACGATCCGTCAAGTACCTCTTCGGAAACGTGAACGACTACTTCCCTCTACGAACGTGTACCCCGACTCCCGAGATGCGCGCGGCTACCATCAGGGTGTCGGCACGCCGGGAGGTCTTGCTGGACTTGTTTTACCATTGTCGAAATGTCTTGTGCTACCGGGATGCCGAGCCTGATCGGATTTCCCTAAGATAAGGAGTGATGATATTATATTTATCACTTCAGCTAATCGTGAGAGCTTGTGATAGACTAAGTTGGGACACCCCTGTAGGGTTATGATCTTTCGAAAGCCGTGCCCGCGGTTATGTGGCAGATTGGAATTTGTTAATGTTTGGTTGTAGAAAACTTGACACAGGATCCGAAGTAAAACACACAACTGTGTGAGTAACCGTGACTGTCTCTTTTCACTTTGAGAAGAGAACACGGTGGGGTTATGTTTGACTCTTATGTAGTTCAGGATATTTAGCGATCACTACTTTTGCGACCGTTTGCGTAGATGCTCATCTTATTGTGGTACTCGTAAGTTAGCCACCATATTATGCTTAGCCGCTGCTGCAACCTCCCCACTTTACCTCTTCCTACCCACAAAGCTTTGCTAGTCTTGTTACCCATGGTTATGGGATTGCTGAGTCCTCGTGGCTCACAGATACTACAACACCAGATGCAGGTTCAGCCGAGATGAAGCATGAGTTGGATCAGTACTTCACTAGGAGCTCGATGAAGAGTTTGGCCGTATGCTTGTGACGTTTCGACGATCAGTAGTGGTTTCTACTAGGATTCGATCCTGACCTGTGGCTTTATGTTGTTTTGGTATCTTTCTTTTGGTTCTTCACCCGTAGTCGGGTTGTGATGTTTTGAATGATGTTTTGCTTATGTAATGTATTGTGTGAAGTGGCGAGTGTAAGCCAACTATCTTCTTTTGCAATTTAATCCCTCTTTTACATGAGTCGTGCAAAGATACCAAACTTGAGATCATTCTAGGATGGGCTTATACCTTTAAGTCGTGCCTCGACACGTAGGAGGTATAGTCCCATCCTGGGCATTACAAGTTGGTATTCAGAGCTTTCTCCGACCTAGAAGCCCCCACTGATTGATCGAATCGTTGACGGTTGAGTCTAGGCACACACTAAAAATGTTTTGAGTCCTATATATATATATATATCGGAGAGTAGGATTTCTTTTGCTCCTCATCCCTTTTCACTCTGGTGAGGACTCCTGACGATTACTCTTATCTCTTCTACTTTCAAAAATTGCACCAAAATTTTTTTAGGATCTCGCGAGTATAGTTTGGATTGTTTCGATGTCTTTGTGACGAGAACATTGTTCTCGATGCCTCCTGTCATTAGGGGTTGTGGCAGTGCCCCGGGGAGTTAAGCTCCGAGGTGTTGTCGTCACAAATCCATCGCGGCAGTACTAGAATACTTAAGACGGCCGACATCGAAAACTCTCCTATGCGGTTAGTGGCAAGATAACCCCGACATCACCCAGTACTGGGGAGGTAGTTCGGGAGTATTGCCATAGCTTGTATAGTGGATGCGTTCGAAGGTCCGAGGTAAACGGTTTCCGAGAACAACTGGTTATGTGTTGAAGGATGGATACAGCTGGATGTAGGTTTAGAGTTGAGTGCGCGGTGCTTCCCCTGTATCCCCAACACCTGATTGCATAACTGGAAACTTTCGGAAATTAATACGTGGGTTCATCCAGTAGTTCTAGGCATTCTTCCAACGGATGCTCGATATGAAGTTCGGGGTTCTACATTGAGTGAAGTGGTTTTATGGACTTGTTCCGATCGGGAGTTGCATCTTAGAGGGTCCTTGG
This sequence comes from Secale cereale, assembly GCA_902687465.1. Taxonomy (NCBI): domain Eukaryota; kingdom Viridiplantae; phylum Streptophyta; class Magnoliopsida; order Poales; family Poaceae; genus Secale; species Secale cereale. The sequence continues at coordinate 518,508,899 of LR738709.1, forward strand.
CTATGCTGATCCGGGGATTGAAAAACCCTTTTGTAACACGTTCCATGAGCTTTCAGCACGAAGATGTCGAACGAAGCTTCTATCTTGTATTTGTTCTTCTGATCCTTGTTGCTTTTATTTATCTTTTATTCTTCCAAGTCTCTTCTCGTCAAGTTGATGTACCTGCGGAATTCATTCGTTCAATTCTCTGTTCGGATGATATTGTGAAGATCATGTTGCATATCTATCCTTTGTTTTGTTTTGATTCTGGTATTCGAGTTGCTTCGATGTCAAGTGTTGATTCCATACCTTCCTAATCGGTGTTCTCATATTTCTATGGGAGTGCTGATTCTTCTTGATCATCAAGATTCTTATGTTAATCCTTTTCAACCGGTGTCCATTTTGTTCGTCCCAAGATGTCTTTGTTTTCCCCACCCTCCCACCCTTCTTCTTCTTGGAGCCAGAAATTCTCAAATGAAGTATCCATTTTATTCATGTGATATTTCTTCATTCTTTTCCTTCAATGTTCTTATCCGGTGATTTATCGTGAAGATGCTCAAGAGCTTCAAGTTCATCATTCTTTTGTTCTCAATTCTGCCGGTGGATGTAATTCAAGATTTCCTTGTTGATCTTATCCTTTTCCTCTTTTCATAATGCTATCTTATCCCGGTGCACCAATTAATCATTCTCCTCTTGCTATTCATATCCGGAGTGCTGTAGATTCATAATTCCATTCTTAATCCGTTCAATTTATTTTGACCATTGTTATCTTATTCAAGCCATTTAATTCAACCGGTGCAATATCTCTTAAGCAATCTTTCCCAATGGTGATTTCTTTTGACTGGGCCCTAACCCACAGGTCTTTCCAGGATCTTACCTGACTCTTCTATTTTCTGGAGTTATACTCAAATTCTCTTTAAAGTGTGACGTAAGAATGATTTCCATCAGTCACATGCCTTCTCCAAGATTGTTTCCAATTATTTCCATCTTTAGCTCCACCTTCCTCTTGTCATTCGTCCGGAGTATCTCGAAATTCTTATGGCATTTCTCGTCTTCATTCTCAACATTTGGAGACCGGAGAAGTGTTTCTCTTAAATCTTGGCCCGTTCTCTCAAGTTTCTTCATGAATTCTTTCCATTGTGATCCTCCGAAGGCCATCATTTCAGAATATTTCTTCGTTCTCAGTTTTCAACTTCGTCCTCCAAATATTCTTCATTGATGTCTCTTCGTTCGTCTCCTTATTCTTACGGTGGTTCTTTCAAGTTTACCCTTCCGTTGTTATCGTTTTAATTCATTTGTTCTTTTCATAATCCTACCGGTGGTTCGTTGAAGATTTACCCAAGTTTGTGCGAGATCTCTCTTTAATTCTTTCCAACGAGAATAAGTAGGATGCCAAATCCTTTGGTTGTCATCAATTTAAATTGGCGAAGGATATGCATAACATAAATCTTATTCTAGTTTCTCCCAAGAGGTTAATCCCTTCCTTCGGAGTTTGTTCGGAAGGAATATATCCTTGGGTCTAAGTTGTTCATCTTGTTTTCCGGAGCTCCAAGTTATTTCAATTATATCATTTCAAAGCTCCATCTAATTCATCGCAGGCCTTGAATCTTATTCTTTTCATCTTTCACTTCTCATGCTTTCATTACCGGAGTTTTCATGGTGGTTTATCAAGATTTAATTCATCCTCGAAGTCTTCATCAAGATTCTTGTTGGAGCTCAAGCATTCTTTATCATGTTTTCCAATTGCAATTCTTTCTACCTTATCTTTTCAGATGGTGTTATGTCATTCTTGACAATGTGTTCATGTTTCATGATTCATGAGTTATCAAGAATGAGATATTTAAACCCATCGTTTTCTTTGTTCAGGAGATCTTTCCAACCATTCAATTTGTTTGTTGGAGTAATCTTGGGTTGTATTTCACCTAAAAGCTTTCCCTAAGGATTGTTGCAATTATGGTGCTTATAAATGACCCAAGTTCTTCATTTATCATTCCCGTGAAATAAGTTTTTCGTCTCCTTGTTGATCTCAATCCAATCAAATATTTCCGTTAGTGGCTGGTTGTCACCTTACAATTTTGAGATGTTTTCCATAAGCCCACATCAAGCTTATTCGTTTTCGTTGTTGATTTCCAACAACTCCGTCAGCCCTTCCTCGTAAGGATGCTATTTCAAATTCAATTTTGAGAGAGGTTGTCATACTTTTCTCCGTTCATTTCTTTCATTGAACTATATTCTATTCTTTCATTCCGGAGGCATTTTTATATTGCTCTCTCCAAACCGTCATATCGTTTATCGAGATCATGTTTTTTCCCTTGCTTATCATTTAACCGGAGTATTGTATTCTCCATTCTAATTCTCTCATCTTATCAAGTTTTGTCTATCTTTTTACCGGAGTGCTGTCTGAATCCTTCTTACCCCTTCTGCCATTCTTACAATTGTTTCGGAGGCAATGTGTTGTTGATTTCATCAAGTATCATCTCATCTCCTCAAGTTCTTGTTAATTCCTTCCATTTTCAGACGGAGTGCTGTCCAAATTCTGTCATTCTTTTTCCTTGGCTATACCATTGCGGTTTCATATTCTTTTGGTTCGTAAGCTCTTTATTCATGTCTTTAAACCTATAAGGTTCTCATAATGTTCCTTGTTCCTCTTTTCTAACAGAGTGCTCTTAACTTCGTTCATCTCCGTTGTATTCCTCTTTCATCTTGTTTAACCTCTCAAGGTTCCTTGGTTTCACTCGTCTGTCAAAGAAGCAACTTTGTTTTACCTCTTCCTCTTCCGTTTTTACCCGGTGATATCTCTAGGATCTCGGGTCGAGATCCTCTGTTAGTGTGGGAGAGTTGTGACGCCCGAAGACCGACGTCCCAGAAGATTCCAGAGATTCCAGATGTTCCAGGTTCCCCCGTGTGTTTCTTTTGCGCTTGTGTTATTTATTTTTTGCATTGCATCATGTCATCATGCCATCATGTCATATTTATTTTTGCATCTCAACTTAAATAAATCGTGTGGACCTTCGGTCCATTTAAATCGAGGGAAGGATGACTTCTCTTTATAACATATCCTCCTGGTATTATGGAGCTATTATAAATAATTATTCCATTTGTTTGGAATTAACCGCAACACACTTGCATATATTCTCCATGCCTCTTAATTCAAGTTCCACCGTCAGACCTCCCTATAATTCTTTTTCCTTTCATCGAGGTTCCTCCAAAAACCTCATCATTTTGGACACTTCCGAAACCATGTCATAGTTCAATTCATTTGAATTAAATTCAAATATGTTTGAATTATTTTTTTCGTTCATGCCTTTTTCTATTTTCTCGGACCGTGCTCATTTTATGATGCCCGAGAAAAATACTCCCATGTGCTAACTTTTGCCCTAACCCCCTCCTCATTTTTATTCTCTTCTCTCTTTTTGGTTTCTGTTAAAAAAACAGATAAGGGAGAGCCCAGCCGCAGCCTTCTCCAGCAGCGCACCGGCCCATCCCTCCTTTTGGCCCAAGCCTCCTCAGCCTCCCCTCCCAGCCTCCAGGCCTCAAGGCCCATCTCCCTCTTGGCCCAACTCCAGGCGGCCAAACCCTAGCGCTCAGCCCCGCATCCCGTCGCTCCTTCCTCGACCCCCAGCAGCGCCGCAACCCCCTCGCTCCTCCAGCCCGATTCCCTCGCCTCCCTTCGATCTCTCTGCCCGAGCCCTCATCCCCTTCGAGGCCGAGCCCCTCGCCTCTCCTCCTCGCAAGCGCCAAGGCCGCGACCTCGTGCCTCCAGTCCCCTCCAGCGCCGGCCCCGAGCCTCCCCATCCCGCTCCCTCCTCCAGCGCCCCGGCCCTTTGGCCTCCCTCCGTCCTTGCCGCCCCGAGCGCGCCTCCCTCCGGGCATCCAGAACCGCATCGCCAAGGCAACGCCGATGCCTTGTCGCTGCATCTCCCTCCGGCCTCCTCGTCCTCAAGCCGTGGCCAGAGCCACCGCTCCCTCCGCCCGGAGCCGCCTCCCTGGCCTCCTCCCGTACACCG
>LR738709.1:518512933-518524547 GCA_902687465.1 Secale cereale
TCGCCTCCTCCAGCGGCCAGGGCCGCGCCGTCCGCGCCATGGTCGCCCGACCCCATCTCCAGCGACCAGCAGCACCGCGCCTCCCCGAGCTGGCCACGTCCTCTGCAGCTCCCTGCTGACCTCGGCAGCAGCCGTCCTCCGCTCGCCGAGACCCCGTCTCCTCGCCTCTGGACCTCCGACGCCAGGGCCTCAGCCTCCGCCTCGCCATCTCCTGCGCGCGGGCCGGCCAGGAGCCCGAGCCCTCGAGCAGCACCTCCGTCCCAGGAGCCCGAGCCCTCGAGCAGCAGCTCCGTCGCAGGACCAGCAGCCCCGAGCAGCCTCCGCGTCTCTCCTCCTTGTCGTGACCGTGACCGAGACTGCTATGTTTTGTTTGTGTTGCTGTTGTTTTTTTCGTCAAGTGCACCGCAGGCAAGACTGGTCTCCGAACGTCAAGTACATCTACGGCCCCGAACGCCTATGAACCACGACCAAGTACCACGACGACCCGAGCGGCTACGAAACGTGTACGACTACATGTGTGATGCGCCAAGTACAACTACCGTCGCTCGACGATCCGTCAAGTACCTCTTAGGAAACGTGAACGACTACTTCCCTCTACGAACGTGTACCCCGACTCCCGAGAACGACTCCTTGCTCTACGATCTCGAACCGCCCCGAAACGAGTGTTTCGAAGGTATAACCCCGAGACGATGACCCGTGACATGCTTGTGTTGTATGAGATGTTTGCCCTTGTGTGCATCGTGCCCGTTTCGTCCGTTCTCATGTTCCTCGGTTGCCTCGTCGCCGACTCGTGGGAACCTGGTGACGGGAACACCCCACCTTCCATTTCGTTTGACTCGCTCACGCCATCTTTCCTTTTGCACCGGACTCTCAACGAGTTACCGGAACCGATATGTTGTCGTGGCATCATTTTCGGAATCGTTGCCGTGGCACCCTTTCCTTCCACCACGGTGACAAATGCTTCTTATCTCTTCATGTTAATGTTAACTAAATTGCATAAAACTTGATCATGTCATCCGCATCATGTTAACAATATTATATGTGTGTTTTGTTGTTTGCTATAATTACTAAACATGCTCATGGGGATTTTCCGGATATGTTGTTGTTATTTTCCGGCCTCAATTAAAATGTCTAAATAGTTAGTTTACTTAAGCTTCACCTCTTGCCATGTTAAAAAAACATCTAATCTTGCCTTGTAAATAAACGAGAGTCAACTAAATAAATAAATGTGGTGTTTCGTCAATATGCAACTCGTTGCATATTGAGCTCCACTTAACTTGTAGTTTTGTTTGTGCACTTTGCCATGCCATGCATATTTAAACCGGACATGCATCATACTTGGATGTGCATCGTATGCCATGTTTATGCTTGTGTGTTTACCGTGTTGTTTGCTTCTTTCCGGTTGCTTCTCTTGTTAGCTTCGGTTTCGTTCCGGAGTTGTGAGGATTCGCTCGACTTGTTGCTCCGTCTACTTCATGGATCCGTTATTCTCCCTTGTGGAATCTCAGGCAAGATGATCATACCCTTGGATACCTTTACTACCATTGCCATGCATAGTTCTCTCGATGCTATCGTTACATGTCGTGCTACCCATTTTTTTATGTCAGCCTCTCCTTGTTGCCATGAAGCCTCTAACCTTTGACACCTTCCTAGCAAAACCACTGTTTGGCTATGTTACCCGCTTGCTCAGCCCCTCTTATAGTGTTGTTAGTTGCAGGTGAAGATGAAGTTCGTTCCAGGAGGGAACTTGTTGTTGGAATTTCACAATATCTATAATTATTATTAACACACCTATATATTGGGCATGGGTGGAAGGCTTGGCCTTTTGCTCAGTGTTTTGTTCCACTCATGCCACCTTAGGCGCCGATAAACCGGCATTATGTTCCTTGATTTTGCGTTCCTTACACGATGGGTGGATGGGGACCCCTTGACAGTTCGACTTTGAATAAAACTCCTCCAGCAAGGCCCAACATTGGTTTTTAATTTGCCTCATAATAACAACTTAATTAAATAATTAAATTTGCATAGGGGGTCGCGTCCCCGAGGATTCTTAATTCTACATAGCAGGGGGAGCCAGTGCTGATGGTGTTGGTCCCAAACTAGAGCCACTTGCGGTAACACCCAGTTATCTGGGGTCTTCGGTTACCGTACGTAGCGCTCATCCGGACGTGGCCTGAGACGAGATGCGCGCGGCTACCATCAGGGTGTCGGCACGCCGGGAGGTCTTGCTGGACTTGTTTTACCATTGTCGAAATGTCTTGTGCTACCGGGATGCCGAGCCTGATCGGATTTCCCTAAGATAAGGAGTGATGATATTATATTTAGCACTTCAGCTAATCGTGAGAGCTTGTGATGGGCTAAGTTGGGACACCCCTGCAGGGTTATGATCTTTCGAAAGTCGTGCCCGCGGTTATGTGGCAGATTGGAATTTGTTAATGTCCGGTTGTAGAAAGCTTGACAGAGGATCCGAAGTAAAACACACAACTGTGTGAGTAACCGTGACTGTCTCTTTTCACTTTGAGAAGAGAACACGGTAGGGTTATGTTTGACTCGTATGTAGTTCAGGATCTTTAGCGATCACTACTTTTGCGACCGTTTGCATAGATGCTCATCTTATTCTGGTACTCGTAAGTTAGCCACCATATTATGCTTAGCCGCTGCTGCAACCTCCCCACTTTACCTCTTCCTACCCACAAAGCTTTACTAGTCTTGTTACCCATGGTTATGGGATTGCTGAGTCCTCGTGGCTCACAGATACTACAACACCAGATGCAGGTTCAGCCGAGATGAAGCAGGAGTTGGATCAGTACTTCACTGGGAGCTCGATGAAGAGTTTTGCCGTATGCTTGTGACGTTTCGACGATCAGTAGTGGTTTCTACTAGGATTCGATCCTGACCTGTGGCTTTATGTTGTTTTGGTATCTTTCTTTTGGTTCTTCACCCGTAGTCAGGTTGTGATGTTTTGAATGATGTTTTGCTTATGTAATGTATTGTGTGAAGTGGCGAGTGTAAGCCAACTATCTTCTTTTGCAATTTAATCCCTCTTTTACATGAGTCGTGCAAAGATACCAAACTTGAGATCATTCTAGGATGGGCTTATACCTTTAGGTCGTGCCTCGACACGTAGGAGGTATAGTCCCATCCTGGGCATTACAAGTTGGTATTCAGAGCCTTCTCCGACCTAGAAGCCCCCACTGATTGATCGAATCGTTGACGGTTGAGTCTAGGCACACACTGAAAATGTTTTGAGTCCTATATATATATATATATATATATATATATCGGAGAGTAGGATTTCTTTTGCTCCTCATCCCTTTTCACTCTGGTGAGGACTCCTGACGATTACTCTTATCTCTTCTACTTTCAAAAATTGCACCAAATTTTTTTTAGGATCTCGCGAGTATTGTTTGGATTGTTTCGATGTCTTTGTGACGAGAACATTGTTCTCGATGCCTCCTGTCATTAGGGGTTGTGGCAGTGTCCCGGGGAGTTGAGCTCAGAGGTGTTGTCGTCACAAATCCGTCGTGGCAGTACTAGAATACTTAAGACGGCCGACATCGAAAACTCTCCTATGCAGTTATTGGCAAGATAACCCCGACATCACCCAGTACTGGGGAGGTAGTTCGGGAGTATTGCCATAGCTTGTATAGTGGATGCGTTTCGAAGGTCCGAGGTAAACGGTTTCCGAGAACAACTGGTTATGTGTTGAAGGATGGATACAGCTGGATGTAGGTTTAGAGTTGAGTGCGCGGTGCTTCCCCTGTATCCCCAACACCTGATTGCATAACTGGAAACTTTCGGAAATTAATAGGTGGGTTCATCCAGTAGTTCTAGGCATTCTTCCAACGGATGCTCGATATGAAGTTCGCGGTTCTACATTGAGTGAAGTGGTTTTATGGACTTGTTCCGATCGGGAGTTGCATATTAAAGGGTCCTTGGCTATGCTGATCCGGGGATTGTAAAACCCTTTTGTAACACATTCCATGAGCTTTCAGCACGAAGATGTCGAACGAAGCTTCTATCTTGTATTTGTTCTTCTGATCCTTGTTGCTTTTATTTATCTTTTGTTCTTCCAAGTCTCTTCTCATCAAGTTGATGTACTTGCGGAATTCATTCGTTCAATTCTCTGTTCGGATGATATTGTGAAGATCATGTTGCATATCTATCCTTTGTTTTGTTTTGATTCTGGTATTCGAGTTGCTTCGATGTCAAGTGTTGATTCCATACCTTCCAAATCGGTGTTCTCATATTTCTATGGGAGTGCTGATTCTTCTTGATCATCAAGATTCTTATGTTAATCCTTTTCAACCGGTGTCCATTTTGTTCGTCCCAAGATGTCTTTGTTTTCCCCACCCTCCCACCCTTCTTCTTCTTGGAGCCAGAAATTCTCAAATGAAGTATCCATTTTATTCATGTGATATTTCTTCATTCTTTTCCTTCAATGTTCTTATCCGGTGATTTATCGTGAAGATGCTCAAGAGCTTCAAGTTCATCATTCTTTTGTTCTCAATTCTGCCGGTGGATGTAATTCAAGATTTCCTTGTTGATCTTATCCTTTTCCTCTTTTCACAATGATATCTTATTCCGGTGCACCAATTAATCATTCTCCTCTTGCTATTCATATCCGGAGTGCTGTAGATTCATAATTCCATTCTTAATCCGTTCAAATTATTTTGACCATTGTTATCTTATTCAAGCCATTTAATTCAACCGGTGCAATATCTCTTAAGCAATCTTTCCCAACGGTGATTTCTTTTGACTGGGCCCTAACCCACAGGTCTTTCCAGGATCTTACCTGACTCTTCTATTTTCTGGAGTTATACTCAAATTCTCTTTAAAGTGTGACGTAAGAATGATTTCCATCAGTCACATGCCTTCTCCAAGATTGTTTCCAATTATTTCCATCTTTAGCTCCACCTTCCTCTTGTCATTCGTCCGGAGTATCTCGAAATTCTTATGGCATTTCTCGTCTTCATTCTCAACATTTGGAGACCGGAGAAGTGTTTCTCTTAAATCTTGGCCCGTTCTCTCAAGTTTCTTCATGAATTCTTTCCATTGTGATCCTCCGAAGGCCATCATTTCAGAATATTTCTTCGTTCTCAGTTTTCAACTTCGTCCTCCAAATATTCTTCATTGATGTCTCTTCGTTCGTCTCCTTATTCTTACGGTGGTTCTTTCAAGTTTACCCTTCTGTTGTTATCGTTTTAATTCATTTGTTCTTTTCATAATCCTACCGGTGGTTCGTTGAAGATTTACCCAAGTTTGTGCGAGATCTCTCTTTAATTCTTTCCAACGAGAATAAGTAGGATGCCAAATCCTTTGGTTGTCATCAATTTAAATTGGCGAAGGATATGCATAACATAAATCTTATTCTAGTTTCTCCCAAGAGGTTAATCCCTTCCTTCGGAGTTTGTTCAGAAGGAATATATCCTTGGGTCTAAGTTGTTCATCTTGTTTTCCGGAGCTCCAAGTTATTTCAATTATATCATTTCAAAGCTCCATCTAATTCATCGCAGGCCTTGAATCTTATTCTTTTCATCTTTCACTTCTCATGCTTTCATTACCGGAGTTTTCATGGTGGTTCATCAAGATTTAATTCATCCTCGAAGTCTTCATCAAGATTCTTGTTGGAGCTCAAGCATTCTTTATCATGTTTTCCAATTGCAATTCTTTCTACCTTATCTTTTCAGATGGTGTTATGTCATTCTTGACAATTCCTTCATGTTTCATGATTCATGAGTTATCAAGAATGAGATATTTAAACCCATCATTTTCTTTGTTCAGGAGATCTTTCCAACCATTCAATTTGTTTGTTGGAGTAATCTTGGGTTGTATTTCACCTAAAAGCTTTCCCTAAGGATTGTTGCAATTATGGTGCTTATAAATGACCCAAGTTCTTCATTTATCCTTCCGGTGAAATAAGTTTTTCGTCTCCTTGTTGATTCAATCCAATCAAATATTTCCGTTAGTGGCTGGTTGTCACCTCATAATTTTGAGATGTTTTCCATAAGCCCACATCAAGCTTATTCGTTTTCGTTGTTGATTTCCAACAACTCCGTCAACCCTTCCTCGTAAGGATGCTATTTCAAATTCAATTTTGAGAGAGGTTGTCATACTTTTCTCCGTTCATTTCATTCATTGAACTATATTCTATTCTTTCATTCCGGAGGCATTTTTATGTTGCTCTCTCCAAACCGTCATATCGTTTATCGAGATCATGTTTTTTCCCTTGCTTATCATTTAACCGGAGTATTGTATTCTCCATTCTAATTCTCTCATCTTATCAAGTTTTGTCTATCTTTTTACCGGAGTGCTGTCTGAATCCTTCTTACCCCTTCTGCCATTCTTTCAATTGTTTCGGAGGCAATGTGTTGTTGATTTCATCAAGTATCATCTCATCTCCTCAAGTTCTTGTTAATTCCTTCCATTTTCAGACGGAGTGCTGTCCAAATTCTGTCATTCTTTTTCCTTGGCTATACCATTGCGGTTTCATATTCTTTTGGTTCGTAAGCTCTTTATTCATGTCTTTCAACCTATAAGGTTCTCATAATGTTCCTTGTTCCTCTTTTCTAACGGAGTGCTCTTAACTTCGTTCATCTCTGTTGTATTCCTCTTTCATCTTGTTTAACCTCTCAAGGTTCCTTGGTTTCACTCGTCTGTCAAAGAAGCAACTTTGTTTTACCTCTTCCTCTTCCGTTTTTACCCGGTGATATCTCTAGGATCTCGGGTCGAGATCCTCTGTTAGTGTGGGAGAGTTGTGACGCCCGAAGACCAACGTCCCAGAAGATTCCAGAGATTCCAGATGTTCCGGGTTCCCTCGTGTGTTTCTTTTGCGCTTGTGTTATTTATTTTTTGCATTGCATCATGTCATCATGCCATCATGTCATATTTATTTTTGCATCTCAACTTAAATAAATCGTGTGGACCTTCGGTCCATTTAAATCGAGGGAAGGATGACTTCTCTTTATAACATATCCTCCTAGTATTATGGAGCTATTATAAATAATTATTCCATTTGTTTGGAATTAACCGCAACACACTTGCATATATTCTCCATGCCTCTTAATTCAAGTTCCACCGTCAGACCTCCCTATAATTCTTTTTCCTTTCATCGAGGTTCCTCCAAAAACCTCATCATTTTGGACACTTACGAAACCATGTCATAGTTCAATTCATTTGAATTAAATTCAAATATGTTTGAATTATTTTTTTCGTTCATGCCTTTTTCTATTTTCTCGGACCGTGCTCATTTTATGATGCCCGAGAAAAATACTCCCATGTGCTAACTTTTGCCCTAACCCCCTCCTCATTTTTATTCTCTTCTCTCTTTTTGGTTTCTGTTAAAAAAACCAGATAAGGGAGAGCCCAGCCGCAGCCTTCTCCAGCAGCGCACCGGCCCATCCCTCCTTTTGGCCCAAGCCTCCTCAGCCTCCCCTCCCAGCCTCCAGGCCTCAAGGCCCATCTCCCTCTTGGCCCAACTCCAGGCGGCCAAACCCTAGCGCTCAGCCCCGCATCCCGTCGCTCCTTCCTCGACCCCCAGCAGCGCCGCACCCCCCTCGCTCCTCCAGCCCGATTCCCTCGCCTCCCTTCGATCTCTCTGCCCGAGCCCTCATCCCCTTCGAGGCTGAGCCCCTTGCCTCTCCTCCTCGCAAGCGCCAAGGCCGCGACCTCGTGCCTCTAGTCCCCTCCAGCGCCGGACCCGAGCCTCCCCATCCCGCTCCCTCCTCCAGCGCCCCGGCCCTCTGGCCTCCCTCTGTCCTTGCCGCCCCGAGCGCGCCTCCCTTCGGGCGTCCAGAACCGCATCGCCAAGGCAGCGCCGATGCCGCGCCGCTGCATCTCCCTCCGGCCTCCTTGTCCTCAAGCCGTGGCCAGAGCCACCGCTCCCTCCGCCCGGAGCCGCCTCCCTGGCCTCCTACCGTACACCGGTCGCCCCTTCGCCTCCTCCAGCGGCCAGGGCCGCGCCGTCCGCGACATGGTCGCCCGACCCCATCTACAGCGACCAGCAGCACCGCGCCTCCCCGAGCTGGCCTCGTCCTCCGCAGCTCCCTGCTGACCTCGGCTGCAGTCGTCCTCCGCTCGCCAAGACCCCGTCTCCTCGCCTCTGGACCTCCGACGCCAGGGCCTCAGTCGCCGCCTCGCCATCTCCTGCGCGCGGGCCGGCCAGGAGCCCGAGCCCTCGAGCAGCACCTCCGTCCCAGGAGCCCGAGCCCTCGAGCAGCACCTCCGTCGCAGGACCAGCAGCCCCGAGCAGCGTCCGCGTCTCTCCTCCTTGTCGTGACCGTGACCGAGACTGCTATGTTTTGTTTGTGTTGCTGTTGTTTTTTTCGTCAAGTGCACCGCAGGCAAGACCGGTCTCCGAACGTCAAGTACATCTACGGCCCCGAACGCCTACGAACCACGACCAAGTACCACGACGACCCGAGCGGCTACGAAACGTGTACGACTACATGTGTGATGCGCCAAGTACAACTACCGTCGCTCGACGATCCGTCAAGTACCTCTTCGGAAACGTGAACGACTACTTCCCTCTACGAACGTGTACCCCGACTCCCGAGAACGACTCCTTCCTCTACGATATCGAACCGCCCCGAAACGAGTGTTTCGAAGGTATAACCCCGAGACAATGACCCGTGACATGCTTGTGTTGTATGAGATGTTTGCCCTTGTGTGCATCGTGCCCGTTTCGTCCGTTGTCATGTTCCTCGGTTGCCTCGTCGACGACTCGTGGGAACCCGGTGACGGGAACACCCCACCTTCCATTTCGTTTGACTCGCTCACGCCATCTTTCCTTTTGCACCGGACTCTCAACGAGTTACCGGAACCGATATGTTGTCGTGGCATCATTTTCGGAATCGTTGCCGTGGCACCCTTTCCTTCCACCACGGTGACAAATGCTTCTTATCTCTTCATGTTAATGTTAACTAAATTGCATAAAACTTGATCATGTCATCTGCATCATGTTAACAATATTATATGTGTGTTTTGTTGTTTGCTATAATTACTAAACATGCTCATGGGGATTTTCCGGATATGTTGTTGTTATTTTCCGGCCTCATTTAAAATTTCTAAATAGTTAGTTTACTTAAGCTTCACCTCTTGCCATGTTAAAAAACATCTAATCTTGCCTTGTAAATAAACGAGAGTCAACTAAATAAATAAATGTGGTGTTTCGTCAATATGCAACTCGTTGCATATTGAGCTCCACTTAACTTGTAGTTTTGTTTGTGCACTTTGCCATGCCATGCATATTTAAACCGGACATGCATCATACTTGGATGTGCATCGTATGCCATGTTTATGCTTGTGTGTTTACCGTGTTGTCTACTTCATGGATCCGTTCTTCTCCCTTGTGGAATCTCAGGCAAGATGATCATACCCTTGGATACCTTTACTACCATTTCCATGCTTAGTTGTCTCGATGCTATCGTTACATGTCGCGCTACCCATTTTTTTATGTCAGCCTCTCCTTGTTGCCATGAAGCCTCTAACCTTTGACGCCTTCCTAGCAAAACCACTGTTTGGCTATGTTACCCGCTTGCTCAGCCCCTCTTATAGCGTTGTTAGTTGCAGGTGAAGATGAAGTTCGTTCCAGGAGGGAACTTGTTGTTGGAATATCACAATATCTATAATTATTATTAACACACCAATATATTGGGCATGGGTGGAAGGCTTGGCCTTTTGCTCGGTGTTTTGTTCCACTCATGCCACCTTAGGCGCCGATAAACCGGCATTATGTTCCTTGATTTTGCGTTCCTTACACGATGGGTGGATGGGGACCCCTTGACAGTTCGACTTTGAATAAAACTCCTCCAGCAAGGCCCAACATTGGTTTTTAATTTGCCTCATAATAACAACTTAATTAAATAATTAAATTTGCATAGGGGGTCGCGTCCCCGAGGATTCTTAATTCTACATAGCAGGGGGGCCAGTGCTGATGGTGTTGGTCCCAAACTAGAGCCACTTGCGGTACCACCTAGTTATCTGGGGTCTTCGGTTACTGTACGTAGCGCTCATCCGGACGTGGCCTGAGACGAGATGCGCGCGGCTACCATCAGGGTGTCGGCACGCCGGGAGGTCTTGCTGGACTTGTTTTACCATTGTCGAAATGTCTTGTGCTACCGGGATGCCGAGCCTGATCGGATTTCCCTAAGATAAGGAGTGATGATATTATATTTATCACTTCAGCTAATCATGAGAGCTTGTGATGGGCTAAGTTGGGACACCCCTGCAGGGTTATGATCTTTCGAAAGCCGTGCCCGCGGTTATGTGGCAGATTGGAATTTGTTAATGTCCGGTTGTAGAAAACTTGACAGAGGATCCGAAGTAAAACACACAACTGTGTGAGTAACCGTGACTGTCTCTTTTCACTTTGAGAAGAGAACACGGTGGGGTTATGTTTGACTCGTATGTAGTACAGGATCTTTAGCGATCACTACTTTTGCGACCGTTTGCGTAGATGCTCATCTTATTCTGGTACTCGTAAGTTAGCCACCATATTATGCTTAGCCGCTGCTGCAACCTCCCCACTTTACCTCTTCCTACCCACAAAGCTTTGTTAGTCTTGTTACCCATGGTTATGGGATTGCTGAGTCCTCGTGGCTCACAGATACTACAACACCAGATGCAGGTTCAGCCGAGATGAAGCAGGAGTTGGATCAGTACTTCACTGGGAGCTCGATGAAGAGTTTGGCCGTATGCTTGTGACGTTTCGACGATCAGTAGTGGTTTCTACTAGGATTCGATCCTGACCTGTGGCTTTATGTTGTTTTGGTATCTTTCTTTTGGTTCTTCACCCGTAGTCGGGTTGTGATGTTTTGAATGATGTTTTGCTTATGTAATGTATTGTGTGAAGTGGCGAGTGTAAGCCAACTATCTTCTTTTGCAATTTAATCCCTCTTTTACATGAGTCGTGCAAAGATACCAAACTTGAGATCATTCTAGGATGGGCTTATACCTTTAAGTCGTGCCTCGACACGTAGGAGGTATAGTCCCATCCTGGGCATTACACATATCATCTTGCTTAAAGGATTACTCTGTCTTATGAACTTAATACTCTAGATGCATGCTGGATAGCGGTCGATGTGTGGAGTAATAGTAGTAGATGCAGAATCGTTTCAGTCTACTTGTCACGGACGTGATGCCTATATATAATGATCATGCCTAGATATTCTCATAATTATTCGCTTTTCTATCAATTGCTCGACAGTAATTTGTTCACCCATCGTAGAATTCTGCTATCATGAGAGAAGCCACTAGTGAAACCTATAGCCCCCGGGTCTATTCTCAACATATCAATCTACAATCTACTTTACTTTGTTGTTTTTACTTTCTGTTCTTATATCCAAAAATACCAAAAATATCAAACTATCATATCTATCAGATCTCACTTTCGTAAGTGACCGTAAAGGGATTGACAACCCCTAAACGCATTGGCTGCGAAGTTCTTATTTGTTTGTGTAGGTGCGAGGGACTCGCACGTGGTCTCCTACTGGATTGATACCTTGGTTCTCAAAAACTGAGGGAAATACTTACGCTACTGTGCTGCATCACCCTTTCCTCTTTGAGGGAATACAATGCAAGCTCAAGAAGTAGCACATCCTCCACCATTTCCCTC
>LR738709.1:518524679-518559351 GCA_902687465.1 Secale cereale
AAACCTCCCGCCGCCCACCATGGATGATGACCTCGATGCCGCCGCCGGCCTCACCTCCATTGCCTCGTCGGACATCACGACCGCCCCCTCCGGCAAAGGCAAGCCTTGCGCCCCCCGCAAGACCACCAATGCGGCCAAGCCTAAGAAGATGCTGACGCCCGAAGAGCAGGCAAGGGGGTCGGCATAGAGAAAGGGCCGGAGGCACGTGGCAGACACGAGGGAGGTAGCCATCGCGGTGGCCACCGTCACCGCCATCGCGCAACAGGAGGCCACCAACGCCCGCGTCGTGGCGGCAACGAAGGAGGCGCTAATTCTGCTAGGGTTAAACCCTGGCCAGCATGGCCTCGTCCACGCCACCGTGGCCGCTGCCAGCACCGACTCATCTGTGTTCCCTCGTATGGTGTTACCTGACTCACCACGCGCGTAGGGGACGCAACCGATACCCGTCTTCCATGTCTACCCGCAGGCCTCCCGACTCTCCGGGGAGTGCTCGCCCGAGGTGAGCATGGTGGCGCCTTCCACGCCCGCGCCCGGGCCCATCGACCTCAACGCCACACCAGTGGCCGGTGGCTCTTCATTCGAAGGCACGAGGAAACACGTGCGGCACATGCCAGCCGGCATGCTGCCGGGCGCGCGCAACCTGTTCGACGGAATGCCGGCCTCCGATGACGATGACTACATGCAAAACATCATCTTTGAGGGTGGTGCAGCGGCCGCTGGCGGTGCCGCCGGGGCCGGCTACGTTCCCGAAGAGACACAAAGCCAAGACGGTCAAGGGCCATTCCTATTCACGTCATCCACCTTTGATCAAGATCGGGTGGCCTTCATGCATGATCAGGTCGGCCTGGGCCTGGACGGCTTCCCACTCAACCACGAGTTTTCGGATGACTACGGCCTCGAGGAAGAGGATAAGTTGGACATCGAAGGGGAGCCTTTGTTCGAGTATGCGCTCGCCAACCAAGCAGCCAGGGCAAAGCTGAAGCGCAAGAGCAAGCGGATGAAGGCATACACGACGACCAAGGACAAGCTCCTTTGTGAGTACTCGGGTAAGACCCCAAGGTCGGTGCCGAACAAAAGGCATCAACCTTTTGGATTTGTGTCCATCGTGAGTTCCATGAGCGCAAGAAGTTTTCGCCGTACTAAATAGTAAGCACGCGTGGGTGGGTGTCCATTTCGAAGCGATGGAGGATGATCCAGCAAGAGTGCAACAAGTTTTGTGCCACTCTTGAGAGCATCAAGGCACGCCCCGTGAGTGGCATAGGCATGCAATACATGGTATGGTAGCAAGCCACCCTCTTTTGTTTCATTCTGTTTATGCTTGCATGTCCATTTCCATATCCATTTTGCCAATATGCTTGCATGCAATACATTTGTAGGCCTTCCAAGCTTTGGAGGCATTCAAGGTCCAACACGCAGGCAAGTGCTTTCAACCTCTCCCATTGTTGGAGGGTCATCAAAGACGAGGAGAAGTTCAAGGCACAATATGCCACCCTCAAGTCGCGTGGGGGAGAGGGCCGTGGAGGCTTCTTGGTCGCGGGGGAAGACCAACTCCAAGAAGGAGGATAAGCAGGATGCAGCGTCGAACGCCTTGATCACAAGCATGGAGGACATGATGATCAAGAAGGACTCAAGGGAGGAGGAGTGCATGTGATGCAAAGAAGAACAAATGAATGCCTTCATGGAGATCCAAAGGAGGAGGCTTGAGATGGATGCGGAGAAGCAAGCCAAGATGCTTGAGATGGAGGCGGAGAAGCAAGCCAAGATGCTAGAGATCGAGGCCGCCAATGCCAAGACCAAGGCGAAAGAAGTGGCTCTCACAAGCATGATGACCGGGGTGGAGATCATGGTGTATCTCCGCACCGTGTCGCCAAGGAAGAGGTCGTGGTTCAAGAAGATGCAGGCCGACATGCTCAAGTTCGACGATGAGTGACCTATGGCGGCGAGCGTCATCCTTTTTTTGTATGTCGGCAAGTGTGCTGGCATGACCACGGCCATGATGGCGTGGTCAAACTCCCGCCCCTTTTGTGTGCTACCATGTGTGCTAGCCGCTGGCAAGTGCGCCAATGATGTCTACTACGCAACCTTCTTCTTATAGGCGTTATTGGGCCTCCAAGTGCAGAGGTTTGTAGGGCAGTAGCAAATTTCCCTCAAGTGGATGGCCTAAGGTTTATCAATCAGTGGGAGGCGTAGGATGACGATGATCTCTCTCAAACAACCCTGCAACCAAATAACAAAGAATCTCTTGTGTCCCCCACACACCCAATACAATGGTAAATTGTATAGGTGCACTAGTTCGGCGAAGATATGGTGATACAACTGCGATATAGATGGTAGATATAGGTTTTTGTAATCTGAAAATATAAAAACAGCAAGGTAACTAATGATAAAAGTGAGCGTAAACGGTATTGCAATGCTAGGAAACAAGGCCTAGGGTTCATACTTTCACTAGTGCAAGTTCTCTCAACAATAATAACATAACTGGATCATATAACTATCCCTCAACGTGCAACAAAGAGTCACTCCAAAGTCACTAATAGCGGGGAACAAACAAAGATATTATGGTAGGGTACGAAACCACCTCAAAGTTATTCTTTCTGATCGATCCATTCAAGAGTCCGTAGTAAAATAACACGAAGCTATTCTTTCCGTTTGATCCTAGAGTTCGTACTAGAATAACACCTTAAGACACAAATCAACCAAAACCCTAATGTCACCTAGATACTCCATTGTCACCTCAAGTATCCGTGGGTATGATTATACGATATGCATCACACAATCTCATATTCATCTATTCAACCAACACAAAGAACTTCAAAGAGTGCACCAAAGTTTCTACCGGAGAGTCAAGACGAAAACGTGTGCCAACCCCTATGCATAAGTTCACAAGGTCACTGAACCCGCAAGTTGATCACCAAAACATACATCAAGTAGATCACGTGATATCCATTTGTCACCACAGATAAGCACATGCAAGACATACATCAAGTGTTCTCGAATCCTTAAAGACTCAATCCTATAAGATAACTTCAAAGGGGAAACTCAATTCATCACAAGAAGGTAGAGGGGGAGGAACATCATAAGATCCAACTATAGTAGCAAAGCTCGCGATACATCAAGATCGTGCCATCTCAAGAACACGAGAGAGAGAGATAGAGAGAGAGAGAGAGAGAGAGAGAGAGAGAGAGAGAGAGAGAGAGATCAAACACATAGCTACTGGTACATACCCTCAGCCCCGAGGGTGGACTACTCCCCCCTCATCATGGAGAGCGCCGGGATGATGAAGATGGCCACCGGAGAGGGATTCCCCCCTCCGTCAGGGTGCCAGAAGGGGTCTAGATTGGTTTTTGGTGGCAACAGAGGCTTGCGGTGGCGGAACTCCCGATCTAGGTTTCTTTTCGGGGGTTCTGTATTTATAAAAAAAATTGGTGTCGGTCTCACGTCAGGGGGGTCTCCGATTCATCCACGAGAAAGGAGGGCAAGCCCGGGCGGTAGGGCGCGCCCTCCACCCTTGTGGACGGCTCGGGACTCTTCTGGCCCAACTCTTTTACTCCGGGGGCTTCTTTTGGTCCATAAAAAAACATCAAAAATTGGCATGTCAATTGGACTCCGTTTGGTATTCCTTTTCTATAAAACTCAAAAACAAGGAAAAAACATAAACCGACACTGGGCTCTAGATTAATAGGTTAGTCCCAAAAATCATATAAAATAGCATATAAATGCATAAAAACATCCAAGATGGATAATATAATAGCATGGAACAATCAAAAATTATAGAAACGTTGGAGACGTATCAAGCATCCCCAAGCTTAATTCCTCCTCGTCCTCGAGTAGGTAAATGATAAAAAAAGAATTTTTGATGTGGAATGCTACCTCACATAATTATCAATGTAATTTTATTTATTGTGGCATGAATGTTCAGATCAGAAAGATTCAAGACAAAAGTTTAATATTGACATAAGAATGATAATACTTCAAGCATACTAACAAAGCAATTATGTCTTCTCAAAATAACATGGCCAAAGAAAGTTCATCCCTACAAAATCATATAGTTTGGTTATGCTCCATCTTCGTCACACAAAATACTCAAATCATGCACAACCCCGGTTTCAGCCAAGCAATTGTTTCATACTTCAATGTTTTCAATCTTTTTCAACTTTCACGCAATACATGAGCGTGCTACTTATCGAGCTTGCGTTGTATTCCCTCGAAGAGGAAAGGGTGATGCAACACAGTAGCGTAAGTATTTCCCTCAGTTTTTGAGAACCAAGGTATCAATCCAGTAGGAGACCACGCACGAGTCCCTCACACCTGCACAAAAGAATAAGAACCTCGCAGCCAACGCGATAAAAGGGGTTGTCAATCCCTTCTCGGTCACTTACGAGAGTGAGATCTGATAGATATGATAAGATAATATTTTTGGTATTTTTGGTATAGAAACAGAAAGTAAATAAATACGGCAACAGAAATTGGCAAGTTGACGGGAGACTAATATGATGAAGATAGACTCGGGGGCTATAGGTTTCACTAGTGGCTTCTCTCATGACAGCAGAATTCTACGGTGGGTGAACAAATTAATGTCGAGCAATTGATAGAAAAGCGCATAGTTATGAGAATATCTAGGCATGATCATTATATATAGGCATCATGTCCGTGACAAGTAGACCGAAACGATTCTGCATCTACTACTATTACTCCATACATCGACCGTTATCCAGCATGCATCTAGATTATTAAGTTCATAAGAACAGAGTAACGCCTTAAGCAAGATGACATGATGTAGAGGGATAAACTCATGTAATATGGTATAAGCCCCATCTTTTTATCCTCGATGGCAACAATACAATACGTGCCTTGCTGCCCCTGCTGTCACTGGGAAAGGACACCGCAAGATTGAACCCAAAGCCAAGCACTTCTCCCATTGCAAGAACTATTGATCTAGTAGGCCAAACCAAACCGATAATTCGAAGAGACTTGCAATGATATTATAATCATACATAAAGGATTTCAGAAATGAATCAAATATTATTCATAGATAATCTTGATCATAAACCCACAATTCATCGGATCTCGACAAACACACCGCAAAAAGATTACATCGAATAGATCTCCTCGAAGATCGAGGAGAACTTTGTATTGAGATCGAAAGAGAGAGAAGAAGCCATCTAGCTAATAACTATGGACCGGAAGGTCTGTGGTAAACTACTCACAACTCATTGGAGGAGCTATGGTGTTGATGAAGAAGCCCTTCGTGATCGATCCCCCTCCGGCGGAGCTCCGGAACAGGCCCCAAGATGGGATCTCACGGGAACAGAAGGTTGCGGCGGTGAAATTAGGGTTTCGTCTGTTGCCTCGATGTTTTCAGGGTACGTAGGTATATATGGGCTGAAGAGGGACGTCGGGGGAGCAATAGGTGGCCCACAAGGGTGGGGGCGCGCCCCTGCCCTCGTGGCCACCTCCTTCGCTTCCTAGCGTGTACTCCAACTCTCCTGTGTTGATATTGTTCCAAAAATAACTCTCCCGAAGGTTTCATTCCGTTTGGACTCCGTTTGATATTCCTTTTCTGCGAAACACTGAAATAGGCAAAAAAACAGTAATTTGCACTGGCCTTGGGTTAGTAGGTTAGTCCCAAAAATAATTTAAAAGTGTATAATAAAGCCCATTAAACATCCAAAACAGAATATATAATAGCATGCAACAATAAAAAATTATAGATATGTTGGAGACGTATCAAGCACCCCCAAGCTTAATTCTTGCTCGTCCTCGAGTAGGTAAATGAGAAAAACAGAATTTTTGACGTGGAATGCCAACATAATTCTCAATGTAATTTTCTTTATTGTGGCATGAATGCTCAGATCCGAAAGATTCAAGATAAAATTTTATATTGACATAAGAATAATAATACTTTAAGCATACTAACAAAGCAATCATGTCTTCAAAAAATAACATGGCCAAAGAAAGTTCATCCCTACAAAATCATATAGTCTGGCTATGCTCTATCTTCATCACACAAAATATTTAAATCATGCACAACCCCGGTTTCAGCCAAGCAATTGTTTCATACTTCAATTTTTTCAAACCTTTCGACTTTCATGCAATACATGAGCATGAGCCATGGATATAGCACTATGTGGAATAGAGTGGTGGTTGTGGAGAAGACAAAAGAGGAAGATAGTCTCACATCAACTAGGCGTATTAATGGGCTATGGAGATGCCCATCAATAGTTATCAATGTGAGTGAGTAGGGATTGCCATGCAACGGATGCACTAGAGCTATAAGTGTATGAAAGCTCAACAAAAGAAACTAAGTGGGCGTGCATCCAACTTGCTCGCTCACGAAGACCTAGGGCATTTGAGGAAGCCCGTCATTGGAATATACAAGCCAAGCTCTATAATGAAAATTCCCACTAGTATATGAAAGTGACAAAACAAGAGACTCTCTATCATGAAAATCATGGTGCTATTTTGAAGCACAAGTGTGGAAAAAGGATAGGAACATTGTCCCTTCTCTCTTTTTCTCTCATCATTTTTTTCTTTAGGCCTTTTCTCTTTTTTTATGGCCTCCTTTTTTTCTTTTTTTTTCTTTTCTTACGTCCGGAGTCTCATCCCGACTTGTGGGGGAATCATAGTGTCCATCATCCTTTCCTAACTGGGACAATGCTCTAGTAATGAAGATCATCACACTTTTATTTACTTACAACTCAAAGCTAGAACAAAATACGACTCTATGTGAATGACAACGATGAAGCATGTCATATGAACGGAACAGTGGAAAGTTGCATGGCAATATATCTCGGAATGGCTATGGAAATGCCATGATAGGTAGGTATGTTGGCTGTTTTGAGGAAGGTATATGGTGGGTGTATGATACCGGCGAAAGTTGCGCGGTGCAAGAGAGGCTAGCAATGGTGGATGGGTGAGAGTGCGTATAATCCATGGACTCAACATTAGTCATGAAGAACTCCTATACTTATTGCAAAAATCTACAAGTCATCAAAACAAAGTATTCAACGCATGCTCCTAGGGAAAGGGTTGGTAGGAGTTAACCATCGCGCGATCCCGACCTCCACACAAAGGACGACACTCAATAAATAAATCATGCTCCAACTTCATCACATAACGGTTCACCATACATGCATGCTACGGGAATCACAAACTTTAACACGAGTGTTTCTAAAATTCATA
This sequence comes from Secale cereale, assembly GCA_902687465.1. Taxonomy (NCBI): domain Eukaryota; kingdom Viridiplantae; phylum Streptophyta; class Magnoliopsida; order Poales; family Poaceae; genus Secale; species Secale cereale. Next base: position 518,531,862 of record LR738709.1, read on the forward strand.
ATTACTCTACTAGCATGACTCTAATATCACCATCCTCATATCTCAAAACAATCATCAAGTATCAAACTTCTCATAATATTCAATGCACTTTATATGGAAGTTTTTACTATACCCGTCTTGGATGTCTATCATATTAAGACTAGTTTTATTAACCCAAGCACATTACCATGCTATTATAAGAGACTCTCAAAAAGATATAAGTGAAGCATGAGAGATCAATAATTTCTACAAAATAAAACCACCACCGTGCTCTAAAAAGATATAAGTGAAGCACTAGAGCAAAACTATCTAGCTCAAAAGATATAAGTGAAGCACATAGAGTATTCTAATAAATTCCAAATCATGTGTCTCTCTCTCTCTCAAAAGGTGTGTCCAGCAAGGATGATTGTGGTAAACTAAAAAGCAAAGACTCGAATCATACATGACGCTCCAAGCAAAACACATATCATGTGGTGAATAAAAATATAGTCTCAAGTAAAGTTACCGATGAACGAAGACGAAAGAGGGGATGCCTTCCCGGGGCATCCCCAAGCTTAGGCTTTTGGTTGTCCTTGAATTTTACCTTGGGGTGCCTTGGTAATCCCCAAGCTTAGGCTCTTGACACTCTTTGTTACATATTCCATCAAATCCTTACCCAAAACTTGAAAACTTCACAACACAAAATTTAGCCAAAAATCTCATTAGTTCAGTTAGTATAAGAAAACAAACCACCACTCAAAGGTACTGTAATGAACTCATTATTTGTTTATATTGGTGTTAAACCTACTGTATTCCAACTTCTCTATGATTCATACCCCCCGATACTACCCATAGATTCATCAAAATAAGCAAACAACACATGAAAAATAGAATCTGTCAAAAACAGAACAGTTTGTAGCAATCTGTAACTTTCGAATACTTCTGTAACTCTAAAAAAATTGAAATAAATTGGTGGACGTGAGGAATTTGTCTATTAATCATCTGCAAAAAGAATCAACTAAAAAGAACTATCTAGTAAAAAATGATAGCTAATCTCGTGAGCGCTAAAGTTTTTGTTTTTTATAGCATGATCACATAAACTTCACACAAGTCTTCCCAAAGGTTCTACTGGGCACAAACACTAACTAAAACACAAAACCACATCTAAACAGAAGCTATATGCAAAATTTATTCCTAAACATAAGCAAAAACAAAGAAAATAAAATTGGGTTACCTCCCAACAAGCGCTATCGTTTAACGCCCCTAGCTAGGCATAAATAATTTTAATGATGCTCACATGAAAGATAAGACTTGAAGCACAGAAAAGAGCATCATAAAGCATGTGAAAATCACATCTAAGTCTAACATACTTCCTATGGATAGGCATTTTATAGAAAAATAAATTAGCAAGACTAGCAAGATCTAGCATATGCAAGGAAGAAGAAATAAACATTAGCAATCTCAACAGAACGAGAGGTAATTTAGTAACATGAAGATTTCTACAACCATATTTTCCTCTCTCGTAATAATTGCATGTAGGATCATAAGCAAATTCAACAATATAGTTATCACAAAACATATTATCAACATGATCCACATGCATACGAAGTTGACACTCTTCCAAAATAGTGGGATTAATATTAATTAAAGTCATGACCTCTCTAAACCCACTTTTATAAAAAAATCATAAGATTGAACATTCTCCAAATATGTGGGATCTAAAGTTGACACTCTTCCAAACCCACTTTCAATATTATTGCAAACATTATTATCAATCTCATATATATCACGGGGCTTAAATAAATTTTCAAGATCATAAGAAGAATCACTCCAATCATGATCATTGCAACAAGTAGTGGACATAGCAATACTAACATCCCCAAGCTTAGGATTTTTCATATCATTAACACAATTGACATTAATATAATTTACAATAGTATCATTGCAATCATGTTTTTCATTAAAAGAGCTATCGAGAATCACTTCATAATTTTCTTATTTCAACACTTCATCACAATTTTTAGATTCACAAATTTCAAGCAAAACCTCATAAAGATAATCTAGTGCACGCAGCTCACTAGCAATTGGTTCATCATAATTGGATCTCTTAAAAACATTAGCAAGTGGATGAGGATCCATAATTTAGCAAGCGAAGATGCAAGCTAATAGAAGGCACATGGCAACATAAGCAAACAGAAAGGCGAGCGGAAAAAGGGCGAATAAAACGGCAAAGGTGAAGTGGGGGAGAGGAAAACGAGAGGCAAAAAATGTAATGCGAGAGATAAGGCTTTGTGATAGGTACTTGGTATATGACTTTTGCGTAGACCCCCCCTGGCAACGGCGCCAGAAATTCTTCTTGCTACTTCTCGAGCTTGCGTTGTATTCCCTCGAAGAGGAAAGGGTGATGCAGCACAATAGCGTAAGTATTTCCCTCAGTTTTTGAGAACCAAGGTATCAATCCAGTAGGAGACCACGCGCGAGTACCTCCCACGTGCACAAACAAATAAGAACCTCGCAGTCAACGTAACAAAAGGGGTTGTCAATCCCTTCTCGGTCACTTACGAGAGTGAGATCTGATAGATATGATAAGATAATATTTTTGGTATTTTTGGTATAGAAACAGAAAGTAAATAAATACGGCAACAGAAATTGGCAAGTTGATGGGAAACTAATACGATGAAGATAGACTCGGGGGCCATAGGTTTCACTAGTGGCTTCTCTCATGACAGCAGAATTCTACGGTGGGTGAACAAATTACCGTCGAGTAATTGATAGAAAAGCGCATAGCTATGAGAATATCTAGGCATGATCATTATATATAGGCATCACGTCCGTGACAAGTAGACCGAAACGATTCTGCATCTACTACTATAGTACTATTACTCCACACATCGACCGCTATCCAGCATGCATCTAGAGTATTAAGTTCATAAGAACAGAGTAATGCCTTAAGCAAGATGACATGATGTAGAGGGATAAACTCATGCAATATGATATAAACCCCATCTTTTTATCCTCGATGGCAACAATACAATACGTGCCTTGCTGCCCCTGCTGTCACTGGGAAAGGACACCGCAAGATTGAACCCAAAGCCAAGCACTTCTCCCATTGCAAGAACTATAGATCTAGTAGGACAAACCAAACCGATAATTCGAAGAGACTTGCAAGGGTATTATAATCATACATAAAAGATTTCAGAAAAGAATCAAATATTATTCGTAGATAATCTTGATCATAAACCCACAATGTTGGGGAACGTAGCAGAATTCAAAAAAATTCTACGCTTCACCAAGATCAATCTAAGGAGTTCATCTAAAAACAAGCATAAAGGAGTGCATCTACATACCCTTTGTATATCGCGAGCGGAAGCGTTCAAAGGAACATGGATGATGGAGTCGTACTCGTCGTGATCCTCGTCGCCGATGATCCCAGCGCCGAACGGATGGCACCTCCGCGTTCAACACACGTACGGTACAGCGACGTCTCCTCCTTCTTGATCCAGCAAGGGGGGAGGAGAGGTTGATGGAGATCCAGCAGCACGATGGCGTGGTGGTGGATGCAACGGGAAAAGCTGCAGGGCTTCGCCGAGACCCTGCGGGAGGAGTAGGTGGTGTAACGGGGGGAGAGGCGCCAGGGGCTGAGGTGCGGCTGCCCTCTCTCCCCCCGACTATATATAGGGGGCCAAGGGGGGCGCCGGCCCTAGGAGATCCAATCTCCTAGGGGGGCGCCGGCCAAGGGGGGTATCTTGCCCCCCAAGCCAAAGGGGGGCGCCCCCACCCCTAGGGTTTCAACCCTAGGCTCATGGGGGGAGGCCCATGGGGGGTGCGCCTGCCCACTAGGGGCTGGTACTCCTCCCCCTACGGCCCACGGGGCCCTCCGGGATGGGTGGCCCCACCCGGTGGACCCCCGGGACCCTTCCGGTGGTCCCGGTACACTACCGGTGACCCCCGGAACTCTCCCGGTGGCCAAAACTGGACTTCCTATATATCATTCTTTACCTCCGGACCATTCCGCAACTCCTCGTGACGTCCGGGATCTCATCCGAGACTCCGAACAACATTCGGATTTCCGTGTGGATATATCTCTACAACCCTAGCGTCACCGAACCTTAAGTGTGTAGACCCTACGGGTTCGGGAGACACGCAGACATGACCGAGATGACTCTCCGGTCAATAACCAACAGCGGGATCTGGATACCCATGTTGGTTCCCACGTGTTCCTCGATGATCTCATCGGATTAACCACGATGTCAAGGATTCACTTAATCCCGTATGTTATTCCCTTTGTCTATCGGTACGGTACTTGCCCAAGATTCGATCGTCGGAATACCGATACCTTGTTCAATCTCGTCATCGCAAGTCTCTTTACTCGTTCCGTAATCCATCATCCCGTGACTAACTCCTTAGTCACATTGAGCTCATTATGATGATGTCTTACCGAGTGGGCCCAGAGATACCTCTCCGTCACACGGAGTGACAAATCCCAGTCTCGGTTCGTACCAACTCAACATACACTTTCGGAGATACCCGTTGTGTACCTTTATAGCCACCCAGTTACGTTGTGACGTTTGGCACACCCAAAGCATTCCTACGGTATCCGGGAGTTGCACAACCTCATGGTCTAAGGAACAAATACTTGACACTGGAAAAGCTTAAGCATTACGAACTACATGATCTTATGCCAGGCTTAGGATTGGGTCTTGTCCATCACATCATTCTCCTAATGATGTGATCTCGTTATCAATGACATCCAATGTCCATGGTCAGGAAACCGTGACCATCTGTTGATCAACGAGCTAGTAACTAGAGGCTTCCCAGGGACATGTTGTGGTCTATGTATTCACACATGTATCGTTGTTTCCGTACAATACAATTCAAGCATGAATAACAGACAATTATCATGAACAAGGAAATATAATAATCCTCTTATTATTGCCTCTAGGACATATTTCCAACAGTCTCCCACTTGCACTAGAGTCAATAATCTAGTTACATTGTGATGAATCGAACACCCATAGATTTCTGGTGTTGATCATGTTTTGCTCGTGGAAGAGGTTTAGTCAATGGATCTGTGACATTCAGATCCGTATGTACTTTACAAATATCTATGTCTCCATCTTGAACATAATTCCGGATGGAGTTGAAATGGCGCTTGATGTGCTTGGTCTTCTTGTGAAACTTGGGCTCCTTGGCAATGGCAATAGCTCCAGTGTTGTCACAGAAGAGAGTCATCGGGCTTGACGCGTTTGGAATGACTCCTAGGTCGGTGATGAACTCCTTCATCCAGACTCCTTCTTGGGCTGCTTCGCAAGCAGCTATGTACTCCGCTTCACATGTAGAATGCGCCACAACGCTCTGCTTGCAACTGCACCAGCTGACTGCTCCTCCATTCAAAATATACACGTGTCCGGTTTGTGACTTGGAGTCATCCAGATCTGTGTCGAAGCTAGCATTGACGTAACCCTTTACGACGAGCTCTTCATCACCTCCATAAACAAGAAACATATCCTTAGTCCTTTTCAGGTACTTCAGGATGTTCTTGACCGATGTCCAGTGTTCCATACCGGGATCACTTTGGTACCTCCCTACCAAACTTATGGCAAGGTTCACATCAGGTCTGGTACACAGCATGGCATACATAATAGAACCTATGGCTGAGGCATAGGGGATGACACTCATCTTTTCTCTATCTTCTGCCGTGGTAGGGGACTGAGCCATGCTCAATCTCATACCTTGTAAAACAGGCAAGAACCCCTTCTTGGACTGATCCATATTGAACTTCTTCAATATCTTGTCAAGGTATGTGCTTTGTGAAAGACCAATGAGGCGTCTCGATCTATCTCTATAGATCTTGATGCCTAATATATAAGCAGCTTCTCCAAGGTCCTTCATTGAAAAACTCTTATTCAAGTAGGCCTTGATGCTTTCCAAGAATTCTATATCATTTCCCATTAGCAGTATGTCATCCACATATAATATGAGAAATGCTACAGAGCTCCCACTCACTTTCTTGTAAATACAGGCTTCTCCCCAAGTCTGTATAAAGCCAAACGCTTTGATCACATCATTAAAGCGAATATTCCAACTCCGAGATGCTTGCACCAGCCCATAGATCGAGCGCTGGAGCTTGCATACTTTGTTAGCATTCTCTGGATCGACAAAACCTTCCGGCTGCATCATATACAGCTCTTCCTTGAGGAAGCCATTAAGGAATGCTATTTTGACATCAATTTACCATATCTCATAATCATAGAATGCGGCAATTGCTAACATGATTCAGACGGACTTTAGCATCGCTACAGGAGAGAAAGTCTCGTCGTAGTCAATCCCTTGAACTTGTCGATAACCCTTAGCGACAAGCCGAGCCTTATAGATGGTCACATTACCATCCGCGTCTGTCTTCTTCTTGAATATCCATTTATTTTCTATGGCGTGCCTATCATCGGGCAAGTCCACCAAAGTCCATACTTTGTTTTCATACATGGATTCTATCTCGGATTTCATGGCTCCAAGCCATTTATTGGAATTCGGGCCCGCCATCGCTTCTTCATAGTTCGAAGGTTCACCGTTGTCTAGCAACATGATTTCCAAGACAGGGTTGCCGTACCACTCTGGTGCGGAACGTGTCCTTATGGACCTTCGAAGTTCAGCAGTAACTTGATCTGTATCTTCATGATCATCATCATTAACTTCTTCCCTTGTCGACGTAGGCACCTCAGGAACAATTTCCCGCGTTGCGCTACTTTCTGGTTCGGGAAGGGTGACTGTCACCTCATCAAGTTATACTTTCCTCCCACTTACTTCTTTTGAGAGAAACTCTTTCTCCAGAAAGGATCCATTCTTGGCAACAAAAGTCTTGCCTTCAGATCTTAGGTAGAAGGTGTACCCAATTGTTTCCTTTGGGTATCCTATGAAGACGCATTTTTTGATTTGGGTTCGAGCTTTTCAGGTTGAAGTTTCTTGACATAAGCATCGCAACCCCAAACTTTCGCAACCCCAAACTTTCAGAAACGACAGCTTAGGTTTCTTGCCAAACCAAAGTTCATACGGTGTCGTCTCGACGGATTTTGATGGAGCCCTATTTAAAGTGAATGCGGCAGTCTCTAAAGCAAATCCCCAAAAAGATAGCGGTAAGTCGGTGAGAGACATCATAGATCGCACCATGTCCAACAAAGTACGATTTCAACGTTCGGACACACCATTACGCTGAGGTGTTCCTGGCGGTGTCAATTGTGAAACAATTCCACAGTTCCTTAGGTGCGTGCCAAATTCATGACTTAAATATTCACCCCCACGATCTGATCGTAAGAACTTTATTTTTCTGTCACGTTGATTCTCAACCTCATTCTGAAATTCCTTGAACTTTTCAAAGGTCTCAGACTTGTGCTTCATTAAGTAGACATACCCATATCTACTCAAGTCATCTGTGAGGGTGAGAACATAACGATAGCCTCCGCGAGCTTCAACACTCATTGGACCGCACACATCGATATGTATGATTTCCAATAAGTTGGTTGCTCGCTCCATTGTTCCGAAGAACGGAGTCTTGGTCATCTTGCCCAAAAGGCATGGTTCGCACGTGTCAAATGATTCATAATCAAGAGACTCTAGAAGCCCATCTACATGTGATATGTCCAAAACGTATCTATAATTTCTGCTTGCTCCATGCCTCTTTTGGGTGATATTGCTATGATATTTATACACTTCCATACACTTTTGATCATATTTGGACTAACATATTAACTCAGTGCACCCCAGTGCCAGTTTCTGTTTTCGGCTGTTTTTGTATTTCAGGTTTTCACATTACGAGAACTGCCAGGAAAAATCCAGAAAAAATATATAAAAAATCAGCGTTCCAGGAGCTACCGTGCGGCCAAAGTGCAGCCGGGGGGACCCACAGGGGCTCCAGGCGCCCTGTGGGCGCGGCCCCCCCTGGGCCGCGCCGGGAGGGCCCCTGGGCCCCCCGAGGCACCTCCGATGCCCCCCTTTGGCATATATTTAAGGTCCGTCGCGGAAACCCTGAATCGGGAACCCTTTTCTCCAGACGTGATTCCGATCTCCGCCGCCATCGCCATCAAGCTTCGGGGGACCAGAATTCCTGCGCCAGCACCCTGCCGGGACGGGGAAGTGCCCCCGGATTCATATCCATCGACGTTGCTTCCTCCCTCCATGGTGCGGGAGTAGTTCCTCCTCGGGGCTGAGGTTCTAACCAGTAGCTATGTGGTCAATTCTCTCTCCCATGATGTGATCTTTGTTGTGATCATAGGCTATGTTAATCTAGGGTGATCCCATGATATTTCCCCTTCCTCTATGTATTGGATTGATGTACTCACTTGTCTTTATCTAGTATAATCCCCGAGACCAAGGTGACAGCGGTCTATTGGACATGGATTAGAACAATATTTTCATGAGTGATTTCCTCTCTTGTGTGTTGATTGAAGATTGAGAGTCTCTTGGTGCTTGTCTTTGACTATCCTTTAGATATGTTGTGGTGATTGTGGGACTCTCTTTGGATGGCCGCGGTGACATTGGGAAATCCTTAGATTGAGAACTACGAACTTTGAGGTGTGCTTTTGTAGCCCTACATAATTCTCGTCCTCTCTTGACAACGAAGGAATGACCTCCGGGTGCGTCTCCATTGCATGTTTTATGGGAAATATCATGTGATTCGATTATGTTAATGTTGTTGGGAGTTGCCACTAGTGAAAGTATGATCCCTAGGCCTTGTTTCCACCATTGCAATACCATTTGTGCTCACGTTTACCACTTGTTTGCTTGCTGCACTTTTTATTACAGATTTATATTACTTTGTTTTGTCATCCATATCACTTGCCATTTAACATCTCTTCGCCGAACTAGTGCACCTATACATCTAACAAGTGTATTAGGTGTGTTGGGGACACAAGAGACTTCTTGTATCTTAGTTGCAGGGTTGCTTGAGAGAGACCATCTTCAACCTCTACTTCCCTGAGTTCGATAAACCTTAGGTCATCCACTTGAGGGAAATTGCTGCTGTCCTACAAACCTCTGCGCTTGGAGGCCCAACATAGTCTACAAGTGTAGAAGCGTGTGTAGACATCAGCCGGCACCCTGCCGGGACGGGGAAGTGCCCCCGGATTCATCTCCATCGACGTTGCTTCCTCCCTCCATGATGCGGGAGTAGTTCCTCCTCGGGGCTAAGGTTTCTACCAGTAGCTATGTGGTTATCTCTCTCTCCCATGATGTGATCTTCGTTGTGATCATAGGCTATGTTAATCTAGGGTGATCCCATGATGTTTCCCCTTCCTCTATGTATTGGATTGATGTACTCACTTGTCTTTATCTAGTATAATCCCCGAGACCAAGGTGACAGCGGTCTATTGGACATGGATTAGAAAAATATTTTCATGAGTGATTTCCTCTCTTGTGTGTTGATTGAAGATTGAGAGTCTCTTGGTGCTTGTCTTTGACTATCCTTTAGATATGTTGTGGTGATTGTGGGACTCTCTTTGGATGGCCGCGGTGCCATTGGGAAATCCTTAGATTGAGAACTACGAACTTTGAGGTGTGCTTTTGTAGCCCTACATAATTCTCGTCCTCTCTTGACCACGAAGGAATGACCTCCGAGTGTGTCCCCTTTGCATGTTTTATGGGAAATATCATGTGATTCGATTATGTTAATGTTGTTGGGAGTTGCCACTAGTGAAAGTATGAACCCTAGGCCTCGTTTCCACCATTGCAATACCGTTTGTGCTCACGTTTACTACTTGTTTGCTTGCTGCACTTTTTATTACATATTTATATTACCTTGTTTTGCCATCCATATCACTTGCCATTTAACCTCTCTTCGCCGAACTAGTGCACCTATACATCTAACAAGTGTATTAGGTGTGTTGGGGACACAAGAGACTTCTTGTATCTTAGTTGCAGGGTTGCTTGAGAGAGACCATCTTCAACATCTACTTCCTTGAGTTCGATAAACCTTAGGTCATCCACTTGAGGGAAATTGCTGCTGTCCTACAAACCTCTGCGCTTGGAGGCCCAACATAGTCTACAAGAGTAGAAGCGTGTGTAGACATCAAGCTATTTCTGGCGCCGTTGCCGGGGAGGTGAGCGCTTGAAGGTATATCTTTAGATCTTGCAATTAAATCTTTTTGTTTCTTGTTTTTATTTCACTAGTTATGTTTATGGAAAACCGTGCTATTGGATCGTTTCTTGCGGGAAGACACCCCACACCTGTGGTGGTTGCTCCTCCCCCTACTGAAATTGTGCCCTATGAAATACTGGCTGGTATTATCAATTATGTTTTGGCTAATCGTTATGTAGGAGACAGACATCCCGGTGAACACTTGCTATATCTGTCACAACTATGTTCATTATTTAAGCTTGCAGGTGTATCGAGGGAGTTTGTCATGAGAAAATTATTTGCCTTGTCACTGAAAGGAAAAGCATTGGAATGGTATAGGCTACTAAATGACTCTCACCTGCTGGAGTGGGAAGAGATCCATTCTCTCTTTTACTCCAAGTTTTATCCTCTTCATGAAGTCCATAAGAATAGGAATTATGTTTATAATTTTTATCCTCATGACGGAGAGAGCATAGCTCAAGCTTGGGGGAGACTGAAAACGTTAATGCTAAAATGTCCTAACCATGGGCTCCCTAAAGATATTATTATTACTAACTTCTATGCGAGGCTCTCTCGACAGGATAAGGATTTGCTCGATGCTTCCTCTATGGGTTCTTTCACAAACAAAAAGATTGATGCTAAATGGGAACTCCTTGAAAGAATTCAACGCAACACTGAAGATTGGGAGATCGACAAAGGTAAAGAGTCAGGTATAATTTATGAGTATGATTGCATTAAGTCCTTTGTTGAAACTACAAGTTTTAATAAGTTTAGTGCTAAGTTTGGGCTAGATTCTCAACTCCTTGTTGATTTCCTCAAATCTTTTGCTTCACATCTTAATATGCCTAAGGAGGATTGGATCAAGCATCATAAACCTTTTAAAGAGACTTGCAAAGAAAATGAAATTGTTCATGATGATTGCAACATGCATGATCCAATTCCTAAAAATGAAGTTTTATATAAGCATGTTAATTTTTGTGGAGTGGATAGACCTTGTGAAAGGCCTATGATTGAAGAAGAGAAGTATTGTAAGCAACATAAGCATGAAAGAACAATCACTTGGGTCAGAGATTTAAATGAAATTGCTAGAGAATTGTGTGACCTTTATCCTTTTACTTGTGAACTTTGCCGTATAGAGGGTCACTTTAATTTTCAATGCATGAACTTTCAAAACATAACTGTTAACCGGTTGTGTGATGACATGATCACCTCTGATCTTTATGATGGGCTTATGTTATTTTTGATGTGTGAAGAGCTATCAGAAAAGACTTCTTGGCTGGATGATAATGCCATAGGAATAAAAAACACTTTGCAAAATTGCCATCTCTATTGTGTTGTTAATTGCCATGAAAATGATTACATAAGTAAGATTAGAAAGGAGGGAACTTTGCCAAAGTATAAAAATGTCTCTTATATTTCTGCTAATAAAAAGGAGAGTTTCTCCCAAGTTTCCCCTATTGTTTCTAATGATAAACCAGGATATGTGGAGAGGCTTCATCTCCAACCACCCCCTCCTAAGGTGAAGAAGAAGAAAAAGAAGAGGAGGAGGAGGAGCAAGAAGGAAGAAGAATGGGTATCAACCTGGCCTGAGCATATTCCTTCTGTCAACTTTTATCCTAACGGTTGTAAGTTTAAAGAAGAAGGTGAAGTTTATTGCCTTAATTATCATCTTGATGATACATCCGTAGGTACTATTGAAGATGATTTTGATTATGATATGCATGTTACTTATTGTGATTAGGAAAATGATGATAATGCTGTTTATGATCTTGAAAATCTTTTTGGTACCAACTCTGAAAGTGAAGATATGGGAAGCTCTAAGCTTGGGGATGATAGGATTGCAAATCCTATCACCACTAGTGATGTGATAATTGATAATTCTCTTGCTAGTAAGAATAAAGACGACATGTTTACAAATATAGTCGCTAGCAATGATAATGCTCTTCTCTACCATGATGATGTTATAACTCCAATCTATAGTGATTATAAAGGTACCTATGACCTCCGAGTGTGTCCCCTTTGCATGTTTTATGGGAAATATCATGTGATTCGATTATGTTAATGTTGTTGGGAGTTGCCACTAGTGAAAGTATGAACCCTAGGCCTCGTTTCCACCATTGCAATACCGTTTGTGCTCACGTTTACTACTTGTTTGCTTGCTGCACTTTTTATTACATATTTATATTACCTTGTTTTGCCATCCATATCACTTGCCATTTAACCTCTCTTCGCCGAACTAGTGCACCTATACATCTAACAAGTGTATTAGGTGTGTTGGGGACACAAGATACTTCTTGTATCTTAGTTGCAGGGTTGCTTGAGAGAGACCATCTTCAACCTCTACTTCCCTGAGTTCGATAAACCTTAGGTCATCCACTTGAGGGAAATTGCTGCTGTCCTACAAACCTCTGCGCTTGGAGGCCCAACATAGTCTATAAGAGTAGAAGCGTGTGTAGACATCAGCATGGAGCTTCTTCATACGCTTGACACCAATATGACCAAGGCGGCAATGCCACAAGTATGTGGGACTATTATTATCAACTTTATATCTTTTGGCATCCACACTATGAATATGTGTATCATCACTTTCGAGATTCATCAAAAATAAACCATTGACCAGCGGGGCATGACCATAAAACATATCTCTCATATAAATAGAACAATCATTATTCTTGGATTTAAATGAGTAACCATCTCGTATCAAACGAGATCCAGATACAATGTTCATGCTCAAAGCTGGTACTAAATAACAGTTATTAAGGTTTAAAACTAATCCCGAGGGTAGATGTAGAGGCAGTGTGCCGACGGCGATCACATCGACCTTGGAACCATTCTCGACGCGCATTGTCACCTCGTCCTTCGCGAGTCTCCGCTTATTCCGCAGCTCCTGCTTTGAGTTACAAATGTGAGCAACTGCACCGGTATCAAATACCCAGGAGCTACTACGAGCGCTGGTAAGGTACACATCAATAACATGTATATCATATATACCTTTGACGTTGCCGGCCTTCTTATCTGCTAAGTATTTGGGGCAGTTCCGCTTCCAGTGACCCGTTCCCTTGCAATGAAAACACTCAGTTTCAGGCTTGGGTCCATTCTTTGGCTTCTTCCCGGCAACTGGCTTACCGGGCGCGACAACTCCTTTGCCGTCCTTTATGAAGTTCTTCTTACCCTTGCCTTTCTTGAACTTAGTGGTTTTATTGACCATCAACACTTGATGTTCTTTCTTGATATCCACCTCCGCTGATTTCAGCATTGAATACACCTCGGGAATGGACCTCTCCATCCCCTGCATATTGAAATTTAACACGAAGCTCTTGTAGCTAGGTGGGAGCGACTGAAGGATTCTGTCAACGGCCGCTTCGTCTGGGAGATTCATTCCCAACTGAGACAAGCGGTTGTGCAACCCAGACAACTTGAGTATGTGCTCGCTGACAGAACTATTCTCCTCCATCTTACAACTGTAGAATGCGTCGGAGACGTCATATCTCTCAACTCGGGCATGAGCTTGGAAAACCATTTTCAGCTCTTGGAACATCTCATATGCTCCGTGGTGCTCAAAACGCTTTTGGAGCCCCAACTCTAAGATGTAAAGCATGCCGCACTGAACCAGGGAGTAATCCTCACAACGCGACTGCCAGGCGTTCATAACGTCTTGGGTCGCCGGGAGAACGGGTGCATCACCTAGCGGTGCTTCAAGGACATATGATCTCTTGGCAGCTATGAGGATAATCCTCAGGTTACGGACCCAATTCGTATAGTTGCTACCATCGTCTTTCGGCTTGGTTTTCTCTAGGAACGCGTTGAAGTTGAGGGAAACTTGAGCATGGGCCATTTGATCTACAAGACATATTGTAAACATTTTTAGACTAAGTTCATGACAATTAAGTTCATCTAATCAAATTTAATGAACTCCCACTCAGATTGACATCTCTCTAGTCATCTAAGTAATACATGATCCGAATCGACTAGCCCGTGTCCGATCATCACGTGAGACGGACTAGTCATCAACGGTGAACATCTTTAAGTTGATCATATCTTCTATACGACTCATGTTCGACCTTTCGGTCTTCCGTGTTCCGAGGCCATGTCTGTACATGCTAGGCTCGTCAAGTGAACCCTAAGTGTATTGCGTGTGTAAATCTGGCTTACACCCGTTGTATGCGAACGTTAGAGCCTATCACACCCGATCATCACGTGGTGCTTCGGAACAACGATCCTTAGCAACGGTGCACAGTTAGGGGGAACACAATTCTTGAGATTTTTAGTGAGAGATCATCTTATTTACTACCGTCGTTCTAAGTAAACAAGATGCATAAACATGATGAACATCACATGCAATCAAATAGAGTGACATGATATGGCCAATATCATTTTGCTCCTTTGATCTCCATCTTCGGGGCACCATGGTCATCTTTGTCACCGGCATGACACCATGATCTCCATCATCGTGTTTTCATGAAGTCGTCTCGCCAACTATTACTTCTACCACTATGGCTAACATTTAGTAATAAAGTAAAGTAATTACATGGTGTTATTCAGTGACACGCAGGTCATACAATAAATAAGACAACTCCTATGGCTCATGTCAGTTGTCATTTTCATCGACATGCAAGTCGTGATTGCCTATTACAAGAACATGATCAATCTCATACATCACATATATCATTCATCACATCTTCTTGGCCATATCACATCACATAGCACGTGCTGCAAAAACAAGTTAGACGTCCTCTACTTGTTGTTGCAAGTTTTTACGTGGCTTCTATAGGTTTCTAGCAAGAACGTTTCTTACCTACATCAAAACCACAATGTGATATGTCAATTTCTATTTACCCTTCATAAGGACCCTTTTCATCGAATCCGATCCGACTAAAGTGGGAGAGACAGACACCCGCCAGCCACCTTATGCAACTAGTGCATGTCAGTCGGTGGAACCAGTCTCACGTAAGCGTACGTGTAAGGTCGGTCCGGGCCGCTTCATCCCACGATGCCGCCAAACCAAGATTGGACTAGTGGCGGCAAGAGAATTGAACAAAATCGACGTCCACAACTTGTTTGTGTTCTACTCGTGCAAGATGCTACGCAAAGACCTAGCTCTGATGCCACTGTTGGGGAACGTAGCAGAATTCAAAAAATTTCTACGCTTCACCAAGATCAATCTAAGGAGTTCATCTAGCAACGAGCATAAAGGAGTGCATCTACATACCCTTTGTAGATCGCGAGCGAAAGCGTTCAAAGGAACGTGGATGATGGAGTCGTACTCGTCGTGATCCTCGTCACCGATGATCCCAGCGCCGAACGGACGACACCTCCGCGTTCAACACACGTACGGTACATCGACGTCTCCTCCTTTTTGATCCAGCAAGGGGGAGGAGTGGTTGATGGTGATCCAGCAGCACGACGGCGTGGTGGTGGATGCAACGGGAAAAGCTGCAGGGCTTCGCCGAGACCCTGCGGGAGGAGTAGGAGGTTTAACGGGGGGGAAGAGGCGCCAGGGGCTGAGGTGCGGCTGCCCTCTCTCCCCCACTATATATAGGGGGCCAAGGGGGGGCGCCGGCCCTAGGAGATCCAATCTCCTAGGGGGGTGGCGGCCAAGGGGGTATCTTGCCCCCCAAGCCAAAGGGGGCGCCCCCACCCCTAGGGTTTCAACCCTAGGCGCATGGGGGAGGCCCATGGGGGGTGCGCCAGCCCACTAGGGGCTGGTCCCCCTCCCCCTACGGCCCACGGGGCCCTCCGGGATGGGTGGCCCCACCCGGTGGACCCCCGGGACCCTTCCGGTGGTCCCGGTACACTACCGGTGACCCCCGGAACTCTCCCGGTGGCCGAAACTGGACTTCCTATATATCATTCTTTACCTCCGGACCATTCCGGAACTCCTCATGACGTCCGGGATCTCATCCGGGACTCCGAACAACATTTGGGTTTCCGTGTGCATATATCTCTACAACCCTAGTGTCACCGAACCTTAAGTGTGTAGACCCTACGGGTTCGGGAGACACGCAGACATGACCGAGGCGACTCTCCGGTCAATAACCAACAGCGGGATCTGGATACCCATGTTGGTTCCCACGTGTTCCTCGATGATCTCATCGGATGAACCACGATGTCAAGGATTCACTTAATCCCGTATGTTATTCCCTTTGTTTATCGATACGGTACTTGCCCGAGATTCGATCGTCGGTATACCGATACCTTGTTCAATCTCGTCATCGCAAGTCTCTTTACTCGTTCCGTAATCCATCATCCCGTAACTAACTCCTTAGTCACATTGAGCTCATTATGATTATGTCTTACCAAGTGGGCCCAGAGATACCTCTCCGTCACACGGAGTGACAAATCCCAGTCTCGGTTCATACCTACTCAACATACACTTTCGGAGATACCCGTTGTGTACCTTTATAGCCACCCAGTTACGTTGTGACGTTTGGCACACCCAAAGCATTCCTACGGTATCCGGGAGTTGCACAACCTCATGGTCTAAGGAACAAATACTTGACACTGGAAAAGCTTAAGCATTACAAACTACACTATCTTATGCCAGGCTTAGGATTGGGTCTTGTCCATCACATCATTCTCCTAATGATGTGATCTCGTTATCAATGACATCCAATGTCCATGGTCAGGAAACCGTGACCATCTGTTGATCAACGAGCTAGTAACTAGAGGCTTACCAGGGACATGTTGTGGTCTATGTATTCACACATGTATCGTTGTTTCCGTACAATACAATTCAAGCATGAATAACAGACAATTATCATGAACAAGGAAATATAATAATCCTTTTATTATTGCCTCTAGGGCATATTTCCAACACATAATTCATCGGATCTCGACAAACACACCGCAAAAAGATTACATCGAATAGATCCAAAGAGAGAGAAGAAGCCATCTAGCAAATAACTATGGACCCAAAGGTCTATGGTAAACTACTCACAAGTCATCGGAGGAGCTATGGTGTTGATGAAGAAGCCCTCCTTGATCGACCCCCCTCCGGTGGAGCTCCAGAACAGGCCCCAAGATGGGATCTCACAGGAACAGAAGGTTGTGGCGGTGGAATTAGGGTTTCGTCTGTTGCCTCGATGTTTTCAGGGTACGTATGTATATATAGGCTGAAGAGGGACGTCGGGGGAGCAACAGGTGGCCCACAAGGGTGGAGGGCGTGCCCCTGCCCTAGTGGCCACCTCCTTCGCTTCCTGGCGTGTACTCCAAGTCTCCTGTGTTGATATTGTTCCACAAATAACTCTCCTGAAGGTTTCATTCCGTTTGGACTCCGTTTGATATTCCTTTTCTGCGAAACACTGAAATAGGCAAAAAAACATCCATTTGCATTGGGCCTTGGGTTAGTAGGTTAGTCCCAAAAATAATATAAAAGTGTATAATAAAGCCCATTAAACATCCAAAACAGAATATATAATAGCATGGAACAATAAAAAATTATAGATACGTTGGAGACGTATCAGAGCATGAGCCATTGATATAACACTATAGGTGGAATAGAGTGGTGGTTGTGGAGAAGACAAAAGAGGAAGATGGTCTCACATCAACTAGGCGTATCGATGGGCTTTGGAGATGCCCATCAATATATATCAATGTGAGTGAGTAGGGATTGCCATGCAACGGATGCACTAGAGCTATAAATGTATGAGAGCTCAAGAAAAGAAACTAAGTGGGTGTGCATCCAACTTGCTTGCTCACGAAGTGTGACGCCCCCGATTTGTCTGTACACTAATCATGCACGCAAATGTGTACGATCAAGATCAGGGACTCACGGGAAGATATCACAACACAACTCTAGACACAAATAAAATAATACAAGCTTCGTATTACAAGCCAGGGGCCTCGACGGCTCGAATACAGAAGCTCGAAAGCAACAGAGTTAGCGGAAGCAACAATATCTGAGTACAGACATAAGTTAAACAAGTTTTGCCTTAAGAAGGCTAGCACAAACATCAACGATCGAAGAGGCAAGGCCTCCTGCCTGGGACCTCCTAACTACTCCTGGTCGCCAGCTGTCTCCACGTAGTAGTAGGCTCCGTCGGGGTAGTAGTAGTAGTCGACTGGGGTGGCATCTGGCTCCTGGGATCCGCCATCTGGTTGCGTCAACCAGAAAGAAGAAGAAGGGGGAAAAGGTGGAGCAAAGCAACCATGAGTACTCATCCAAAGTACTCGCAAGCATCAGATCTATACTAAGTATGCATCAGTATCAAATGAAAAGCTGTATATGTGGACTGAACTGCAGAATGCCAGAAGAAGAGGGGAAAGCCTAGCCTATCGAAGACTAGCATCTTCAAGCATCTTCTGGAAACACCATCTTGAAGCAGTAGAAGGAAATACAGAATAGCATTTTATAATTAACAAGCATGTTGTAGTATTAACGGCCTAGAGATCCTTCCTCGACTCCCTGCGAGAAAGTAATCTCGCAGCCACATATCCATCACATATCTCAAGTATCCATTTCTAGTTATAATAGATTAGGATATAAGACTGAACGTCCGTTACCATGGACACGGCTATTCGAATAGATAACTTCCCTGCAAGGGTGCACCACGTTACCCTCACGCTCGATCATCTCTGGTCGGACACACTTTTCGGAGTCAATGCCTGGCCTCGGGAGATCAACGCGTCGCAGCCCTACCTAGGCTCAGCAGAGAGGTCCCCGCCGGTCTACATCCTAAGCACTCCGGGGTCATGGGCCATCGCCCGTTGCACTCCGGGTCGTTGCGCGCAGGGTGAATACCAGTACCGCCTCGGATGGCCAGCACGATCCGACCGTGCCGCAATGCTGAACTGGACGTCTGACAAAGCTTCGGCTGATACTACGACGCCGAGGCCCATAACTATTCTCGCGTGGCGGTTAGTGCGTAAAGGCCAGAGGCCAACTCAGAACAAATACCCAAATCTGTTAGTGCATTATTGACAGAAGTGACGGTTGTCGGGACAAGTCCGGAGCTATCACCCCTCCTAGGTGATACCGCTAAACAGCCAGCCTCCACCGTAACAACTCCCGCGGGTGCTCTTCGAGCCCGCCCGCCTTTCACAAAGGTATCAAGTAAAGTCCATGTAACCGTGTGTCCAAAACATCAAGGTGGAAAACCCGAGGAATCACCCCCGACGAATTCCACTCGATGTGTCCGTCAATGCGAACTATGAGGAATCACCCCCGAGGTTCACACTTGAGGGGTTGCACGACAGAGTCGTATCGGGAATGGAGAAAGAGGAATCACCCTCGATGACCACGACCGAATAGCTACACTACAGAGTTATCATCATGAGTGAGTTACGAGGCTTCACCCTCGGCACTCGATAGTACCTCTGCAGAGTCGAGCAACATAGGGGTGTGATGTGATGTGAAGTGTCGGGCTCCGGTCTTCGATCACGTTGCTCGAGTTGCCGATGATGAAGCAGGAGTAACAAGGACAGTCGGGCTTCGGTCTTCGATCACGTTGCTCGAGTAGTCGATGATGAAGCAGGGGCAACAAGGACAAGGTGGGGTCACTGATGGATCACTAGCCAACCTATACTAAGCAGTTTAGCATAGCATGTAGGTAACGATAGCAGGTATAAAAGCAGGCTATGCATCAGAATAGGATCAAACAATAACAGTAGCAAAATTCTAATGCAAGCATAAGAGATAATGGAATGGGTGATATCGGGATGATCAAAGGGGGAGCTTGCCTGGAAGCTCTGCTGAAATGGAAGTAGGGTCGTCGTTGTCGACGTAGTCGATCACCAGGGCATCAACAGGAGTCTCGGGGTCTACCGGAGAGAAGAAGGGGGAAGAAACAATAAATACATAGCTCACAGATGCAATACAGATCAATGACATGACAATAAGCGGTGCTAGGGGTGTTCTAACGCAGTACTACACGATACCGGCGAAGGGGGAAAACACCCGGGAAAGCATTCCCGGTGTTAGGCATTTTCGGACAGGCGAACCGGAGGGGAAAAGTTCCATGTTCGGTATGCTAGGGATGTGTGGTGGATGAACGGACCACGTATTCGGATTCGTCTCGAAATTCTGAGCGACTTTCATATATAAATCTTTTTCATCCGAGTTACGGATTATTTTATATGATTTTTCAAAGTTTTATTAATATTCCGAAATTATTATTAATTCGAAAATGAATTGGAATTCCCTAGGTGCACCCGGTGTAGTGCACCCAGCAGTGCACCAGCAAATGACAGTGGGTCCCAGTTGACTCAGTCAACAGTCAACAGAGTTGACCATTGACTGGTCAAACCTGCTGAGCGGGGCCCGCTGTCATAGTCACAACTAACTAATCACAGGTTAGCTAGGTTAATTAAGCAATTAGTTTAATTAAACTAGTTTAATTAAATTAATTAATTAATTCTTATTTTAAAATTATATCTTTTTTTTCAGAAAGGGGCAGTGGGCCCCAATGGTCATTGGCCCACTTGGGCCTTAACGGGTGACGGGCGCAATGGGTGCTGGGCGCTCGCACGAGGAGGCGCACCCGGGCGCGCTGGGGCGTACGGGCATGGTGCCCGAGCGGAGGCCGAAGTGCGCCGGCGGCCACGGCGCCCAGCCGGCGGGCAGCACGGCGGGGCTGGGCCGAAGGCCGCGCCGGACATGGCCAGGACGGGGAGGGGGCGGTGCGAAGCGGCGGCCGAAGGCGGGCGGGTCCGCGACGGCCGGAGGCGGGGGAGGCAGGCGGCGGCGTGGCTAGACCGAGGTGGAGGCGGGGAGGCCACGGCGGGGCGCGATGGGCGCGCAGGGGCCGGCCGGAGGACGTAGGCGGGGCGGGCGCGGCCGCGTGGGTGCCGGAGTGGCGCGAGGGCCGGCGGGTCGTGCGGCAGTGGGGGCAGCTGCGCAGCGACAGCAGTGGGAGGCGGCGCGGTGATGTGCGGCTAAGCGGAGGGGGGAGAAAGCGGCAGCAGCAGTAGTCGCCACGGGCGCGGCGGAGCGCGGCTGCAACAGGTGGTGACCGAAGCAGGCGCGTGGCCGGGGAGGGGTGGCGCAGCGGAGGCAGAGGCGGGAGTGGCGAGCTACGGCTACGGCGTGCGTTGAGGAGCAGAGGGAAAAGGGGGGCGGCGCTCACAGCCATTGACGAGAAGGGGGTCGTCGAGGCTTGACGAGGCCGGTCGGGGACGGGGCGACGACGAGGCAGTGGCGACAGGCGTCGAGCGGACGGCGGCAATGGTCTCGAGCTCGAGCTCGAGGAGGGGTCGGGGTGCAAGGGGGAATAGGGTTAGGGTTCTGGAGGAGGGGCGGGGGTCTCTGAGTTAAGTAGGGGGGCGGCGCCGACCGAGGCCGCCACGGCGTCAGATGGTGGCCGGATGACCGACACGATCTCCCCGCTCCTGTAGCAAGGAGGGGGGGAACGACGAGATGTGCGGCTGGGCCGGCCTGGCTTGGCCAGTGAGGCCAGCTGGGCCAAAAGGCCCAGGGGAGGGGGTTTCCCTTTTTTTGTTTTGCTTCTTTTCCCCTTTTGTTTTGTTTTGCCTTTTACCTATTTACCTTTTTCTGTTTTAATTAACTGCCACCATACTTTAGTTTAATTAAAGTCCAAACTAGTTACTATATTTGCATCTCTAATTATGCCATTGCCACAAAAAGTTTGGGCACCTACTTAAAATAGTTTAATATTTTATTAACCATAAAAGTCATTTAATTAAGTATCTAAGCCACTGTTTTAATTATTAAAGGCGTTAAAACACCTTTTAAGATATAGGTTTCAACACGACAAATATCGAAAGATTATTTGCCACACTTTGAACATTTTAGTTTTGACACTTTGAAAACTTTATTTGTTTGGCTTCATTTTAATTTGACTTCAAATCGGTTTGAACCAAAGTGACTTTTAGCAACAGTAAAAATGATGACGTGGCATCATTAGCAGAGTATTACTGTATCTTAATTATCCGTGCGTTACAAATCTCCTCCACTACAAGAAATCTTGTCCCGAGATTTTAGGAGGAAGAAGGAAACAAAACGGGATATTCATCACGAAGACGATCCTCGGGTTCCCAAGTGGCTTCATCTTCATAAAGATTTGACCACAATTTTTTTGAAATTTGATAGTTCTGTGTCGATGTGACGTTCCGCTTGATCAAAAACGCTGACCGGACAGATTCTTCGGACTTTGAGGTAGCGTTTTCAATTCTTACAAAAGGAGAAGCGCTGCACGCCTTCAAGGGTTAAATCCGTGCTTCGGCATTTTGAACAAGATGAGCATGGTAGCTTACTATCTCATTTGAAGGATGCAGCAGATGGACGGTCTTAGTGGCGCAAATGATAGTAGCAGTATGTGTTTTCAACCATTCCATTCCCAGAATGAGGTCAATATTGGATGACTTCAAGACAATGGGAGAAACATGGAATTCCAACCCTTCAATTTCAAAGATGACGTTGTGACTAACCATGGTGGTTCGACATTGGCCCGCAGGGGTGTGTACCACTAGCGGATTGTCCATCTCTTCGAACTTAATGCCATGCATGAATGTAAAATCTTCTGATATGAAAGAATGCGATGCTCCTGAATCGAATAAAACAGAAGCTGGTATTGAGTGAACAAGAAGAGTACCCAACATGGTAGCAGGCTGGCCTTGAGCTTCATTCAGATCAATGTGGTTAGCCTGACCACGACCATAAGGCATGGCACTGTTGTTGCGGGGCTGATTGTCACCACGGCCAGTTGGAGGAAGTGCAAGCTGGTTCTGATTCTGGTAGCAATCTCTAGCACGGTGTCCTGGTTGGCCACACTTGAAGCATAGCCCATCATTTGGATGAGGAGCAGGAGCTTGGGGTGGTGCATCTTGAAGTCTCGGCTGCCCAGGTGGTGGAGGTGGCAGGTGAGGTGCAGCATGGGACTGCCTTGGTGCAGTTGCGGTTGGGTGGTACATGCTGTTGGGGATCCAGATCCTACGCTTCTGTGATGAAGGTCCTGAAGATGAACCAGTGTCACGGTTGCGCCTGAGAGATCCCTGGTGTTCCTTCAGACCAGTTTCGACATGAATGGCCTTGTTCACCAAGGTGGCGAAGTCGGCAAAGTCATGTGCAAGGAGTGCGAGCTTGATATCGGCTTGAAGTCCATCACGGAACTTTTCCTGTCTACGTGCATCAGTGGCAATGTCTTCTTCAGCATAGCGGGACAAGTCAAGGAACTCCCGCGGATAAGCATCTACAGTCTTGTTGCCTTGGGTGAGGTTACGGAACTCGCGCTTCTTCCTGTCCATAATTCCTTGAGGAATGAAGCGGGCACGGAAGGCAGCTTGGAAATCCGGCCAAGTGATGATTGTCCCAGCAGGTAGTGAACGCCTATGGTTGTCCCACCATTGAGCAGCGGGACCTTTCAGGTAATATGCCGCGAAGGTGACATAGCTGGCAGGGGCTACACCAGCAGTCTCTAGCTCGAAAGTGATATCACGGAGCCAGTCATCAGCATCAAGTGGCTGAGTTGAGCTGCGGTAGATGCATGGGTTGAGATGTGCAAAGTCGTTCAGGGTCACAGTTGCTGGTTGCTGGTTCAAGTTGGGGCGAGGAAACCGAGCCATCATTCCTTCCATGAACTGGCGGTTCAGCTCAAGCTGTTGGATCATACCAGCCATGTACTCAGGAGGTGGTGGGGCATTGCCACCACGACCACGACCAGCTGGTCTAACCATCCTGCTAACATATAACATGGGTAGTTTAGCATTTGAGAAATTTGCAAAGACAAGAATTATTCACTATCTATATTGTAGAATGAACGAGGTATGACGAGTACCACATAGTAGTCAACATTATAGAGCGTGAATTATTTGAAACACTATTCTAAGAAATTTTTTTGGCTTATCCAACTTTGGGGTGAATTTGGTCACGGGATCCTAATGTTTGAGTTAGTAAATTCGTTTAACCCGAATAGAAGAGAGTTCAGAGTCCCGGAGTAAAGATCAAGGAGTAAAAGATCCTAATACCACCCAATTGGCGACGTGGGCCCGTAAGCCACAGAGCCATGTTAGTAAAACAATTTTTCAAAGACTAGACTCAACTTCGGCCAAGGAGTTGGAAAGGGGGATCCTACAGGCAGTCGGCTCTGATACCAACTTGTGAGGCCCCCGATTTGTCCGTACACTAATCATGCACGCAAATGTGTACGACCAAGATCAGGGACTCACGGGAAGATATCACAACACAACTCTAGACACAAATAAAATAATACAAGCTTCATATTACAAGCCAGGGGCCTCGACGGCTCGAATACAGAAGCTCGAAAGCAACAGAGTTAGCAGAAGCAACAATATCTGAGTACAGACATAAGTTAAACAAGTTTTGCCTTAAGAAGGCTAGCACAAACATCAACGATCGAAGAGGCAAGGCCTCCTGCCTGGGACCTCCTAACTACTCCTGGTCGTCAGCTGTCTCCACGTAGTAGTAGGCTCCATCGGGGTAGTAGTAGTAGTCGACTGGGGTGGCATCTGGCTCCTGGGATCCGCCATCTGGTTGCGACAACCAGAAAGAAGAAGAAGGGGGAAAAGGTGGAGCAAAGCAACCGTGAGTACTCATCCAAAGTACTCGCAAGCATCAGATCTATACTAAGTATGCATCAGTATCAAATGAAAAGCTGTATATGTGGACTGAACTGCAGAATGCCAGAAGAGGAGGGGAAAGCCTAGCCTATCGAAGACTAGCATCTTCAAGCATCTTCTGGAAACACCATCTTGAAGCAGTAGAAGGAAATACAGAATAGCATTTTATAATAAACAAGCATGTTGTAGTATTAACGGCCTAGAGATCATTCCTCGACTCCCTGCGAGAAAGTAATCTCGCAGCCACATATCCATCACATATCTCAAGTATCCATTTCTAGTTATAATAGACCAGGATATAAGACTGAACATCCGTTACCGTGGACACGGCTATTCGAATAGATAACTTCCCTGCAGGCGTGCACCACGTTACCGTCACGCTCGATCATCTCTGGCCGAACACACTTTTCGGAGTCAATGCTCGGCCTCGGGAGATCAACACGTCGCAGCCCTACCTAGGCTCAGCAGAGAGGTCCCCGCCGGTCTACATCCTAAGCACTCCGGGGTCATGGGCCATCTCCCGTTGCACTCCGGGTCGTTGCGCGCAGGGTGAATACCAGTACCGCCTCGGATGGCCAGCACGATCCGACCGTGCCGCAATGCTGAACTGGACGTCTAACAAAGCTTCGGCTGATACTACGACGCCGAGGCCCATAACTATTCTCGCGTGGCGGTTAGTGCGTAAAGGCCAGAGGCCAACTCAGAACAAATACCCAAATCTGTTAGTGCATTATTGACAGAAGTGACGGCTGTCGGGACAAGTCCGGAGCTATCACCCCTCCTGGGTGATACCGCTAAACAGCCAGCCGCCACCGTAACAACTCCCGCGGGTGCTCTTCGGGCCCGCCCGCCTTTCACAAAGGTATCAAGTAAAGTCCATGTAACTGTGTGTCCAAAACATCAAGGTGGAAAACCCAAGGAATCACCCCCGACGAATTCCACTCGATGTGTCCGTCAAGGAGAACTATGAGGAATCACCCCCGAGGTTCACACTTGAGGGGTTGCACGACAGAGTCGTATCGGGAATGGAGAAAGAGGAATCACCCTCGATGACCATGACCGAATAGCTACACTACAGAGTTATCATCATGAGTGTGTTACGAGGCTTCACCCTCGGCACTCGATAGTACCTCTGCAGAGTCGAGCAACATAGGGGTGTGATGTGATGTGAAGTGTCGGGGTCCGGTCTTCGATCACGTTGCTCGAGTCGCTGATGATGAAGCAGGGGTAACAAGGACAGTCGGGCTTCGGTCTTCGATCACGTTGCTTGAGTAGTCGATGATGAAGCAGGGGCAACAAGGACAAGGTGGGGTCACTGATGGATCACTAGCCAACCTATACTAAGCAGTTTAGCATAGCATGTAGGTAACAATAGCAGGTACAAAAGCAGGCTATGCATCAGAATAGGATCAAACAATAACAGTAGCAAAATTCTAATGCAAGCATAAGAGATAATGGAATGGGTGATATCGGGATGATCAAAGGGGGGGCTTGCCTGGAAGCTCTGCTGAAATGGAAGTAGGGTCGTCGTTGTCGACGTAGTCGATCACCAGGGCATCAACAGGAGTCTCGGGGTCTACCGGAGAGAAGAAGGGGGAAGAAACAATAAATACATAGCTCGCAGATGCAATACAGATGCATGACATGACAATAAGCGGTGCTAGGGGTGTTCTAACGCAGTACTACACGATACCGGCGAAGGGGGAAAACACCCGGGAAAGCATTCCCGGTGTTAGGCATTTTCGGACAGGCGAACCGGAGGGGAAAAGTCCCATGTTCGGTATGCTAGGGATGTGTGGTGGATGAACGGACCACGTATTCGGATTCGTCTCGAAATTCTGAGCGACTTTCATATATAAATCTTTTTCATCCGAGTTACGGATTATTTTATATGATTTTTCAAAGTTTTATTAATATTCTGAAATTATTATTAATTCGAAAATGAATTGGAATTCCCTAGGTGCACCCGGTGTAGTGCACCCAGCAGTGCACCAGCAAATGACAGTGGGTCCCAGTTGACTCAGTCAACAGTCAACAGAGTTGACCATTGACTGGTCAAACCTGCTGAGCGGGGCCCGCTGTCATAGTCACAACTAACTAATCACAGGTTAGCTAGGTTAATTAAGCAATTAGTTTAATTAAACCAGTTTAATTAAATTAATTAATTAATTCTTATTTTAAAATTATATCTTTTTTTTATATCTTTTTTCAGAAAGGGGAAGTGGGCCCCAATGGTCATTGGCCCACTTGGGCCTTAACGGGTGACGGGCGCAATGGGCGCTGGGCGCTCGCACGAGGGGGCGCACCCGGGCGCGCTGGGGCGTACGGGCATGGTGCCCGAGCGGAGGCCGAAGTGCGCCGGCGGCCACGGCGCCCAGCCGGCGGGCAGCACGGCGGGGCTGGGCCGAAGGCCGCGCCGGACGTGGCCAGGACGGGGAGGGGGCGGTGCGAAGCGGCGGCCGGAGGCGGGCGGGTCCGCGACGGCCGGAGGCGGGGGAGGCAGGCGGCGGTGTGGCTAGACCGAGGTGGAGGCGGGGAGGCCACGGCGGGGCGCGATGGGCGCGCAGGGGCCGGCCGGAGGACGTAGGCGGGGCGGGCGCGGCCGCGTGGGTGCCGGAGTGGCGCGAGGGCCGGCGGGTCGTGCGGCAGTGGGGGCAGCTGCGCAGCGACAGCAGTGGGAGGCGGCGCGGTGATGTGCGGCTAAGCGGAGGGGGGAGAAAGCGGCAGCAGCAGTAGTCGCCACGGGCGCGGCGGAGCGCGGCTGCAACAGGTGGTGACCGAAGCAGGCGCGTGGCCGGGGAGGGGTGGCGCAGCGGAGGCAGAGGCGGGAGTGGCGAGCTACGGCTACGGCGTGCGTTGAGGAGCAGAGGGAAAAGGGGGGCGGCGCTCACAGCC
>LR738709.1:518559361-518575084 GCA_902687465.1 Secale cereale
AGGCGGGAGTGGCGAGCTACGGCTACGGCGTGCATTGAGGAGCAGAGGGAAAAGGGGGGCGGCGCTCACAGCCGTTGACGAGAAGGGGGTCGTCGAGGCTTGACGAGGCCGGTCGGGGACGGGGCGACGACGAGGCAGTGGCGACAGGCGTCGAGCGGACGGCGGCAATGGTCTCGAGCTCGAGCTCGAGGAGGGGTCGGGGTGCAAGGGGGAATAGGGTTAGGGTTCTGGAGGAGGGGCGGGGGTCTCTGAGTTAAGTAGGGGGGGGCGGCGCCGACCGATGGCCGCCACGGCGTCAGATGGTGGTCGGATGACCGACACGATCTCCCCGCTCCTGTAGCAAGGAGGGGGGGAACGACGAGATGTGCGGCTGGGCCGGCCTGGCTTGGCCAGTGAGGCCAGCTGGGCCAAAAGGCCCAGGGGAGGGGGTTTCCCTTTTTTGTTTTGCTTCTTTTCCCCTTTTGTTTTGTTTTGCCTTTTACCTATTTACCTTTTTCTGTTTTAATTAACTGCCACCATACTTTAGTTTAATTAAAGTCCAAACTAGTTACTATATTTGCATCTCTAATTATGCCATTGCCACAAAAAGTTTGGGCACCTACTTAAAATAGTTTAATATTTTATTAACCATAAAAGTCATTTAATTAAGTATCTAAGCCACTGTTTTAATTATTAAAGGCGTTAAAACACCTTTTAAGATATAGGTTTCAACACGACAAATATCGAAAGATTATTTGCCACACTTTGAACATTTTAGTTTTGACACTTTGAAAACTTTATTTGTTTGGCTTCATTTTAATTTGACTTCAAATCGGTTTGAACCAAAGTGACTTTTAGCAACAGTAAAAATGATGACGTGGCATCATTAGCAGAGTATTACTGCAGCTTAATTATCCGGGCGTTACAAATCTCCTCCACTACAAGAAATCTCGTCCCGAGATTTTAGGAGGGAGAAGGAAACAAAACGGGATATTCATCACGAAGACGATCCTCGGGTTCCCAAGTGGCTTCATCTTCATAAGGATTTGACCAAATCTTTTTTGAAATTTGATAGTTCTATGTCGATGTGACGTTCTGCTTGATCAAAAACGCTGACCGGACAGATTCTTCGGACTTTGAGGTAGCGTTTTCAATTCTTACAAAAGGAGAAGCGCTGCACGCCTTCAAGGGTTAAATCCGTGCTTCGGCATTTTGAACAAGATGAGCATGGTAGCTTACTATCTCATTTGAAGGATGCAGCAGATGGACGGTCTTAGTGGCGCAAATGATAGTAGCAGTATGTGTTTTCAACCATTCCATTCCCAGAATGAGGTCAATATTGGATGACTTCAAGACAATGGGAGAAACATGGAATTCCAACCCTTCAATTTCAACGATGACGTTGTGACTAACCATGGTGGTTCGACATTGGCCCGCAGGGATGTGTACCACTAGCGGATTGTCCATCTCTTCGAACTTAATGCCATGCATGAATGTAAAATCTTCTGATATGAAAGAATGCGATGCTCCTGAATCGAATAAAACAGAAGCTGGTATTGAGTGAACAAGAAGAGTACCCAACATGGTAGCAGGCTGGCCTTGAGCTTCATTCAGATCAATGTGGTTAGCCTGACCACGACCATAAGGAATGGCACTGTTGTTGCGGGGCTGATTGTCACCACGGCCAGTTGGAGGAAGTGCAAGCTGGTTAGCCCATCATTTGGATGAGGAGCAGGAGCTTGGGGTGGTGCATCTTGAAGTCTCGGCTGCCCAGGTGGTGGAGGTGGCAGGTGAGGTGCAGCATGGGACTGCCTTGGTGCAGTTGCGGTTGGGTGGTACATGCTGTTGGGGATCCAGATCCTACGCTTCTGTGATGAAGGTCCTGAAGATGAACCAGTGTCACGGTTGCGCCTGAGAGATCCCTGGTGTTCCTTCAGACCAGTTTCGACATGAATGGCCTTGTTCACCAAGGTGGCGAAGTCGGCAAAGTCATGTGCAAGGAGTGCGAGCTTGATATCGGCTTGAAGTCCATCACGGAACTTTTCCTGTCTACGTGCATCAGTGGCAATGTCTTCTTCAGCATAGCGGGACAAGTCAAGGAACTCCCGTTGATAAGCATCTACAGTCTTGTTGCCTTGGGTAAGGTTATGGAACTCGCGCTTCTTCCTGTCCATAATTCCTTGAGGAATGAAGCGGGCACGAAAGGCAGCTTGGAAATCCGGCCAAGTGATGATTATCCCAGCAGGTAGTGAACGCCTGTGGCTGTCCCACCATTGAGCAGCGGGGCCTTTCAGGTAATATGCCGCGAAGGTGACATAGCTGGCAGGGGCTACACCAGCAGTCTCTAGCTCGAAAGTGATATCACGGAGCCAGTCATCAGCATCAAGTGGCTGAGTTGAGCTGCGGTAGATGCTTGGGTTGAGATGTGCAAAGTCGTTCAGGGTCACAGTTGCTGGTTGCTGGTTCAAGTTGGGGCGAGAAAATCGAGCCATCATTCCTTCCATGAACTGGCGGTTCAGCTCAAGCTGTTGGATCATACCAGCCATGTACTCAGGAGGTGGTGGGGCATTGCCACCACGACCACGACCAGCTGGTCTAACCATCCTGCTAACATATAACATGGGTAGTTCAGCATTTGAGAAATTTGCAAAGACAAGAATTATTCACTATCTATATTGTAGAATGAACGAGGTATGACGAGTACCACATAGTAGTCAACATTATAGAGCGTGAATTATTTGAAACACTATTCTAAGGAATTTTTTTGGCTTATCCAACTTTGGGGTGAATTTGGTCACGGGATCCTAATGTTTGAGTTAGTAAATTCGTTTAACCCGAATAGAAGAGAGTTCAGAGTCCCGGAGTAAAGATCAAGGAGTAAAAGATCCTAATACCACCCAATTGGCGACATGGGCCCGTAAGCCACACAGCCATGTTAGTAAAACAATTTTTCAAAGACTAGACTCAACTTCGGCCAAGGAGTTGGAAAGGGGGATCCTACAGGCAGTCGGCTCTGATACCAACTTGTGACGCCCCCGATTTGTCCGTACACTAATCATGCACGCAAATGTGTACGACCAAGATCAGGGACTCACGGGAAGATATCACAACACAACTCTAGACACAAATAAAATAATACAAGCTTCATATTACAAGCCAGGGGCCTCGACGGCTCGAATACAGAAGCTCGAAAGCAACAGAGTTAGCGGAAGCAACAATATCTGAGTACAGACATAAGTTAAACAAGTTTTGCCTTAAGAAGGCTAGCACAAACATCAACGATCGAAGAGGCAAGGCCTCCTGCCTGGGACCTCCTAACTACTCCTGGTCGTCAGCTGTCTCCACGTAGTAGTAGGCTCCGTCGGGGTAGTAGTAGTAGTCGACTGGGGTGGCATCTGGCTCCTGGGATCCGCCATCTGGTTGCGACAACCAGAAAGAAGAAGAAGGGGGAAAAGGTGGAGCAAAGCAACCATGAGTACTCATCCAAAGTACTCACAAGCATCAGATCTATACTAAGTATGCATCAGTATCAAATGAAAAGCTGTATATGTGGACTGAACCGCAGAATGCCAGAAGAGGAGGGGAAAGCCTAGCCTATCGAAGACTAGCATCTTCTGGAAACACCATCTTGAAGCAGTAGAAGGAAATACAGAATAGCATTTTATAATAAACAAGCATGTTGTAGTATTAACGGCCTAGAGATCCTTCCTCGACTCCCTGCGAGAAAGTAATCTCGCAGCCACATATCCATCACATATCTCAAGTATCCATTTCTAGTTATAATAGATCAGGATATAAGACTGAACGTCCATTACCGTGGACACGGCTATTCGAATAGATAACTTCCCTGCAGGGGTGCACCACGTTACCCTCACGCTCGATCATCTCTGGCCGGACACACTTTTCGGAGTCAATGCCCGGCCTCGGGAGATCAACACGTCGCAGCCCTACCTAGGCTCAGCAGAGAGGTCCCCGCCGGTCTACATCCTAAGCACTCCGGGGTCATGGGCCATCGCCCGTTGCACTCCGGGTCGTTGCGCGCACGGTGAATACCAGTACCGCCTCGGATGGCCAGCACGATCCGACCGTGCCGCAATGCTGAACTGGACGTCTGACAAAGCTTCGGCTGATACTACGACGCCGAGGCCCATAACTATTCTCGCGTGGCGGTTAGTGCGTAAAGGCCAGAGGCCAACTCAGAACAAATACCCAAATCTGTTAGTGCATTATTGACAGAAGTGACGGTTGTCGGGACAAGTCCGGAGTTATCACCCCTCCTGGGTGATACCGCTAAACAGCCAGCCGCCACCGTAACAACTCCCGCGGGTGCTCTTCGGGCCCGCCCGCCTTTCACAAAGGTATCAAGTAAAGTCCATGTAACTGTGTGTCCAAAACATCAAGGTGGAAAACCCGAGGAATCACCCCCGACGAATTCCACTCGATGTGTCCGTCAAGGCGAACTATGAGGAATCACCCTCGAGGTTCACACTTGAGGGGTTGCACGACAGAGTCGTACCGGGAATGGAGAAAGAGGAATCACCCTCGATGACCATGACCGAATAGCTACACTACAGAGTTATCATCATGAGTGTGTTACGAGGCTTCACCCTCGGCACTCGATAGTACCTCTGCAGAGTCGAGCAACATAGGGGTGTGATGTGATGTGAAGTGTCGGGCTCCGGTCTTCGATCATGTTGCTCGAGTCGCTGATGATGAAGCAGGGGTAACAAGGACAGTCGGGCTTCGGTCTTCGATCACGTTGCTTGAGTAGTCGATGATGAAGCAGGGGCAACAAGGACAAGGTGGGGTCACTGATGGATCACTAGCCAACCTATACTAAGCAGTTTAGCATAGCATGTAGGTAACAATAGCTTGTACAGAAGCAGGCTATGCATCAGAATAGGATCAAACAATAACAGTAGCAAAATTCTAATGCAAGCATAAGAGATAATGGAATGGGTGATATCGGGATGATCAAAGGGGGGGCTTGCCTGGAAGCTCTGCTGAAATGGAAGTAGGGTCGTCGTTGTCGATGTAGTCGATCACCAGGGCATCAACAGGAGTCTCGGGGTCTACCGGAGAGAAGAAGGGGGAAGAAACAATAAATACATAGCTCACAGATGCAATACAGATGCATGACATGACAATAAGCGGTGCTAGGGGTGTTCTAACGCAGTACTACACGATACCGGCGAAGGGGGAAAACACCCGGGAAAGCATTCCCGGTGTTAGGCATTTTCGGACAGGCGAACCGGAGGGGAAAAGTTCCATGTTCGGTATGCTAGGGATGTGTGGTGGATGAACGGACCACGTATTCGGATTCGTCTCGAAATTCTGAGCGACTTTCATATATAAATCTTTTTCATCCGAGTTACGGATTATTTTATATGATTTTTCAAAGTTTTATTAATATTCTGAAATTATTATTAATTCGAAAATGAATTGGAATTCCCTAGGTGCACCCGGTGTAGTGCACCCGGTGTAGTGCACGAGCAAATGACAGTGGGTCCCAGTTGACTCAGTCAACCGTCAACAGAGTTGACCATTGACTGGTCAAACCTGTTGAGCGAGGCTCGCTGTCATAGTCACAACTAACTAATCACAGGTTAGCTAGGTTAATTAAGCAATTAGTTTAATTAAACCAGTTTAATTAAATTAATTAATTAATTCTTATTTTAAAATTATATCTTTATTTCAGAAAGGGGCAGTGGGCCCCAATGGTCATTGGCCCACTTGGGCCTTAACGGGTGACGGGCGTAATGGGCGCTGGGCGCTCGCACGAGGGGGCGCACCCGGGTGCGCTGGGGCGTACGGGCATGGTGCCCGAGCGGAGGCCGAAGTGCGCCGGTGGCCACGGCGGGCAGCACGGCGGGGCTGGGCCGAAGGCCGCGCCGGACGTGGCCAGGACGGGGAGGGGGCGGTGCAAAGCAGCGGCCGGAGGCGGGCGGGTCCGCGACGGCCGGAGGCGGGGGAGGCAGGCGGCGGCGCGGCTAGAGCGAGGTGGAGGCGGGGAGGCCACGGCGGGGCGCGATGGGCGCGCAGGGGCCGGCCGGAGGACGTAGACGGGGCGGGCGCGGCCGCGTGGGTGCCGGAGTGGCGCGAGGGCCGGCGGGTCGTGCGACAGTGGGGGCAGCTGCGCAGCGACAGCAGTGGGAGGCGGCGCGGTGATGTGCGGCTAAGCGGAGGGGGGAGAAAGCGGCAGCAGCAGTAGTCGCCACGGGCGCGGCGGAGCGCGGCTGCAACAGGTGGTGACCGAAGCAGGCGCGTGGCCGGGGAGGGGTGGCGCAGCGGAGGCAGAGGCGGGAGTGGCGAGCTACGGCTACGGCGTGCGTTGAGGAGCAGAGGGAAAAGGGGGGCGGCGCTCACAGCCGTTGACGAGAAGGGGGTCGTCGAGGCTTGACGAGGCCGGTCGGGGACGGGGCGACGACGAGGCAGTGGCGACAGGCGTCGAGCGGACGACGGCAATGGTCTCGAGCTCGAGCTCGAGGGGGGGTCGGGGTGCACGGGGGAATAGGGTTAGGGTTCTGGAGGAGGGGCGGGGGTCTCTGAGTTAAGTAGGGGGGGCGGCGCCGACCGATGGCCGCCACGGCGTCGGACGGTGGCCGGATGACCGACACGATCTCCCCGCTCCTGTAGCGAGGAGGGGGGGAACGACGAGATGTGCGGCTGGGCCGGCCTGGCTTGGCCAGTGAGGCCAGCTGGGCCAAAAGGCCCAGGGGAGGGGGTTTCCCTTTTTTTGTTTTGCTTCTTTTCCCCTTTTGTTTTGTTTTGCCTTTTACCTATTTACCTTTTTCTGTTTTAATTAACTGCCACCATACTTTAGTTTAATTAAAGTCCAAACTAGTTACTATATTTGCATCTCTAATTATGCCATTGCCACAAAAAGTTTGGGCACCTACTTAAAATAGTTTAATATTTTATTAACCATAAAAGTCATTAAATTAAGTATCTAAGCCACTGTTTTAATTATTAAAGGCATTAAAACACCTTTTAAGATATAGGTTTCAACACGACAAATATTGAAAGATTATGTGCCACACTTTGAACATTTTAGTTTTGACACTTTGAAAACTTTATTTGTTTGGCTTCATTTTAATTTGACTTCAAATCGGTTTGAACCAAAGTGACTTTTAGCAACAGTAAAAATGATGATGTGGCATCATTAGCAGAGTATTACTGTAGCTTAATTATCCGGGCGTTACACGAAGACCTAGGGCATTTGAGGAAGCCCATCGTTGGAATATACAAGCCAAGTTCTATAATGAAAATTCCCACTAGTATATGAAAGTAACTAAACAAGAGACTCTCTGTCATGAAGATCATGGTGCTACTTTGAACCACAAGTGTAAAAAAGATAGTAACATTGTCCCTTTTTTTCTCTTCTCTTCTTTTTGCCCTTTCTTTTTTATTTGGCCTTTTTTTTCTTTGGGACAATGCTCTAATAATGATGATCATCACACTTTTATTTACTTACAACTCAATACTAGAACAAAGTATGACTCTATATGAATGCCTCCGGTGGTGTACCGGGATGTGCGATGAATCAAGAGTGACATGTATGAAAAATTATGCATGGTGGCCTTGCCACAAATACGATGTCAACTACATGATCATGCATGGCAATATGACAACAATGAAGCGTGTCATTATAAACGGAACGGTGGAAAGTTGCATGGCAATATATCTCGGAATGGCTATGGAAATGCCATGATAGATAGGTATGGTGGCTGTTTTGAGGAAGGTATATGGTGGGTGTATGGTACCGGCGAAAGTTGCGCGGTACTAGAGAGGCTAGCAACGATGGATGGGTGATAGTGCGTATAATCCATGGACTCAACATTAGTAATAAAGAACTCACATACTTATTGCAAAAATCTACAAGTCATAAAAACAAAGTACTACACGCATGCTCCTAGGGGAAGGGTTGGTAGGAGTTAACCATCGCGCGATCCCGACCTCCACACAAAGGAAGACAATCAAAGAAATACATCATGCTTCAAATTTGTCACACAACGGTTACCATATGTGCATGCTACGAGACTTGCAAACCTTAACACAAGTATTTCTAAAATTCACAACTACTCTACTAGCATGACTCTAATATTACCATCCTCATATCTCAAAACAATCATCAAGCATCAAACTTCTCATAGTATTCAATGCACCTTATATGAAAGTTTTTATTATATCCCTCTTGGATGCCCATCATATTAGGACTAATTTTATAGCCAAAGCAAATTACCATGTTGTTCTAAAAGACTCTCGAAATAATATAAGTGAAGCATGAGAGTTCATCTATTTCTTCAAAATAAAACCACTGTCGTGGTCTAAAAAGATATAAGGGAAACACTAGAGCAAATGACAAACTACTCCGAAAGATATAAGTGAAGATCAATGAGTAGTTGAATAATTATGTAACTATGTGAAGACTCTCTAACATTTAAGAATTTCAGATCTTGGGATATTACTCAAACAGCAAGCAAAGAAAAATAAAATAAATTGACACTCCAAGCAAAACACATATCATGTGGTGAATAAAAATATAGCCTCAAGTAATGTTACCGATAGACGAAGACGAAAGACGGGATGCCTTCCCGGGGCATCCCCAAGATTAGGCTCTTGGTTGTCCTTGAATATTATGTTGGGGTGCCTTGGGAATCCCCAAGCTTAGGCTCTTGCCACTCCTTATTCCATAGTCCATCAAATCTTTACCCAAAACTTGAAAACTTCACAACACAAAACTCAACAGAAAACTCGTAAGCTCCGTTAGTAAAAGAAAATAAAACCACCACTTAGGTACCTTTATGAACTCATTCTAAATTCATATTGGTGTAATATCTACTGTATTACAACTTCTCTATGGTTCATACCCTTCGATACTACTCATAGATTCGTCAAAATAAGCGAACAACACACGAAAAACAGAATCTGTCAAAAACATAACAGTCTGTAGCAATATGTAACTTTTGAATACTTTTGTAACTCCAAAAATTCTGAAATAAATTGGTGGACATGAGGAATTTGTCTATTAATAATCTGCAAAAAGAATGAACTTAAAATCACTCTCCAGTAAAAAATGGCAGCTAATCTCGTGAGCGCAAAGTTTCTGTTTTACAGCAAGATCACATTAACATTCACCAAGTCTTCCCAAGGTTCTACTTGGCACTTTATTGAAACAAAAGCTATAAAACATGATTACTATGGTAGCATAATCATGTGAGCACACAAAAACATTAAGGATAAATATTGGGTTGACTCCCAACAAGCGCTTTTCTTTAGTGCCTTTTAGCTAGGCATGATGATTTCAATGATGCTCGCATAAAGGATAAGAATTGAAACATAACGGGAGCATCATGAAGAATATGACTAGCACATTTAAGTCTAACCCACTTCCTATGCATAGGGATTTTGCGAGAAAACAACTTATGGGAACGATAATCAATTAGCATAGGAAGGCAAAACAAGCATAACTTCAAAACTTTAAGCACATAGAGAGGAAACTTGATATTATTGCAATTCCTACAAGCATATGATCCTCTCTCATAATAATTTTCGGTAGCATCATGAATAAATTTAACCATATAACCAGCACATAAAGCATGCTTTTCATGATCTACTTGCATAGAAATTTTACTACTCTCCACATAAGCAAATTTATTATCATCAATAGTAGTGGGAGCAAACTCAACAAAATAACTATCATGTGAAGCATAATCCAATTGAAAATTAAAATCATGATGATAAGTTTCATGGTTATCTTTATTCTTTATAGCATACATGTCATCACAATAATCATCATAAATAGGAGGCATGCTTTCATCATAATAAATTTGCTCATCAAAACTTGGGGTACTAAACATATCATCTTCATCAAACATAGCATCCGCAAGCTTGTGGCTTTGCATATCATTAGCATCATGGGTATTCAAAGAATTCATACTAACAACATTGCAATCATGCTCATCATGCACATATTTTATGCCAAGCATTCTATGTAATTCTTCTTCTAGTACTTGAGCACAATTTTCCTTCCCATCATTTTCATGAAAGATATTAAAAAGATGAAGCATATGAGGCAACCTCAATTCCATTTTTTTGTAGTTTTCTTTATAAACTAAACTAGTGATAAAACAAGAAACTAAAAGATTCGATTGCAAGATCTAAATATATATCTTCAAGTACTAACCTCCCCGGCAACGGCGCGAGAGAAGAGCTTGATGTCTACTACGCAACCTTCTTCTTGTAGACGTTGTTGGGCCTCCAAGTGCAGAGGTTTCTAGGACAGTAGCAATTTTCCCTCAAGTGAATGACCTAAGGTTTATCAATCCATGGGAGGCGTAGGATGAAGATGGTCTCTCTCAAACAACCCTGCAACCAAATAACAAAGAGTCTCTTGTGTCCCCAACAAACCCAATGCAATGGTAAATTGTATAGGTGCACTAGTTCGGCGAAGAGATACTGATACAAGTGCAATATAGATGGTAGATATAGGTTTTTGTATTATGAAAATATAGAAACAGCAAGGTAAATAATGATAAAAGTGAGCGTAAACGGTATTGCAATGCTAGGAAACAAGGCCTAGGGTTCATACTTTCACTAGTGCAAGTTCTCTCAACAATAATAACATAACCGGATCATATAACTATCCCTCAACGTACAACAAAGAGTCACTCCAAAGTCACTAATAGTGGGGAACAAACGAAGAGATTATGGTAGGGTACGAAACCACCTCAAAGTTATTCTTTCTGATCGATCTATTCAAGAGTCCGTAGTAAAATAACACGAAGCTATTCTTTCCGTTCGATCTATCCTAGAGTTCATACTAGAATAACACCTTAAGACACAAATCAACCAAAACCCTAATGTCACCTAGATACTCCATTGTCACCTCAAGTATCCGTGGGTATGATTATACGATATGCATCACACAATCTCAGATTCATCTATTCAACCAACACAAAGAACTTCAAAGAGTGCCCCAAAGTTTCTACCGGAGAGTCAAGACGAAAATGTGTGTCAACCCCTATGCATAAGTTCACAAGGTCATTGAACCCGCAAGTTGATCACCAAAACATACATCAAGTAGATCACGTGATATCCCATTATCACCACGGATAAGCACATGCAAGACATACATCAAGTGTTCTCAAATCCTTAAAGACTCAATCCGACAAGATAACTTCAAAGGGAAAACTCAATTCATCACAAGAAGGTAGAGGAGGAGAAACATCATAAGATCCAACTATAGTAGCAAAGCTCGCGATACATCAAGATCATGCCATCTCAAGAACACGAGAGAGAGAGAGAGAGAGAGAGAGAGAGATCAAACACATAGCTACTGGTACATACCCTCAGCCCCGAGGGTGGACTACTCCCCCCTCATCATGGAGAGCGCCAGGATGATGAAGATGGCCACCAGAAAGGGATTCCCCCCTCCAGCAGGGTGCCAAAACGTGTCTAGATTGGTTTTTGGTGGCAACAGAGGCTTGCGGCGGCGGAACTCCCGATCTAGGTTTCTTTTCTTTTTTTTGTATTTATAGGAATTTTTTGCGTCGGTCTCGCGTCAGGGGGGGGGGTCGTCGAGTCGTCCACGAGATAGGAGGGCGAGCCTGGGGGGTAGGGCGCGCCCTCCACCCTCGTGGACGGCTCGGGACTCTTCTGGCCCAACTCTTTTACTCCGGGGGCTTCTTTTGGTCCATAAAAAATCATCAAAAATTGGCACGTCAATTGGACTCCGTTTGGTATTCCTTTTCCATAAAGCTCAAAAACAAGGAAAAAACAGAAACTGGCACTGGGCTATAGGTTAATAGGTTAGTCCCAAAAATCATATAAAATAGCATATAAATGCATAAAAAACATCCAAGATGGATAATATAATAGCATGGAACAATCAAAAATTATAGATACGTTGGAGACGTATCAACCAACCGAACTATGTGGTGTTTTCTGAAGCTGACATTGTATGCTGGCGCTAGCATGGTGCTTGCATTAACTACGGGCGATGACATGGCCGTTGGCATGTACTATGGCTGCGAGCCTTTTCAAAAATTTACGTGGGGACTAGAAATGGGTCGGCGCGCTGGGCGCACTACCGACCTACATCTCAAACAGGGCGGACGCCGAGCGGGCGGTCGACCCAAACGGATAAAAAGCGGACAAAAGCGTCGTCCATTTGGGTCGGCGTGTTGGAGCTGCTCTAATGACTTCACATATAATAAGGATAGGTGGTAAATTTTATTAAAAGTTAGCAAACACAACATTGGTCACTTGAACAATTCATGAAAGAATATTGAAGGAAGAGAGATTCCACATATAAATATATTATCTTAGACATCTTCTATGACTGTGAGACCCATTGATTATTTTCAAACTTGAGCAAATTAGTTGAAATTGAACAAGGAAGACAACGTGATGAGTTATGTTTGGGTATATTTGTATAGAAGTTATATTGTTATGGATCCTCCGACATGTGGTGCTTGCTTAGGATCTTTTACTAGCCAAAAAATGCACTAAGTAGAGATACTACTTGTGCACCCAAAACCCTTAAACCCAGTTTCTTGCCACGACAGTCCACTATATCTACCTATGGATTGAATAAGATCCTTCAAGTAAGTTATCATCGGTACAAAGAGCAATAAAAATTACTCCTAAATATGTATGATCTTTTGTTGTAAGGGAAAATAAGCTTTGTACGAACTTGTGATTGTGAAGAAATAAAAGCGACAGACTGCATAATAAAGGTTGCTGTCACTAGGGGCAATATAAAGTGACGTTCCTGTGACGCCCCCGATTTGTCCGTACACTAATCATGCACGCAAATGTGTACGGCCAAGATCAGGGACTCACTGGAAGATATCACAACACAACTCTAAAAGTAAAATAAGTCATACAAGCTTCATATTACAAGCCAGGGGCCTCGAGGGCTCGAATACAAGTGCTCGATCATAGACGAGTCAGCGGAAGCAACAAATATCTGAGTACAGACATAAAGTTAAACAAGGTGCCATAAGATGGCTAGCACAAACTGGGATACAGATCGAAAGAGGAGCAGGCCTCCTGCCTGGGATCCTCCTAACTACTCCTGGTCGTCGTCGGCAGACTGTACGTAGTAGTAGGCACCTCCGGTGTAGTAGGAGTCGTCGTAGGTGGCGTCTGGCTCCTGGGCTCCATCATCTGGTTGCATCATCCGAGAAGAAGGTACAGAAGGGGGAAAAGGGGAAGCAAGGCAACCGTGAGTACTCATCCAAAGTACTCGCAAGCAAGGATCTATACTACATATGCAATGGTAACAATGATAAGGGTAATATCGGTGGACTGAACTGCAGCAAGCGGGAATAAGAGGGGGATAGCTAATCCGAACGAAGACTACGCTTCTGGCAGCCTCCATCTTGCAGCAGTAGAAGAGAACAGATGGTAAGTTCACCAAGTAACAACGTATAGCATAATCCTACTCGGCGATTCTCCCGCACATCACCCTGTGAGAGAGCAACCACCGAGTTATATCTGGAACTCATCTGGGTGTGTTTTATCA
Organism: Secale cereale; assembly: GCA_902687465.1. NCBI lineage: Eukaryota > Viridiplantae > Streptophyta > Magnoliopsida > Poales > Poaceae > Secale > Secale cereale. The sequence goes on from LR738709.1 coordinate 518,572,872, forward strand.
AGTGTCCGGTTCTAGTTATCATGAGGTCGGAATACAACTCCGGGTCGTCCTTTTACCGAGGGACACGGCTATTCGAATAGATTAACTTCCCTGCAGGGGTGCACCACATAACCCAGCACGCTCGATCCCATTTGGCCGGACACACTTTCCAGGGTCATGCCCGGCCTCGGAAGATCAACACGTCGCAGCCCTACCTAAGCACAGCAGAGAGGTCAGCACGCCGGTCTAAGTCCTAGGCGCGCAGGGGTCCGGGCCCATCGCCCAACGCACACCTGCACGTTGCGTACGCGGCCGGTAAGCAGACCTAGCCTCTCCTAATACCAGAGTAGGCTTTCCAGTCCAATCCGGCGCGCGCCGCTAAGTTGCTGACGTCAAGAAGGCTTCGGCTGATACCACGACGTCGAGTACCCATAACTATTCCCACGTAGCTGGTTAGTGCGTATAGACCAAATGGCCAGACTCAGATCAAATATCCAAACTCGTTAAGCGTGTTATTATGAAATAACCGCGGACAACGACCAGGGCCAGGCCACCTGTCTCCTAGGTGTCTCAACCTGCCCTGTCGCTCCGCCACAAAGATCCACACAGAGGGCCGTCGGGAAAGTATGTCCTTTCAGCCCCCAATCCGTGAATCAACCGCGGGTACTCAACGAGCCGACCCGACTTTAGTCACATCAAGTATCATGTATATGTGTATGTAATATATACCCGTGATCACCCCCAAGTGATCACGGCCCGATAGAATAGCAGGGCAGACGGACAAGGGTGAAGGGCCACTGATGGAATACTAGCATCCTATACTAAGCATTTAGGATTGCAGGTAAAGTATCAACAGTGATAGCAACAAAGACAGGCTATGCAGCAGAATAGGATTATCGAAAGCAGTAACATGCTACACTACTCTAATGCAAGCAGTAGAGAGAAGAGTAGGCGATATCTGGTGATCAAAGGGGGGGCTTGCCTGGAAGCTCGGCAGCCAAAGTGGGGTCGTCAACACCGTAGTCGATCGGGGCAGCAGCAGCGTCGGTCTCGTAGTCTACCGGAGAGAAGAGGGGGAAGAAACAGTGAATACAATGCAAACATATGCATGACGATGCATGACATGACAGGTAACGGTGCTAAGTGTGCCCTAACGCAGTATCGGGTGATACTGACGAAGGGGGGAAACATCCGGGAAAGTATTCCCGGCGTTTTGCGTTTTCGGGCGGATGAAACGGAGGGGGAAAGTTGCGGGTTCGGTATGCTAGGGATGTGTGGTGGACGAACGGTCTGCGTATTCGGATGCGTCTCGAAATTCTGAGCAACTTTCATATATAATTTATTTTCATCCGAGTTACGGTTTAAAAGATATGATTTTCTAAAGGTTTTATTAATTTCTGGAATTTAATATTAATTAAATTAATTCGAAAAATGATTTATGACATCAGCATGACATCATGCGGACGTCATCATAGTTGACTGGTCAAACTGACCAGTGGGTCCCGTGTGTCATACAGTGTTAAGCCTAATCTGGGTTTATCTAATCTAATTACTATTTAGTTAATCTAACTAGTTAATTAGATTAATTAAACAGGATTAATTAACTTAATTAATTTGTTAATTAATTAATTAATATATTTATTTATTTATTTATTTATTTTATTTTTATTGTTTTTTTTTCAACTTTTTTTTTGTTCTGGGGGGCGGGCCCCACGTGCCATAGGCACAGAGGCCAAATGGATCGGGCACGGGCATATGGGTGCGGGCGCTCGCACCCGAAGCCACCGGAGGCGAGGCCATTGCCGCCCTGGCCGTGGGGTGCTGGCGCGGCGCGGCCAGGGGCGTGGCCGGCGGCCAGGGGCGCGGTGGGGGGAGGGCCGGCCGGCGAAGTCGGGGGAGCGGCGCGGCCAGGACAGCCGGAGCGGCGCGCGCGTCCGCGGGAGAGGCCGGTGGTGCGGGGCGGCCGCGATGAACGCTGGTGGGCGCGCGCGGCTGCAGGAGGTTGCCGGGGCAGGCGCGCGGCGGGGACCGAGCCGAGCGCCGGCGGCTCGAAAGGGAAGCGGCCGGAGCGGGCGCGCGCGTGGCCAGGCCAGGCGGGGGAGGGGGCTCGCGGCCGCGCGGTGGTGAGGAAAGGGGGCGGCGTGGCTGGGCGCTAGGCGGGGCACGGCGGCCAGAGTGAGGCCATGGGGCGCGGGTGGGCCAGGGCGTGGCGAGGCGCACGCCGGCGGGGTGAA
>LR738709.1:518579169-518604511 GCA_902687465.1 Secale cereale
ACGTGCTTCAGCATTTTGAACCAGACAAGCCTGGTAGCTTACTATCTCATTAGAAGGGTGTAATAGGTGGACGGTTTTTGTGCCGCAAGCGATAGAAGCGGTATGTGCTTTCAGCCAATCCATTCCCAGGATGAGGTCGATGTTACAAGACCCCAGTATGATGGGAGAGGCATAGAATTCCAGTCCATCGATTTCAATGAGGACGTCGTGGCAAACCATGGAGGTTCGGCATTGGCCGGCAGGGGTGTGTACTAATACCGTGGTTTTCAAGTCCTCACTTCTAATGCCATGCTTGTATGCAAAATCTTCTGATATGAATGAATGCGATGCTCCTGAATCGAATAAAACAGATGCAGGTACTGAATTAACAAGGAGAGTACCCATCACGGTAGCAGGTTGGTCTTGAGCTTCATTGAGATCAACGTGGTTGGCCTGAGCGCGGCCATAAGACCTGGCGTTGTTGTTGCGGGACTGATTGTCTCCACGGCTAGTTGCCGGAAGTGCCAGTTGATTTTTGTTCTGAGTGCAATCCTTAGCGCGGTGACCTGGGTGGCCACACCTGAAGCACAGACCATCATTGGGAGCAGAAGCAGGAGCTGGGAGTGGTGCAGCTGGAAGTCTTGGCTGCCTAGGTGGTGGAGGCAGACGAGGCGCAGCATAGGACTGCCTTGGAGCAGGTGCAGCTGGACGGTACACATTGTTGGGAATCCAGACCCTACGCTTCTGAGAGGGAGGGCCCGAGGATGAGCTTGGTTCACGGTTGCGCCTGATAGTGCTGTGGTGTTCCTGCAGACCAGTTTCAACCTGGATGGCTTTGTTCACCAAGGTGGCGAAATCTCCAAAGTCATGCACCAGAAGTGCGAGCTTGATGTCAGCTTGAAGTCCGTCACGGAACTTTTCCTGTCTACGAGCATCAGTGGCAATGTCTTCTTCAGCATAGCGGGATAAGTCCAGAAACTCCCGCTGATAAGCATCCACAGTCTTGTTACCCTGGGTGAGGTTGCGGAACTCACGTTTCTTCCTATCCATGATTCCCTGAGGAATGAAGCGGGCACGGAAGGCAGTTTGGAATTCCGGCCAAGTGATGATTGTTCCAGCAGGCAGTGTACGCCTGTGGCTGTCCCACCATTGAGCAGCGGGACCCTTCAGATAGTATGCCGCAAAGGTGACATAGTTGGCAGCGGCAACTCCAGCAGACTCCAGTTCAAAAGCAATGTCACGGAGCCAGTCATCAGCATCAAGAGGCTGAGTTGAGCTGCGGTAAATGGAGGGGTTGAGGCGAGCAAAGTCATTCAGTGTCACTACGCCTTGCTGCTGACCCATGTTGGGATGAGGGAACTGAGCCATGACAGTCTCCATGAACTGACGGTTCATCTCCAACTGTTGGATCATACCGGCCATGTATTCGGGCGGTGGTGGGGCATTGCCACCACGGCCAGCTGGTCTAACCATCCTGCTAATATATAACAGGGGTAGTTCAGCATTGAGAAATTTGCAAACACAGGAATCATTCATAAATGAAACAAGCATAATGAAAGGAGCACGTTAAAATACCACATAGTAGTCGGCATATACTACAAAAGGGGTGCATGCATAGAGTTCAGTACACAAGTTCAGTACATAACTAAGGACATCATAGGCGGCACGCAGGCTCGCGACGAACGCATCTAGTACTAGTAAGCAAGACTACATCAGTCCCAGGCGGTACTGTGGAGGTAAAGGTAGCCTGACAGCTGGCAGTGCTGCAACGAGAAGTCCTCCACGCCATCAACCTGAGGGCCGTGGATACTCCGGTGCAGGACCCGACGTCCACGTGGCAGCAGAGGACCAGGTGCAGGAGTGTCGCCTCCCACAGCTGGCCAACCGACACCAGGAGGCATCACGGTCCTAGCTCGGTAGAGCACAGTAGGAGACAGCTGTCCAGATAGGACAAAGGGGTGCAACAGCGTCAAGGCGCGGCACAGGTGCTGACGGGTGGTGTACAACTCGTGGCGAAGAGCTCGGTTAGCTCGATCCAGCCCATCAGCATGCAGAACAAGGTTCCGATGATGGAAGGGCTCACGGGTGAGGGTGGAGTAGGCAGCAGTGTAGTATCCCTCCGCTCCATCGTCGGAGGCGATAGCAACGTGCCTGAAAGGGGAAGTGTCCAACGCCCGATACTCTCCACGAAGGCGTGTCAGAGCAGCGTAAGCAGCATCGTGAACTGCCATATCGACGGTCACTCCAACACCATGAGCGGTGTGCAGCACAGTAGAGGAGTAGTCTGCTCGTGAGTAGAGGCGGACGATGGCACGATACTGCTCCTGGTTAAAGTCCTGGTACTGCTCGTACACGGTGTACTCAGGGTGCCAGCGATAACCCAGATAGGTCATCATCTCGACCAGCACAGCAGGTGATCCCGAGGCACCAAAGGCCTGCGTGTGGCGCACGACCTGCCTCGTGGGTTCCATCTGAAAACAAAGATGTTTCAAAGGAGTCAAATGACAATGTGGGGATTATGCAAAATTCTAGTCTAAGCAATAACTATGGCTAATCCAACTTTGGGGTGAGGGGTCTCGGGGATCCTAATGTTAGAGTCAGTAAAATCGTTTTACCCGAAATAGGAGAGTGTTCAGAATCCCGGAGTATAGATCGAGGAGTAAAAGAAGTTAGTACCACCCAAATGGCGACGTGGGCCCGTAAGCCACACAGCCATGTTAGTAAAAGTTTTGCAATGTCTAGACTCGACTTCGGCCAAGGAGTGTGGAAGGTGGATTCCTACAGGCAGTCGGCTCTGATACCAACTTGTGACGCCCCCGATTTGTCCGTACACTAATCATGCACGCAAATGTGTACGGCCAAGATCAGGGACTCACTGGAAGATATCACAACACAACTCTAAAAGTAAAATAAGTCATACAAGCTTCATATTACAAGCCAGGGGCCTCGAGGGCTCGAATACAAGTGCTCGATCATAGACGAGTCAGCGGAAGCAACAAATATCTGAGTACAGACATAAAGTTAAACAAGGTGCCATAAGATGGCTAGCACAAACTGGGATACAGATCGAAAGAGGAGCAGGCCTCCTGCCTGGGATCCTCCTAACTACTCCTGGTCGTCGTCGGCAGACTGTACGTAGTAGTAGGCACCTCCGGTGTAGTAGGAGTCGTCGTAGGTGGCGTCTGGCTCCTGGGCTCCATCATCTGGTTGCATCATCCGAGAAGAAGGTACAGAAGGGGGAAAAGGGGAAGCAAGGCAACCGTGAGTACTCATCCAAAGTACTCGCAAGCAAGGATCTATACTACATATGCAATGGTAACAATGATAAGGGTAATATCGGTGGACTGAACTGCAGCAAGCGGGAATAAGAGGGGGATAGCTAATCCGAACGAAGACTACGCTTCTGGCAGCCTCCATCTTGCAGCAGTAGAAGAGAACAGATGGTAAGTTCACCAAGTAACAACGTATAGCATAATCCTACTCGGCGATTCTCCCGCACATCACCCTGTGAGAGAGCAACCACCGAGTTATATCTGGAACTCATCTGGGTGTGTTTTATCAAGTGTCCGGTTCTAGTTATCATGAGGTCGGAATACAACTCCGGGTCGTCCTTTTACCGAGGGACACGGCTATTCGAATAGATTAACTTCCCTGCAGGGGTGCACCACATAACCCAGCACGCTCGATCCCATTTGGCCGGACACACTTTCCAGGGTCATGCCCGGCCTCGGAAGATCAACACGTCGCAGCCCTACCTAAGCACAGCAGAGAGGTCAGCACGCCGGTCTAAGTCCTAGGCGCGCAGGGGTCCGGGCCCATCGCCCAACGCACACCTGCACGTTGCGTACGCGGCCGGTAAGCAGACCTAGCCTCTCCTAATACCAGAGTAGGCTTTCCAGTCCAATCCGGCGCGCGCCGCTAAGTTGCTGACGTCAAGAAGGCTTCGGCTGATACCACGACGTCGAGTACCCATAACTATTCCCACGTAGCTGGTTAGTGCGTATAGACCAAATGGCCAGACTCAGATCAAATATCCAAACTCGTTAAGCGTGTTATTATGAAATAACCGCGGACAACGACCAGGGCCAGGCCACCTGTCTCCTAGGTGTCTCAACCTGCCCTGTCGCTCCGCCACAAAGATCCACACAGAGGGCCGTCGGGAAAGTATGTCCTTTCAGCCCCCAATCCGTGAATCAACCGCGGGTACTCAACGAGCCGACCCGACTTTAGTCACATCAAGTATCATGTATATGTGTATGTAATATATACCCGTGATCACCCCCAAGTGATCACGGCCCGATAGAATAGCAGGGCAGACGGACAAGGGTGAAGGGCCACTGATGGAATACTAGCATCCTATACTAAGCATTTAGGATTGCAGGTAAAGTATCAACAGTGATAGCAACAAAGACAGGCTATGCAGCAGAATAGGATTATCGAAAGCAGTAACATGCTACACTACTCTAATGCAAGCAGTAGAGAGAAGAGTAGGCGATATCTGGTGATCAAAGGGGGGGCTTGCCTGGAAGCTCGGCAGCCAAAGTGGGGTCGTCAACACCGTAGTCGATCGGGGCAGCAGCAGCGTCGGTCTCGTAGTCTACCGGAGAGAAGAGGGGGAAGAAACAGTGAATACAATGCAAACATATGCATGACGATGCATGACATGACAGGTAACGGTGCTAAGTGTGCCCTAACGCAGTATCGGGTGATACTGACGAAGGGGGGAAACATCCGGGAAAGTATTCCCGGCGTTTTGCGTTTTCGGGCGGATGAAACGGAGGGGGAAAGTTGCGGGTTCGGTATGCTAGGGATGTGTGGTGGACGAACGGTCTGCGTATTCGGATGCGTCTCGAAATTCTGAGCAACTTTCATATATAATTTATTTTCATCCGAGTTACGGTTTAAAAGATATGATTTTCTAAAGGTTTTATTAATTTCTGGAATTTAATATTAATTAAATTAATTCGAAAAATGATTTATGACATCAGCATGACATCATGCTGACGTCATCATAGTTGACTGGTCAAACTGACCAGTGGGTCCCGTGTGTCATACAGTGTTAAGCCTAATCTGGGTTTATCTAATCTAATTACTATTTAGTTAATCTAACTAGTTAATTAGATTAATTAAACAGGATTAATTAACTTAATTAATTTGTTAATTAATTAATTAATATATTTATTTATTTATTTATTTATTTTATTTTTATTGTTTTTTTTTCAACTTTTTTTTTTGTTCTGGGGGGCGGGCCCCACGTGCCATAGGCACAGAGGCCAAATGGATCGGGCACGGGCATATGGGTGCGGGCGCTCGCACCCGAAGCCACCGGAGGCGAGGCCATTGCCGCCGTGGCCGTGGGGTGCTGGCGCGGCGCGGCCAGGGGCGTGGCCGGCGGCCAGGGGCGCGGTGGGGGGAGGGCCGGCCGGCGAAGTCGGGGGAGCGGCGCGGCCAGGACAGCCGGAGCGGCGCGCGCGTCCGCGGGAGAGGCCGGTGGTGCGGGGCGGCCGCGATGAACGCTGGTGGGCGCGCGCGGCTGCAGGAGGTTGCCGGGGCAGGCGCGCGGCGGGGACCGAGCCGAGCGCCGGCGGCTCGAAAGGGAAGCGGCCGGAGCGGGCGCGCGCGTGGCCAGGCCAGGCGGGGGAGGGGGCTCGCGGCCGCGCGGTGGTGAGGAAAGGGGGCGGCGTGGCTGGGCGCTAGGCGGGGCACGGCGGCCAGAGTGAGGCCATGGGGCGCGGGTGGGCCAGGGCGTGGCGAGGCGCACGCCGGCGGGGTGAATCGCGGCCACGGGTGCGCGTCGGGCTGTGGAGTTGCAGGGCGCGGGCTCGATCGGGGGCGGAGCTAGGCAGAGGAGAGGAGGAGGACGGAGCCTGCTCACAGCGTTGAAGAGAGGGGCCGGTGCAGTACGGTGGTGAGGCGACAGTCCGGCGAGGCGAGGTAGCTCCAGGCGGCGGCGTTCGACGGCGTCGGCGAGCGGCGTCCAGGGCGGACGGGGCCTTCCCCCGATCCAGACGAGGGAGAGAGATATTTCGTGGGGGGGGGAAGTGTCGGTGGGATGGGAAATATCCCACCGATGGGGTGGGGTTATAGGCCGGGGGGGGTTAGTGGGCCGAGGCCCAGTTGGGCCGGGGGGGGAGGTTTTTATTTCATTTTAGTTTAGGATTTACTTTTATTTATTTTCCTGTTTTAGTTTTAATTTATTTAAAACACTTAGGCATTTTTAGAAATTGCAAAACCTACACCAAAATTAATGGTGCAATATTTAGCACCGCGTGAACATTTTTGTTTGACTTTTGGAAAACTTTTATTGTTGCATTTATATTTGGATTTTTAATTCGAACGGTTTTTCGATAACAGCGAGATTATCAACAGTAACACGATGACGTGTCACCATTAACGTGGGATTACTGTAGCTTAATTATCCGGGCGTTACAGTTCCTTTGCATTAAGAGCTTGCACATCCAAAAATAAAAAGTGCATAACAACATCTGCTTCGCTCTGCTAAGGGCCTATCTTTTACTTTATGAATTCACTTTTATGCAAGAGTAAATAGTATGCTTTCTCATTCCAACCTCAATTATTCTTTAGTTGGCAAGCATCATGTGGTGGGGAAAGATCAAAGCACATATGTCCATTCAAATGTATTTGATCATGAATTATTATTGTTGACCATTATCTATATGATGAATAAGTTGGGAGGCGAAGCATTAAGCCCCTATCTTTCTCTGTGTTCGATGGATCCTATTTGTTCTGAAAAATGCTTTGAGTGGTAGCAATCATGGAAAACTATATGATAGTTGAGTATGAGGAATTTGCTAAATTAAAGCTCTTACATAGACCTTTCCTGAAATAAGATGAATTTCAATTGTTTGATGATTGAAAACATAGTTTGTTAGTTTTCAAGAAAGTTTATGGTCTATACTTTAACATGTGAATAGCTTGCTACTTGAGCATGATAATTTTTATGAGATGAGCTACTGTTTATGATATATATTGATGCTAGAGAAAGTGTTTGGAATTATCATCGATCAAACTTATACACTATGCTAGCATTCACACTTCATTTTTTATCATTTACCTACTCGAGGACGAGCAATAATTAAGCTTGGGGATGTTGATATGTCTCCAAAGTATCTATAATTTATGAAGTATTCATGCCATGTTTACAATAATTTTATATGGTTTTGGTATGATTTTATTAGAACTAACCCGAACTAACGCTGTTTTCAGCAGAACTACCGTGGTGTCGTTTTTTGTGCGGAAATAAAAGTTCTCGGAATGGGCTGAAAATGTACAGTGATCATTTATGGACCAGAAGAGACCCATGTAGCACTCGAGCTGTGCCAGGAGGTGACCGGGGAGGCTACAAGCCAGGGGCGCACCCCTAGGGGCTCGTGGGCCCCTCGGGCGTCCCCCTGACCTGTTTCTTATATATACAGAAACCTCCGAAAAGAACCCTAGATCGGAAGTTCCGCCACCGCAAGCCTCTGTAGCCATGAAAAACCAATCGGGACCCGCCGCCAGGATGATGAAGATGGCCTCCGGTGATGATTTCCCCCTCCTGCCAGAGGGGGAAATCATCACCGGAGGCCATCTTCATCATCCTGGCGGCCACTATGATGAGGATGGAGTAGCCCACCCTCGGGGCTAAGGGTTCGTACCAATAGCTATGTGTTATCTCTCTCTCTCTCTCTCTCTCTCTCTCTCGTGGTCTTGATTTGGCATGATCTTGATGTATTGCGAGCTTTGCTATTATAGTTGGATCTTATGGTGTTCTTGTTGGGAACGTAGTATTTTAAAATTTTCCTACGATCACGCAAGATCTATCTACCGGATGCATAGCAATGAGAGGGAAGAGTGTGTCTACGTACCCTCGTAGACCGGAAGCGGAAGCGTCAAGTGATGCGGTTGATGTAGTCGAGCTTCTTCACGATTCAACCGATCAAGCACCGAACGTACGGCACCTCTGCGTTCAGCACACGTTCAGCTTGATGACGTCCCACGAGCTCTTGATCCAGTTGAGCTTCACGGGAGAGTTTCGTCAGCACGACGGCGTGGTGACGGATATGATGTATCTACCGGCGCAGGGCTTCGCCTAAGCACTGCAACGGTATGACCGAGGTGTGTTTCTGTGGAGGGGGGCACCGCACACGGCTGGAACAATTCAACTTGTGTGTCTTTGGGTGCCCCCTGCCCCCGTATATAAAGTAGCAAGAGGGGAGGGCCGGCCGGCCTCCTATGGTGCGGCTAGGGCAATCCTACTAGGAATAGGATTGCAATCCTATTCCTAGTAGGAGTCCACCAAGAAGGAAGAGAGGGAAAGGAAAAGAGGGAGAAGTGGCGCCCCCCCAATCCTAGTCCAACTAGGATCCCTAGGTGGGGTGCCGGCCAGCCTCTATGGGCTGCCTCTCTCTTTTCCTCAAGGCCCACTATGGACCATCCCCCCTCGTAGGGGGTTCCGGTAACCCCCTCCGGCAATCCAGTTAAATCCGAAACTTTTCCGGAACACTTCCGGTGTCCGAATATAGTCGTCCAATATATCAATCTTTATGTCTCGGACATTCCGAGACTCCTCGTCATGTCCGTGATCTCATCCGGGACTTCGAACTACCTTCGGTACATCAAAACTCATAAACTCATAATACCGATCGTCATCAAACGTTAAGCGTGCGGACCCTACGGGTTCGAGAACTATGTAGACATGACCGAGACTCATCTCCGGTCAATAACCAATAGCGGAACCTGGATGTTCATATTGTCTCCTACATATTCTACGAAGATCTTTTATCGGTCAAACCGCATAACAACATATGTTGTTCCTTTTGTCATCGGTATGTTACTTGCCCGAGATTCGATCGCCGGTATCTCTATACCTAGTTCAATCTCGTTACCGGCAAGTCTCTTTACTCGTTCCGTAACACATCATCTCGTGACTAACTCATTAGTCTTTTGCTTGCAAGGCTTATTATGATGCGTGTTACCGAGAGGGCCCAGAGATACCTCTCCGACACTCGGAGTGACAAATCCTAATCTTGATCTATGCCAACACCACGAATACTTTCGGAGACACCTGTAGAGCATCTTTATGATCACCCAGTTACGTTGTGACGTTTGATAGCACACAAGGTGTTCCTACGGTATTCGGGAGTTGCATAATCTCATAGTCATAGGAACATGTATAAGTCATGAAGAAAGCAATAGCAGTAAAACTAAACGATCAAAGTGCTATGCTAACGGATGGGTCTAGTCCATCACATCATTCTCCTAATGATGTGATCCCGTTGATCAAATGACAACTCATGTCTATGGCTAGGAAACATAACCATCTTTGATCAATGAGCTAGTCTAGTAGAGGCATACTAGGGATATACTGTTTTGTCTATGTATCCACACATGTACTAAGTTTCCGGTTAATACAATTCTAGCATGAATAAAAGACATTTATCATGATATAAGGAAATACAAATAACATCTTTATTATTGCCTCTAGGGCATATTTCCTTCAGTCTCCCACTTGAACTAGAGTCAATAATCTAGCTCACATCGCCATGTGATTTAATACCGATAGTTCACATCGTTATGTGAATAACACCCATAGTTCACATCTCCATGTGACCAACACCCAAAGGGTTTACTAGAGTCAATAATCTAGTTCACATCGCTATGTGATTAATACCCAAGAGTAATAAGGTGTGATCATGTTTTGCTTGTGAGAGAAGTTTAGTCAACGGGTCTGTCACATTCAGATCCGTATGTATTTCGCAAATTTCTATGTCTACAATGCTCTGCATAGAGCTACTCTAGCTAATTGCTCCTACTTTCAATACGCATCCAAATTGATACTTAGAGTCATCTGGATTTAGTGTCAAAGCTTGCATCGGCGTAACCCTTTACGACGAACTCTTTATCACCTCCATAATCGAGAAACATTTCCTTAGTCATTCAGTTACTAAGGATAATTTTGACCGATGTACAGTGATCTACTCCTGGATCACTATTGTACCCTCTTGACAAACTCATGGCAAGGTACACAACATGTTTGGTACACAACATGGCATACTTTATAGAACCTATGGCTGAGGCATAGGGAATGACTTTCATTCTCTCTATATTTTTCTGCCGTGGTCTGGCTTTGAGTCTTACTCAACTTCACACCTTACAAGTCAGGCAAGAACTCCTTCTTTGACTGATCCATTTTGAACTACTTCAAAATCTTATCAAGGTATGTACTCATCGAAAGTCTTATCAAGCGTCTTGATCTATCTCTATAGATCTTGATGCCCAATATGTAATCAGCTTCACCAAGGTATTTCTTTGAAAAACTCCTTTCAAACACTCCTTTATGCTTTCCAAAAAATTCTACATAATTTCCGATCGACAATATGTCATTCACATATACTCATCAGAAAGGTTGTAGTGCTCCCACTCACTTTCTTGTAAATACAGGCTTCACCGCAAGTCTGTATAAAACTATATGCTTTGATCAACTTATCAAAGCGTATATTCCAACTCCGAGATGCTTGCACCAGTCCATAGATGGATCGCTGGAGCTTGCATACTTTGTTAGCACCTTTTGGATCGAAAAAAACTTCTGGTTGCATCATATACAACTCTTCTTTGAGATATCCATTCAGGAATGCAGTTTTGACATCCATTTGCCAGATTTCATAATCATAAAATGCGGCAATTGCTAACATGATTCGGACAGACTTAAGCATCGCTACAGGTGAGAAAGTCTCATCGTAGTCAACTCCTTGAACTTGTCGAAACCCTTTCGCAACAAGTCGAGCTTTGTAAACAGTAACATTACCGTCTGCGTCGGTCTTCCTCTTAAAGATCCATTTATTTTCGATGGCTTGCCGATCATCGGGCAAGTCAACCAAAGTCCACACTTTGTTCTTATACATGGATCCCATCTCAGATTTCATGGCCTCAAGCCATTTTGCGGAATCTGGGCTCATCATCGCTTCCTCATAGTTCGTAGGTTCATCATGGTCTAGTAACATGACTTCCAGAACTGGGTTGCCGTACCACTCTGGTGCGGAACGTACTCTGGTTGATCTACGACGTTCAGCAGAAACTTGATCTGAAGTTTCATGATCATCATCATTAGCTTCCTCACTAATTGGTGTAGAAATCACTGGAACAATTTTCTGTGATGTACTACTTTCCAATTCAGGAGAAGGTACAATTACCTCATCAAGTTCTACTTTCCTCCCACTCACTTCTTTCGAGAGAAACTCCTTCTCTAGAAAGGATCCACTCTTAGCAACAAAGACCTTGCCTTCGGATCTGTGATAGAAGGTGTACCCAACAGTTTCTTTTGGGTATCCTATGAAGATTTACTTCTCCGATTTGGGTTCGAGCTTATCATGTTGAAACTTTTTCACATAAGCGTCGCAGTACCAAACTTAAAGAAATGACAGCTTAGGTTTCTCGTCAAACCATAGTTCATACGGTGTCATCTCCACGGATTTAGATGGTGCCCTATTTAACGTGAATGTAGCTGTCTCTGATGCATAACCCCAAAAGCGATAGTGGTAGATCGGTAAGAGACATCATCGATCGCACCATATCTAATAAAGTACGGTTACGACGTTCGGACACACCATTACACTGTGGTGTTCCGGGTGGCGTGAGTTGTGAAACTATTCCACATTGTTTCAAATGAAGACCAAACTCGTAACTCAAATATTCTCCTCCACGATCAGATCGTAGAAATTTTATTTTCTTGTTACGATGATTCTCTACTTCACTCTGAAATTCTTTGAACTTTTCAAATGTTTCAGACTTGTGCTTCATTAAGTAGATATACCCATATCTGCTCAAATCATCAGTGAAGGTTAGAAAATAACGATACCCGCCGCGAGCTTCAACACTCATTGGCCCACATACATCAGTATGTATGATTTCCAATAAATCTGTTGCTCGCTCCATAGTTCCGGAGAACGGAGTTTTAGTCATCTTGCCCATGAGGCATGGTTCGCAAGCACCAAGTGATTCATAATCAAGTGATTCTAAAAGTCCATCACTATGGAGTTTCTTCATGCGTTTTACACCAATATGACCTAAACGGCAGTGCCACAAATAAGTTGCACTATCATTATTAACCTTGCATCTTTTGGCTTCAATATTATGAATATGTGTATCACACGATCGAGATCCAACAAACCATTTTTCATTGGGTGTATGACCATAGAAGGTTTTATTCATGTAAACAGAACAACAATTATCTCTAACTTACATGAATAACCGTATTGCAATAAACATGATCAAATCATATTGATGCTCAACACAAACACCAAATAACACTTATTTAGGTTCAACACTAATCCCGAAAGTATAGTGTGCGATGATGATCATATTAATCTTGGAACCACTTCCAACACACATCGTCACTTCACCTTTAACTAGTTTCTGTTCATTATGCAACTCCCATTTCGAGTTACTACTCTTTTAGCAACTGAACCAGTATCAAATACCGAGGGGTTGCTATGAACACTAGTAAAATACACATCAATAATCTGTATATCAAATATACCCTTGTTCACTTTGCCATCCTTCTTATCCGCCAAATATCTAGGGCCGTTCCACTTCCAGTGACCTTTTCCTTTGCAGTAGAAGCACTTAGTTTCAGGCTTGAGTTTAGCTTTGGGTTTCTTCACGGGTGTGACAACTTGCTTGTCATTCCTTTTGAAGTTCCCCTTCTATCCCTTTGCCCTTTACTTGAAACAAGTGGTCTTATTAACCATCAACACTTGATGCTCTTTCTTGATTTCTACCTTCGCCGACTTCAGCATCGCGAAGAGCTCGGGAATTCCTTTCGTCATCCCTTGCATATTATAGTTCATCACGAAGTTCTACTAACTTGGTGATAGTGACTAGAGAACTTTGTCAATTACTATCTTATCTGGAAGATTAACTCCCACTTGATTCAAGTAATTGTAGTACCCAGACAATCTGAGCACATGCTCACTGGTTGAGCTATTCTCCTCCATCTTGTAGGCAAAGTACTGTCAGAAGTCTTATACCTCTCGACACGGGCATGAGTATGAAATACTAATTTCAACTCTTGGAACATCTTATATGCTCCGTGGCGTTCAAAACGTTTTTGAAGTCTCGGTTCTAAGCCGTAAAGCATGGTGCACTTAAACTATCAAGTAGTCATCATACCGAGCTTTTGTCAAAACGTTCATAACGTCTACATCTGCTCCTGCAATAGGTCTGTCACCTAGCGGTGCATCAAGGACATAATTCTCTGTGCAGCAATGAGGATAATCCTCAGATCACGGAACAATTCCGCATTATTGCTACTAACATCTTTCAACTTAGTTTTCTCTAGGAACATATAAAAATAAACGGGGAGCAACATCGTGAGCTATTGATCTACAACATAGATATGCTAATATTACGAGGACTAAGTTCATGATAAAATAAAGTTCAATTTAATCATATTACTTAAGAACTCCCACTTAGATAGACATCCCTCCGGTCATCTAAATGATCACGTGATCCAAATCAACTAAACCATGTCCGATCATCACGTGAGATGGAGTAGTTTCAATGGTGAACATCTTATGTTGATCATATCTACTATATGATTCACGCTCGACCTTTCGGTCTCCAGTGTTCCGAGGCCATATCTGCATATGCTAGGCTCGTCAAGTCTAACCCGAGTATTCTGCGTGTGCAAAACTGGCTTACACCCGTTGTATTTGAACGTAGAGCTTATCACACCCGATCATCACGTGGAGTCTCGGCACGACGAACTTTCGCAACGGTGCATACTCAGGGAGAACACTTATACCTTGAAATTTAGTGAGGGATCATCTTATAATGCTACCGTCGTTCTAAGCAAAATAAGAAGCATAATAAGATAAACATCACATGCAATCAAAATATGTGACATGATATGGCCATCATCATCTTGTGCTTTTGATCTCCATCTCCAAAGCACCGTCATGATCACCTTCGTCACCGGCGCGACACCTTGATCTTCATCGTAGCATCGTTGTCGTCTCGCCAACTATTGCTTCTACGACTATCGCTACCGCTTAGTGATAAAGTAAAGCAATTATATGGCGATTGCATTTCATACAATAAAGCGACAACCATATGGCTCATGCCAGTTGTCGATAACATTACAAAACATGATCATCTCATACAACACCGTATAACTCATCATGTCTTGACCATATCACATCACAACATGCCCTGCAAAAACAAGTTAGACGTCCTCTACTTTGTTGTTGCAAGTTTTACGTGGCTGCTACGGGCTTAGCAAGAACCGTTCTTACCTACGCATACAAAACCACAACGATGTTTCGTCAAGTATGTGCTGTTTTAACCTTCACAAGGACCGGGCGTAGCCACACTTGATTCAGCTAAAGTGAGAGAGACAGACACCCGCCAGTCACCTTTAAGCAACGAGTGCTCTTAACAGTGAAACCAGTATCGCGTAAGCGTACGCGTAATGTCGGTCCGGGCCGCTTCATCTCACAATACCGCCGACGCAAAGTATGACATGCTGGTAAGCAGTATGACTAGTATCGCCCACAACTCATTGTGTTCTACTCGTGCATATCATCTACGCATAGACCTGGCTCTGATACCACTGTTGGGAACGTAGTATTTTAAATTTTTCCTACGATCACGCAAGATCTATCTACCAGATGCATAGCAATGAGAGGGAAGAGTGTGTCTACGTACCCTCGTAGACCGGAAGCGGAAGCGTCAAGTGATGCGGTTGATGTAGTCGAACTTCTTCACGATTCAACCGATCAAGCACCGAACGTACGGCACCTCTGCGTTCAGCACACGTTCAGCTTGATGACGTCCCACGAGCTCTTGATCCAGTTGAGCTTCACGGGAGAGTTTCGTCAGCACGACGGCGTGGTGACGGATATGATGTATCTACCGGCGCAGGGCTTCGCCTAAGCACTGCAACGGTATGACCGAGGTGTGTTTCTGTGGAGGGGGGCACCGCACACGGCTGGAACAATTCAACTTGTGTGTCTTTGGGTGCCCCCCTGCCCCCGTATATAAAGTAGCAAGAGGGGAGGGCCGGCCGGCCTCCTATGGTGCGGCTAGGGCAATCCTACTAGGAATAGGATTGCAATCCTATTCCTAGTAGGAGTCCACCAAGAAGGAAGAGAGGGAAAGGAAAAGAGGGAGAAGTGGCGCCCCCCCAATCCTAGTCCAACTAGGATCCCTAGGTGGGGCGCCGGCCAGCCTCTATGGGCTGCCTCTCTCCTTTCCTCAAGGCCCACTATGGACCATCCCCCCTCGTAGGGGGTTCCGGTAACCCCCTTCGGCAATCCAGTTAAATCAGAAACTTTTCCGGAACACTTCCGGTGTCCGAATATAGTCGTCCAATATATCAATCTTTATGTCTCGGACATTCCGAGACTCCTCGTCATGTCCGTGATCTCATCCGGGACTCCGAACTACCTTCGGTACATCAAAACTCATAAACTCATAATACCGATCGTCATCAAACGTTAAGCGTGCGGACCCTACGGGTTCGAGAACTATGTAGACATGACCGAGACTCATCTCCGGTCAATAACCAATAGCGGAACCTGGATGTTCATATTGGCTCCTACATATTCTACGAAGATCTTTTATCGGTCAAACCGCATAACAACATATGTTGTTCCTTTTGTCATCGGTATGTTACTTGCCCGAGATTCAATCGTCGGTATCTCTATACCTAGTTCAATCTCGTTACCGGCAAGTCTCTTTACTCGTTCCGTAACACATCATCTCGTGACTAACTCATTAGTCTTTTGCTTGCAAGGCTTATTATGATGTGTGTTACCGAGAGGGCCCAGAGATACCTCTCCGACACTCGGAGTGACAAATCCTAATCTTGATCTATGCCAACACCACGAATACTTTCGGAGACACCTGTAGAGCATCTTTATGATCACCCAGTTACGTTGTGACGTTTGATAGCACACAAGGTGTTCCTACGGTATTCGGGAGTTGCATAATCTCATAGTCATAGGAACATGTATAAGTCATGAAGAAAGCAATAGCAGTAAAACTAAACGATCAAAGTGCTATGCTAACGGATGGGTCTAGTCCATCACATCATTCTCCTAATGATGTGATCCCGTTGATCAAATGACAACTCATGTCTATGGCTAGGAAACATAACCATCTTTGATCAATGAGCTAGTCTAGTAGAGGCATACTAGGGATATACTGTTTTGTCTATGTATCCACACATGTACTAAGTTTCCGGTTAATACAATTCTAGCATGAATAAAAGACATTTATCATGATATAAGGAAATACAAATAACATCTTTATTATTGCCTCTAGGGCATATTTCCTTCAGTTCTTCCCTCTCTACCTTCTGATGAATTGAGTCTTTTCCTTTGAGGTTTTGTTATGTTGGATTGAATCTTTGGATGTGAGAGCAATTCATGTATGTCTTGCGATGGCATATCCGTGGTGACAATGGGATGTTATATTGATCCACTTGATGTATGTTTTGGTTATCAACTTGCGGACCCGTGGTGACATTGGGGTAATCTATGCATAGGGGTTGGTACACATTTTCATATTCCGTTCTCAGATAGAAATCTTGGGGTACTCTTGAAGTTCTTTGTGTTGGATTGAATATTATGAATCTGAGATTGTGTGATGCATATCATATAACTGACCCATGGATACTTGTGGTGACATTGGAGTATCTAGGTGACATTAGGGTTGATTGATGTGTGTCATGTGGTGTTATTTTAGTACAGACTCTAGAGCTGTTTGTGACACTTATAGGAATAGCCCAATAGATTGATCAGAAAGAATAACTTTGAGGTGGTTTCATACCCTACAAGCAATTTCATCTTATGTGCTCTATGATATGAACTTTGGAGTGATTCTTAGTTGCATGTTGAGGGATTGTTATATGATCCAATTATGTTATCATTGTTAATAGATTTTGCGCTAGTGAAAGTATGAACCCTAGGACTCGTTTTCAAGCATTGCAATACCGTTTTTGCTCACTTTTACTACTTGCTACCTTGCCGTTTTTATATTTTCAGATTACAAAAACCTATATCTACTATCCATATTACACTTGTATCACCATCTCTTCGCCAAACTAGTGCACATATACAATTTACCATTGTATTGGGTGTTTTGGGGACACAAGAGATTTCTTTTATTTGTTTGCATGGTTGTTTGAGAGAGACCAACTTCATCCTATGTCTCCCACAGATTGATAAACCCTAGGTCATCCACTTGAGAAAAAAATGCTATTGTCCTACAAAACTCTGCGCTTGGAGGCTAACACGACTCTACAAGAAGAAAGGTTGCGTAGTAGACATCATGAGACACTCGTGAATTTCTCCTCGGAGAGCGAGTCGAGTCATGGTCGCCATTGAATTCATACATGGGGTGGACTTGTTGCTGTAATGGATGGATTCCTCGGATGTGCGCCACCGCCATTACGTCGATCAGGGTTAGACCATGATGATGTAGACAAGCAACCTGCTCGGCTAATTTGATCACAACCAAGGTTCCCTCCCGATCCCGGGCCCTCGTGTGCCAGTTATATATTTTTCGAGGTGGAGCGGCGAGAGCAGGCTGATAAGACTTGCCCGAGGAGGATCCTCGAGAGGCACGTCAGGTATGTAAAACATTCTTCTTGCCAATTTTCATTCAACTACACCAAGGTGCCGACAAGGTAGTTGGATCTGGCTACCCTACAGTTCTCGGGCCCGCCACGCTCCAATAGCATGCCTCCTCGGGTGCGCGAAACTACACAAAAATACATGCACCACAATTTGAAATGTGGTTGGCACCCGAGGAAGGCTTCACATAAAGTGGCGTAGCATGCAATATGTAGGTGTCATTGGGGGGATAAATGGTGCAATTGGATGCCGTAAAAAAGCAATAAGCCTCTCAATAAGGGGTGGATTGGAAAGCCAAGAACAAAAAGACAAATCCAACATGAATAGTGTAAACAAAAGCAAAAGTCAAAACTCCACTATTCACATCCGAATTTGTCTTTTTTGTTTCTCAATGTGTATTTAGAATTTGGACTTACGGGTTGTACATTTATGTGATAACATCCTTAATTTTGTCTAGAAATTTTTGAAACATTTTAAATTGATTTTTTTAAATGGTATCATGTGAGCATTTGGGAGGTGGTATCACCTGATACTCTCAAGAATATCACATGATACCACCCCTTAGGTGATACCACGATACCATTTCAAAAAATTCAATTTAAAATGTTTCAAAAATTATGGAAAAATTGTGGATGTTAACATCACATGAATGTACAACCCCTACAAATATCAGGTCCAAATTGTAAATACTGTCTTTTTTGTTTCTCTTTGTGTATTTCGAATTGCGTTATGATTTTGTAGGGGCTGTCGACATATGTGTTGTGAATATCCATGATTTTTTTTCTGATTTTTTGACATCTTTAAATTTGAGTTTTGCAAGTTGGTATCATGGTATCATGTAAGGAATGGTATCACCTCATACTTTCCCATGAAGAAATATTTTTTTTCTTAGGCACATGGGGATTTCATTTAACTAACCGAAGATGGAACCCTCTTTGGTTCAAGTCTTCAAGACATCAACATTTTTCAGTGGATCCATCAACATTATTAAGTGATGTATCACCACTTAGTCCCCGTTCGGAAGCTCACTGGCTTCCCAAACAAGCCAGCTTCTCATGGAGCCAGCGATCGTTCGACATCATTGTTGAAGGAGCTGCGTCTTCATGCGCTCGCACCCGAGGAAGGGAGGATGAAGCTCAATCAGGTTGGCAGATGGATGGCCCAGTTAAGTGATGAAGGCAGGTTGTAACGACAGAAACATTTCGTGAGGCACTTCGGAAGGGCACTCTCGCTGTAATTTCTAGCAACTTTCACTTTTCCTTTTAGTGAAGCTGCGCCTCCGCTGGTTCAAAAAATTGCACTTTAGCGTTCACGTTCTTCAGGAGCTGGCTTCTCGAAGCTAACACGTTTAGGGTGGCTTCTATCTTTTTTTTTGGGAAGCTGGTGGAGAGCTTCAGAACTGGGACTTAATATTTTACTCCCTCGATTATTTGTAGTCTGCATATAAGTTTTGCTCGAAGTCAAAGTATCTCTACTTTGACCAAACTATATATAGTCAAAAGGATCAACATTCCTAATGCCAAATCAATATTGTTGAATTCATTATGAAATGTAGATTCATTGAATATATATTTGATATTATAGTAGATGCTAATATTTTTTAATATATATTTAGTCAAAGTTTGCAAAGTTTGACTTGATATAAAGCAGAGTAAAAAAGACAGAGGGAATGCATCCGTGCTGTGGAGTGCCCTAACACCCTACTGTACTCCCTCCGGTCCTTTTTACTCTGCATATTAGGTTTGTCTGAAGTCAATCTTATTCAACTTTGACCAAGTTTATATAAAAAATTATTGACATTCACATAACAACACCAATATCATTAGATTCATCTCGAAATATATTTTCATATTATATTTATTAGATATTATAGATGCTAATAATTTCTAACATAAACTTGGTCAAACTTAGCAAAGTTTGACTTTCGGCAAATCCAATGTGCAGAGTAAAAAGGACCGGAGGGAGTATCTCCCTCGTGTGCTCTAATTGTCAGCGCTCGGCCTAGAAAAATGCTGAACCATGTGCATTGTCCGTGAGTGTGGTCAACACTATAACAGGAAGCCCAATGTCAACTATCGAAAAAAAACACAACACTCCTAAACGGAAGACCTACCCACGTCCATCCAACAAAAGGCGGACCGTGTCGACACGATGAGACCATATCGGCACATCCTCTCCCGTCCGCCCGCGTCCCAATCCGATCTCCACCGCCCAGATACCGATCCGATGGCCGGCGCTCGCCTCCCGCTACGGCAGTCACTGTCGTATACGCCGTCGCGACGGCAGAAACAGGACGTGGGTCAGCGCGTCCGCGCGTGCGAGTCGCTGACCCGGTGCGCCCCATGCCGGCGTCGCTGTGGCTTCAAGATTCGCCCACTCGCCAAACCCCGCACTGCGGCAGCGCCCGCTCAGTCTCCGTCACGGCGTCACGCCGTCACCAACCGGCACGCCGCACGCGTGGGCCCCACTCGACAGCAGTAGCGCAACTGGCCCCGGCCGTCCTACGCCGCTCACCTACCATTACCAAAGCCTTTCCTTCCTCCTCCCGCGAGGAGACGACCAATTCGCTCGCCCTCGTCGCCTCGCCGGCCGCCTCCCCCTTCCCCCCTCCCCACGTTCGACGCCTCCGCGGAACCGCGAACGAGACCCCGCGTCGCGGGAGCCGATCGGGTCGCCCGCGCGCGCGCCCGCGCGTGGTTTTTCGGGTTAGGGCTTGGCGCTCGTGGGCGAGGTTTTCCAGGAAATGGACGCCTCCGACTCCGGCGGGGGCGGCGCGGCGGCCGATGCGGGCGAGCCCGTCTGGGACTGGGACAACCTCCTCGACTTCGCCATCCCGGAAGGCGATTCCCTGCTCCTCCCGTGGGATGACCCCCTCGGGATCGAGGGCGATCCCACTACAGAGGGGGCGCTGCTCCCTGCCCCGCCTCCGCCGCAGCCAGTGGAGCCGGAGCCGGCGCCACCGCCACCCCCACCGCCACCGCCACCGTCTCCGCCTGTTGAGGCTGGGGGAAGCAGACACGGCGTCAGAAAGCGCGACCCGCGGCTGGTGTGCCCGAACTACCTCGCGGGGATTGTGCCCTGCGCGTGCCCCGAGTTGGATGAGATGGCGGCCGCCGCGGAGGCCGAGGAGGTTGCCGCCGAGGTGCTTGCCGGCCCAAGGAAGAAGCCCAAGGCTGCCAGCCGGGGTAGCAGCGGGGCTGTAGTCAAAACTGGTGGTGCTGGTGGTGGCAGTGGAGTGACTGGCCGCGGGGGAGCAGCAGAAATGAGGTGCCAAGTGCCGGGTTGTGAGGCGGATATACGGGAGCTGAAAGGGTACCACAAGCGGCACCGGGTGTGTTTGCGTTGCGCGCACGCTTCTGCCGTCATGATCGACGGCGTCCAGAAGCGCTACTGCCAGCAGTGCGGCAAGTAAGCCACATTTGCCCCTTGTTAGTTGCTGAATATAAATTTGTACAAGTTCCATTGTGATCAGTAGGATACTAAAGTAAATACTTGAAATGATCGCCTCACTAAGTTATAGTTCTTAGATAAGACTGGATGTTGGATCATTATTTCCAATTTTCTTCATTCAAGCTGTCGATCGTATATTAAGGACCGGTGCAAACACTGCATTTTTAATTTTTGGAGTAGAGTTCCTCAGGCATGCTGTCACGGTTGATTTGTTGGAAGGTTCTTCGAGATTTATATAGTAATTGTATTTTATTTGCCTTAAATTTATCTCAACAAGACATTTTGCAGCACAACTTTGTAGGTGTAATGGAGTAATTATGTGAAAACCGACCAGCCTATGATGCTAGAGGATTTTTCCCCCTTGTAGTACGGCTGTACTAGTGCGGTGACATGCAATATCTGATGTATGAGCCCCCTGCATTGAAATGCGGGTTCATTTGAAAGCAATGCCACTAAAAATGTTTCAGATATTCCAGTTATAGATTTTTTGTTTGGACCCAGGGTTCGGTCATCCTGGCGAAACTTATCTAGGATTTGTCGGGACTCATGTGATATTTCTAGTGAATTGATGAATTCTGTTTTCAAGTAGAGTTAATGACATATTAATTTTTCCGATGACATGGTAGACACACAAACACACGCTTACACCATGCACACGCGCATGCCACATGTGAGTGCGTCTCCAAGCACATGCCTATAATCAGCGGAGGCCGGGAATACATCCGCTATCCCATGAAGCTCCCACTGAAGCACATCCACACCCACGTGAGCGAAAATGCAGGTGCTAATATTTAAGCACTGGTGGGTGGAGTCATATTCCCACAACTCCACCAGGAGCTGGTTCTAGAGTTAGTATGTTATAAATGGTCGAGACGGGGTTCACTGGTGGGCACACATGGTTGTGAATCTCTTCATTTTTAAAGGGTCATTAAACTTTGCAAGCAAATAACATTTAGTTATAATTGTAACAGCTTATTTGTTATTTCACGAGTATATTGTATGTGGTTTTAGCATGATATTGTTAGCCACTTTCATCAAAAATAGTGAAAGTGCGTACGTCCTTGCTTATGTTTGCACACCCCTTTCGAGTTTTTTTCATTTATTTTTAGCAACTGTTAAAAATTATTAGTCTTTGATACTTAAGACGATTACTTCCCCGGACAATCTATTATTTATTATTCTTATGTCCAGTCTAACAATTGTGCTGTCTGTTTATGCTATTTTTGCTGATTTGTAGTAATAGTTTACTTTGTTGCGCTATAATCTCTCTCTCTCTCTCTCTCTCTCTCTCTCTGAACATACTTCTGTTGCAGATTCCATATATTATTGGATTTTGATGAAGACAAAAGGAGTTGTAGAAGGAAGCTGGAGAGGCACAACAAAAGAAGAAGAAGGAAACCTGATTCAAAAGGCACATTGGAGAAAGAGATAGATGACCATTTGGATTTGTCAGCTGATGGTAGTGGCGGCGGTGAAATAAGAGAAGGTAGGACCAAAAGTAACTTTTCCAGCCTTGTCAGGCAAAATCCATTCTTTTGCATATTTAGCCATCTTACCATGTTAGCTTTAAATCTTGGTTGTAGTTGCTCTGTTACAAGCTTTCCATAACATGCTAAAGCGATTATTTGTGTGCATAAACCGTAAGTTGTCTCTTAGATAACCTACAAAGAACAATCAAGTTTCCCAAAATTATTTTATCTATTTGCTCTGGTAGAAGACTTTATATTTCAAGTTGAAGGCGCAGGGTTTAGTGCTCTGCCTTTAGATATGACTATTGACCAGAATTATGTAGTACCAGGGAAAAGTTTATTCCTAAATCCATTGTGGCTCAGTATGTTTGTTTTGGATACATGTTATTCATAGGTTACATTCCTTTATTGTTGCAATTGACACCTGAGTAAATCAGTTCCTTCTACGGATGTGAACATCAATATTCTTTATGCTACTCGAAACCTTCTAACAGAAGACAAGAACATGCTACAAAAGATGGAGCAAAGAAAATATCCCAATTTTTGTGAACTTTTGCAAAAAGAGTATCTTATAGGCAGGAAACTGGGTTCTTCACAATGTTTCACCACCAGAAACTCAAGGCCAACATATTTTGCCTCTTCAAACAAAGCCATAACACCACAACCAATAAAAAGCAAGAATTTAGTTGTTACATCCAACTTAAAGGGCTACCTTACCTTTAAGCGCTTATGCAAAGTTTGCAGTCTTGCTATGCATACGTGGATGGATTACATTCAACACTTTCTGGGGTGCATATTAGTGATGTGGGCTAAGGGGTACAACTGGACCTAGGGATAATCCTATTGCTAGGAAGCGGGTGATGAGTTTCTATACAGGGAAGCTGCCAGCCATATGTTATTATCATTATGCAATGTGAAGAAACTTGAAGGAAATAATCTAGTCTCTCTCTCTAGGTTCTTCATTCCAGTCCAGAACCAGTTATTTTCCTGAGTCCTTCCTCAGTATGCTAGTCCAACAGCGTGGAGTTACAGACGAAGAGCAACAGTGGGGACAACCTGCATGTGGAGAAAATACATGGACTTGAGCCATTTCTTCTGTGCTGGCTGCACCAACCATGGCACTGTATTCGCCGGCTATTTCCTTTCAATGCCATCACCCATCAGACAGAACTGCAGCACTGAGCCTGTAACTAGCAGCAGCGATATCCGCTTATCAAAAGGCGGTGGCTACTCATGTTCCAGGCTTCCAGCATTCGTGGTGATCCACCATGAGCACCGCGTGTCTAGTCGTTTCCCATGCACACAAGTTCCTCCAAACTCAAACCTGCAGATGTGCTTGTGCCTCAGTGGCTCAGTCCAAAACCAGGCCAGATGGTTCTCCATTTAGTGCTCACGCCAAGCCCTCCGCAGTGGGCCTCGGCCTGGCCCTCAGTAACAAGCTCAAATTAGGCAATAGCTTGGCACTGTTTCCACAACCACATGTGGGAGCAATGGTCTTTGAAACATCGTCTTACTCATCTAGTCAGAATCTCTGCATCCCATGAATGTGGGCGGTATCAGGGACTTCAGCTAGGGATGAACAAATACTGGTTCAAACCGTAAGCAAGCTTCATTAAATTTTGTCAACATGGCATCAAGTCCATAGGAACTAAGAACATTGCAGCAAGCTTAGCAAACTCGGTAAACCAGAGGAATTCTACTTGTCTTCACTTGAGCCGTAGCCATCATTTTGCATTCGAGAATGAGCTGCTTATCCAGAAGGAGCGGAGTGTTAACCTACGGGGCAGCCGGCAGCATGAAGAAAGTGTCGGCAGCTGGCCCTAATCAGCTTCAACTAGGTGTGGATATGTATCCTATTCAAGGTTTTTGAGTCGACGAGTCGTTCTGGGGTAGCGACTCTTGACGAGTCGTGCCAGTGATCCTATTGTTAGCGAATCCGAGAATAGTTATATTAGTTAGGTACACGATTGAGATTAGATACTTTAGGGGGAGACCCATCTATAATGAGACAGGCACTTGATATTACCATCAAGCAGTCCTTGAGTTCTTCTACCTAAATCTCCTCCCTCACCATGACATCATTTTCTGGTGGTGTTTACCCTCATATCAGCATGAATAAATAAACCATTTCATAAATTTGAAGTCGTTTCTCAACAAATCAATAGCCTTAGTTCAACGTAGACAATGTTTAATTTGCAGCAATGGAAAAAGAACACTCCGAAGTGAAATAAAGCAAGTTAAACACCGTCTAGCCATTTGTTTAGAGCATCTACATCTTTGTTGGAATTCTAAGTTTGACCCAAATTGAGCTCCAGTATGAGCGTTATCTTTATATGCTTGTTTGGCGGGGTACTTCTAAAATGCATCTGTTGCTGTCCAGCTCCCTTCTAATGTTCCTTTTTGCACACTCTGTAAATATGTGCTGTCTAATCTGAAACTTCTTTGTTAATATATTTTGTATACAGAGAATATAGATGGCGCTACCTGTGACATGTTTGAGACTGTTCTTAGCAACAAAGTTTTAGACAGAGAAACACCGGTGGGATCTGAAGATGCCCTTAGTTCTCCAACTTGTACACAATTCAGCCTGCAAAATGACCAAAGTAAAAGCATAATGACTTTTGCAGCTTCTGCTGAAGCCTGCCTTGGTGCAAAACAGGAAAATGCTAAACTTACCAATTCTCCAGTGCATGACAGCAAGAGTGCTTATTCATCCTCAGTGAGTTTTTTCCCATACAAATTTGTTTGTTTACTTTGATGTGATCGTTATGCATTATTATTTTTAGTTTGGTGGACCCCCCCCCC
>LR738709.1:518604539-518689439 GCA_902687465.1 Secale cereale
CTCCCTCTCTCTCTGTAATTGTCGTAGTAATGTTGTATCACCACTCTAGTGCCCCACAGGACGCATTTCGTTCAAGTTGTACGACTGGAATCCCGCGGAGTTTCCTCGGCGTCTACGTAACCAAGTATGTAACTGGCTATGGCCTATAAGTTTCTAACACTGGATGGTATTTTCATGTCAAAGAAATTGTTCTAAGTCAGTGGTACATTTGAAATATGCAGATATTTGAGTGGTTGTCTAGCATGCCTGTTGAATTGGAGGGCTACATTCGTCCTGGTTGTACAATTTTAACTGTATTTATTGCAATGCCACAACATATGTGGGACAAGGTATGGATATTTATGCTAAAACAAAATCATCAATTACTTCAAACTGTATGAAGACTTTTGCACGCATCCAAATAAAGACAAAGTATTAGAACTTGGGCTGTGTTTGGCAGCAAAGTATTGTAAAAAACTAGTATTGAAAAACTACAGTATTTTAGCATGATGATATGAGATACCACATTTTTTATTATACATATCAAAGTATTGATAACGCATAAGCCCTGTCTCGCTAGAGCTGTAAGCAGCGATATAAAAATTGTTGGCTAGCCGTTAGCTGTTGCAAACACACACATTTTGAGCTAGCTAGCCATTGCATGCAGGCCACACTTATTTACCATACACATCCACGAAGAACGGCCAAGCATAAACTAACTAAACGGCTATGCATAAACTGAACGGCCATGCACAAGGCTTGTATATGACCAATAAGGATGCTCTCTTGGAATCGAGCCATGGAGAGCTGGGCCTAGGCTAGCTGCGGCGAGCTAGTCGTCAATCCCTCCATGAGCGGAGCTGAGCGGATTGGCCAGAAAGAGGGGCAACGACACGGCCGCGTGGAAACAGCTTCAAAGAGGGATAACGACGTGTGAGTTATTGCCAATGGTGAGGCGGGTCGTTTTACTCTGCTGCTTAGTTGTAGAAAAAAAGAGGTCCAGGGTTCTTCTTATTAGACAGAAAATACTCTGATTTCGAGAATACTCTAGTATTAATACTATAGTTCTTATTGGTAGCCAAACAGGTCACACCGTCACAGCAATTAAAACTGTAGTATTCTTCAAACACTTAGAAAATAATTTTGCTATCAAACACAGCCTTGTTTTTAAAATATCATTTTGTACTGTGTAACTTATGTGAACTGATAACTGTAGTACTACCACCAGTCCAGAATTGATGTCTCTGTGGCTTGTGCAAAGTCAATTTTAACCACTTATGGGAGTAACCACTTCAAAGGAAATTGTTGGATTTGCCGTGAAATTATATCATAACCTTCTGCTTTCTTCTACATATCATTGAGTGTCCCCAATTCTTATCTGCATTTCTCTTGACAGTTATCAGAAGATACAGCAAATCTTGTCAGAAACTTGGTAAATGCTCCGAGCAGTCTTCTATTGGGTAAAGGGGCCTTTTTTGTTCATGTCAATAACACAATATTTCAAGTATTGAGAGGTGTGTGCCATGTACTTTTCAGGTCCATGACATATTTCAAGTATTGCAATATTTCTATCATTCTTGAACGGTATTGTTTGTACACAACATATGTAGTCCCTCCTTTGCTGAATGCATACTGTTTTAGGAATTTACTCTGCAACAAAGATGTATGCAGGAAAGACTGCATTACCCCCTTTATTGGACAACTTATCACATATGAAAAATGTGTGTTACTCTAGTCCATATTAATAAATGATTGGAAATAGCCAAAGATGGATATGCAATGGAAAATTGGTGTAAGGTTATCTTGAAATATTAAAATGACATGTATTCAGGAACAAAATCTGACTTTGGAATGACATGTGTTCAGGAACGGAGGGAGTATTACTATTTGCATGTGCTACTAGTCTACTACATGCTGTAGAGCCTTTGAATTATGTATCTGTCCAGAAGAATTTTCTCACGAAAAGATAACCCCTTTGTTTTCAATTGTTTGACTTTGATGCAAGATTGCAAGGATCCTTGTCCCATACCCCCATTCCGCTTACATGTGCAGTTTTAATCTATAATCAGGAACTGTTTAAAGATTTGATCATTTCACAGTTAATGTGGGAACTATTGCTATTTAACCTTATATATTATTGCATCTTTTGCTTTAAACTTTTCATGACAAAAGTATCTGATGATTAATTGAGGATTTTTAATATCTGTACTAAAGATGGAGAAACATTGATGAGTACCAGATTAGAGGTACAAGCCCCCAGGATCCATTGTGTTCATCCAACATGGTTTGAAGCAGGAAAGCCTATTGAACTCCTCCTTTGTGGAAGTTCTCTTGATCAGCCTAAATTCAGGTATTTTATGCCGTTGGACGTTGTGGTGAATTCTGCTGGCTGTTTTTCTACCATGTATATGCGGTACAACATTTCTTGTTTGAAACTTCTGCTGTATTTATATTTTCTAAGTTAGTTTCTATTGTCACAAATTTGTGATGTGGGCTTTCCAGAGTCTCTGCGGTGAAATTTGATCTTAGCTTCTACTAAAGTAAATATGCACTGTTTCCCCATAACCTCGTGTTTTATATTTTTAAGTGATCTTGTTTAGTTGGTCAAGTTATTAAATGAACCATTCCTGGATTTTAGCCTATTCCTGTCACTTGGGGGAATAACTAAGTGAGTATGAGTGCAATGTGACTCCAGTATGCGTTCTTGTTTCGTTTTGTTAGTTTCAGGTACAAACTGTCTCGGCACACACAATTTCTGCACAAAATAGCTCTAGCGTCCAAGTAAAAAAATTGTCATTTATCTCTTTTGATAATTGTTGATCATCGGGAGAACACTG
Source organism: Secale cereale (assembly GCA_902687465.1). Lineage (NCBI taxonomy): Eukaryota > Viridiplantae > Streptophyta > Magnoliopsida > Poales > Poaceae > Secale > Secale cereale. The sequence continues at coordinate 518,607,356 of LR738709.1, forward strand.
TGGTTTATGATCGATGTCCTTCTATCGTTATACTTTATGCATCTTAAGTGCTCATTTATGGATTTTTTTCCTGGTTCCAACATTAAATTTGTGGATGAAGTGAATCCACATAGACAGTTCCTGTATATATAAGCTTCATAGTTCAACATTAAATCTATGGGTGCTTGAATCACCATTCAATTTATGTTCTCATGGCAGATCACTTCTATCATTTGATGGGGAGTACTTGAAGCATGATTGTCGCCGTCTAACGTCTCGTGAAACCTTTGGTTGCGTGAAAAGTGGTGCTCCTACATTTGATTCTCAACACGAAGTTTTCCGGATGAACATCACTCAAACAAAGCCGGATACTCATGGACCTGGTTTTGTGGAAGTAAGTGAACTTTGCCACAAAACCAATCGAATTCCTCCATACTTTTGCGTCTGGTGCATATTAACTACATTTTTTCTAGTGGTGGATGCACATGTTTGACATAAGTTCAGACTGTTCAGTTATGATTTGTCAGTCCTATATAGATAGTTATTACTGTGTACGAACTTAAGCTATAGTTTTGAATTTTTAACCATGAGCAGCATGACAGTTGTACCAATTAACAGAGAGCCCTGCTTAGGCTTAAGCTTAAGCCATCCCTTCCAAACAGTGTGATGTTGAACTGATTCCTCAAATAAGGCATCAATACTCAGAGACATTAGCTGCTCTACATCGCACACAGGGATTTTGGGCACTTTGATTCATATGCATCAATTTTGGTTAGTGCACTTTAAGAAGTGAAAACTAACGTCATAGAAGCTGAACAATAATTGCAAGTTTCTGTACAATAATAAGATCATATGCGCCCTTTGTAGAAAACACGGGCAAAACAGTCTTGCATCACAAAATATGTTTATCACAAAGTACTTGATGATGGAAAACTATAGGAAGCAAGTGCATAGTGGGGATTTATGGTTCATGCTTAATGTCTCGTGTGATAAAGATACACAGCACATCCACATGGCATTTGTATTTGGAACAATTTCAGCAATGATAATGTATTCTTGTTTGGCATAACAAAACTGGCTAGTGAGCTACTATTGTTATTGGGCTAAAAGTATAGGTTTATAAAATCGGATATTCAAATCAGCACCCAAGAGCATATATGCTCCTGAGGTGAAACAAATGATGATGCTCTTAATGTCAAACAACTCTGAAAAAAGTTTATACATGTGCATCCTGTGTCCTATGGTTGCATGTAAATTTTCATGGAAAAAAGATAAGTTTTGTGGCCTGTGCGAAAAAATAAATTTGCTTTTGTAGAGCACCAGTTTCCCTTTTTTTGTCCAGGGCACAAAATATGTCCATGAAACTTTGCAAGCAGATAAAAGACATGGACCGGTATATTGTAAAAAAAAGAGTTGTTTGAATTTTTATAACATTTTGAACAATTTTACTGTTCATTTGGGAGCAGCTTCATGATGGGAGCCAAAACGCTGCCTTGGAAGAAGAGCCAAAATTTACACCTTGAAATAACATTACCAAAAGACGAGAAAAAAATTCCATTATTTATGTGATATTTGCAATATTTAAGGGGTTCCAAATTGGTTCGCTGTTGCAAGAATAGCAATTTACCATTTATCTAACTGCATGAAAGTTCAGTTTATGTTGTCATTCTTCGACACTTTCTGTAGTTATATATGATGATCATGGATTGCAGTTCTATATTTTCAGTTCTTTTTTTTTCCTTCTACAGGTGGAAAATGTGTTTGGGCTATCAAATTTTGTCCCTATCCTTTTCGGTAGCAAACAATTATGTTTTGAATTAGAGAGGATACAAGATGCTCTTTGTGGTTCTTCCAAGTACAAGAGTGCAAATGGAGAGTTCACTGGTATTACTTCTGACCCTTGCAAGCATTTGGAGCTTCAACAAACTGCAATGTCAGGATTCCTGATAGAGATTGGGTGGTTAATAAAGAAACCTTCACCAGACGAATTTAAAAGTTTACTGAGTAAAACAAATATTAAGAGATGGATATGTGTGTTGGAGTTCCTGATACAGAACAATTTTGTTAATGTTCTTGAAATGATTGTGAAGTCATCGGGCAACATCATAGGCTCTGAGATTCTTTCTAACCTGGAAAGTGGGCGGTTGGAACATCATGTCACAACATTTCTTGGACATATAAGACATGCTCGAATCATTGTTGATCACAGAGCTAAACACAACGAAGAAACACAGCTTCAAACAAGGTGGTGTGGTGATAGTGTTTCAGACCAGCCAAGCTTGGGCACTTCTGTGCCACTTGGTAAAGAAGTAAGTGCTATTGTGGTGCAAACCCTATTAATTCCACACAAAATATTCTTTGGAACTCCGCTAATGCCAGAATCTCTGCATGTTTATGTTTTTTTTTTTACATTAAACCTGTTGCAAGTTTTTTTTGATAAGCAGAGCAAGTTCAATGGATAACATTATTTTGAATTTTCAGTTTTGCGTCTTATTGAGAATTTCTTCTTTTCTTCTGAAAAAGTAATCATCAGCTCATTACCATTGCGCTACAAGCATGCAAATCAGGGTCAGTAGTAGTGTAGTACAGAAAATCAGGGGAAATCGTGATATTGACCACGGTTCTTAGATAAACATGTACGTATAGTCCTATTTTGGTTATTTTAGCTTCCATCTCTCTATGTTGATTGTTTAACAAGATACTCATTTTTAATTTGGAAGTACTTAAATCTTGAACCATTCTGTTCTCATGTAGAATTAGTTTTACAAATTACTCCCTCCGTTCCAAAATAGATGACCCAACTTTATATTAACTTTGTACTAAAGTTAATACAAAGTTGAGTCATCTATTTTGGAACGAAGGGAGTACGTGTCAACATTGAGTTAGTCCTAGGATTGTCATGGCAGATGATGTTTGTCTTTATGATGCTGCTTAGGAGCATCAGTATCACGTTTATCAATTTTGGAGTGGCATCATCATTCAGTCATTTTGCATATGGCTAACTGAATTACAACGATGTTTTGTAATCTTTTTGCAGAATGTTGCTGCCAGTGATGATTTATGTTTGCCCTCAACCAATGCTGAGTGTAAAGAGGAAGAAAGTGTGCTGCTTGTGACTAATGAAGCTGTGTCACACAGGCAGGGCTGCCGCCCTGAGTTGAATGCTAGATGGCTTAATCCCGCCTTGGTTGCTCCTTTTCCATGTGGTGTGATGAGAACGCGACTCGTCGCGACTGTGGCAGTGGCTGCTATATTGTGTTTCACGGCCTGTGTTGCCGTGTTCCACCCAGATAGAGTAGGGGTGCTTGCAGCTCCAGTAAAGAGGTACTTGTTTAGCGACTGCCCACCATGGCACCATAGTGGATGTTAGATTAGATTAACTTTCTTGACTTGTTGTTGCTTTACCCTGTGCCATGTGTATACCGTTGTGTTGACGTATAGATTGTGTGTATCAAGGATGAATACCTTTTTCCAGTGGACAATGCAAACTTGCATCTTTTTGACAGAAACTATGGGCATATATGCATGAAGTTCTGAACCACCTGGTTTATCAGAGGGTTTGATAGGATTGCTTCAATTGAAAAAAAAAGACCGGGCTTCAAAACTTTTTTTGTTCGCAACAAGTGGGAAGCTTGGAGGAATCCAACCTGAACATCTTCCCACATCCGGAGTAAGAAGATTCATCTGATTTGGGGCGTGAATATGATCTGAACAGTACCTCTCTGTTTCATATTACTCCCTCCATTCCAATGAAGGCTCATCCCAAAATTTAACTTTGATGATAATTTAGACCTATCAAATGTTGGTTATATGTGATAAAAATTACACCGTTGCACAAAAGAACTTTTCAATAGTATAAATTTCAAGTCACAAAAATATGTAGTATTGTTTTTTTTTCCGAAGATTGCTTTTAGTTCAAACTCACGTAGGTCTTTCTTTTTGCGAAATCACATCTATTCATCTTCAATCATGGTAATACAACTCATCTTCAATCATAGTAATACAACGAACACTAGAAATAATAAAATTTACGTCCATATCCGGCGACGACTACAAACACTGAAGCGAGCCGAAGGTGAGCCGCCGTCATCGCCCCTCCCTAGCTGGAGGCGGGCACACCTTTTGTAGTAGACAATCAGGAAGTCGCTGTGCTAAGGCCCCATAGGACAAGCGCACCAGAGAGTTGCATAGATCGAAAGGATCCAACCTGAAGATGCACGAACGTAAACGAACTATGACAAGATCCGAGCAAATCCACCGGAGACACATCTCCACACACCCACCAATGATGCTATAAGCATCACTAGAATGGGTATTAGGCGGGGAGAACCTTATTCCATCTTCAGAAAGGCCCCTCCGTCTCATCTTCCTGAGCAGGACACCAACCCTAACAAAACTTGAAGGACATCTAAAGATGGAACCCTCCGTCGGCAAAGGCCGGGATCCATCGTGTCGCCATGGCCCTAAAGCCATAAGAGACGAGGCGGACCGACGGAAGACAGAGGAAACCAAGCATTTTCTTTTCTTGGGGAGGAGGCGTAACCAAGTCTTTTATACTCAAACACTGGAATAGTGCAAATCATGGGTTTACAAACACAGGAGAACTATATCAATAGTTGTTTGGATGGAATAGAGGAAAAGCACCTTGGTCCTACGCGATTGAGTCCAAGGAGTTGGACTAGATGTTCAAATTTCTATGAAATTGAGGCATATGAATCCATTCTGTAGGAATTTAGGTGCCACCAATCCTTAGGAAAAAATCCAAAGGGTTTGAGTCTACAAATTTCTACGGAATTCCTGCAATCCAAAGAGAGCCTTAAGTTTAACCAAGTACAAGAACAATATATTAACATCTACAATACCAAATTAGCTTTATTAGATTGGTCATAAAATATATTTTTATAATCTATACAACAACAACAACAACAACAACAAAGCCTTTAGTCCCAAACAAGTTGGGGTAGGCTAGAGGTGAAACCCATAAGATCTCGTGACCAACTCATGGCTCCGGCACATGGATAGCAAGCTTCCACGCACCTCTGTCCATAGCTAGTTCTCTGGTGATACTCCAATCCTTCAGGTCTCTTTTAACGGACTCCTCCCATGTCAAATTCGGTCTACCCCGACCTTTGTTGACATTCTCCGCACGCTTTAGCCGTCCGCTATGCACTGGGGCTTCTGGAGGCCTGTGCTGAATATGCCCAAACCATCTTGAACGATGTTGGACAAGCTTCTCTTCAATAGGATAAATCTATATATTTAATATTTTAGTTATTAGCATGCTTTTTATTATTTGATCAACCTTAAACAAATTGACTTAGGATAAATCTAATTTTAAGTAATTTGAAATGGAGAAAATACTTAGCACCTTACAATATCAAGCCTCGAAGAATTACATCATCATCCAACGGTTTCTGTTAGTGCCATCATCTCGAGTTGACAATTGCAGAGACACAATGTGTTGTTTTGCATGCAAACGATGCTTGCAGGCACACTCCTGATTCAGAAAAGGAAGTGTTATGCTAATCCCGAGCACAAACGGACCAGTATGAATAATAAATTTTAGAAACAATATAATTAGAATAAAAAAATCTGTTTTTTTGTGTGTGTGTATGAACGTCAACAAGTAATTTAGTTTCATATACAAAAATTCGCCACGAAAAGACATCCGCATGATGCTTTTGCTAGTTCTCTACATGAAGGCAATGAAAATGATTGCACACTTCACCCGCTCAGGATTGCAGCTTGGATCTGAAACATAAACATATTTGCCTACTTTTAATTTAAATATTTATTACTTTGGAGTTTTTTGATCATATGGGTCAGGCCTGCAGGACCCCAAACCACATATCACCTACCCAATGACAGGTGGCTTAAAATTCTTTGATCATATGTCTGGCTTTATGCAAGACGAATGATGTTTAAAATTCTTTAAAATGACAGGTGGCCAACCTAACTCGGCATCATTTTTTTAATATTGAAAATACTATTCCGGAAAACTTAATGTGCTTAAGATTCTTTAAAATATTCATCGCAAATTTGAAAAATGTTAACACAACGTAATTGAAGAAAATGTTGACAACATTCATTTTTTCCATGACATTTAGAAAATGTTCACACGACAAATTTTTTCATATGTAATGCAATGTAAAAAATATCATGTAATTTAGAAAACAAAATGTTTCAGACCATTCAAAAAATGTATGTTGCATTTAAAAAAATCAGGCATTTCAAAAATATGTTTTTGACATTTAAAAACATGTGCATACAATGTAAAGGAAGTTCGCATAGTTTAATGAAATGTTTTGTATCATTCAAAAAAAATGTTTGAACGTGTATTTGAAAAAAGTTTAACACATATTCGAAAAAATGTTCAAGAATATGTATTTGAAAAATATTACACGTGTGTAAAAAATATTTTATATGTGTACAAAAAATGTACAATATATATGAAAAATGAACACCAAAATCTGTATTTGAAAAAAATGTTAAACGTCTATAAAAATTGTTCCTGATGTGCATGAAAAATGTATAATGTGTACAAGAAACGCAGGCATGTGTTAAAAAAGGAAAAGAAATAAAAAGGAAAAAATGGAAAGAAAGAAGAAAACTGGTGATGACCAAAGAAAGAAACAAATAAACTAAAGAAAAGAACACGAAAAAAAGAGAATGTAAAAACCAGCGAAAACCACTGCAAACATTGAAAACCGATAAGAAACCAAATGAAGGAAAAAACACTCCGCAACTACAGTAGTGGGCCAACCTAATAGCCCTCGTGGCAGGGGTAACCTGGAGCTTTTCCTCGAGTAGATGATACATAGATCTGGCGCTCAATGACATGATTGGTATAACATGTCATAGAAGCTACGTGCAACCTACAGGCTTGGCCCAAATAGCCGGAGTCATAGTCCTCGTCAAGTTGGCCCCGATTGTAGGCCACCATGACGCCAAGCCTACGCGCTGGAGGGCCCCTAGCGAGGAGGTGGACTCCGACTAGCGGTCATAGAGCTTGCTGTTATATTTGGCATGCCTACCTAACTATCTAATCTAGTTGTGTATGAAAATGCCACTTGCCATTTTCCGTAGTCTAAAAGTGTGTATGTACAATGTCAATAAGCGATAACTTTTGTTCAATTGTTTGATGTTCATCCAGGCAAAATCTAGTTAAAATCTGTGCCAAGACAAAGTAGAATTTTGAGTAAAGGTGGAAGAAAATGGGAGCGAAAAAAATATTATGGAGGATACGATTTGCGGTGGAGGTGGGCGGCCCTCGTCCAGTCAGGCCCTTGTCGCTGGATGGCGGTGCTTGGCACGGGAGGGCCTACCTGGTGAGCTACCTTGGCTACTACTGCAGGTCGATTGCTGGGAAACGTAGTAGGAAAAAAAATTGCACATACGATCACCCAAGATCAATATGAAGATGCATAACGGGTTGGGATCATGATCGTTACCATCACCGGGTTGCAGCGGAAGAAGAACTTGTCGGTGTAGATCCTACTTGGAGTTCCCCGAATCGTCGATGAACGATCAATCGTACCACCCATGAACAGTCCCTCGAACCGAAGACCGAAAGCAAGACCTCTCTACTTTGTTGCAAGCGTGCAACCTTCACGATCTGGTAGCGCTTGGCTACTTGTGAGCTGGGTTGGGATTTCCTCAAAGAGGAGAGGATGATGCAGTATAGTAGATATAAATATTTCCCTCAGTTAAGAACCAAGGTTATCAATCCAATAGGAGAACCATGCAAGACCTCGTGAACAACACCTACACACAAAATAACAAATACTTGCACCCAACGCAAACAAGGGGTTGTCAATCCCTTGGCGGTTAATTGCAAGGACCAAATCTCGTAGTGATAGATAGATAAACAAAAACACAAAATTAAATAATGGTAAATAAATTACTGCAAGGTATTTTTGTATTTTATATATGATAAAGATAGACCCGGGGGCCATAGTTTTCACTAGAGGCTTCTCTCTTGAACAAAAACATATGGTGGGTAAAAAATTTACTGTTGGGCAACTGATAGAAAAGTGCATAGTTATGACGATACCCAAGGCAATTATCATGTATATAGGCATCACGTCCAAGATAAGTAGATCGTCTCCTGCCTGCATATACTACTATTACTCCACACATCGACCGCTATCCAGCAATGCATCTAGAGTATTAAGTTCATAAAGAACGAAGTAACACCTTAAGCAAGATGACATGATGTAGACAAGATAACCCAATCAATATGAATAAACCCCATCTTTTTATCCTTCATGGCAACGATACAAATACGTGTCATGCCCCTGATGACCCACAAGTATAGGGGACCAATCGTAGTCCTTTCGATAAGTAAGTGTGTCGAACCCAACAAGGAGGAGAAGGAAACGACAAGTGGTTTTCAGCAAGCACTGAAATTATCGGTAACAGATAGTTTGGTAGTAAGATAATTTGTAACGGGTAACAAGTAACAAGTGTAACAAAGGTGCATCAAGGTGGACCAATCCTTTTGATAGCAAAGGATAAGCCTGAATGAACTCTTATATAAAGCAAAGCGCTCCCGAGGACACATGGGAATTCACGTTCGTTACTTTAATAATTTGATATGTGGGTGGACCGATGCTTGGGTGCTGTCCTTTACTTCGACAAGCCTCCCACTTATGATCATCCCCCTCGCAAACATCTGAAACTACAAAAGAAAAACTAAGATAAATCTAACCATAGAATGAAACATGTGGATCCAAATAAGCCCCTTACGAAGCAACACAAAAACTAGGATTTAAGCTTGTGTGACTCTAGCAACCCATCATCTACTTGATACTCCCTAATGCCTTCCCTTAGGCCCAAATAATGGTAAAGTGTCATGTAGTCGATGTTCACATAACACCACTAAAGGAAAAATAACATACATCTAATCAAAATATCGACCGGATACCAAATTTACATGATTACTTATAACAAGACTTCTCCCATGTGCCCAGGAACAAACGTAACCACTCACAAAGCATGTTCATGCTCATGATCAGACGATATTGAATATCATTAAAGATCTGAACATATGATCTTCCACCAAATAAACCAACTAGCATCAACTACAAGGAGTAATCAACACTACTAGCAACCCACAACTACCAATCTGAGGTTTTGAGACAAAGATTGAATACAAGAGATGACCTAGGGTTTGAGAGGAGATGGTGCTGGTGAAGATGTTGATGAGGATTGACCCTCCCTCGGTGATAGGATCATTGGTGATGACGATGGCTTCGATTCCCCCTCTCGGAGGGAAGTTTCCCCTGTAGAATAGCTCCGCCGGAGCCCTAGATTGCTTCTGCCAGGTTCTGCCTCGAGACGGTGACTCTTTGCCCCGAAAGATTCCTTCTGATTTTTTATAAGCCAAAACCCCTCATATACCACAAGATGTCATCGGATGATGGCCAGGGGCCCCATAAGCTCGGGAGGCGTGCCCTGGGGGTAGGGCGCGCACCTCAGGCTTGTGGCCACCTAGTGGGTCCCTTTCTGTTGTTTCTTCGCCCAATATTTTTTTATATATTCCAAAACAATTCTCCGTAAAGTTTCAGGACATTTGGAGTTGTGCAGAATAGGTATCTCAGATTTGCTCATTTCCAGTCCAAAATTCAAGTTGCCGCCATTCTCCCTCTTCATGTAAATCTTGTCAAATAAGGGAGAAAAGACATAAGTATTGTACCATAAAGTGAAATAACAGTCCATAATGCAATAAAGATCAACATAAAAACATGGTGCAAAATGGATGTATCAACTCCCCCAAGCTTAGACCTCGCATGTCCTCAAGCGAAAGCCGAAATCGATAATCATGACCACATGTTTAGAGATAGAGGTGTCGATAAAATAAAATGCAGACATGAGGGCATCATGATCATATTTTAGAACATCAATATATTGTCATGTAACTTCTTATGCTAAAGTTATAATTCATTAACAAGGCAAAGTATGAACTCAAAACTTCATTGACAACTAACAAACTATGATTTTAGTCATTGAAGCAATTGCAATTTGTCATAATATCGGAAGGAGTCAATGTAGGAGCTCTTGTAGCAAGTCCACATACTCAACCATCTTTTAGTCGTCCATAATTGCTGACACTCATGCGATACTTATGAGATCAAAGTTTAACTCGGAAACATAGGAAGATAGGGGCTTATAGTTTCGCCTCCCAACCATTTACCTCAAGGGTAACGTCAACAATAATGATTTATGATCACCTACACCCACGTGGGTATGTATGTCTAGATCTTTCTCCAACATACAGTGCTTGCCAAAAGAAAAAAACAAAGGAAGGGTGAAAATCACCATGACTTTTATATGAGGGTGGACATTAAAATAGAAGATAGGCCCTTCGCAGAAGGAATCAGAGGTTGTCATGCGCTTTTTGTTTGGATGCACGAAATCTTAATGCAAAAGAACATCATTTTGTATTTCCACTTATGATGGAGACCTTATTATGCAGTCCGTCGCCTTTATTTCTTCCCCACCACAAGATCGTACAAAGCTTATTTTCCTCACATTAAAAGGACACACATATTTAGAGAGCAATTTTTATTGCTTGCACCGATGACAACTTACTTGAAGAATCTTACTCAATCCATAGGTAGATATAGTGGACTCTCATGGCAAAACTAGGTTAAAGGTTTTTGGATGCACAAGTAGTATCTCTACTTGGTGCAGAAGATTTTGGCTAGCATAGGATGAGAAGCAAGCCCATCATGTTGGATGATCCATGACAATATAACTTCTATTCGGATATAAGGGAACATAACACATTATGTTGTCTTCCTTGTCCAACATCAACTTATTAGCATATAATATTTTAGTGAGTGCTCACAATCATAAAAGATGTCCAAGATAATGTATTTATATGTGAAGCCTCTCTTTCTTCATTACTTCCTATCAACTGCCACAATGACCAATACTACGTTTGTCAACTCTCAACAAATTTCATGCATCATACTTTTTATATGTGAAGTCATCACTCCCCATAAGATTATTATATAATCTTTTCATTTATTTTATCATTTTTATTTTCAAAGATCAAAGCAAAACCCTCAACTCAAAACTAGTCTTTATTATAAAACTCCCACACTCGATTACATTGATAGATCACGAAGCAAAAGCTAAAACACTAGATCATACCAAAAACTTTTATTCTACTAAATCATGATATAACCAAAACGATCAAACTAAGATAAATGATAAATATAAAGATGTGATGGTGATACAATACCGGGGCACCTCCCCCAAGCTTGGCACAAGCCAAGGGGAGTGCCCATACCCATGTACTCAAGTCTCCTTCTTCGGAGGTGGTGGTGATGAAGTTGATGATGTGGGAGGCTTGTCCTCCGTCTTCCAAGGCATAGGCTCTCCTTTGTAAAAGGACGAACGAGTCTCCGGAATCCTCAAATCTGGAACCAAACCCATGCTCTTAAATATGTATTCATACTCACAGTTTTTGGTTTTGCAGGTCATAGATCTGGGCTTGGAGATGCTCAGTTTTATCATGAAGCTTGAAGCTGGCCTCTCCAATACTATTGTTGTCCAGCTTGTGATCACAAGTGAATTCCGTGATCATGGAGTGGTTGGCGTTGAGTATGCATTCCACCATCGCTTGGCACTTGAAGACCTCCTGCTCCACCGCTTCGAGCCTGGCCTCCACGCTTTCGGTCTTCCTTGGCCCTTGAACATCCCGGATGTGAAGCACCCACTCATGCATCTCAATGGTTCGAGGGTGTTTCATCACCTCCGGGAGGTAGGGGCTGATGACCTTCTCATAGAACTTGTCTTTGGAGGTATTTGGAGACATCATGGCGATCTAAATCTGTCAAAAAAAATCGAAACAAGAACATAGGATATTGTTCTAATACGGTGGTCAAAACCTTCGGGAGATTATATAATGAACTTTTACCGTTCAAAAAAGTTACCTGGGAGGAAACATAGTCCGGATGGCACACGAGGTGGCCACAAGCTCGAGAGGCACACCCAAGGGGTAGGACGCGCCCCCACGCTTGTCCCCCCTGCTCATGCGTCTTTAGGACTACTTTTTATTTTCCTATTTTCATATTCCAAAACAGAGAAAATTGCCTTTGGAAAACTTTTGGAGTCGGTTTACTTACTGTACCACATACCTATTCCTTTTCAGGGTTCTGAAGCATTCTGGAATGTTTCCTTCATGTACTCCTCCGGTGTTATGGAATAAATAATGTTGGTCTCAATATTTATAGGAGTACCTGAGATATAATGTCTGATTCTTTGCCCATTCACCACCTTCGGGTTATTGCCTTCAGCGTTGTTGATCTTGATAGCCGGAATGATAGACTTCTTCAATAATGTAAGGACCTTCCCATTTAGAGAGAAGTTTTCCTGCAAATAATCTTAAACGAGAATTGTATAGCAAGACTTGGTCACTTATGTTAAATTCTCGCACTTGTATTCTTTTGTCATGCCATCTTTTAACCTTTTCTTTAAATAGTTTGGCATTTTATAGGCGTGGGTTCTCCATTCATCAAGTGAGTTAATGTTAAATAACCTATTTTCACCGGCAAGTTTGAAATCATAGTTGATCTCTTTAATTTCCCAATAAGCTTTGTGTTCTAATTCAAGTGGTAAGTGACATGTTTTTCCATAAACCATTTTATATGGAGACATACCCATAGGATTTTTATAAGCAGTTCTATAGGCCCATAATGCATCATCAAGTTTCTTTGACCAATTCTTCCTAGATATATTGATAGTCTTTTGCAAGATCAATGTTATTTCTCTGTTACTTAATTCTACTTGGCCACTAGACTGAGGATGATAAGGAGATGCAATTCTATGGTTAACATCATATTTAGCAAGCACCATGAATAAAGTGTGAACCACCACGAGCCATTAAATATCTAGGGACTCCAAACCTCGGGAAAATACCTTCTTTAAGCATTTTAATGGAAGTGTTATGATCAACACTACTAGTTGGAATAACTTCTACCTACTTAGTAACAAAATCAACAACAACTAAAACATGTGTATACCCATTAGAGGAAGGAAAAGGTTGTCGATGTCAAAACCGGCGGATCTCGGGTAGGGGGTCCCGAACTATGCGTCCGAGGATCGACGATAACAGGAGGCTGGGGACACTGTGTTTACCCAGGTTCAGGCCCTCTCAATCGAGGTAAAACCCTACTTCCTACTATATTAAAATGGATGAATATGATTACAAGAGTTGATCTACCTCAAGATCGAATTGGCTAAACCCTAAAGTCTAGCCTATGGGGATTTGAGATTCTCCGTTCGTCTCTACGGACTAAACCCTCCGGTTTATATACACACCGGAGGGGCCTAGGGTTTGTACATACCATCTTGCAGAGGAAGGAAAGATTACACTGAACCTGAATCTTGCCATTACATGAATACATGAGTCCTATCCGGATACGAGAGATGATCTTCAACTATGATCTTCACGGCCCACCAGTCTGGCCCACCAAGAGTTATGTGGCCTCCCGAGGACCCCTCGATCCAGTACCCCCTCAGTAGCCCCTGAACTTGACTTCAATGATGATGAGTTCGGCTTCCGTATTGTCTTCGGCGTTGCAAGGCGAGTTCCTTCTTCTGAATATATCTTCTGCAAAAAGGAGTATTGTGTTCGGCTCTGCATGATTAGTACAACCCTTAGCCTCGAAGGCAAGGCTCTTTAAAAGAAAATGAATTGTGCGTCTTTACTGACAACTTTTGGGTGAAGCGTTGCATCCGACCCACTAACATATCGAACCGTTTAATTTGGTCCTAGTTTCGTGTTTTGAGGTATATAATCATTGACACGTCCCATCAGAACAGAGATCGTGCCCGCTTATTATGGGATCCTTATCAATATGATGTGAGCACCCACGCCGTGCATTACACACGACCGCTTTGGGAACCGGCGAGGTTTATGGCTAAAGTGGGGGGATGTTCTATATTCGCAGCGTTATAAAAGGATATCTATCCCTTTCATCAGCCCCACACCTTCCTCAAGCTCGAGCCCTCCAATCTCCCTTGCCCCCGTATTCTCATCTCCTGCGCCCTCCGCTCCTCGTTCCTCAACCACTACTCCCCTTCCCAACAATGGATGGATTCGGTGCCAGGGGCAAGTGGGAAGCTTCCACGGTCACATAAAAGACCGTGGAGGATCTACGAAGCGCGAGCTATCTCGCTACCACTATTGCGCACCGAGTCCTTGCCAAGGGTCAGGTGATTCCCGTCACTGAGGCATGTGAGAGGGTAGTGTTCACTTCCCATTTTGTCAGGGGGCTAGGGTTTCCACTCCACCCCTTTGTTTGGGGTCTTTTGTTCTTCTACGGGCTAGATTTCCATGATCTAGCCCCGAACTCAATCCTTCACATATCCGCTTTTATAGTGGTGTGTGAAGCTTTCCTCCGCATCCCTCCACACTTCGGCTTATGGCTCAAAACCTTCAACGTGAAGCCGAAGGTGGTGGACGGACAACATGCAGAGTGCGGGGGCGCTATGATTAGCAAGCTCCCGAATGAAACTTGGCCCAAGGGCTCATTCGTGGAGACGAATAAGGCTTGGCAGCAGGAGTGGTTCTACATCACCGAACCCCGCGACGCCAAATAGGCGGTGGAGCCTGCTTTCAGATCTGGACCCCCAGAGAGGCTGACCTCTTGGACCAAAAAGGGTCTGGACTGGGGTTCTACCACTGAAGTGACGACTCTTGTGATCCGTGTGTCCGGCATGATCTCCAAGGGACACCTGCTCTCCTCCGTGGTCCAGGTGATGCTGACCCAACTTGTTCTCCCTTGCCAAAGCCGGGACTCCTCCCTATGGGAGTTCAATCCGGCAGGAGACAAGCCGCTGAAGCATCTCTTTGGCTTTATGCACAAGGAGATCTGGAAGCATCTCTTCAAGAGCCAGAAGGAGTGGCCGGCGGAAACCGAAGATGCGGGCTTTAGCATCGCGCTCTCTGCCCCAGAGGTAATAGAGAACTTTACCGACTATGTTTATTCCCTTATTTAATGATAACAAGAATTGGAGTTTCGGCGTGATATACAGGGCTGGACGAAGAAGGCGACCCGGATTAAGAGTCCGGCGCCTCTGCCCGAAGGCCCAGCATTGCCTCTACTGATGGCGATGCTGGTACCGGCACCGTACAAGGTGCCGACCATGAAGCCCAAGAAGACGAAGGGCAAGGGGGCCGGAGATAGCCCCCGTCCTGCGGACAAGAAGTCCGAGGAAATCAACATCCTCTCCTCCGACGACAAGGAGGAAGATGATGAGGATGAAGAGGAAGAAGAAGAAGAAGAGCCCCCTGCGCAAGGCAGGGGGAAGAAGAGGGGGGGCCGTCGCTGGCGCGGGCACGGCCGCGCCTCGGAGGAAACTGAACCTCAGAGCTAGTTCGGATTCATCCGAACATAGCTTTGTGGTGAAGCCCAGGGTGAAACCCCTGCCCGAATCATAAGTTTGTTCGGATTGGCTGCTACACCTTTTCTTTGTTTTAGCGTTTACTTAGTATTTCTCCCCTGCTGACCTACAACCCTCCTGGCGGACACCCTGATGCTATCTCATCGTGGGGGAACTCTCTTGCGCCTGGAGAGACGGAGAGTGACTCGGCGGTCCGAGCTCCATCGCCCATGATCGGCGGGGACACCGAAGTGTTCTCCCAGCGGGTGTCCTCCGCCCAAGGAGATGAGGGCGGGGCAGGTGACGGGGCGGCCGGAGGTAATACCTCGGCCGCCGCTGACCATGGGGAAACAACCCCCATGGAGACCGAAGACGTGGGGCCCAAACAATCCGGGGCCCTACCGAATACTGTCCCGGAGCCTAGTGCGGCTCCAGGGTTCAAAGACCCGACTCCTCAAGCGGAGGAGGATACGGTGGTGCCCGGAGTTAATCCGGAAGCGCCAGACTCTATGGAGGGAGCACTGCAGAGTGCTCTCGTCATTGAAGAACACCGCACCGTGATGGGTGCAGTGATGAAGAAGATTCAGTCCTTCAAGGGCGGACTGAATGAAGCCTTCAACAGCCTGTTAACAGGCTTTGAGGTAAGCAATGTAATGTGTTTTTATAGAACTTTATTATTTTTAATGCACATGCATAGCCAGTAGCCCCTGATGCTTTGTGTGATTCTGAAAAAAATTGGACGAAGTATCCGTAATATAGCATACTTACAGAGATGAACTATTGTGCAGGCTTCACTAGTTACGGCAACTGCGTGAGACGCAGAAGTTGCCGAACTAAACCGGAAGCTCGAGTTGGCCAACGCGGACCTTGACCGCGTCAACCGGCGTTTAGATGAAACGCAAGGTATGCGGACTTTTTAAATGTCAATAAGACTTAATTAATTGAGTATGTTTATAAACTCTAATATTTTATTATGTATTACACAGTTGGCGCCACTGAGCTTGAGGCCCTCAAGGGCGAGGTTGCCAAGGTCAAGAAGGAGGCCGAGGCGAACAAGGTAGCCGCTGACAAGGCTACTACCGATTTGGAGGCCGAGAAGGCTGAGTGCGAGAAGCACCGAGCTCGTGTGTCCGAAGTCGAGGTCGAGCTCAACGATGCCATCCTTAAATGTGAGGCATTGGAGAAGAAGACTTCGGAACAAGCGACCGAGCTATCTGCGGCGGTGAAGACTACCCAGGATGCGCGAGGCGAGTCACGCAGCGCCCGTCAGGAAATCAAGCAGGCACGGTAGATAGCATCTGGTAAGACATTTCTCTTACAGAGCATCTTCGGAGGGCAGAAGTACATTGGGATGACATGGTTATGGAGCTCTCCAGGCGTGTTTGCTGATCTTCCAAGGAGCAGTGCTGACGCCGCCCTGTACTTCTGAGCCTTGGAGGGGAACAACACAGAGAAGCTGTTCTGGTCGCAGTTCTATGCGCCACAACATCCAGTGCCCCTCAGCGACCAAATGAAGCAGCTGGTCGAGCTGCACAACATGGCGGGTTCGGCCATGAAAGACTTAATAGTCCAGCTACGGCCCGCTGAGCCAATCCCAAGTAGCTACTTCGGATTGGTGAAGCGGCTCGTCGAGGCGAGTCTGTGGGTCGATGCATTTACGCGTTCAGACTGCATAGAAGGTGCTCAGATGACCTTCGCTCGTGTCAAAGTGCATTGGGCGAAGATGAATGCAGGGCATATAGCCACTGCGGGCCCGCCCGTAGGCAAGGAGCACCGCAAGCCGGAGAAGTACTTCGAGGACGTCATCGAGGGCGCCCGCCTTGTAGAAGGCCAGTGTTTGAAGGATCTTATCTTCGAGTGATTGTATTCGGATGTAAAGACTATGCTTATGAATCCGATGTATATAACTTTGTGCTATTTATAATATCAGCGCCTTCTACCTCATGTGTGTCTGTTTATCTAAATTTGAAAGTTTCTAGTTGTCGGCTTCAGCCCCCATAGTGTGATTGCCTGGTTCGCTCCGCATACACCTCCTAAACGGACCAAGATGTTGGATAAAGAGTGTATATGCATATGACCGAACACCCTAGTATTATGTACGTGGTGTCCTTGAAGGGGTGAGAGTATCATGGCCGTCTGTAAAAAGAAAAAGAAAAACTTGGAAAAGAAAAAAATCCAGTGTGGCCATAACAAGTCTGGTTCGTTTAATGAACCTAAAGAAGATAAGTTTAGAGTCCGAATAGGGTCCAGCCGAACTATGGACTATATGCAGGCGCCCCCAATCGCCGCCCAAGGAATCTCTAAGGCATAATTATGTACTCGAGGCACATATGCTATTACCTTGTGGGGCAGTCGATGGGGGTGTAGCTGTCAATCCTGCTCAGGTTCATCTGAGCTGCCACACCGAGGTGTATGTCAGACACGTTTAGTTATGTCCACTATTGGCAAATTATCCGGCTTGAATAGGTCATTTTGGACTTTGGCTGCTAAGGCCGCAATGTCCTGATACGTCTCCAACCTATCTATAATTTTTTATTGTTCCATGCTATTATTTATGAAGTCTTGGATGTTTAATGGGCTTTACCATTCACTTTTATATCATTTTTGGGACTAACCTACTAAACCAAAGGCCTAGTCCAGATTGCTGTTTTTTTTGCCTATTTCAGGGTTTTGCAGAAAAAGAATATCAAACGGAGTCCAAACGGAATGAAACCTTCGCGAGAGATATTTTTGGAGAAAATCACGCCAGAGGAACTTGAGAACCACGTCAGGGGAGCATCGAGTAGCCCTCGAGGGTGGGGGGCGCGCCCCCTTTCCAGGGCGCGTCCCCTGCCTTTAGGCCCACTCGAGTGTCCCCCGGTGCCCTCCTTCTTCCTATATAAATCCACGTACCCTAGAAACTCCGTGAACAGAGAGAAAACCCTAATTCCATCGCCGTAGCTTCTCCCATCTTGGAGCTTGTTCCGAAGCTCCACCGGAGGGGGATCCATCACGGAGGCCTTCATCATCATCATCATCGCCCTCACCATGAGTTGTGAGTAGTTTACCACAGACCTTCGGGTCCATAGCTAGTATCTAGATGGCTTCTTCTCTCTCTCTGGATCTCAATACAAAGTTCTCCTCGGTCTTCGAGGAGATCTATTCGTTGTAATCTCTTTTTGCGGTGTGTTTGTCGAGATCCGATGAATTGTGAGTTTATGATCAAGGTTATCTATGAAAGATATTTGGTTCTTCTATGAACTTTTTATGTGTGCTCATAATATCCTTCCAAGTCTCTTCGAATTATTGGTTTGGTTTGGCCTACTAGATCTATAGTTCTTGCAATGGGAGAAGTGCTTGGCTTTGGGTTCAATCTTGCGGTGTCCTTTCCCAGTGACAGTAGGGGCAGCAAGGCACGTATTGTATTGTTGCCATCAAGGATAAAAAGATGGGGTTTACATCATATTTCTTGAGTTTATCCCTCTACATCATGTCATCTTGCTTAAGGCGTTACTCTGTTCGTATGAACTCAATACACTAGATGCATGCTGGATAGCGGTCGATGTGTGGAGTAATAGTAGTAGATGTAGGCAGGAGTCGATCTACTTGTCTCGGACGTGATGCCTATACAATGATCATGCCTAGATAGTCTCATAATTATTCGCTTTTCTATCAATTGCTCGACAGTAATTTGTTTACCCGCTGTAGAATATCGCTATCATGAGAGAAGCCACTAGAGAACACTATGGCCCCCGGGTCTATTCTCAACATATCAATCTACATCTACTTTACTTTTACCGCTTTTATTTGCTGTTTTATTAAACTAAAAATACCAAAAATATAAACTATCATCTCTATCAGATCTCACTCTCGTAAGTGACCGTAAAGGGATTGACAACCCCTTATCGCGTTGGCTGCGAAGTTCTTATTTGTTTGTGCAGGTGCGAGGGACTCGCGCGTGGTCTCCTACTGGATTGATACCTTGGTTCTCAAAAACTGAGGGAAATACTTACGCTACTGTGCTGCATCTCCCTTTCCTCTTCGAGGGAATACAACGCAAGCTCAAGAGATAGCAAGAAGAATTTCTGGCGCCGTTGCCGGGGAGGCTTACGCAAAAGTCATATACCATGTACCTATCACAAACCCTTATCCTTCGCATTACATTTTTTGCCTCTCGTTTTCCTCTCCCCCACTTCACCCTTGCCGTTTTATTTGCCCTTCTTCCGCCGTGTGTTTATCGTTCGCTTGCTTCTTGTTTGCTTGTGTGTGTTGGATTGCTTGCTTGTCACTATGGCTCAGAACAATACCAAATTGTGTGACTTCTCCAATACCAACAACAATGATTTTATTAGCACTCCGATTGCTCCTATTAACAATGCTGAATCTTGTGAGATCAATGCTGCTTTGTTGAATCTTGTCATGAAAGATCAATTCTCCGGCCTTCCTAGTGAAGATGCCGCTACCCGTCTAAACAACTTTGTTGATTTGTGTGATATGCAAAAGAAAAGGGATACAGATAACGATAATGTTAAATTGAAGTTATTTCCATTTTCACTTAGAGATCGTGCTAAAACTTGGTTTTCCTATTTGCCTACAAATAGTATTGATTCGTGGAATAAGTGCAAATATGCTTTTATCTCTAAGTATTTCCCTCATGCTAAGATCATCTCTCTTAGAAACGATATTATGAATTTTAAGCAACTAGATCATGAGCATGTTGCACAAGCTTGGGAGAGAATGAAATTGATGATACATAATTGCCCTACACATGGTTTGAATCTATGGATGATTATTCAGAACTTTTATGCTGGCTTAAATTTTGCTTCTAGAAATCTTTTAGATTCGGCCGCCGGAGGCACTTTCATGGAAACCACCTTAGGAGAAGCTACTAAACTCCTAGATAATATTATGGTTAATTATCCTCAATGGCACACCGAAAGATCTACTAGTAAAAAAGTGCATGCTATCGAAGAAATTAGTATTTTGAGTGGAAATATGGATGAACTTATGAAATTGTTTGCTGCTAAGAGTGCTTCTTCTGATCCTAATGATATGCCTTTGTCCAATTTGATTGAGAATAACAATGAATCTTTGGATGTGAATTTTGTTGGTAGGAATAATTGATTGCTACAACAACTCTTATGGAAAGACGCCTTCTGAATTCGAAACTAGTGTTAAAGAGTTTATGATCTCGCAAAAGAATTTCAATGCTTTGCTTGAAGAGAAATTGCTTAAAGTTGATGAATTGGCTAGAAGTGTGAACATAATTACTCTTGATGTTGATTCTTTGGAACTTAGATCTATCCCACCTAAGCATGATATCAATGAGTCTCTCAAAGCCATAAGAATTTCCATTGATGAATGCAAAGAAAGAACCGCTAGAATGCGTGCTAAAAGAGAAGATTATATTAAATCGTGTTCTTCTAGTTATCATGAAAATAAAGATGAAGATCTGAAAGTTATTGATGTGTCTCCTATTAGATCCTTGTTCTCTAGTATTAATCTTGATGAACATAGGATTGGAGATGATTCTTCTTTAATGTGTCCCAATGATTCGGATTTTTTAGATCTTGATGCTAAAATTGCTAAAAGTGGGAGTGAAGAGATTAAAACCTTGCATAGTGATGAACCCACTACTTTGGATTTCAAGGGATTCAATTATGATAATTGCTCTTTGATTGATTGTATTTCCTTGTTGCAATCCGTGCTAAATTCTCCGCATGCTTATAGTCAAAATAAAGCTTTCACTAAACACATAGTTGATGCTTTGATGCAATCTTATGAAGAAAAACTTGAGTTGAAAGTTTCTATCCGTAGAAAGCTTTATGATGAATGGGAACCTACTATCAAAATAAAAATAAAAGATCATGAATGCTATGCTTTGTGTGGTTTGGGTGCTAGTGTCTCCACTATCCCAAAAACTTTGTGTGATTTGCTAGGTTTCCATGAGCTTGATGATTGTTCTTTAAATTTGCATCTTGCGGATTCCACTATTAAGAAACCTATGGGAAGAATTAATGATGTTCTTATTGTTGCCAATAGGTATCATGTGCCCGTAGATTTGATTGTTCTTGATATAGATTGCAATCCTTCATGTCCTATTATTCTTGGTAGACCTTTCCTTAGAACGATTGGTGCAATTATTGATATGAAGGAAGGAAATATTAGATTCCAATTTCCGTTAAGGAAATGCATGGAACACTTTCCTAGAAAGAAAATCAAATTACTATATGAATCTATCATGAGAGCCACTTATGGATTGCCTTCCAAAGATGGTAATACCTAGATTTATCTTGTATCGTGCCTAGCTAGGGGCGTAAAACGATAGCGCTTGTTGGGAGGCAACCCAATTTTTTGTTTTTTGTTTTTGTTGCTGTTAGGGAATAATTATTTCATCTAGCCACTTATCAGATGTGGTTTCATGTTTTGTTTAGTGTTTGTGCCAAGTAGAACATTTGAGAAGACTTGTGTGAAGTTTATATGATCTTGCCGTGAAACACATAATCGTTAGCGCTTGCTAAAGTAGTCGTGGGATTTTAATGGAGTGTGTTTTTTAGTTGATTCTTTTTGCAGATGATTGGTAGACAAATTTCGCAAATTTACCAATTTATTTTGAATTTTTTGGAGTTCCATAAGTAGGCGAACCCTGCAAATTACTATAGACTGTTCTGTCTTTGACAGATTCTATTTTTCGTGTGTTGTTTGCTTATTCCGATGCATCTATGAGTAGTATTGGAGGATATGAACCATAGAGGAGTTGGAATAAAGTAGGTTTAACACCAATAGAAACAAATAATGAATTCATTGCTGTACCTTTGAGTAGTGGTTTGCTTTCTCATACTAACAGAGCTCACGAGAATTTTTGTCTAAGTTTTGTGTTGTGAAGTTTTCAAGTTTTGAGTATTGCTTTGATGAACTATGGAACAAGGATTAGAAAATATCTAAGCTTGGGTATTCCCATTGCACCCCAAGTAAATTCAAGATAATCAAAAGCCTAATCTTGGGGATGCACCGGGAAGGCATCCCCTCTTTCGTCTTCATCCATCGGTAACTATACTTGGAGCTATATTTTTATTCGCAACATGTTATGTGTTTTGCTTAGAGCGTCTTGTATAATTTGAGTCTTTGCTTGTTAGTTTGCCACAATCATCCTTGCTGGAAACACCTATTTTAGAGAGTTAAATATGGCCTAGAAATTATTATAACACTCTATGGGCTTCACTTATATCTTTTGAGTTGAATAGTTTTTTCTCTAGTGCTTCACTTATATCTTTTAGAGCACGGTGGTGATAATATTTTGTAGAAATTGTTGAACTCTCATGCTTCACTTATATCTATTTGAGAGTCTATTAAAACAGCATGGTAATGTGTTTAGGCTAAAGAAACTAGTCTTCACATGATAGACATCCAATGTCAATGTAGTAAAAAATTTCACACCAAGCGCATTGAATAGAATGAGATGTTGGATGCTTGATAATTGTTTTGAGTGATGAGGACAGTGGTATTATAGTCATGCTAGTGGAGTTATTATGAAATTGAGAAATACTTGTGTTAAGATTAGTGATTCCCTTAGCATGCATGTATGGTGAACCGTTGTGTGACTAAGTTAAAGCATGAGGTATTTGTAGAGTGTCAACCTCTGTGTGGAGCTCGGGGGCGCGCAATGGTTAACTCTTACCAACCTACCCCCTAGGAGCATGCGTTGATTGCTTTGTTTTGATGACTCGTAGATTTTTGCAATAAGTATATGAGTTCTTATGACTAATGTTGAGTCCATGGATTATACGCACTCTCACCCTTCCACCATTGCTAGCCTCTCTTGTACCGCACAACTTTCACCGGTGCCATAAACCCACTATATATCCTTCCTCAAAAAAGCCACCATATTGTTCCTCAAAACAACCACCATACCTACCTATCATGGCATTTCCATAGCCATTCCGAGATATATTGCCATGCAACTTTCCACCGTTCCGTTCATATGACACGCATCATATTGTCATATTGCCATTGCATGATCTTGTAGTTGCCATCGTATTTGTGGCAAGGCCACCATGCATAACTTTTCATACATGTCACTCTTGTTTCATTGCACATACCGGTACACCGCCGGAGGCATTCATATAGAGTCATACTTTGTTGTTGTAGTATCGAGTTGTAATATCGTGTTGTAATGAAAGTGTGATGATCATCATTATTAGAGCATTGTCCCATGGGAGGAAAGGCTGAATCTATAAAGCCCCTCTGCGAAAAAAGAAAGACCAAAGAAAAAAAAAGAAAGGCCCCAAAAAAAAGAAAAAAAGGAAAAAAAGAAAAAGAAAAAGAAAAAAGGGACCACTGCTACTATCTTTTTCCACACTTGTGCTTCAAAGTAGCACCATGTTCTTCATTGTAGAGAGTCTCATGCTTAGTCACTTTCATATGCTAGTGGGAATTTTTCGTTATAGAACTTGGCTTGTACATTCCAACGATGGGCTTCCTCAAATGCCCTAGGTCTTCGTGAGCAAGCAAGTTGGATGCACACCCACTAGTTTCTTTTGTTGAGCTTTCATTCATATTTAGCTCTAGTGCATCCGTTGCATGGCAATCCCTACTCACTCACATTGATATCTATTGATGGGCATCTTCATAGCCTGTTGATACACCTAGTCGATGTGAGACTATCTCCCTCTTTTTGTCTTCTCCACAACCACCTCTATTCCACCCATAGTGCTATATCCATGGCTCACGCTCATGTATTGCGTGAAAGTTGAAAGGTTTGAAAAGATAGAGTATGAAAACAAATGCTTGGCTGAAATCGGGGTTGTGCATGATATGAATATTTTTGTGTGATAACGAGGGAGCATAGCCAACACTATATGATTTTGTAGGGATAACTTTATTTAGGCATAGTATTTTGAGAAGACATGATCGCTTTGTTAGTATTGCTTGAAGTATTATTATTTCTTATGTCAATATAGACTTTTATCTTGAATCTTTCAGATCTGAACATTCATGCCACAAGTAAGAGAATTACATTGAAAAACTATATTGGTTAGCATTCCACATTAAAAATTCTTTCCTTATCATTTACCTACTCGAGGACGAGCAGGAATTAAGCTTGGGGATGCTTGATACGTCTCCGAAGTATCTATAATTTTTGATTATTCCATGCTATTATTTATGAAGTCTTGGATGTTTACTGGGCTTTATCATTCACTTTTATATCCTACTAACCCAAAGGCCCAGTCCATATTGCTGTTTTTTTTTGCCTATTTCAGGGTTTTGCAGAAAAAGAATATCAAACGGAGTCCAAACAGAATGAAACCTCCGCGAGAGATATTTTTGGAGAAAATCACGCCAGAGGAACTTGAGAACCACGTCAGGGGAGCATCGAGTAGCCCTCGAGGGTGGGGGGCGCGCCCCCTTTCCAGGGCGCGTCCCCTGCCTTGAGGCCCACTCGAGCGTCCCCCGGTGCCCTCCTTCTTCCTATATAAATCCACGTACCCTAGAAACTCCGTGAACAGAGAGAAAACCCTAATTCCACCGCCGTAGCTTCTATTCTCGTGGAGATCCCATCTTGGAGCCTGTTCCGGAGCTCCACCGGAGGGGGATCCATCACGGAGGCCGTTATCATCATCATCATTGCCCTCACCATGAGTTGTGAGTAGTTTACCACAGACCTTCGGGTCCATAGCTAGTATATAGATGGCTTCTTCTCTCTCTGGATCTCAATACAAAGTTCTCCTCAGTCTTCGAGGAGATCTATTCGATGTAATCTCTTTTTGCGGTGTGTTTGTCGAGATCCGATGAATTATGAGTTTGTGATCAAGGTTATCTATGAAAGATATTTGGTTCTTCTTTGAACTTTTTATGTCTGCTCATAATATCCTTGCAAGTCTCTTCGAATTATTGGTTTGGTTTGGCCTACTAGATCTGTAGTTCTTGCAATGGGAGAAGTGCTTGGCTTTGGGTTCAATCTTGCAGTGTCCTTTCCCAGTGACAGTAGGGGCAGCAAGGCACATATTGTATTGTTGCCATCGAGGATAAAAAGATGGGGTTTACATCATATTGCTTGAGTTTATCCCTCTACATCATGTCATCTTGCTTAAGGCGTTACTCTTTTCGTATGAACTCAATACACTAGATGCATGCTGGATAGCGGTCGATGTGTGGAGTAATAGTAGTAGATGCAGGTAGGAGTCGGTCTAATTGTCTCGGATGTGATGCCTATATACAATGATCATGCCTAGATAGTCTCATAATTATTCGCTTTTCTACCAATTGCTCGACAGTAATTTGTTTACCCGCCGTAGAATATCGCTATCATGAGAGAAGCCACTAGAGAACACTATGCCCCCCCGGGTCTATTCTCAACATATCAATCTACATCTACTTTACTTTTACCGCTTTTATTTGCTATTTTATTAAACTAAAAATACCAAAAATATAAACTATCATCTCTATCCGATCTCACTCTCGTAAGTGACCGTAAAGGGATTGACAACCCCTTATCGCGTTGGCTGCGAAGTTCTTATTTGTTTGTGCAGGTGCGAGGGACTCGCGCGTGGTCTCCTACTGGATTGATACCTTGGTTCTCGAAAACTGAGGGAAATACTTACGCTACTGTGCTGCATCTCTCTTTCCTCTTCGAGGGAATACAACGCAAGCTCAAGAGGTAGCATGTCTTCCTTCGTACGGAGAGAGCACTCCATATTTCCATTGACCGTGATGACGCCATGTGGTCCAGGCATTTTAATCTTTAAATAGGCATAATGTGGGACTGCATTAAAGCGGGCGAAGGCCATTCTTCCGAGTAGTGCATGATAGCCACTTCAGAACGGAGCTATGCCGAAGATCAACTCTTTGCTTTGCAAGTTACCAGGAGAGCCGAATACGACCTCCAATGTTATAGAGCCCATGCAACGTGCTTCTATGCCCGGTATCACTCCTTTAAAGGTTGCCCTGCTTGGCTTAATTCTTGATGGGTCGATCCCCATCTTGCGGACAGTGTCCTGATAAATCAGATTGAGACTGCTGCCGCCATCCATGAGGGATCGAGTTAGATGGTATCCATTGATTATTGGGTCGAGCACTAGGGCAGCCGAACCCCCATGACGAATACTAGTCCGATGATCCCTGCGATCAAAGGTGATCGGACAGGTCGACCATGGGTTGAACTTGGGGGGGGGGGGACAGGCTCAACGGTGTAGACATCTCGGTGTGCGTGCTTGCGCTCCCTTTTGGGATATGAGTGGCATATATCATGTTTACTGTTTTAACCTCCGGTGGAAATTTCTTCTGTCCCCCTATATTCGGCTGGCAAGGCTCATCCTCGTCTTCGCTATGAGGCTCCTTCCCCTTATGTTCGGCATTGAGCTTGTCGACCTGCTTGAAGACCCAACAGTTACGGTTAGTGTGGTTGGCAGGTTTCTCTGGGGTGCCATGGATTTGGCAAGGCCTATCTAATATTTTGTCCAGACTGGATGGACCATCTCTGTTACCTTTAAATGGATTCTTTCGTTGACCAGGTCTGGAGCCACTGAATCCGGCGTTTACCGCTGTATCATCTGGGATTCTAGAATTGTTTCAACGTTTGTTTTTGTTACGTCGTGGCGTTCCATTGCCGTCCCTGACTTCAGATGTTCCAGGGTCGCTCGTACTGCTATGAGCTAACCAGCTATCCTCACCTGCGCAAAAGCGAGTCACGAGTGTAGTTAGGGCTGCCATTGTCCTCGACTTTTCCTGTCCCAGGTGTTTGGCTAGCCATTCATCCCGGATACTGTGCTTGAATGCCGCTAAGGCTTCAGCGTCCGAACAGTTGACGATTTGGTTCTTCTTAGTGAGAAACCGATTCCAAAGCTTGCGGGCTGACTCCCGGGTTGTTGGATGATGTGACTTAGATCGTCAGCGTACGGGGGCCGGACATAAATCCCTTGAAAATTGGCCCAAAAAGCGTCCTCAAGTTCTTCCCAACTCCCAATGGATTTCTCTGGGAGGCTGTTTAGCCAGTGCCGAGCTGGCCCTTTCAGCTTGAGGGGTAAATATTTAATGGCGTGGAGATCATCTCCTCGAGCCATGTGGACGTGAAGAATAAAGTCTTCTATCCAGACGACAGGATCCGTCGTTCCATCATACGCTTCGATGTTCACGGGTTTAAACCCTTCTGGAAAGTCATGATCCATCACCTCATTGGTGAAGCATAGAGGGTGTGCAGCTCCTCTGTATTTTGCTATATCGTGGCGTATGTCCGATGGTTGTGATGTTCGGTATTGACCCCGAAATGGTATATCACCAATGCGATTTGCTTGATAGCCGCCGTCCCGTGCGGGAGCTCGATCCCTAGGTCCGTAGATAGACCTGGTCTTGCTAGCTTTTTTGTTCAGGTCCTCACACAGATCGTGTTTTCGAACTTGAGACACACCCTCTTTTCCTTTACGGGGTGGTGGTGCGGGCTTGTGTACGCCATTTGCTAGCAACTCTACCCCGTCCGCGAGGTGGTCGGTCCGGCTTGTTGGCGGTGTTATTCTTCGGCAGGACGGGCGCTGCGGCCTCGTCATCGAATTCGGGCAGCAGTTTACGCTTGGGATAGCCTTTGGTTTGGCCGTTATAGCCATGTTTTTGTTCGGCATCTAAAACCTCGTTCCATCTATCATTGAGCGTGTCCTGTGCGGCTCGAAGCTGTCTCTGCTGCTTTTAAAGGCTTCGTGCGGTGGCAATAAGCCGCCGATGGAAGCATTTTTGTTCAGAGGGTTCTTCTGGGACGGTATATTCATCATCATCCAGGATAGCCTCTTCTTCAGAGACCGGTTCGTAGTCACCGTCTTCGGCATCGCTGTCATCGGGCAACGGTTTTGGACTCTGTTCGCCGTCCTCTCGCTCTTCCTGCTCTATCGCTGGGTCTGTGGGGTCTTCAGCATGTTCTGGAGTGTCATCATCATTAGAGACGGTGTTGCTATCTTTTCCTTTACGGGATTTAGTTCGGCGCTTTGGATGCCGACGTTTGGGAGGTTCTTCGATGGGCTTGTCCTCTACGGGATTGTTTTCACCGTCGCCTTCCGCCTCCTTAGGTGTATCCACCATGTACACGTCGTATGAAGACGTAGCTGTCCACCGCCCAGTGATGGGCCGACTTTGATATGGATCCGCTTCAGTTTCGAGGTCCATCCCTTCGAAGTCTTCAGAAGCATAGTCAAGTAGATCAGTTAGATCTTCAACCGTGGCTACCAAGTGGGTGGTGGGTGGGGAGCAAAATTCTTCATCAGCCTCCAGTTCGAACCGGATACAATGCGGCTGTGAGTCCCCATCTAAGGAGAGGGATTTTAGCGACCTTAGCATGTCACCAAAGGGTGAGTGCTGAAAGATATCCGCGACACTGAATTCAGTGATTGACGCCCGATCTGGCTTGAAGGGCGCAGATGCGTGTGATTCGGAATCCGAGGCCGGAATTAGGTCCGGGGTTTCGATAACACAGACCTCGTCCAGAGTTGGGTCTGTGTGCGGCTCCAGCGCCGTGGAGTCCACGGCTTCCGTGGCAGGGTTGAGCTTCCCGTCCTTGGGTGACGCGATCTGTTCTGGATCTAAGGCCAGAACTGTTGCAGGTACTCTTTCCTGATCCGATGACAGACCTAGATCATGTTCATTGTGGGAGTAGAGAGAGGTTGCCGCAGGCTCGAATCCGTCGAAGATCAAGTCTCCGCGGATATCAACCACGTACTTTAAGCTGCCGAATCTGACCTGACGGCCAGGAGCGTAGCTCTCAATCTGCTCAAGATGGCCTTCAGTGTTGGCGCATAGCACGAAGCCGCCGAACACGAAGAGTTGTCCAGGAGGGAAGATTCCCTCAGTGTTGTCGTCGTTGTTGATGACGCGATCCATCAATCCTTCGGTCGACGACATGGTGGAACTCTCAATGAAAGCACCAATGTCGGTGTCAAAACCGGCGGATCTCGGGTAGGGGGTCCCGAACTATGCGTCTGAGGATCGATGGTAACATGAGGCTGGGGACACGATGTTTACCCAGGTTCAGGCCCTGTCGATCGAGGTAAAACCCTACTTCCTGCTATATTAATATGGATGAATATGATTACAAGAGTTGATCTACCTCGAGATCAAATTGGCTAAACCCTAAAGTCTAGCCTATGAGGATTTGAGATTCTCCGTTCGTCTCTACGGACTATACCCTCCGGTTTATATACATACCGAAGGGGCCTAGGGTTTGTACATACCATCTTGTAGAGGAAGGAAAGATTACACCCGAATCTGAATCTTGCCATTACATGAATACATGAGTCTTATCTGGATACGAGAGATGATCTTCAACTATGATCTTCACGGCCCACCAGTCCGGCCCACCAAGAGTTATGTGGCCTCCCAAGGACCCCTCGATCCATGACTCCCTCAAAGGTCCCATATAAGCAAAACCCCAAACATCAAATGGTTCATTAACGAGTGAATAATTCATAGGCATTTCCTGACATCTACTAATATTACCAATTCTTTGACATTCATCACAAGACAAGACAAACTTACGAGCATCTTTGAAGAGAGTAGGCCAATAAAAACCAGATTATAATACCTTGTGTGCAGTTCTATCTCCCGCATGGTGTCCTTCGTAAGCCTCAGAGTGACACTTCCGTAGGATTTGTTCCTGTTCATGCTTAGGTACACAACGTCTAATAACGCCATCTACTCCTTATTTATAAAGGTGTGGGTCATCCCAGAAGTAATGTCTTAAATCATAGAAAAACCTTTTCTTTTGTTGGTATGTAAAACTAGGTGGTATAAATTTAGCTACAATGTAATTAGCATAGTCTGCATACCAAGGAGTACTACGAGAGATATTTGTGACAACTAATTGTTCATCGGGAAAGCTATCATCAATAGGTAGTGGGTCATCAAGAATATTTTGTAACCTAGACAAGTTGTCTGCTACTGGGTTCTCAACCCCTTTTGTATCAATAATATGAAAATCAAATTCTTATAGAAAGAGAACCCACCGAATGAGTCTAGGTTTAACATCTTTCTTTTCCATAAGGTACTTAATAGCAGCATGATCAGTGTGAACAATTACTTTAGAATAAACAATGCAGGATCTGAACTTATCACAAGCAAACACAACTGCTAAGAATTCTTTTTCTATAGTAGCATAATTTCTTTGAGCACTATCTAGGGTTTTACTAGCATAATGGATAACATTTAATTTCTTATGAACTCTTTGCCCTAAAACAACGTCAACATCATAATCACTAGCATCACACATAATTGCAAAGGGTATGTTCCAATTAGGTGGTTGAACAATAGGTGCAGAGAATAAGGCCTTCTTAAGTATTTCAAAGGCTTCTTCACAATCATCACAAAAACAAATGGAACATCTTTTTGCAAGAGACTAGTAAGAGGCCTAGAAATTTTAGAGAAGTCTTTAACAAATCTCCTATAGAAACAAACATGACCAAGGAAACTTCGTATACCTTTGATATCTTTAGGGCATGGTATTTTTTCAATTGCATCAACTTTAGCTTTGCCAACTCCAGTACCTCTTTTGGAGATTTTATGCCCCAAGACAATGCCTTCATTAACCATAAAGTGGCAGTTATCCTAATCCAAGACAAGATTAGTTTCTTCACATCTCTGGAAAACTTGATCAAGGTTTCTTAAGCAGTCATCAAAAGAAGTTCCATAAACGTAAAAATCATCCATGAAAACCTCAACAATCTTTTCGCAAATGTCAGAGAATATATCAGCCATACATCTTTGAAAAGTAGCAGGTGCATTGCATAAACCAAAAGGCATACGTCTATAAGCAAAAGTACAAAAAGGGCACGTAAAAGTAGTTTTTTGTTGATCCTCTTGTGACACAGGTATTTGGGAAAAACCAAAATATCCATCTAGAAAGCAGAAATGTGTATGTTTTGATAGTATTTCTAACATTTGATCAGTGAATGGTAGAAGATAATGATCTTTCCTAGTAGCTTTGTTTAATTTCCTAAAGTCAATTACCATTCTATAACCTATGATAATTTTTTGCGGGACAAGTTCATTTTTACCATTAGGAACAACAGTTATAACTCCCTTCTTAGGGACACAAAGAACAAGGTTTACCCATCTACTATCAGCTATGTGATAGATTATACCCACTTCCAAAAGCTTTAATATATCATTTCTTACCACTTGCTTCATCCTAGGATTTAATCGTCGTTAGTGATCAACGACATGTTTAGCATCAGGCTCCATATTAATTTTGTGCTCACATAGAGTGGGACTAATACCCTTAATATCATCAAGAGTATATCCAACACAGGCACGATGCTTCCTCAGAATTTTCAATAATCTCTTCTAGTCACGCTCTGAGAGGTTAGCACTGATAATAAGAGGATATATCTTATTTTCATCAAGATAAGCATATTTCAGTGTATTGGATAATTGTTTAAGATCAAACACGGGATCACTCTTGGGTGGAAGAGGATCTCCAAGGGTCTCAACATGTAAGTTGTGTTTCAAAACAAGCATTTGTTTAAAGAATATCTCATCTATTTCGTTTCTCTCATTCATAAACATATCATTTTCATGGTCTAGCAAATATTGTTCTAAAGGATCAGTAGGAGGTACGAGAATAGAAGCAAGAGCAATAATTTCCTCTTTAATAGGTAATTCTTTATCACGTGGTTGCCTACGAAATTTGGAGAAGTTAAACTCATGAGGCACATCACCAAAACTTACACTAACGGTTTCCTTCTCACAATCTATCTTAGCATTAATGTATTCAAGAAAGGTCAACCAAATATAATGGGACAAAAATCATCTTGTGAGGAACCAAGAACTAGAAAATTAGTAGGATACTTTATTTTCCCACACAAGACTTCAACATATCTAACAATCCCAAGTGGTCTGATAGTATCTCTATTAACAAGCTTAATAGTGACATCAATATCTTCTATCTCAGCAGGTGCAATATCATTCAAAATTTCTTGATATAAAGTAAATGAGATTGCACTCACACTAGCACCCAAATCACATAAGCCATGATAACAATGATCTCCTATTTTAACAGAGACAACATACATGGCAACAACATGTCTATGTTTATCTTTTTCATCAGGTTTAGCAATTCTAGTAGCATCATCACACAAATAAATAACACGCCCATCAATATTATCAACCAAGAGTTCTTTAACCATAGCAACATGAGGTTCAACTTTAATTTATTTAGGGGGCGTAGATGTTCTTGTATAACTTTTGTGAACCACAACTGAAGCTTTAGCATGTTCCTTTATCCTAACAGGGAAAGGTGGTTTCTCAATATATGCGGTAGGGATAACTGGAGCAACATTATAAGTAATGGTTTCTTCTCTACCTTCAATGGGTTCTACTATTTTTATTTCAATGGGAGGATGATATTTAAACCACTTCTCCTTAGGGAGATCAACATGAGCGGCAAATGATTCATAAAAAGAAGCTACTATCTCAGAGTCAAGTCAATATTTAGTGCTAAAATTCTGAAAAGCATCGGTATCCATAGAAGTTTTAACACAATCAAATTCAAGATTTATACCTGACTCCTTACCTTCGTCAAGCTCCCAATCTTTGGAGTTGCGTTTAATTTGTTCCAAATGATCCCATCTGAATTCAATAGTCTTCTTCATAAAAGAACCGGTATAAGAAGTATCAAGCATGGACTGGTTATTACGAGAAAGCTGAGCATAAAAATTCTTAATAATAATTTCTCTTGAGAGCTCATGATTGGGGCATGCATATAGCATTGACTTAAGCCTCCCTAAATCTTGAGCAATACTTTCTCCTTCACGAGGCCAAAAACTATATATATAATTCCGATCACGATGAACCAGATGCAGAGGATATTTTTTTTGATGAAATTCCAATTTCAATCGGCTGTAATTCCAAGCTCCAATATCATCACATAGCCTATACCATGTCAATGCCTTTCCCTTCGAAAATAAAGGTAAGGCCTTCTTCTTGACTTCATCTTCGGGTAACCCCGCAAGCTTAAATAATCCACAAACTTCATCCACATAGATTAAATGCATATAAGGATGTAGTGTTCCATCTCCTGCATAAAGATTAGCTAGCAGTTTCTCTATCATACCCAAAGGAATTCCACAATAAATATTTTCAGTAGGTGCAGTAGGTTGAGGAGCAACTCTTTATTCTTTCGATCGAGGTGAAGATACCCCGAAAAGACCCCTCAAAGGATGATTTTCCATAGTGACACGTGATGCGGCTAGAACTGCGTCAGTATTCTTCCCTCAGATGTGAAACCAAGGTTATCGAACTAGTAGGAGACTCAAGAAACACTATGTAAATGGTACCTGCAAACAAAGAACAAATACTTGCAACCCGACGCATAAGAGGGGTTGTCAATCCCTCTCGGGTAATAGATTTGTAAATAGGTAGATGGGTAAAATAAAATGGAACAACGGCAAATAAAATTCGGCAAGGTATTTTTGGGTTTTTGATAATATAGATATGAAAATAAAAGATGCAAATAAAGGAAAAGGCAAATAGCAATGTAGATCTGAAAGTATATGATAGGAAAATAGACCCGGGGGCTGTAGATTTCACTAGTGGCTTCTCTCGAGAAATAGCATACGGTGGGTAAACAAATTACTATTGGGCAATTGATAGAAAAGCGAATAATCATGATGATATCCAAGACAATGATCATGTATATAAGCACCACGTCCAAGATTAGTAGACCGACTCCTGCCTGCATCTACTACTATTACTCCACACATCGACCGCTATCCAACATGCATCTAGTGTATTAAGTTCATAGAGAAACAAAGTAATGCAATAAGAATGATGACATGTTGTAGACAAGATCTATTCATGTAGGAATAGACCTCATCTTTTTATACTTAATAGCAATGATACATACGTGCCTCTCTACCCCTTCTGTCACTGGGAGAGGACACCGTAAGATCGAACCCATCACAAAGCACTCTTCCCATTGCAAGATAAATAGATCAAGTTGGCCAAACAAAACCCAAATATCAGAGAAGAAATACGAGGCTATAATAATCAAGTATGGATATTAAGGCAAACAAATCTGATTATAAACTCACAATTCATCGGATCCCAATAAACACATCGCACAAAGTCATTACATCAAATAGATCCGCAAGAAAACTTTGTATTGAAGAACAAAGAGAGAAGAAGCCATCTAGCTACTGCCTACGGACCCGTAGGTTTGAGGTGAACTACTCACGCATCATCAGAGGAGCACCAATGAGGATGATGAACCCCTTTGTGACTGTGTTCCC
Source organism: Secale cereale (assembly GCA_902687465.1). Classification (NCBI taxonomy): domain Eukaryota; kingdom Viridiplantae; phylum Streptophyta; class Magnoliopsida; order Poales; family Poaceae; genus Secale; species Secale cereale. The sequence goes on from LR738709.1 coordinate 518,641,972, forward strand.
CTCCGAGTGCCGGAAAAGGGTTCTAGATTGGATCTCGTGGCTCTGGAACTTGCGGCAACTAAAACAAATTTTGTCGACTCTTATAGGGGTTTTGGAATATTTGGGTATTTATAGAGCTGAGAGGCGATGGTGGGAGATCCCCGTGGGCCCCACAACCCACCAGGGTGCGCCTGGGCTACTAGGCGTGCCCTGGTGTCTTGTAGTCCCCACGCCCCCCTGGTTGCTTCCTTGACTCCCAAGCTTCCTTCTGGTCTAGAAAAAATCCTCAAAAAGTTTCATGGCATTTGGACTTTGTGTGATAATGATTTTATGCGAAGGAAAAAAACAAGCAAAAACAACAATTGGCACTGGGCACTATGTCAATAGGTTAGTCCCAAAAAATGATATAAAGTTGCTATAAAATGATTGTAAAACATCCAAGATTGATAATATAACAACATGGAACAAGCACAAATTATAGATACGTTAAAGACGTATCAACATCCCCAAGCTTAATTCCTACTCGTCCTTGAGTAGGTAAATGATAAAAACAGAATTTTTGATGTGGAATGATGCTTATCATGTTCATCACATATTCTTTTCTTTGTAGCATGGACATTTGGACTTTTATATGATTTAAAGCAATAGTCTAGTTTTGACATGAATATTTCAATACTCAAGCATATCCACAAGCAACCATGTCTTTCAAAATATCAACACTAAAGAAAGTTATCCCTAGCCTATTATGCTCATCATTGATCCATTCATGCAACACATCCAAATATTAGCTACATCCAATGCTCAAGTGTGATAATAGTGTTCCGTAGTTGGTGCTTTATAAGAGAAGATGAGACTCAAACAAAAATAAAAATTGGATAAAGTAAATAGATAGGCCCTTCGCAGATGGAAGTAGGGATTTGTAGAGGTGCCAGAGCTCAAAGCTTGAATTGAGAGATAAGATTATTTTGGGTGGCATGCTTTTCTCGTCAAGGAGAACGACTAAGAGTTCCCAATATCTTCCATGCTAAGTAAATCATAGGCGGTTCCCAAACATAAAATAAAGTTTATTTCCTTTCCACCATTCTTTCACAATCCATGGCTAGCCGAATTCATAGGTGCCTTCCATACCAACACATATCGAGGAATTTATTTTTAGTATTTTTTTGCATTTCGGGACTAGGCATCCCTATTACCGCCACACCCTCGTGCAATGACAAGTGAATAAACACTCATCTTTTGAATTACCTACTTAGCACGGAAAATATCGACCACCCCTCGCCACTTCATGAGCGGTACAAGCACACAAAAGAGAAGTGTATTATGAAATTAGAGTTGGCGTATACAAATTTGCTTAGGACGGCATGGAAATACCGCATATTGGTAGGTATGGTGGACTCATTTGGCACAACTTGGGTTTTAGGATTTGGATGCACAAGTAGTATTTCTACTTAGTACACATGAAGGCTAGCAAATAGATTGAGAAGCGACCAACCAAGGAACGAAAACCATCATAAAAGAACACTAAACATAACTAACACCGAATAATGCAACACGAGTAGCATGTAATTTCATTGCATAACTATTCACTTTCGTGCTTGCATAGGGAATCACAAACCTTAACACTAATATTCTTACTAAAGCATAATTACTCATCAACATGACTCACATATCACTATCATCATATCTCAAAACTATTACAAGGAATCAAGTTTATTTCTCCAATGATCTTCATGAAAGGTTTTATTATGTCCTTCTTGAATATCTATGACTTTGGGACTACTTCATATATTGCAATTGCTTTTGACAAGCTCAAACAAATTTAAGTGAAGAACATGAGAAAAGAAGCCATCTAGCTACTGCCTACGGACCCGTAGGTCTGAGGTGAACTACCCACGCATCATCGGAGGAGCACCAATGAGGATGATTAACCCCTCCGTGATCGTGTTCCCCTTCGGTGGAGTGTCGGAAAAGGGCTCTAGAATGGATCTTGTGGCTCTGGAACTTGCGGTGGCTGAAACAATTTTTCGTCGGCTGTCCTAGGGTTTCTGGAACATTTGGGTATTTATAGAGCTGAGAGGCGGTGCGGGAGACCCCCGTTGGCCCGACAACCCACCAGGACACGCCTGGGCTCCTGAGCACACCCTCGTGTCTTTTGGTCCCCACGAGCCTCCCCCTGGTTGCTTACTTGACTCCCAAGCTTCCTTCTAGTCCAGAAAAAAAATCCTCAAAAAGTTTCATGGCATTTCAATTCTGTTTGATAAGGATTTTTTGCGATGGGGAAAAACAAGGAAAAAACAGCAACTGGCACTGGGCACTATGTCAATAGGTTAGTCCCAAAAAATGGTATTAATTTGCTATAAAATGATTGTAAAACATCCAAGATTGATAATATAACAACATGGAACGAGAAAAAATTATAGATGCATTGGAGACGTATCAACATGTGATAGTAAATTTCAACAAGTAATATAATTTTTTCCTTACCAAATTCCACTCCCCAAAGGCGCTTTGCTCCTTGGCAACGACACCAAAAAAGAGTCTTGATGACCCACAAGTATAGGGGATCAATTGTAGTCCTTTCGTTAAGTAAGAGTGTCGAACCCAACAAGGAGCAGAAGGAAATGACAAGCAGTTTTCAGCAAGGTATTTTCTGCAAGCACTGAAATTATCGGTAACAGATAGTTTGGTAGTAAGATAATTTGTAACAGGTAACAATAACAAGGGTAACAAAGGTGTCGTAGCAAGTTAGCTCAGTCCTTTTGATAGCAAAGGATAAGCCTGAATGAACTCTTATATAAAGCAAATCGCTCCCCATGACACATGGAAATTATTGTCAAGCTAGTTTTCATCATGCTCATATGATCCGTGTTCATTACTTTCATAATTTGATATGCGGGCGGACTGATGCTTGGGTGTTGTCCTTACTTAGCCAAGCCTCCCACATATGATTAACCCCCCTCGCAAGCATCCGCAACTACGGAAGAAGAATTAAGATAAATCTAACCATAGCATGACACATTTGGATCCAAATCAGCCCCTTACGAAGCAACGCACAAACTAGGGTTTAAGCTTGTGTCACTCTAGCAACCCATCATCTACTTCCTACTCCCTAATGCCTTCCCCTAGACCCAAATCATGGTGAAGTGTCATGTAGTCTACGCTCACATAACACCACTAGAGGAAAGACAACATACATCTCATCAAAATATCGAACAAAAACCAAATTGACATGGTTACTTATAACAAGACGTCGTCCATGTACTTAGGAACAAAGGTAATTACTCACAAAGAATGTTCATGTTCATGATCACAGGGGTATTGAATATCATTAAGGATGCGAACATATGATCTTCCACCAAATAAACCAACTAGCATCAACTATAAGGAGTAATCATCACTACTAGCAACCCATAGGTACCAATCTGAGGTTTTGAGACAAAGATTGAATACAAGATATGAACTTGGGTTTGAGAGGAGATGGTGCTGGTGAAGATATTGATGAACATTGACCCTTCCTCGATGAGAGGACGTTGGTGATCCCGATGACTTTGATTTCCCCCTCCGCGATGGAAGTTTCCCCAGCAGAATAGCTCCACTGGAGCCCTAGATTGCTTCTGCCCAGGTTCTGCCTCAAGACGGTGGCGCTTCATCCCGAAAGCTTCCTTATAATTTTTTATAGGTCAAAACCCCTCATATACCAGAAGATGGGCACCGGATGATGGCCAGGGGGCCCACAAGCTTGGGAGGCGCGCCCTCGGGGGTAGGCGCCACCCAGACTTATGTCCACCTCGTGGGTCCCCTTCTATTGTTTCTTTGCCCAATATTTTTTATATACTAAAAAACAATTTTCTGTAATGTTTCAGGACATTTGGAGTTGTTCAGAATAGGTATCTCAGATTTGCTCCTTTGCTGTCGAGAATTCCAGCTGCCGGCATTATCCCTCTTCATGTAAATCTTGTAAAATAGGAGAGAAATGGCATAAGTATTGTACCATAAAGTGAAATAACAGTCCATACTGCAATAAATATCAACATAAAACATGATGCAAAACGGGCGTATCAGTCCCTTTCAACATAAATCAATCTAGTTGGCCAAACCAAACACGTAAATTAGAGAATAATACAAAGCTATAACAATCATGCATCAAAGACTTCAGAGAAGACTCAAATAATATTCATAGATAATCTGATCATAATCCCACAATTCATCGGATCCCAACAAACACATCGCAAAAGAGGATTAAATCGAATAGATCTCCAAGAACATCAAGGAGAACATTGTATTGAAGATCAAAGAGAGAGAGAAGAAGCCATCTAGCTACTATCTATGGACCCGTAGGTCTGTGGTAAACTACTCACACTTCATCGAAAAGGCAGAAGGTTGATGTAGAAGCCCTCTGTGATCAATACCCCCTCCAACAGAGTACTAGAAAAAGGCCTCCAAATCAGATCTCACGAGAAAAAAAAATTGCGGCAGGGGAAAAAGTATTTTGGGTGTCTCTCTGATGTATTAGGAATATTTCAGATTTTATAGAGTTGGAATTAGGTCAAGAGGTGCCACAAGGGGCCCACAAGCCTGGGGGGTCCCCCTTGGGGAGCGTCCTGCAGGCTTGTCGCTCCCTCGCAGTTGCACATGTCTTCTCCCGAAGCTTCTATAGGGTCCCTTCTGGTCCAGAAAAAATCATCAAAAATTATCGTAGTGTTTGGACTCCGTTTGGTACTAATTTTTTGAAATGCCAAAAACAAGAAAACAACAACAACTAGCACTGTGCACTAGTTTAGTAGGTTAGTGCCAAAAATGATATATAATTGCATATAAAACATCCAACATTGACACTATAATAGCATGGAGCAATAAAAAATTATAGATACATTGGAGACGTATCATGCTTTGTCGCCCAGAGCTAATCATCGCCGGATAATTAGAGGGAGGATATTAGAACCACACAAGGCTTCTAATTATGAGGACAAGAGGATTAGCCTAGCTCTTATTAGTCAACCAGGACCAACTAGAACTAGAACTAGTAGAACTAGAGGAAGCTCCAAAATATGTATACCAAAACAACACAAATCCTCAAGTATATATATGTTAGAGGGGAGAGGGAGGGCTTCCACCAAGGAGGGAAAGCCTCCTTGGGGTGCCGGCCAAGAGGGGGAGGAGTTGGACTCCTCCCCCTCTCCTATTTGGCCTCCTTCCTTAGGGAAGGCGACACTTTCCCACCAGGGCCTTTTTGGCCCAAGTTGCCTTCCACCTCTTGGCCTTTGTAGACCGTTGATACTAATTAAATATATAAGTTTAATAAATACTTTTAGACCATTTTATATATAATTTAACATCCTCAGAAACATTTTCCACATATATATAATCTATCGGTAATACCCGGTATTACATGATATTCATCGAATCCCTTCGAGTGACCCGAAACGCTTCTGGAACCTCTCAAAACTATTTCAAATATTAATGAAACAATTAGACAAATATATTCTCATGAACCCTTTCCTACCAAAACTCATCAGATCGTGATTTCCTTAAGATTGTGACCCCATAGGTTCGGTAACTCACTGACATGAACAAAACCGTTCGTTCAATGACCGACAGCGGGACCGTGGACGTCCATATAGATCCCTATGAGCACACAAATGATATTCAAGTGAACCTTTTGCTATCATGTGATGTTCCCTTTTATTCATAATACTTTACAAAACCTGTAACGCATCAGTATCCTCCTGAGTCATCACATGCTCACTATACCAAAATCCTCGTTAGCGGTTTTGTTCTTCTTTCTCATTGTCATGTTCTGGCATCTCCGTGACGTAGTCACCTGTGTCTAGCCAGATGATGATAGATGCCTTCACACTAAGAGGCCCCTAAGAATATCTCTCCATCATAGCAGGAGAAAATCGTACTCTCAAGCTATCTACTGCCTTGTCAAACTTTCGGATGAACCTGTAAGTTGTCGTTATGATCACTGTGTTACATGTGACATTTGAGAAACCCCAAAGCCCATCGTACAGTAGGAAGTGACTACGATACTCTCATTTTCTAAGAAGCAACGTCACACGTTAACACTTTGTGTTATTACAATTGATTACGAACGATATTAACCCAATTCATATAACAAACAAGTGTGGGTCGATTCAATATGATCGTTCTTCTAATACAATAATCTTAATGCTGTTTTAGGACTATCGTTACACTTAACGATATCCTAAGATCCGGAAAACGTGATCACCAACAACACTTGATCTAGTCTTCGAGGCGAGACTAAGAATCTTTATTTTATCTGTTTACCATTTCATACGTCCATATGAGTTTCCACTGAATCACATATTACAAGATCATATCAGTTATAGCATGAAATATAAACACTTAATTATGAGATATGGAAATATAATAATACAATATTATTGACTATAGGGCATTTCCAACAGTCTCCCACTTGCACTAGTATCCGTTGGTGAGTAATTAGTGTTAAGGTTTGTGGTTTAGTAAGAATATTAGTGTTAAGGTTTGTGATTCCCTATGCAAGAACGAAAGTCAATAGTTATGCAATGAAATTACATGCTATTCGTGTTGCATTATTCGGTGTTAGTTATGTTTAATGTTCTTTTATGATGGTTTTTGTTCCTTGGTTGGTCGCTTCTCAATCTATTTGCTAGCCTTCACGTGTACTAAGTAGAAATACTACTTGTGCATCCAAATCCTAAAACCCAAGTTGTGCCAAATGAGTCCACCATACCTACCTATATGCGGTATTTCCAAGCCGTCCTAAGCAAATTTGTATATGCCAACTCTAATTTCATAATACAGTTCTCTTTTGTGTGCTTGTACCGCTCATGAAGCGGCGAGGGGTGGCCGATATTTTCCATGCTAAGTAGGTAATTCAAAAGATGAGTGTTTATTCACTTGTCATAGCACGAGGGTATGGCGGTAATAGGGATGCCTAGTCCCGAAATGCAAAAATACTACAAATAAATTCCTTGGTATGTGTTGGTATGGAAGGAACCTATGAATTTGGCTAGCCATGGATTGTGAAATAATGGTGGAAAGGAAATAAACTTTATTTTATGTTTGGGAACCGCCTATGATTTACTTAGCATGGAAGATATTGGGAACTCTTAGTCGTTCTCCTTGACAAGAAAAGCATGCCACCCAAAATAATCTTATCTCTCAATTCAAGCTTTGAGCTCTGGCACCTCTACAAATCCCTACTTCCATCTGCGAAGGGCCTATCTATTTACTTTATCCAATTTTTATTTTTATTTGAGTCTCATCTTCTCTTATAAAGCACCAACTACGGAACACTATTATCACACTTGAGCATTGGATGTAGCTGATATTTGGATGTGTTGCATGAATGGATCAATGATGAGCATAATGGGCTAGGGATAACTTTCTTTAGTGTTGATATTTCAAAAGACATGGTTGCTTGTTGATATGCTTGAGTATTGAAATCTTCATGTCAAAACTAGACTATTGCTTTGAATCATATAAAAGTCCAAATGTCCATGCTACAAAGAAAAGAATTTGTGATGAACATGATAAGCATCATTCCACATCAAAAATTCTGTTTTCATCATTTACCTACTCGAGGACGAGTAGGAATTAAGCTTGGGGATGTTGATACGTCTTTAACGTATCTATAATTTGTGCTCGTTCCATGTTGTTATATTATCAATCTTGGATGTTTTACAATCATTTTATAGCAACTTTATATCATTTTTTGGGACTAACCTATTGACATAGTGCCCAGTGCCAGTTGTTGTTTTTGTTTGTTTTTTCCCTTCGAAGAAAATCCTTATCACACAGAGTCCAAATACCATCAAACTTTTTGAGGATTTTTTTCTCGACCAGAAGGAAACTTGGGAGTCAAGGAAGTAACCAGGGGGGCATGGGGACCACAAGACACCAGGGCACGCCCAGTAGCCCAGGCGCACCCTGGTGGGTTGTGGGGCCCACGAGGATCTCCCAATACCCAAATATTCCAGAAACCCTATAAGAGTCGACAAAAAGTTGTTTCAGGTGCCGCAAGTACCTGAGCCACAAGATCCAATCTAGGACCCTTTTCCAGCACTCCGTCGGAGGGGAACACAGTCAAAAAGGGGTTCATCATCCTCATTGGTGCTCCTCCGATGATGCGTGAGTAGTTCACCTCAGACCTATGGGTCCATAGGCAGTAGCTAGATGGCTTCTTCTCTCTTTGTTCTTCAATACAAAGTTCTCTTGCAGATCTATTTGATGTAATGACTTTGTGCGATGTGTTTATTGGGATCCGATGAATTGTGAGTTTATAATCAAATTTGTTTGCCTTAATATCCATACTTGATTATTATAGCCTCGTATTTCTTCTCTGATATTTGGGTTTTTTGGACAACTTGATCTATTTATCTTGCAATGGGAAGAGTGCTTTGTGATGGGTTCGATCTTACGGTGTCCTCTCCCAGTGACAGAAGGGGTAGAGAGGCACGTATGTATCATTGCTATCAAGTATAAAAAGATGAGGTCTATTCCTACATGAATAGATCTTGTCTACAACATGTCATCATTCTTATTGCATTACTTTGTTTCTCTATGAACTTAATACACTAGATGCATGTTGGATAGCGGTCGATGTGTGGAGTAATAGTAGTAGATGCAGGCAGGAGTCGGTCTACTAATCTTGGACGTGGTGCTTATATACATGATCATTGTCTTGGATATCATCATGATTATTCGCTTTTCTATCAATTGCCCAATAGTAATTTGTTTACCCACCGTATGCTATTTCTCGAGAGAAGCCACTAGTGAAATCTACAGCCCCCAGGTCTATTTTCCTATCATATACTTTCAGATCTACATTGCTATTTGCCTTTTCCTTTATTTGCATATTTTATTTTCATATCTATATTATCAAAAACCCAAAAATACCTTGCTGAATTTTATTTGCCGTTGTTCCATTTTATTTTACCCATCTACCTATTTACAAATCTATTACCCGAGAGGGATTGACAACCCCTCTTATGCGTCGGGTTGCAAGTATTTGTTCTTTGTGTGCAGGTACCATTCACAGAGTGTTTCTTGAGTCTCCTACTAGTTCGATAACCTTGGTTTCACATCTGAGGGAAGAATACTGACGCAGTTCTAGCCGCATCACTTGTCACTATGGAAAATCATCCTTTGAGGGGTCTTTTCGGGGTATCTTCACCTCGATCGGAAGAATAAAGAGTTGCTCCTCAACCTACTGCACCTACTAAAAATATTTATTGTGGAATTCCTTTGGATATGATAGAGAAACTGCTAGCTAATCTTTATGCAGGAGATGGAACACTACATCCTGATATGCATTTAATCTATGTGGATGAAGTTTGTGGATTATTTAAGCTTGCGGGGTTACCCGAAGATGAAGTCAAGAAGAAGGCCTTCCCTTTATGTTCGAAGGGAATGGCATTGACATGGTATAGGCTATGTGATGATATTGGAGCTTGGAATTACAGCCGATTGAAATTGGAATTTCATCAAAAAAAATATCCTCTGCATCTGGTTCATCGTGATCGGAATTATATATATAGTTTTTGGCCTCGTGAAGGAGAAAGTATTGCTCAAGATTTAGAGAGGCTTAAGTCAATGCTATATGCATGCCCCAATCATGAGCTCTCAAGAGAAATTATTATTAAGAATTTTTATGCTCAGCTTTCTCGTAATAATCAGTCCATGCTTGATACTTCTTATACCGGTTCTTTTATGAAGAAGACTATTGAATTCAGATGGGATCATTTGGAACGAATTAAACGCAACTCTGAAGATTGGGAGCTCGACGAAGGTAAGGAGTCAGGTATAAATCTTGAATTTGATTGTGTTAAAACTTTGATGGATACCGATGCTTTTCAGAATTTTAGCACTAAATATTGACTTGACTCTGAGATAGTAGCTTCTTTTTGTGAATCATTTGCTGCTCATGTTGATCTCCCTAAGGAGAAGTGGTTTAAATATCATCCTCCCATTGAAGTAAAAATAGTAGAACCCATTGATGGTAGGGAAGAAAACATTACTTATAACGTTGCTCCAGTTATCCCTACCACATATATACCGAGAGGGCCTGCGGCGAGGTGGGGAAGCTGAGGCTGAGGTGGCGAGCCGTAATAGGCGAGGAGGTGGTGGCTGGGGCGGCTCGTCCAATGGGTCGCCGCCAAGTGGCGAGGATGAGGTGGTGGGCGCCGGATCTGGAGGAGAGAGGGTTGGCTGCGCGCGGAAAACGAGGAGGGGCGGCTAGAGATTAGGGAAGGCTAGGTTTAGCTTAGGGGTGTCCAAAAATGGACTAGGGGGACTTATATATAGGGCAAGGCTAGGGTTAGGGGGTGTTTGGAGGGGTTTTCGGGACCTCGGATCGCGATCCAACGGCACTAGAGCGGAGGGGGGGTCTAGGCAGGTCTAGTTGGGTTGTGAAGAGGCATTGGGATGTGGGGAGAGAAGAGAGAGAGAGAGAGAGAGGCCCGGCGGGGGTTTCGGAGATCGAAACATCCGGCGACTAGTGCCGCTATAGTTTAACGGTTGGACTATCAAACGGACTCCGAATGCAACAACATTTGACAGGCGGTGTACCTACACTATAATAAGACCACACACCAAGTTTCAACTCATTCTGAGAATATTTTTCGGCCACTTATTCGGAGGTGCCGCGGGCGCCTGCGAGTGTGCGTGGGCTCAGAACGGACAACGGAGAGGACGGGCGGACTCGGACGGATGCAAGTTTTGAAAACATGCTGATGCAATGCACAAGATGACACGGCAAAATGCAACACACAAGCAGATGACATGGCAATGATAATGAATAACTAGAAGACACCTGGCGCATCGGTCTCGGGGTGTCACAACACTCCCCTACTTACAAGAGATCTCGTCCCGAGATCTTAGGAACGAGACAGAAGGGGAATAGGAAGAACAAGATTCGTTTTGGACAAATGAGTGAAACAAAAGAATCTTGAGAGGTTGAACAACTTAAAAGAGAAATACAACAGAGATGAACAAGATAAGAGAAGCCTTTTAGAAAAGAGGAACAAGGAAGAGTACGAGAGCATTGACGGTTGAAAGACAAGAAACAAGAGCTGAAGGAACAAGAATGAATTGAAAACCACTCTGGTTAAGCGAGATAGACATGGAATAACAACAAGAAAATTTAGGCACCTCTCTGGTTGAAAATGGAAGGAATATAACTATGATCTTGACAAAATGGAATGATTCTTGACAAGACACACCACAATGCCTCCGGAAGAATTGAAAGAGCGGAATGAAAAGAACGGAGAAGAACATGACAACTTCTACCGCCATTGAATTCGAAATAACATCTTTAGAAGCAAGGATTGAACGGAGTAGTTGAGAAAATCAACAACAAAAGAATTGATTTGCGTGGGCTTATGTAACCTTCTCAAAATCTGAGGTGAATTTCCACCACTACCAAAAGATTGAATAGCTGAGAATAAATAAATTCAAAACTCCCTTTCCAAAAGAATACGGAGAATTATTTTTACTCGAGAGGCAAAAGAATAATGCTTGAGCTGCTCCACAAGGATTATGATGAACACTTGACGAATGAATAAAATGATGAAGAACCACCATGAAGAACTCCGGTTACGAAAGGATGATGAGATAGAAATAAGAGATGAAAATAATAAGATTAAAGCCTTGCGATGAATTAGATGGGGGTTCCGACGAGATAGCCAATAAAATTTGAACTCCGGAAAGAAAAGATAAAACACTTGGGATTAGAATTTATTCATCATGAACAAATTCTGAAGAAAGGAATTAATCAACTTGACGAGAATGAATAAGAATTATGTTATGCTCATCCTCCATCAATTAAATTGATGAAAGCAATGGATTCGTATACTACTTATTCTCGTTGAAATTGGTTAATGAGGGATACATAGCGCAAAAGCTTGAGAAAGTCTTCATAAGCCACCGGTAGGATTGGAAAGAACGAATGAATTGATGTGATAACAAATGAAAATAATTCTTGCACGAACCACCATAAGAATTGAAAACAAGTGATGAAGGAGAATAATCCACCGTAAGGAATTGAAATTGAGTGAATACCAGAGAACGAATCACCAGAAATAATTAGAATACTAACGAAGAAAAGAACAAAGAGATCATGAACTGATTAAAGAATGCTTGAACGAAGCACCAGAAGAATATGGAGACGAACGAAGAGGCATCAATTAAGAATATTTTGAGGACGAAGTTGAAAACTAAGAACGAAAAAAATCTTCTGAAATGATGGGCTTCGGAGGATCACAATGGAAAGAATTCATCAAGTACTCCGGATGGTTAAAGAAAAGAATTTCTGAGAACGAATAATTCAAGAGGATAACATGAAGGCAGAACCATGAATCTTCGAGAGAACGGGCAAGATTAGAAGTAACTCTTCTTCAGTCTTCAAATGACGATGAGAAACACCGACAAAATATTTGAGATACTCCGGAAGAATGAAAAGAGGGAAGATTGAACCAAACATGAAAGAATTGAAAACGATGTTGGATAAGGCATATGACTGATGAAATCCATTCTTATGTCACACTTTGAAAAGGATTTGAGAATAACTCCAGAAATAATTAGAAGAGTCATGTAAGATCCTAGGAAAAGACATGTGGGTTAGGGCCCACTGAAGAAAACCACCGTTGAAAAGGATTGAAAATGAGATAATGCACCGAAACCATTAAAAGACTCGAAGGAGTTGACAACCTCGAATTAATTGGAACACAGATGAATCTCCTGAGATGTCTTCAGAACTTCGGAATAATTAAATGGCGAGATACGAACGAGCAGGGAAACATTTGAACAAGGAAAAGAATATGATGAACACCGAATACTTGAATTGAATCCACCGGAGAATAAAAGAGATGAAGAATGACGAACTTAGACGAGAATTCACAAGTTGAAATAATTGAGGAAAGAATGCAAAGGTTTCGCACGCGTAGGATGGATACTCGATTAAGGACTCCGACTCCGAAAAGCAAAAGGGTGGGCGGGTGGGAAAAGAAAGACCACATCGGTCGGGGAAAACGACACCTATTGGAAAGAACTGAGGATTGAACTAGCAAAAGATGAAGAGGAATGAATCAACTCATTGAGAAATGCACCGGATGAAAATAACAGACATCGCGACGAACGAAACTAACCGCGTGATCCTAAAAAATTGAAGGGGAAGAGAAGTAATTCAAAACACCTATGTCAAGATTCCTCACCAGAGCGACAAAGGGGATGAGGAGTAAAAATAATTCCTACTCTCCGATATAACTAGGCTCCAAATAAGTTTTTGCTAGACCCGACAACGGCCAACTACGATCAATCAAGGGGGCTCCTATGGTCGGTCGAGGCTCTGATACCAACTTGTAATGCTCCCGGACACACCCGCCAGGAGTAACGACCATCGGCGGGTGTGTCCGGGGGCGTTACAAGTACCGCCCATTTATATAATAAAATAAGCGGAAGTCACAATAGTACTAAACAGCGGCAGTACCGCTGGAGCGGTACTACCGTACTGCTGAGCGGTACTACCGCTTATGTGCCTCAGGAAGGCCCAAGCACAAGGGAGAACAAGCTTCAAAGCCGGGAAATAAAGGGGTGCAAAGGGACTATGAACGTGTTGATTCCACCCTAACCTTTCCGAAGCAAACCCCCTCTTAATAGTACGGTGGCCCTATGACTCAAATTCACCAAAAATGCAATGCAAAAAACACCGTCTTTGCAATAGCTCCGAGGGGCACGAATTGTGTTGTGCCATATGATAGATTTTATGAAATGCTCAATGCACACGATTAGTCTGCAAAATAATTGTCATCAATCACCAAAACTACTAAGGGAGAAATATGCCCTAATAGTCTTACTCTTTGCGATCCAATCACGATGCAACCGATCTAGCGCCAAATGGACAAAACTTCTGAGTTTAGCACATGTGAGGCTCAGTGACATATCCTCCCCCTTGATCCAGTAAGCGAAGGGGAGAATTATATGGGATCACAACCAAGATGATGGTGTGGTGGTGGCACATTGGTTGGGCTTCGCCAAGCCAAGAATGGATGAGGCAGTGGGAGAGATGGGGAGAGGCTGCGCCAAGGGAGGGTTTGGTGTGTCTACCCCCCATGCGCCCCGCCCCTCTTTATATAGGGGTGTGGGGGAGGATGCCCCCTTCCAAGCCAAGGGGCGAATTCCCTCCTCCAAGCCACCCCTTTTCTAAGTCAGGAGGCAGATGCCCCCCCTCAAGCCAGGGAGGCGGATGCCCCTTTTTTGCCACATGGGCCTAGTGGGGTGCGGCCGTCCTAGACCATGTAGGCCCAAGGAACCCACTAAGGGTACATGTGTCCCTCTACGGCTGGTTGGTCCCTCTGGTGGACCTCTAGAACCCTTCGGTGCCCCCGGTATGCTCCAAACTTCTCTGAAACCTGAACAAAACTTTCCCATATAGGAATATTTACCTCCAGACCATTCCAAAACACCTCGTGATGTCCAGAATCTCATCTAGGACTCCGAAAAACATTTGGTCACCAGTGTAAATATTCCAATACTATTCTAGCGTCATCGAAGGTTAAGTGTGCGACTCTTCAGGTTCGAGTATCATGTAGACATGACCGAGACACCTCTTCGGTCAATAACCAATAGCTGGACCTGGATGCCCATATTTATTCCTACATATTCCACAAAGATCTCTATCGGTTCGACGATATGTTACTTGCCCGGTATTCGACCGTCGGTATCTCCATACCTGGTTCAATCTCGTCACCTGCAAGTCTCTTTACTCATTTTGTAATACAAGATCCCGTGAATAAACTCATTAGTAACATGAAGCTTCTTGTGATGTTGTATTACCAAGAGGGCCCAGTGATATCTCTTCGTCACACAGAGTGACAAATCCCAATCTCGATCCATGCAACCTAGCAGACACCGTCAGAGGTCCTGTAGAGCACCTTTATGATCACTCAGTTATGAAGTGATGTTTGATAGCATACCAGGTATTCCTCCGGTATCCAGGAGTGGCATGATCTCATGGTCTAAGGAACTAATACTTGACACGAAGAAAGCTATAGCAAGTAAACTAAGTGATACAATCTGATGCTCAGCTTACAGTTGGGGTCTGTCCATCACATCATTCTTCCTAATGATGTGATCCCGTTATCAGATGACAACTCATGTCTATGGTTAGTAAACATTACTATCTTTGATGAACCGACTAGTTTAGTAGAGGCATACTAGGGAAACAATGTTGTTTATGTATTCACACATGTATTTAAGTTTCCGGTCAATACAATTCTAGCATGAAAAATAAAAAATTATCATGAACAAGTAAATATGATAATAACCAATTTATTATTGCCTCTAGGGCATATTTCCAACATTCATAGCCTACACCCTATTCACAACAGGGTATGGCCCTTTTTCATTACATCAAACAACTATTGTTCTCTTATGAACAACCTCCTTGCAACTTCTATGCAATGGGCTAGAGTGTACAATATTAATTATGCAAATAAATTCAGAGGTAATATGTTGATGAAAAAGTATCATAACTATTACAAAATTTTGAACACATATTTTAACCTCATTAATTTGTTGGTCATCAAGCTGTAGTAACTAGTAATTCTTGCATCGATTCGCAACAACATGCAATCGAGTCGGTATCCTTGTGATCAACTTTTGGCCACAATTCTCGAAAAATTTAGTGTTTAAATATTTAATCATGACTTTCCAGAAGCACACTTTACTTGACCAACTTTCTCTACATCTTATAAAATTTTATGACATTCATATCGGAGCTATACATTCTAGTCTTCTTTTCCTTCCGCCTCTAAACTTCTTATAGTTTTACTTTCAATATTTCTCCCACCCAATACACTTTTAAGAGTGGCATGAGCCCCGTACTTCCCTAGGCATGTAAGTCTCATTAAATCATTTGGTTTTGTTCTTTCTCTTTAACTTCTCTCCATCAACTCATTACTGCGTTCTTCCGGATCTTACACATTTCAGTCTTACACATAGTTGAACACTTCACTAGATCTTGCAAACAAAACACTTCTTTAGATATCACATATCTTCTAATCTTCCTTTGTTCCTGAAAACAATTTTCAGTTCCAAGAATATCACATAACTATCCCAAACATTTTGAAGTTTGGGTTTCTTGGAAGCAAGCATACCGTAATGCAGCTTTAACTTTTGGATCAGGACATAAGTCTCATCATCCATAGCATTAACAAGAGAGTATTGTAACTTTGTAAGCATGCAGTAGGACAAAATCTATCTTGGCACTTTTAGAGGACGATCCTCTTAATAAAGATTCAACCAGATAAATAACAACTAATCAATTTCAGCAACAAAGGTGGAACTGTGAGACATAATTCTACAACCGTAATGCAAACTACAAATAGACATTCGTAATAATTAATTTGCACTAGTGATTAAACTAAACTAATACATAAGTGTGCTCTGCCTCAAACCAATATCTATTATAATTGATTTTAAGTGATTCAAGATCCAAATCTAGTTCTTAGCCATTGATGTGGACATCACCGATGACAAGAATTTCGACCGGTGGGCAAACTATCGCCGATCATGTGACCATATGACCCTTGTTCATCTTTCGATTCTTCATTCTCCGAGATCAAAATGATTCCGCCAGAACTTCATGACAACTGAGTGTTATCTGCTTGCTCAGTCTGATCTCGCTTGTCTTACACTTGACGTCCCATTTGTACTCATGTGGACATGCCGCACTCCGGAACACTACGTGTTATAGACGGTTGCAACAATGGGTAGAGCACCTTTTAACTTGATATTTACTGCGAGAGATTACCCTTATAAGTGAACACTACACAATCAAAGGGTGCAAACAACAAAGGGATAAACATCTCAAGCAATTCATAAAAGCATGATATGGTATAGCCCTAGGCACCAGGAATCTCTGTGACCATCTTCAATCTCTAATTGAAGCGTCATGACAAACAATATTTCATTGTCGTGGCAACCGTTTCAAAAACATTGCAGTGGTGGTGTCGGTGTACACAAGCAGGGGTATTTGTTTCCCCTGGCCAGTGTGCAGACTAGCCGATAGACTGCCTCTGCCGGGCACATCAGCAACCAAAGAAGTGCAAAGCTAGCAGAAGGCCACCTTGGGAAGGCCTCCCTTGCTGGGCAGGAGAGTCCGACCAGGTCGAGGCCGCACCTAAGGATGAGTCCAGATTCGCCCGACAGGGTTGCCGGTGCCGTCAAGACCAAGCCCCGCCAAGCCCCCTTGGCGAGAAACCTTCACCAAGACGCCACTGCTCCACCTCACCTTACCCAAGTCACCAATAAGTTGGGTGTCAAGGTACTAAGCAAACAAGTGGATCCTGTCAAGCACATGGCAGCATCAAGGAGAAAAGATTAGCTTTATTGACACCCGTCCAGGAGGCGTGTCAAGCTGATAAGAAGAGGCGCCACATGCTTGCCGGGATTCGCCCTCGGCATGACACCTAGCAGTGCATTTAATGCACTTTGTCCTAACTGCCATAGTTAGGTATGATAACATTGTTAGCTATCTAATCACACTCAAATGACTAGTTTGCCACTGTGGTCGCCCCTTAAGCTATAAAAGGAGGCCCGCGGCAACCTAGCAGAGGGTTCAAACATTCAGTCCCTCAACACTTGTACACTTATGCTGCTCTCCCCGAGACAACCCTGTCGGGCTAGAGCGCGTCGAGCCTTCGTGTTCCCTTAGATCAATCCACCATGGAAGGAGTAGGGTTTTATGCTGCAATGCGGCCGAACCTAGGTAAAAGAGAGTTGTCCCTCGCCGTGCTACCCCCTGCTGCTTCTGCTCTTTGTGCAGCACATCCGTCCCCTTATCGAACCACATAGGGGCACCCGTGCCTCATAGGTGATCGTGCTTCCACACCAACATTTTTGGCTCACCAAGTAGGGGGCGTCGCATGTGTGAACCTGAATCAGTAGCCAGCGCATCAATCTTCGTCAAATCTTCATCATCCACGGCTCCCAAGAAGGGAAGGATGGACCAGAGACCCCGTTCCCTGATTTGTCAGTCCCTCCACCACGGCTACGGATGCTGCAGACACCGCGGCCGCGACGGACAACTTGGGCATGATGGGCGGCGTGGCCATTGTAAGCAGCGCTGTTATAACTCCTGCATGACCTCATTCATGCAGGAGGGCGCAACGGTGTTGAAACAGGGACGGAGAACCCGATCGCTGATGAGCTGCGCCTGGCGGTGCAAGCGTTCTTTCCACGGAAATGAACGTTTAGCTAAAGTTATGGGCCAAGGCAAATCCATTGGGCCCCCGTCCCACCCTTGGAGCAACGCTACCACGAAAGGGAATCACGTCATGGCTTTTTTTCATTCCACCCCAGAAAGTCTCACCGCACACGGTAATGTCTCGCAATCGCGTTGCGCACGTGTTGAGCATTACCTTGGGTGTGTGTGTGTGGGGGGGGGGGGGTCCCGGGAGAAGGGAATACTTGCGCCCTCGTGACAACAACAACAAACGGAATAAGAGAAAGATAAGTTGCAAAAACCTTTATTGGTCCCAAGATTTTCTTTGTCTGTCCTCTGCGACTCCTTTGGTTTAAACCCTAGTGAGTATGAGATATCCGTAATGCAAAGGGAATCTTCCGTGATTACTTGAGTCCTCGTCTGTTTCGAGTCTGCTCAACAAACCAGGCAGCTGCACAGTGAACGTCGAAGGGTAACTTTCCTGTGGCGCCTATGCTTGTAGAATGATAAGGGCCCGCTCCCAATGGTAGCACAACTGGTGTCCGCCCCGGCAGGCTCCCAGCACACGCATGATTCACAATCATACAAGAATGATGGGCAATATAAACTTAAAGGATAGCATGGGTTCACGTGAGTACTTAAGTATACTATTACATCACAGAAGGTAGCAAGGCCTAACATAAGGCTGAGATGTGTCTTTTTGTTGGTAGAATTCTAGCAAATGGAGTAGGAGAAGCTAGTCCCTGCGTCCTCCTTGGACCCGGGGCACACGAAGGACCATGTCGGCCAAAGTCCCGACAACTTGCAGCAGCGGCAGAGGTGTTCGTCTCGGCCGACGACCTCTTGAAGGTGTCAGAGATGTCTACGCCAAAATGGCACTGCACATAATTAACAAGAAGAGTAAAGATGGCGTCCTAAGAAAATTTCCGAGACTTACTAGCAAATCAGGCTGATCTATCATCCTCATACGTCTTCAGCCCTTCAATGAGACCCTCGAAGAAGTGTGTCAACTTGACGCTCGGGGCCTCATGCTCATTGATGGAGAAGGTCCAGCTCTTCATGTTCATCTTGGAAATCTGGGAAGAAATGCGCTCAGCTATGTACACCAGGTTCTTCGACCAGAGTCTATACATATTGACCTGCTCCTTGAGCCTATGCTCTGCGTCCTTGTGAAGGGTTCCGGCAGTAATTACTTCTTCCGCCAAGGTCCTCTCTTGGTCCTTGGCCTGTTCAAAATCCTTATCATGGGTAGCGAGCTTGGTGTTCAGATCTTCAATGGTGTTGGAGGCGGTTTCCAGATCCTGGTCCGTGGATGTGAGCTGCGATTGCAGTCCCTCCAGCATGGAGGTTATTTTCCGCGCTTCTTCCCGGAGGGCTTCGATCTCTTTCTTGCTCCCGGCAAGCTCTTCCTCCAGTATCCCCATGCCATACTCGAGCTCTATTTTTGCTTCGGAGGCTGCGGCAAGGTTATCATAGACTTCCTTTAGTTTAGCTGTTGCGTCATGGGCCTGTGAGTCGATGGCCTTCTTATGGTTGCCCTCTTTATCCTTGGTGCGCTGCTGAACGTGGCTCTTCATCTCATCATCCTTAATCTGGAGGGCATCGACCAGGGCATGCTCGCGAGCAGCAAGATCTTGGGCTTGGGCGTTGAGTTGCATTTCACGCTCCATCAGCCTGACATCGCGAACTCTTGCTTTCTCTACAGTAGTCGCCATCTTCTCCTTCTGGGCACTGAGTT
This sequence comes from Secale cereale, assembly GCA_902687465.1. Taxonomy (NCBI): domain Eukaryota; kingdom Viridiplantae; phylum Streptophyta; class Magnoliopsida; order Poales; family Poaceae; genus Secale; species Secale cereale. Next base: position 518,661,921 of record LR738709.1, read on the forward strand.
TGTGGAATCGGTCATTGTACTAGGAACGTAGTTCCTCGGCCTTATGCTTCAATTGTTGGGTTGCCAAGTTATAGGTTATGTGATCATCCTAGATAACTTGCCGCTTCTGGCCGTACCTCTCCCGCACTCCCTTAAGCCCAACCGCTAGTATCTCTAGGAAGGCGAAGTCCTTGGAGCTGTTGATGGCTGCTAAAGCTGCGTCAGTTTTTCCCCCAAAGAGGAAGGGATGATGCAGTATAGCAGCGGTAGATATTTCCCTTAGTAATGAAACCAATGTTATCGAACCAGTAGGAGAACCAAGCAACACAATGTAAACATCACCTGCACACAAATAACAAATACTAACCCGACGTGTAAAAGGGGTCGTAAGTCCCTTTCGGATAATGGACGTGAGAGAGATAAATATATTGGTAGATTGAATGGTAAATAATATCAATTGCAGCAAGGTATTTTTGGGTTTTTGGTTTAATAGATCTGAAAATAAAAGCAAAGGAAAAATAGATTGCAAAGGCAAATAATATGAGAAACAGACTCGGACGCCGTAGATTTTCACTAGTGGCTTCTCTCGAGAAAATAGCAAATGGTGGGAAAACAATTACTATTGGGCAATTGATAGAACTTCAAATAATCATGATGATATCCAGGCAATGATCATTATATAGGCATTATGTCCAAGATTAGCAGACCGACTCATGCCTGCATCTACTACTATTACTCCACACATCGACCGCTATCCAGCATGCGTCTAGTGTATTAAGTTCATGGAGAAACAAAGCAATGCAATAAGAACGATGACATGATGTAGACAAAATCTATTTATGTAGAAATAGACCCCATCATTTTATCCTTAGTAGCAACGATACATACACGTCGGTTCCCCTTCTGTCACTGGGATCAAGCACTGTAAGATCGAACCCACTACAAAGCACCTCTTCCCATGGCAAGATAAATAGATCAAGTTGGCCAAACAAAACCCAATATCAAAGAAGAAATACGAGGCTATAAGCAATCATGCATATAATAGATCAAAATAAGACTCAAATAACTTTCATGGATATAAAAAGATAGATCTGATCATAAACTTAAAGTTCATCGGATCCCAACAAACACACCGCAAAAGAGTCAAATCATATGGATCTCCAAGAGACCATTGTATTGATGATCAAAAGAGAGAAAGATGAAGCCATATAGTTACTGACTATGGACCCGAAGGTCTACAAGGAACTAGTCACGCATCATCGGAGAGGCACCAATGGAAGTGGTGAACCCCTCCATGATGGTGTCTAGATTGGATCTGGTGGTCTGGACTCTGCGACGGCTGGATCGAAATTCCGTATGTTCTCCTAGGGTATCTGGAATATTGGGTATTTATAGAGCAAAGAGGTGGTCCGGGGGGCACCCGAGGTGGGCACAACCCACCAGGGCCCGCCTGGGCCTCCTGGCGCGCCCTGGTGGGTTGTGCTCCCCTCGGAGCACCCCCCCAGGTGCAGCCTTAGCCCATTGGGTTTCTTCTGGTCCAAAAAAAATCTCCAGAAAGTTTCGATGCGTTTGGACTCCGTTTGATATTGATTTCCTGCGATGTAAAAAACATGTAGAAAACAACAACTGACACTTGGCACTATGTTAATAGGTTAGTACAAAAAATGATATAAAATGACGATAAAATGATTGTAAAACATCCAAGAATGATAATATAATAGCATGAAACAAACAAAAATTATAGATATGTTGGAGACGTATCATTTATCACAATAGTCAGTCGCCTCCTTGGATCTTTGAGTAAAGGGGGCCAATATGTAGCACATCTGTTCACCAAAATTCGGCCCGACAAGGACTGATGAGCTGGGGGTTGTCAGAGTTAGATGAGCCTCAGGTTTAAGGCATCACTCTGAAGGGGTGTCTTCTCCTAAATTTCCATGAAGGCGCCGTCTTGCCGCCGGGGATTCCCTCCTCCTCCTTTGGGATTTCCTGGACATCCTTGGAGACCTCAGCACGATCCTTTCCAGTGGCAATTTTGGGGGCTTCTGCAGCGGCTTCCTTCCCTATGTCTGCCATGTCCTATAAAAGTTCCTTCTCTTCAAGTACCGGGATTGCGATGGAGCAAAGGCAGGAGGGAAATGAGGATCAGAAGCCAAAGGCAAGAATTAAGAAAATGATGAATTATTGACGTGGGAAAGAAGGCGAATGAGTAACCTGTCGACGACTGGCGGGAAGAGACTTCTCCTTCCCCGAGGGTGCCTATTGCTGGTGGGCGTCTAGCGTCCTCCTCTTCCATGGGGGTAGCTTTGGCATGAATGAACCCTGCAGAGGGGGCCCTTGTCGGGGATCCCCCTCCCTGGGTGTCACTTGCGCAAGGAGCTAAAGTGGCCGCCACTTGCTGTCGAACTTCCCTTTGGAGACTCTCGCCAGTCTCCTTGGTACGCGATAGAAGGACTTCAACATAACCACTGGAGGAGGCGTTCTGGCCCATACCTTCGCACAAAAGGCTGCCCCGGGGGCTGGGCACGGGATCATCCTCGGCACCCTTTGCCGGCTCGACACCTGACCCCACTTCCAGCCCCTTCGTCGTCTTGTCCCACTTGGCCTGTTGGGCCAGAGTCTCTTCATCCCTGTCAAGGCCAAGATCACGAGATCAATAGAAACCCAAAGGGAAACGTTATTGGGACTATGAGAAGCAAATGATAGTCCTCACTTTGAATCATCAAGCATGGCGTCCATCTCATATACAAGAGGCGGGGGTGATTCCATGCCCCTCTTTAGTGGTGGAGGGGTCCTGCTCGCTGATTGTAGGGGATATAACTACTTGGTATGTCCTGCCCAGGAGGGGTCGGGTCATGCCACTGGCGGCTTAAAGATGAAGAGGCATGTTAAGGCCCAAGAAGATACGAAGATGGCGGTCCATAGAGCAAGCCAATTGAAGGCCCAAGCCCCGAAGATGACTTGAGGCTTGTGGGTATGAACCACCATACGTTTAACTTGTCATGTAAGGCAAGATTGTTTAGTAACTGAGCCGGTCACGTTTGTGTGAGCCGTTCGGGACTTTGTAAGCCGCCGGGTATCAACCTGTATATAAAGGGGTGATCCGGCGGCGGGTTGACTCAAGTAACAATCGATCGAGAACTAGGTTAAGCATATTCGCTCCCTAGTAATCGTAATCCGAGCAATACAATTAGAAGCTGGATTAGGCCTTTACCTCATTGAGAGGGGCCGAACCAGGATAAAAAACTCTCTGTGTCCCTTGTCCCGTTCAACCCCTTTAAGCTAACCGAGTTGCGATGGCTCCACACCTAAGTCCTTTTGCCAGGACATATGCCGTGACAATCCCACGACAGTTGGCACTCATCGTGGGGCCAATGCATGGTGGTTTCGAGTTCTTAAAGGGCAGCTTCTCAGGGATCAAGGGATACCCCATGGGCCGGATGACCAAGAGTCATCGCGGCAAGTTCTACATCGATGACGCAAGCTTGGGCCCCGAGGCCAATTCAATCGAATACGGGTGCCGGGTCCCCTTCAGCAGAATCCACGTCTTCATCGGCAAGATCGGCGAACCAAAGCCTGAGCCGGACACCTGCATCGACATCATCGAAACGGCTCAGTACGCGCGACACGCTAAGGTTCAAGCCGTCGTGAAGCATGCTTTTGTTGGCTTTACTCATGGGACGGATCTTGAAGAAGGATCTGTGTCCGGTGGAGAGACGGTCATTTACTCTGGTGATGAATCCTCAACCGGAGAGAGCAGTTCAATGTATCAACTGTAAGACGGCGGGCTTGGGGATGTTCCGATGGTGACAATATTCTGGACTCCTATGAGCCACCGAACAGAGTTGCGATCTTCATGGCCGGTACATAACTGGGGCCGAATCCATCAACTGTGGCGGCTATGACTTCTGGTTCAATGATTACTGCGACAGCCTGGGCGAGCGGCCCTGCGCGCCCGTCGGTTCAAGTATTATCTGAGCTCTAGGATGCATTGGCTACATTGTTGGTTGTGGAGGTAACCCCGACGACCCAAGCACGTCATAAGTTGGACGTCACAAAATTATGAGATGAGATCACTCAGGCCAAGGAGGAGCTTAACGCTGAGAACGTTAGGATGGTGACAGAGCAAGCTGCCTTAGACACAAAATCGCAATGGATTCAAGCCGAGGCTTTCCGATTAAGCTTGTATCAGACCGCATCAAATGCCGTTCTTCGCAGGATGCACCAGAGTCGTCTACCTCTGGACTTGGATGCAAGGAATCTCTTCAATACCCCTGGGGTAGGAACGAGCAACCCGCCCGAGGTAACCCGGGCTGTAAAGGCACCTGCAGCTGGGGCGACGGCTCAACCGCGCGTTACGGTTCCGCCTCATCAGAACGTAACGTCGCCTCAGCAAATATCGACACCGTCGGGTCATTTTTCTAATCCTCTGGATAACATGATTAGTATGGCATCACTGTTGGCGGCTCTTCCAGTGCAAGGTGAATCACCAGCGGTGGTTGAAGCCCGGAAGGCCGTAGAACTTCTTCAGATGGCAGTAGCTCAGCATGCGTCTTATTCGTATAGCCGTGAGCGGATTCATTCGACTCCACGCCCCAGTCAGAGTTATCGCCGGCGTATTGAGTTGTCGGCGGTTTCGAGTAGTGAGCGGCACCGTAACAAGCCCCGTGGGCATGACCCGCCGCGTGCTGATAACCATGCTCGGGCTTCGGTGGATCAAGCCAGGGCACGTCGGGAGGCGGAGCTAGCGGCTCAGTTGGCGGCTAATCAGCAACCTCAACATAATTTATCAGTATCCGTAGAAGCTGGGATGACTTCTAGATCCGTGGGTGTACCGTGCCTGGTGCCGGCTTGGCGTAATGAGCCTCTGCCCAAGGTTTACAAGGGTTCTCACAAGGTGCCCAATTACACAGCTGATCGACCTCCGGAAGCTTTGATTGAGAGCTATGAGCTGGCCATGGAGATGTTAGATGTCAACGATGTTGTGTGTGCTAAATATTCACCATGATGTTGGATGGGCCGGCTCGTACCTGGCTAAAGGGACTGCCACCTAATTCAATCGGATCATGGGCTGAATTGAGGACGTGTTTTATTCAAAATTTCAAAGATACGTGTAAACAACCTTTGTCGATTATCAACCTGGACACATGTATCCAGCGCGAGGATGAGTCAACCAGCCACTGGGTCCGCCGGATCTCGACCATTATTCACTCATCGGATAGCATTAACGTTGGTGATACGTCTCCAACGTATCTATAATTTTTGATTGTTCCATGCTATTATATTATCCTTCTAGGATGTCTTATGGGCTTTATTATACACTTTTATATGATTTTTGGGACTAACCTATTAACCCAGAGCCCAGTGCCACTTTTTGTTTTTCTCCTGTTTTAGGGTTTTACAGAAAAGGAGAATCAAACGGAGTCCAATTAACGAGCCAATTTTTGACGATTTTTTCTGGACCAAAAGAAGCCCCCGAAGTAAAAGAGTTGGGCCAAGAGAGCCATGGGCTGCCCTCGAGGGTGGGAGGCGCGCCCCCTTATCTCGAGGATGGCCCGTAGCCCCCCTTTGCTTGGCCCCGACTCCAAAAATTCCTATAAATACTGAAACCTTTGGAAATTAACCTAGATCAGGAGTTCCGCCGTCGAAAGCCTCTGTAGCCACCGAAAACCAATCTAGACCCTGTTCCGGCACCCTGCCGGAGGGGGGAACCCTCACCGGTGGCCATCTTCATCATCCCGGTGCTCTCCATGACGAGGAGGGAGTAGTCCACCCTCGGGGCTGAGGGTATGTACCAGTAGCTATGTGTTTGATCTCTCTCTCTCTCTCTTGTGTTCTTTAGATGGCACGATCTTGATGTATCGCGAGCTTTGCTATTCTAGTTGGATCTTATGATGCTTCTCCCCCTCTACTCTCTTGTAATGGATTGATTTTTCCCTTTGAAGTTATCTTATCGGATTGAGTCTTTAAGGATTTGAGAACACTTGATGTATGTCTTGCACGTGCTTATCTGTGGTGACACTGGGATATCATGTGATCTACTTGATGTATGTTTTGGTGATCCACTTGCGGGTTCCGTGACCTTGGGAACCTATGCATAGGGGTTGGCACACGTTTTTGTCTTGACTCTCCCGTAGAAACTTTGGGGCACTCTTTGAAGTTCTATGTGTTGGTTGAATAGATGTTTCTGAGATTGTGTGATGCATATCGTATAATCATACCCACGGATACTTGAGGTGACAATGGAGTATCTAGGTGACATTAGGTTTTTGATTGATTTGTGTCTTAAGGTGTTATTCTAGTACGAACTCTATGATAGATTGAAAGTTACTACGGACTCTTGAATAGATCGATCAGAAAGAATAACTTTGAGGTGGTTTCGTACCCTACCATAATCTTTTTGTTTGTTCTTGTAACACTCCAAATTTTTGGTTTTGTTTTTCTTCCAAAATTTTGGTCTTTTGGAAGGGGGATATTTGATCTTCTCTTGAAAACCCTTCTAAAATCTTTTCTGACCAAAGTTTGTGTGTTTTTCTCAAGCTTGATTTTTTGGTCTTGAAGATTTGCCTCTTGTGTTAGCCCAAACACAAGTTTTTTTTTCAAAGGGGTTTGGTTGATTCTTTTCCCTTCTTGATTAACCATCATAGGAATAACCTTGGGCTTGTCTTCCTCTCCAACTTTCCTCTTGCCATGACACCCAATAAAAATATTTCTCTCCAAGACCTCCTCTTCACCTTGAGACAAGTCTCTCATCCATTCCAGCAAGTTTCAACCTTATTGGAATTTTTCTTCTATTTATTCTGCAGCGAAAACAAATTCTGTCCATTTAAATGGACCATGGTGATTTACAAAGGAACCACCATGTTCACCTTGATATTTGATTCCAAACTAGCTTCCCTGGATAGTCCTTAGTACTCACAACCTAGATCCATCTTGTTTCACTGGTCCACAGTTCAAATTTTCAAATTTCACCTGCTGCAAGTTTGGACCATATTTGCAAATTTTGGTGAAATTCATATTTTCCTTCTTCCAAAAATTTTGTGAAAATTCAGGCAGCCTCTAGATGCATTAAGAGGCCACTACACCAAATATCAGCTCCAGGAATATTTTCCACATGCCAAAATCATTTCGTCAAACACCTGGCGTGCACTGTTCTGTCAGTTTCAGAAAAAGCTAACTGAAGATCACAGTCGACAGTGCAGCTTCCTCAGTTCCGTCAGAGTCGCGGCGTCAATCTCACCAGTGCCCGCCCTGGCGCGATGCTCACTACACCTCGCACTTATCCAGAGCGCCGCACGCTCGCTTGGCCCGTTGCTGGCGTGGGTGACACCCTGGCCCGCCTGCGCCGGCGTCTTCCGCGGAGGCAGAGCCACCCGTGGCGGCCGATAGGAGGCACCCTGCGGCACAACGCTGTTTGGCACCGCCCAAGCCACCCGGGAGCTCCGCGTGGCCTTCTCCCTCGCCAGCGCACGCGTGCAACACCGTCGCCGTGGCCTGGCATGCACATGGCGCGCTCTCTGCCGCCGACATGCCGCACGGCCGTTCCGTCGAGGACAGACCGTAACCGCCCCTCCCTTGCTGAGTTAGGCACTAAAATGGAACCAGTACACCTCCTAGTCGATGCGCAAGCTCCTAAACCAACCGTCCAGCCACAGCGCCACCGTAATCGATCGCCGGACTTATCCCGTTCACGGCAACCGCCTCGGGCCGGCTATATATAGTGCCTCCGAGCTCACTCTCGAGTCCGCACACCTCCACCGCCTCACTAGACCCCGCCTAGCCTCTGAAAGAGCCTCGAGGGGCCCTTCTTCCTCAACTCCGGCCAACTCCGTCCGCCTCGGGCTCCAGCAACGTTCTCTCTGGTGAGAACTCCTCCGCCGCCCTGGACTAAAGTGTAACCTCCTGGCACCTCTAGGAGATTAACCCCCACTCCAATTTGACCCCAGAGACTCTCTCCGACAAGGCCCACGACCACCCGAGCCGCCGTCTGCCAGAGATAGGGTCGCCGTCGACGTGGGGCTCGCCGACGCTCAACTCCACCACCCACCGACGCATAGGAACACCAGGAACCCGTAGGTACCACTCCCTTCCCATACCTCGCCGTGGATCGGCGCCGGCGACCACCGCAACCTTCTGGCGCCGACGCGGCCCTGTTTCAGTTTTTAAACCTGACGAGCGGGACCCCCTCGTCAGCCTCTCTTTTCCCTCTAAAGCGTTTTTCTGGAAAGCGCCTTCGGGCAAAGTACGTCTTCCTATTCAGCTGGCGTACTGCGTACCAGTTCGCTTTTCTGTTTTCTATTCTAGCCCCTGGAAACTTTCTGTTTCATTACAGATGAGTCCCTGGACAGAAACTCTAATATCTTTTTAACTAAAAATGATTTTGAGTTGATTCTTTTTCTGTCCTCTTTAGTTTTCTGTCTAGTTTTTTGTCATATTTATTTGAAAATTATTTGGAGCAACTTTTTTGCACGCGCGGTATTTATGTTAGTATTCGTTTTGTTTGAATATGTAGATACCGAAGGACGTGACGGAGCCGCGAACTTCACCGAGTTAGACTCCGACTACTCCGAACAAGGCAAGCATGTTTGAACCTTTGATATGATGAGTGTGTTGCATGTTTGCTCGAGTAGTTCTTTTCATAGCATGGTCATATAAGCATTTGTGGATGATTATATTTCATGCAAGCAAGCTTCGGGTGAGCCCCGAATGATAATGGTTGAACCACCTCGATCATGTGGTGACATGATGGGTTGTATACTGGTATTGTTGGAGCATGCGAGTAGATGATTAACTTTAGTATCAACGTGGATCAAGTCGTGATTCCGTTCGTCTCCTTTTTGATACTGTCATATGCCATCTGTTAAGATTACGGTCTAGTCGGTTGCAAACCACTTTCCGTGTACACACCAAGTAGAGGGGCCAGGATGAGGGTTCCATGGTCTTGGATTAAAGCCCGTCATCTGGTCAGGGGGCATGGGTGTTTCCGGTTGGGACCGAGAGGGGGGCACCCCTTAGAGCGCGCATATATAAATTTGATCCCATGCTATTCGAGGTAGTTGCCTCCCCGTCTTAAAGTTTTTCGTGAATGTTGTCACGGGTGATTCCGGACAGCAGGATGTGAAATGGGTGTGTACTGGTCAGTTGTGTTTCTGCTAAAACACCGTAGACGGAACTAGTCCCTATGGCTAGTGGAATCCGTTGGCTATGACTTAAGAGTACAAGCTCTGCAGAGTCAAATCTTCCGAGTAGCCATGTTTATGGCCTAGAGTCTATCTTCGTGTCAACCCCGATGACCGTCTCTAGTAAGTTTATGATGGTAGCAAGAGTGATGATTTTCTGTCAAGTTCATTTTTGGTAGATGAACTAACCAGTTATCTCTGTATTGATTTACCCCCTGACCCCCTGAAGTATTTTACCGTTATACTATTGTTCATTATAAGCCCTTTATGTGATGTCGCTCAGACGTCCGACTGTGGCATTCTTGTTATTTATTTTCATTATAAGCCCTTTATGTGATGTCGCTCAGACGTCCGACTGTGGCATTCTTGCTATTTATTTTCATTATAAGCCCTTTATGTGATGTCGCTCAGACGTCCGACTGTGGTATTCTTGCTATTTAATTTAATTATAAGCCCTTTATGTGATGTTGCTTAGACGTCCGACTGTGGCATTCTTGCTATTTAATTTCATTAGAAGCCCTTTATGTGATGTCGCTCAGACGTCCGATTGTGGCATTCTTGCTATTTATTTTCATTATAAGCCCTTTATGTGATGTCGCTCAGACGTCCGACTGTGGCATTCTTGCTATTTAATTTCATTATAAGCCCTTTATGTGATGTCGCTCAGACGTCCGACTGTGGCATTCTTGCTATTTATTTTCATTATAAGCCCTTTATGTGATGTCGCTCAGACGTCCGACTGTGGCGTGTTTTTATTCTTTTTCCTCACGAGGCGTCACTCAGACACTCGTTTGGCTTTCTTTTATTTATCTTATGGATTTCGGGAGGATTACCGCCTGACTTCTATTTTTCTCGCAGCACAAATTATACTATTCGGATACATATTGCTAGAATACTCACATGCATCATGTTTGCATTTATTATATCTTATGTCCGAACTATCTTGTGAGTACATTCAAAGTACTCACCTGGCTTGTTGATTTGGCCAGATGTTGACGAAGGTGATCTCATGGATGAAGAGTTCGATAGCGAGTCCGACGTCTAGTGGAGTCCCAGTCAGTCTCTTGCGATCCTGGAGTTGATCACTGTTATATAACCGCTTCCGCCAACCACCAAATAAATTCATCGGGTCTCACTCCGACACTCGATGAACTGTGGGATATTGGAGTCACATCACCCACCACACTGTGACATACCCACCACCTTTTATTATGAATTAGTAGTATGCCACCCTACTATTGCGTCATATCCGCCCTTATGTATTATAAAGGCGTGCTTGTAATAAATTGTTGAGCGACCTCAGCTCAACCATGTATAATATTCAGTACTCTGGAATTTTTTATCAAGGAATTGTCTATCAGCAAGAAGTATTCTTCCTTGCTGGTTCGATAAAAAGGTCGATCTCTCGGTAATTATTTTACTGAAAAAACCGGTCCTGACAACCTTGGTACCAGAGCCAGGATGACTGTAGGAAGCCACTAGGTGCGATCGCTAATCAGTTATTAGCGTAATAAGTGCTATTCAACATTTTTACATTTGTAGCAATTTTAAGTTAGTCATCATAAATTTATGAATTGACTATTCAGAATTTTTGTCTACTCTTGTAGATGGCCATTGGCGACTGCGATTCACAAGTGTTCGCCAACATTCCTGAGGGGTTTATCAAGCTCCTCGTCGCCATCACCAAGGTCGCAATCGGGCCATCGACCCATCCAGAGTTTACACTCTACTGTCACAAGCTCAGCGACAGCGTGTCGATGCACCAGGCCGTGGTACAATTCAAGGGGGGGGGCGTTCTGAAGCGCGCCGTCTCCGACTTGTGGGCAGGGACATGCCTACGGAGAGGCATGCCATGCAAATGGCTGCCCGTGAGGCGATAGCTCGTCTCCGGGACGTTCTTCCTTCAATGAAGACTTGTCGCTACCGTTACCTCCCATGCCACGTGCCCTGCACGTGCCACTATGTGTTTGCTTGCGCAAATGGGGAACGTGATGAAGCCATCGAATCAATGGTTTAGTACCTCAAGGCTCTTGAGGCAGCCTTTGATAACCTTGTGGACGACTTGGTGGCTGCTCGTATGGACTTGGTCCAGAGTGGTTCCGCCAACCGAAGGGAGCTACTCCATACTTCGCCGCCACTGACTTTTGTCTCATCCTCAGCATCTTATGCACCCTCCATCTTAGCCACCGCTCGCCGTCTGCCTACCACTGAGGAGTTTGACCTGGTCATTGCTCCTACCCCAGTCAGAGCTGCACCACCTACCGCACCCGCATCAACACCTCGTACCAGTACTCCACGTCTGGAGCCTATTAGTGAGGAGGAAGTTGAGTCTCCATCACCACTGGGCCTTACCCTCGGCAGGCCAAGGAAAGTCTTCAACATCTCTGACTAGTGCGCCTGTCCGCGACGCGTTATGCACGCTTGTATGACTTGTGTGATATGTAAAATAGGTTGATGGGAAGTAGTCTGTTTGCGCATCATGTAGGAACTTGGAGAAGTGCACTAGCATAAATAACATGTCAGAAATGTGTACGCGCATCCTGAGTGACATATGTATAATTACGACTCGTGTGTAAGATGTGTACTAAGCAGTCCTTCTCCATGCGCAATCAAGTTTTTATGTTGAAAATCTTTGGAGCTCGTATTTATGCTGCTTTTGCAAGTCTTGGTTTATTTTGCCGCTCAGCTCTTCTCTTGATTTTTGCATTAATACCCCTAGAGTGAGAAATGACTCGTCCCTGGACACGTTCCATGCCAAGTCCGCCAGAGGAGAATTATGGCACACAGTCAGGTAACAATTTCACACAGGGGCAGTCAAGTCAGCAGGGCAGCGAAACAGCATTTCCTCAAGTATGCCGTCTTTACGAGCAAAGTCAGCAACAACATTAAGAAATGATGAACCATGTCATTAATATGGGGAATTACCGTGAGCCACACCAGCAGCATTCAAAGTTATCTGAATTACAGAAGACACGTCCGCCAACATTTTCTCACACAGACATGCCTCTTGAGGCCGATGATTGGCTTCACGACATTGAAAGAAAATTAATTGTGGCACAATGCTCAGACCGTGCAAAGGTACTTTACGCACCACATTATCTTACTGGAGCAGCCGCTTCATGGTGGGAGAATTTTCTGCATATGCACCCCAACGAAAATGATATCACATGAGAAGATTTTAAGGAAGGCTTTCGTGGGGCGCACATCCCTAGAAGCATTATGAAGATCAATAAAAGAGAGTTTGATGACCTCAAGCAAAGGGGCATGACTGTAACTGAGTACAACAGCCAGTTTACTCAATTATCCCGTTATGCCAACGTAGAGCGTATGACTGAAAATAAGAAGATGGAAAAATTCCTGGACGGTCTGGCACCAGCACTTAAATGCTAGTTAGTCATACACACTTTTCCAGATTTCAAGACACTGGTGGACAAGGCTATTACCTTGGAAAATGAGCGCCGCAGTCTGGAAGACATTCGCAAGCGAAAAAGATATCAGACCAACCACACTTGCAACAACAGGAATAAGGTTAATTTCAGAAAAATGGGGCGAACAAATCCATGACAAATGACACACATCCAAGCAAAAAATTTCATGCAAGAGACAAGGATTTCATGTATCGCCCAGGTGTTACTTGCTACGCTTGTGGAGAAGAGGGACACTATGCTAAACAGTGCCCAAAGCCAAGAAACTCAGCACCAAAGCCAAGCAGCAACGGAAACAATTCCGCGCCCAAGCGTAACAACTTCAACCCCAATAACAACCACAAGAAAGGCCACCTGAACCATGTGACCAAGGAGCAAGCACAGGATGCCCCGGATATCGTACTCGGTACGTTGCCTGTCAACACAATACCTGCCATGGTTTTGTTTGATTCTGGAGCTTCTCATTCGTTCATTTCGAAGAGTTTTGCTTTGCAACATGGTTTTTCGATGCTACCCTTGGGAAAATAAATGACCATCAAGTCCCCCGGAAGTAAGCAGATCACTCAAAATTACTGCCAAGGTATAACCATTGAAATTGAAGGGTTAAAGTTTCACGCAAACCTCATCGTGTTGGAAAACAAGGGACTGGATGTTATCCTGGGTATGGACTGGCTAACCACCAACAAAGGATTTATCGACTGTTTCAACCGAACTGTGATTCTTACTCATCATCACGGAAAGACAATAAGAGTCGCAGCTCAAGAAAGACCAGTCTCGCGGCAACCAAAATTAAACAAGGTAGACACTACGAAATTAAGCAAGGTTCCAGTAGTATGTGAGTTTCCAGACGTATTTCCCGAAGAACTGTCAGGCATGCCACCAGACAGAGAAATAGAATTCATCATTGAGCTAGCACCTGGAACTACCCCCATATACAAGAAACCATACAAAATGGCACCGTCCGAGTTGGTTGAACTAAAGAAGCAAATAAAGGAATTACTAGACAAAGGGTTTATACGGGCCAGCTCCTCACCTTGGGGTTCGCCGGTATTATTCGCCAAAAAGAAGGATGGGACTATGAGATTGTGTATAGACTACCGAGCGCTCAACATGGTCACTATCAAGAACAAATATCCAATGCCACGGATAAATGATTTATTTGACAAGCTCGCGCAAGCCAAGGTTTTCTCAAAAGTTGATTTAAGGTCGGGTTATCATCAATTAAAAGTACGGACAGAAGATATCCCGAAAACAGCATTCACCTCCAAATACGGACTATATGAATTTACAGTAATGCCGTTTGGACTGACTAACACCCCCGCATATTTTGTCAACCTCATGAACAAAGTGTTTATGAAATTTATTGACAAATTTGTGGTGGTATTTATTGATGATATCCTGGTATATTCAAAGACACTAGAAGAGCATGTTGAACATCTCCGTATTGTACTGGGAGAATTAAGGAAACATCAACTCTACGCCAAATTCAGCAAATATGAAGTTTGGTTAAGACAAGTTGGTTTTCTAGGCCACGTATTGACACAAGAAGGAGTTGTTGTGGACCCGGAAAAAGCCAAGGCTGTACTTGGTTGGAAGTCACCGGCCAATGTAACGGATGTACGAAGTTTCCTTGGAATGGCTGGATATTACCGAAGGTTTATTGAGGGATTTTCCACCATAGCCAAACCAATGACACAGTTACTCAAGAAGGATAAGAAATTCGTATGGACCGAAGCTTGTGAGAAGAGCTTCCAGGAACTCAAAAAGAAATTAACAACAGCCCCAATATTGGTCATACCCGACATACACAAAAGCTTTGAAGTATATTGTGACGCATCCCGGAAAGGCCTCGGATGCGTACTAATGCAAGAAGGCAAAGTAGTCGCCTACGCTTCCCGGCAACTACGGAAACATGAAGAAAATTATCCTACTCACGATTTGGAATTGGCAGCAGTCATTCATGCACTCATGGAGTGGAGGCACTTTTTGCTTGGGAATCGTTGTGAAATATATACGGACCATAAGAGCCTCAAATATATTTTCACATAACCAGAACTCAATTTACGACCACGACGCTGGTTGGAACTGGTAAAAGATTATGACGTTGGCATCCACTATCACCCAGGAAAGGCAAACATGGTAGCAGATGCTCTCAGTCGTAACCCCAGCCCGGACAACGGCAGCCTACAGAACCTGAGACCCGAATTTCAGCGAGAATTCGCCAAGCTCAAGTTAATGATGGTCACTGAAGGCGAAGTGTCAAATATGGAAATACGGCCTACGCTAATAGAACAAATAAAGAAGGCTCATCATGGACACCCCAGCATTGAAGGAATAAAAAGAAAAGTAAGTCAGGGCAAGGCCTCAGAATTTACCATAGACAGTGAGGGAATATTATGGTTCGGAGTTAGGCTTTGCGTACCAAATAGCAAAGACCTCAGACAACAAATTCTAGCAGAAAGCCACACCGCTCCGTACTCAATTCACCTTGGAGGGACCAAAATGTACAAGGATATTCAGGAAAGATTTTGGTGGCATGGTATGAAGAGGGATATAGCCACATACATTGCATGTTGCGATTCATGTCAACGCATTAAAGCCGAGCACCAAAAACCCGCAGGACTATTACAGCCAAACAAGATACCTGAGTGGAAATGGGACAACATTGGGATGGATTTTATTGTTGGACTTCCACGGTCACAACACGGAAATGATGCCATATGGGTCATCACAGATAGGCTGACCAAGGTGGCACACTTCATTCCAGTCAAGACAGCCCACACCACCCAAAAGCTTGCCAAGCTTTACCTCGCCCGTATAGTATGCCTACATGGAGTTCCAAAGACTATAATATCCGACAGAGGCACTCAGTTCGTCTCCAAATTTTGGGATCAGTTGCAGCAAGCCCTCAGAACGCAACTAATGTTCTGTACAGCCTATCACCCCCAGACTGGAGGACAAACGGAACGAGTAAATCAAATACTAGAAGGCATGCTAAGGGCATGTGTCCTCACCTATGGGACCAGTTGGGAGGCAAGCTTACCGTATGCCGAGTTTGCATACAACAATAGTTACCAAGCCAGCCTGAAAATGGCACCTTTCGAAGCCTTGTACGGACGAAGATGTCGTACTCCATTAAACTGGTCGGAAACATGGGACAGTCGTATCTTCAGCCCAGAAATGTTGAAAGAAGCTGAGGAAAAAGTTAAAATAATACGGGATCGACTCAAGACAGCCCAAAGTCGACAGAAGAGCTACTACGATCAAAAGCATCGGGAAGTAAGTTTTGAACCCGGTGAAGACGTATACCTACGTGTATCTCCTATGAGAGGACTGCAACGATTCAAGGTCAAAGGAAAACTAGCACCATGATTTATCGGACCCTTTCGTATAGTTGCACGGAGAGGCACAGTGGCCTACCAGTTGGACCTTCCCAAGGAGCTGTCAGACGTCCATGACGTGTTCCATGTTTCGCAACTACGGAAGTGTGTAAGAAACCCGGAGAAGCATGTGTCGCATGAAAATCTTGACGTGCAACCAGACCTCACCTACCGGGAACACCCAATAAAAATATTGGAGGAGTCTGAAAGGAGAACCCATCAGAAGACAATTAAATTTCTCAAGGTGCAGTGGAGTAATCACACAGAGGATGAGGCAACATGGGAAAGGGAAGATTTTCTTCGGACATAAAACCCACACCTATTTGAGGATCAACTGAAATCTCGGGGACGAGATTTTTCCTAAGGGGGTAGGTGTTGTAACACTCCAAATTTTTGGTTTTGTTTTTCTTCCAAACTTTTGGTCTTTTGGAAGGGGGATATTTGATCTTCTCTTGAAAACCCTTCTAAAATCTTTTCTGACCAAAGTTTGTGTGTTCTTCTCAAGCTTGATTTTTTGGTCTTGAAGATTTGCCTCTTGTGTTAGCTCAAACACAAGTTGTTTTTTTTTCTAAGCGGTTTGGTTGATTCTTTTCCCTTCTTGATTAACCATCATAGGAATAACCTTGGGCTTGTCTTCCTCTCCAACTTTCCTCTTGCCATGACACCCAATAAAAATATTTCTCTCCAAGGCCTCCTCTTCACCTTGAGACAAGTCTCTCATCCATTCCAGCAAGTTTCAACCTTATTGGAATTTTTCTTCTATTTATTCTGCACCAAAAACAAATTCTGTCCATTTAAATGGACCATGGTGATTTACAAAGGAACCACCATGGTCACCTTGATATTTGATTCCAAACTAACTTCCCTGGATAGTCCTTAGTACCCAACCTAGATCCATCTTGTTTCACTGGTCCACAGTTCAAAATTTTCAAATTCCACCTGTTGCAAGTTTGGACCAGATTTGCAAATTTTGGTGAAATTCATATTTTCCTTCTTCCAAAAATTTTGTGAAAATTCAGGCAGCCTCTAGATGCATCAAGAGGCCACTACACCAAATATCAGCTCCAGCAATATTTTCCACATGCCAAAATCATTTCGTCAAACACCTGGCGTGCACTGTTCTGTCAGTTTCAGAAAAAGCTAACTGAAGATCACAGTCGACAGTGTAGCTTCGTCAGTTCCGTCAGAGTCGCGGCGTCAATCTCACCAGTGCCCGCCCTGGCGCGATGCTCACTGCACCTCACACTTATCCAGAGCGCCGCACGCTCGCTTGGCCCGTTGCTGGCGTCGGTGACACCCTGGCCCGCCTGCACCAACGTCTTCCGCGGCGGCAGAGCCACCCGTGGCAGCCGACAGGAGGCACCATGCGGCACAACGCCGTTTGGCACCACCCAAGCCACCCGGGAGCTCCGCGTGGCCTTCTCCCTCGCCAGCGCATGCCTGCAGCACCGACGCCGTGGCCTGGCACGCACAGGGCGCGCTCTCTACCGCCGACATGTCGCACGGCCGTTCCGTCGAGGACAGACCGTAACCGCCCCTCCCTTGCTGAGTTAGGCACTGAAATGGAACCGGTACACCTCCTAGTCGATGCTCAAGCTCCTAAACCAACCGTCCAGCTACAGTGCCGCCGTAATCGATCGCCGGACTTATCCCGTTCACGGCAACCGCCTCGGGCCGGCTATATATAGTGCCTCCAAGCTCACTCTCGAGCCCGCACACCTCCACCACCTCACTAGACCCCGCCTAGCCTCTGGAAGAGCCTCGAGGGGCCCTTCTTCCTCAACTCCGGCCAACTCCGTCCGCCTCGGGCTCCAGCAACGTTCTCTCTGGTGAGAACTCCTCCGCCGCCCTGGACCCGAGCGTAACCTCCTGGCACCTCTAGGAGACTAACCCCCACTCCAATTTGACCCCAAAGACTCTCTCCGACGAGGCCCACGACCACCCGAGCCGCCGTCCGCCGGAGATAGGGTCGCCGTTGATACGTCCAAAACGTATCTATAATTTCTGCTTGCTCCATGCCTCTTTTGTGTGATATTGCTACGATATTTATGCACTTCCATACACTTTTGATCATATTTGGACTAACCTATTAACTCAGTGCACCCCAGTGCCAGTTTCTGTTTTCTGCTGTTTTTCTATTTCAGGTTTTCCCATTACTTAAATTGCCAGAAAAAATCCGGGAAAAAATTATAAAAAATCAGCGCTCCGGAAGCTTCCACGCGCTAGAAGTGGGGCCAGAGGGGAGCCAGGGGCAGCCCAGGCGGCTTGCCCACACGGCCCCCCTCCTGGCCGCGCCGGGGGGGCGCCTGGGCCCCCCTTACCTCCTATGGTGACCTCCTTTGGCATATATTTACATCGCGTCCCGAAACCCTCGATTCCAGAACCCTTTTCTCCAGAAGCTATTCCGATCTCCGCCGCCATCGCCACCAAGTTTCGGGGGACCAGAATTCCTGTGCCGGCACCCTGCCGGGACGGGGAAGTGCCCCCGGATTCATCTCCATCGACGTTGCTTCCTCCCTCTATGATGCGGGAGTAGTTCCTCCTCGGGGCCGAGGTTTCTACCAGTAGCTATGTGGTCAATTCTCTCTCCCATGATGCGATCTTCGTTGTGATCATAGGCTATGTTAATCTAGGGTGATCCCATGATATTTCCCCTTCCTCTATGTATTGGATTGATTTACTCACTTGTCTTTATCTAGTATAATCTCCGAGACCAAGGTGACAGCGGTCTATTCGACATGGATTAGAAGAATATTTTCATGAGTGATTTCCTCTTTTGTGTGTTGATTGAAGATTGAGAGTCTCTTGGTGATTGTCTTTGACTATCCTTGAGATATGTTGTGGTGATTGTGGTACTCTCTTTGGATGGCCGCGGTGACATTGGGAAATCCATAGATTAAGAACTACGAACTTTGAGGTGTGCTTTTGTAGCCCTACATAATTCTCGTCCTCTCTTGACCACAAAGGAATGACCTCCGAGTGCGTCTCCATTGCATGTTTTATGGGAAATATCATGTGATTAGACTATGTTAATGTTGTTGGGAGTTGCCACTAGTGAAAGTATGAAGCCTAGGCCTTGTTTCCACCATTGCAATACCATTTGTGCTCACGTTTACCACTTGTTTGCTTCCTGCCATTTTTATTTCAGATTCACAAATACATCTTTTGCCATCCATATCACTTGCCATTTAACATCTTTTCGCCGAACTAGTGCACCTATACATCTGACAAGTGTATTAGGTGTGTTGGGGACACAAGAGACTTCTTGTATCTTGATTGCAGGGTTGCTTGAAAGGGGTACGTTCAACCTCCACTTCCCTGAGTTCGATAAACCTTGGGTTACTCACTTAAGGGAAATTTGCTGCTGTCCTACATACCTCTGCTCTTGGAGGCCCAACACTGTCTACAGGAATAGAAGCGTGTAGTAGACATCAAGCTATTTCTAGCGCCGTTGCCGGGGAAGTGAGGTAAGTGAAGGTACCTTCTCTAGATCTTGCAATTAAATCTTTTCGTTTCTTGTTTTTAGTTTCACTAGTTATGTTTATGGAAAACCGCACTCTTAGTTCGCTGCTTGGGGAAGGCCGCTTTACCACACCCGTGGTAGAGAAGTCTCCTCCACCTACTGAATGTATCCTGTTCCAAATACCACTTGGGATAATTGAAATAATTTTGAATGATTGTTATGATGGGACGGTCAATCCTAGTATTCATTTGTTGAAACTTACAGAACTTTGTGAGTTGTTTAAGATTTCAGGTTTGACAAGAGATGGAGTCATGAGGAAATTATTTGCCTTGTCACTGAAAGGAAAAGCATTGGAATGGTATAGGCTACTAGAAGACTCTCACCTGCTGGATTGGGAAGAGATCCAGTCTCTCTTTTACTCCAAGTTTTATCCTCTTCATGAAGTCCATGAGAATAGGAATTATGTTTATAATTTCTATCCTCATGACGGAGAGAGCATAGCTCAAGCTTGGGGGAGACTGAAAACGTTAATGCTAAAATGTCCTAACCATGGGCTCCCCAAAGATATGATTATTACTAATTTCTATGGGAGGCTTTCTTGACAGGATAAAGATTTGCTCGATGCTTCCTCTATCGGTTCTTTCACAAACGAAAAGATTGATGCTAAATGGGAACTCCTTGAAATAATTCAACGCAACACTGAAGATTGGGAGATCGACGAATGTAAAGAGTCAGGTATAATTTATGAGTATGATTGCATTAAGTCCTTTGTTGAAACTACAAGTTTTAATAAGTTTAGTACTAAGTTTGGGCTTGTTTCTCAACTCCTTGTTGATTTCCTCAAATCTTTTGCTTCACATCTTAATATGCCTAAGGAGGATTGGATCCAGCATCATGAACCTTTTAAAGAGATTTGCAAAGAAAATGAAATTGTTCATGATGATTGCAACATGCATGATCCAATTCCTAAAAATGAAGTTTTATATAAGCATGTTAATTTTTGTGGAGTGGATAGACCTTGTGAAAGGCCTATGATTGAAGAAGAGAAGTATTGTAAGCAACATAAGCATGAAAGAACAATCACTTGGGTCAGAGATTTAAATGAAATTGCTAGAGAATTGTGTGACCTTTATCCTTTTACTTGTGAACTTTGTTGTATAGAGGGTCACTTTAATTTTCAATGCATGCACTTTCAAAACATAACTGTTAACCAGTTGTGTGATAACATGATCACCCCTGATCTTTATGATGAGCTTATGTTATTTTTGATGTGTGAAGAGTTATCAGAAAAGACTTCTTGGCTAGATGTTAATGCCATAGGAATAAAAAACACTTTGCAAAATTAGCATCTCTATTGTGTTGTTAATTGCCATGAAAATGATTACATAAGTAAGATTAGAAAGGAGGGAACTTTACCAAAGTATAAAAATGTCTCTTATATTTCTGCTAATAAAAAGGAGAGTTTGTCCCAAGTTTCCCCTATTGTTTCTAATGATAAACCAGGATATGTGGAGAAGCTTCATCTCCAACCACTCCCTCCTGAGGTGAAGAAGAAGAAAAAGAAGAGGAGGAGGAAGAGGAGCAAGAAGGAAGAAGAATGGGTATCAACCTGGCCTGAGCATATTCCTCCCATCAACTTTTATCCTAACGGTTGTAAGTTTAAAGAAGAAGGTGAAGTTTATTGCCTTAATTATCATCTTGATGATACGTCCGTAGGTACTATTGAAGATGATTTTGATTATGATATGCATGTTACTTATTGTGATTGGGAAAATGATGATAATGCTACTTATGATCTTGAAAATCTTTTTGGTACCAACTCTGAAAGTGATGATATGGAAAGCTCTAAGCTTGGGGATGATAGGATTGCAAATCCTTTACCCACTAGTGATGTGACAATTGATAATTCTTTTGCTAGTAAGAATAAAGACAACATTTTTACAAATATAGTTGCTAGCAATGATAATGCTCTTCTCTACTATGATGATGTTATAACTCCAATCTATAGTGATTATAAAGGTACCTATGACATAAGGAGAAATTATCCTTATGAAACTTGTCATAAGGATGGAGGGAATTACTCCCTTGTTGAACACCATCTTCCTAATACACAATTAATCTATAGTGTTCAAGTTGTTTATGATAGTCCTACTCCCACTATTACCAATGAGAAAGATTATGCTTATGTGGAGAGTAAGAGTACCTTTTTGCATGTGGATCATGGTAACAATGCTTTATGTGATGCTTATATTGTTGAGTTTATTCGTGATCCCACTGAAAATTATTATGAGAAGGGAACATATGCTTATAGATATTTCAATAATATCAAGTTCCCTCTCTTTATGTTGAAGGTTTTGAAGTTATGCTTGTTTTGCCTTCCTATTCTTGTTGCTTTATGCTTCAATAATTTATTTTCTTGCAATATTCCTATGCATAGGAAGCATGTTAGGCTTAAATGTATTTGGTATTTGCTTCTTGATGCTCTCTTTTGTTCTTCAACTCTTATTCCTACGAGAGCATCATTAAAGTCTTAAGCCTATCTTTATGGCTATAAAGAAAGAGCTCTAGGGAGACAACCCTTGTTATCTTTGCTTTCAGTTTTTAGTGGTCTTGATGTTTGTTACTACTGTAGCAACATCATTGTATCT
This sequence comes from Secale cereale, assembly GCA_902687465.1. Lineage (NCBI taxonomy): Eukaryota > Viridiplantae > Streptophyta > Magnoliopsida > Poales > Poaceae > Secale > Secale cereale. Next base: position 518,683,995 of record LR738709.1, read on the forward strand.
TTATTTTTCAGCTTTGTGCCAAGTTTAGCCTCCGATTGCAAGAAAGTTCAAAAGTTGTGACGTGCTGTCCAGAAAACAGATTCTGTCCTTGGACAGACAAACTCGAATAAAATCACCAGATCATCTTTTTGATCTGAATTTTTTTGACAGCATGCTCCATACAATTGGCTTTCGAGCGTCTGTTCTGAGTTTTTTGATTTGAGTTGCAGAAGTGCCCCGAAAAAATTATTTACTACCTACTGGTCTGTTTTTCACAGATTCTGTCCTGTTTTGCCTTTTCTTCGTTTTGCAAACCTTGAGCTTGCTTTTTCTTTGCAAAAACCTTTTGGCAATCTTGAGAAACAGTAGCTCTTCAGGGTTATCTTTATTTTCAGTAGGGAAAAGTTATTTTATTGTGGGTACTAACCTTGCTAATCAGATTATGATGAGTTATGTATGAAGGGAGTTTTCAAGTGTGCGAGGGAAGATGATAAAAGAAGATTCAGGAGGGTCAAACGCTCAAGCTTGGGGATGCCCCCGTGCACCCCCAAGAAATATTCAAGAAGACTCAAGTGTCTAAGCTTGGGGATGCCCCCGTGCATCCCCTTCTCCATCAACAATTATCAGTTCGTCTTTCGTTCCACTATATTTTAATCACTTCATGCGTTATGTGCTATGCTTGGAGCGTCTTGCTCTTAGTTTCCTTTTTAGTTTTCTTTAGCTTTGCTTGCTGTTCATAATAAGTTAGATCCTAGCCTTCATTGTTTGGGATAGAAATACGCTCCACTCCATTGTAGAACACAACATAGGCTTGCATGCGTATCTTCTTGTGTGTGTTCTTTATCTTTTCATAGCTGCTGTCATGCTTAGCTCTTAGTTTCATGCTTATCTTTTTAACAGCTTTTGTTTAGGTTGTTGCTTCTGGAACTCTCTTGAGTTATCATGCTTATCTTGTTAAGAGAGTTGGCTTCTGTGGCACTGGTTGATAGGTCTATGATAAAAATGCTATGTGCATAAGGGTGCTTAGTAGTTCATGTTTTCTTATGGTTAGTCTCAAATAGCTGGGGGTTCTTAATGTGTTATTGAAGTACCAGCATGATTTGTTTGCCTATGATGTGGTATGGTTTAGTGATATCTTCCTCCAAGAATTTATTTTGATTGACTTGGCATATGCTCACGCATATTTAAGACTATAAAGAAAGTCTATCAAGCCTTGATGATCTTTAATTTCTGAGTAGCAATATAACTTCCATGCCCGATTCAATGTTGCTTTGTCGCTCTGCATGATTATGGCCGTCATTGCTCTCTTAGTTGGTGGCTCCCAGTCTTTTGCTAGCCTTCACCTGTACTAAGCGGACTGACTGCTTGTGCATCCAAAATCCTTGAAACCAGTTATGCCATATGAGTCCACCATAACTTCCTATATATGGTATTTACTTGCCATTCCTAACGAAGACTTTCTTGTACCATCTCGAAATTATTCAAAAGCATTTCTCTTTTATGCCTCTGTTTTAGCTCATGAGGAAGTAGTAGTTAATTCATGATCTTTTTAAGTTGGACAAGTTTTACCCCGGGATTGCATGTCTAATCTGCAAACCCCTAATACGAGAAGGAACTGGCAAGAGTGCGCCCGGCTCATAAAAAAATACAACAAACAAACCCTCCTTCATGCTTTGTTCATGAGAAATCAGAAAACTTTTGGCAGTGATAAACAAAGGAGATTAAGGGGATGTGATCGTCCCCGTGCGGGAGCCGTTCCTCGAAACTTGTCCAGCTCGAGAAGTAATTGAGTTATCTACTAGCATTCGTTGACGAAATATGCATCTCCCAAAAATCATTTTTACCTCTGTTTTTAAAAACCAAGAGCTCTGGTACATGTTTAGTCTTTGCTTCCAACCACGGGTTTTCAACCTTACCATCAAAATGCACGGTTCGAGAGTCTCCAGCTTCTTTCTTCAAAGCACCAACTATTGAGAGCATGATTGTCATTCTGAGTGTAATGTGCATTGTTTTAAAGTACCATTGTCTTCTGCATGATTATGATATCGCTTATTCTGAAATCATTGTATCTAGTCGTCACTTAAACTTCGGAGGTGCTCCTGCATTTATGTTTTGCTTCACTAAAGGGGGCAAGCGAGGTATCACTTTGTCATGTTTGCACACCATGCTCACTACAAATCTATTGGGTGTTTCAGTATCATATTGTAAAACTTTCAGTTCTTTGTGATATTCTCATGAGGCAACCTAATTACTAAAGATTCATTATCTCAGTAAGCATGTGTCATGTGACTGTGAAAGATTCTTTGGTAGCATGTCACCACAGAAATTATGCTTGTTATCATTTACGTACTCGAGGACGAGCAGGAATTAAGCTTGGGGATGTTGATACGTCCAAAACGTATCTATAATTTCTGCTTGCTCCATGCCTCTTTTGTGTGATATTGCTATTATATTTATGCACTTCCATACACTTTTGATCATATTTGGACTAACCTATTAACTCAGTGCACCCCAGTGCCAGTTTCTGTTTTCTCCTGTTATTCTATTTCAGGTTTTTCCATTACTTAAATTGCCAGAAAAATTCCGGGAAAAATATATAAAAAATCAGCGCTCCGGAAGCTTCCGCGCGCTAGAAGTGGGGCCAGAGGGGAGCCAGGGGCAGCCCACGCGGCTTGCCCACGCGGCCCCCCTTCTGGCCGCGTCGGGGGGGGGGGGGCGCCTGGGCCCCCCTTACCTCCTCTGGTGACCCCCTTTGGCATATATTTACATCGCGTCCCGAAACCCTCGATTCCAGAACCCTTTTCTCCAGAAGCTCTTCCGATCTCCGCCGCCATCGCCACCAAGTTTCGGGGGACCAGAATTCCTGTGCCGGCACCCTGCCGGGATGGGGAAGTGCCCCAGGATTCATCTCCATCGACGTTGCTTCCTCCCTCCATGATGCGGGAGTAGTTCCTCCTCGGGGCTGAGGTTTCTACTAGTAGCTATGTGGTCAATTCTATCTCCCATGATGCGATCTTCGTTGTGATCATAGGCTATGTTAATCTAGGGTGATCCCATGATATTTCCCCTTCCTCTATGTATTGGATTGATGTACTCACTTGTCTTTATCTAGTATAATCTCCGAGACCAAGGTGACAACGGTCTATTGGACATGGATTAGAAGAATATTTTTATGAGTGATTTCCTCTTTTGTGTGTTGATTGAAGATTGAGAGTCTCTTGGTGCTTGTCTTTGACTATCCTTGAGATATGTTGTGGTGATTGTGGTACTCTCTTTGGATGGCCGCGGTGACATTGGGAAATCCATAGATTAAGAACTACGAACTTTGAGGTGTGCTTTTGTAGCCCTACATAATTCTCGTCCTCTCTTGACCACAAAGGAATGACCTCCGAGTGCGTCTCCATTGCATGTTTTATGGGAAATATCATGTGATTAGACTATGTTAATGTTGTTGGGAGTTGCCACTAGTGAAAGTATGAAGCCTAGGCCTTGTTTCCACCGTTGCAATACCATTTGTGCTCACGTTTACCACTTGTTTGCTTGCTGCCATTTTTATTTCAGATTCGCAAATACATCTTTTGCCATCCATATCACTTGCCATTTAACATCTCTTCGCCGAACTAGTGCACATATACATCTAACAAGTGTATTAGGTGTGTTGGGGACACAAGAGACTTCTTGTATCTTGATTGCAGGGTTGCTTGAAAGGGGTACGTTCAACCTCCACTTCCCTGAGTTCGATAAACCTCGGGTCACTCACTTAAGGGAAATTTGCTGCTGTCCTACAAACCTCTGCTCTTGGAGGCCCAACACTGTCTACAGGAATAGAAGCGTGTAGTAGACATCAGCCGTCGACGTGGGGCTCGCCGACGCTCAACTCCACCACTCACTGACGCGGAAGAACACCAGGAACCCGTAGGTACCACTCCCTTCCCCTACCTCGCCGTGGATCGGCGCCGGCGACCACCGCAGCCTTCTGGCGCCGGCGCGGCCCTCTTTCAGTTTTTAAACCTGACGAGCGGGACCCCCTCGTCAGCCTCTCTTTTCCTTCCGAAGCGTTTTTCTGGAAAGCGCCTTCGGGCAAAGTACGTCTTCCTATTCAGCTGGCGTACTGCGTACCCGTTCGCTTTTATGTTTTCTATTCTAGCCCCTGGAAACTTTCTGTTTCATTATAGATGAGTCCCTGGACAGAAACTCTAATATCTTTTTAACTAAAAATGATTTTGAGTTGATTCCTTTTCTGTCCTCTTTAGTTTTCTGTCTAGTTTTTTCTCATATTTATTTGAAAATTATTTGGAGCAACTTTTTTGCACGCGTGGTATTTATGTTAGTATTCGTTTTGTTTGAATACGTAGATACCGAAGGACGTGACGGAGCCGCGAACTTCACCAAGTTAGACTCCGACTACTCCGAACCAGGCAAGCATGTTTGAACCTTTGATATGATGAGTGTGTTGCATGTTTGCTCGAGTAGTTCTTTTCATAGCATGGTCATATAAGCATTTGTGGATGATTATATTTCATGCAAGCAAGCTTCGGGTGAGCCCCGAATGATAATGGTTGAACCACCTCGATCATGTGGTGACATGATGGATTGTGTACTGGTATTGTTGGAGCATGCCAGTAGATGATTAACTTTAGTATCAACGTGGATCAAGTCGTGATTCAGTTCGTCTCCTTTTTGGTACTGTCATATGCCGTCTGTTAAGATTACGGTCTAGTCGGTTGCAAACCACTTTCCGTGTACACACCAAGTAGAGGGGCCGGGATGAGGGTTCCATGGCCCTGGATTAAAGCCCGTCATCTGGTCAGGGGGCATGGGTGTTTCCGGTTGGGACCGAGAGGGGGCACCCCTTAGAGCGCGCATATATAAATTTGATCCCTTGCTATTCGAGGTTGTAGCCTCCCCGTCTTCAAGTTTTTCGTGAATGTTGTCACGGGTGATTCCGGATAGCAGGATGTGAAATGGGTGTGTACTGGTCAGTTGTGTTTCTGCTAAAACACCGTAGACGGAACTAGTCCCTGTGGCTAGTGGAATCCGTTGGCTGTGACTTAAGTGTACAAGCTCCGCAGAGCCAAATCTTCTGAGTAGCCATGTTTATGCCCTAGAGTCCATCTTCGTGTCAACCCCGGTGACCGTCTCTAGTAAGTTTATGATGGTAGCAAGAGTGATGATTTTCTGTCAAGTTCATTTTTGGTAGATGAACTAACCAGTTATCTCTGTATTGATTTACCCCCTGAAGTATACCATTATACTATTGTTCATTATAAGCCCTTTATGTGATGTCGCTCAGATGTCCGACTGTGGCATTCTTGTTATTTATTTTCATTATAATCCCTTTATGTGATGTCGCTCAGACGTCCGACTGTGGCATTCTTGCTATTTATTTTCATTATAAGCCCTTTATGTGATGTCGCTCAGACGTCCGACTGTGGCATTCTTGCTATTTAATTTCATTAGAAGCCC
>LR738709.1:518689505-518865644 GCA_902687465.1 Secale cereale
GCTCAGACGTCCGACTGTGGCATTCTTGCTATTTATTTTCATTATAAGCCCTTTATGTGATGTCACTCAGACGTCCGACTATGGCATTCTTGCTATTTAATTTCATTATAAGCCCTTTATGTGATGTCGCTCAGACGTCCGACTGTGGCATTCTTGCTATTTATTTTCATTATAAGCCCTTTATGTGATGTCGCTCAGACGTCCGACTGTGGCATGTTTTTATTCTTTTTCCTCACGAGGCGTCACTCAGGCACTCGTTTGGCTTTCTTTTATTTATCTTGTGCATTTCGGGAGGATTACCGCCCGACTTCTATTTTTCTCGCATCACAAATTATACTATTCGGATACATATTGCTAGAATACTCACATGCATCATGTTTGCATTTATTATATCTTATGTCCGAACTGTCTTGCGAGTACATTCAAAGTACTCACCTGGCTTGTTGATTTGGCCAGATGTTGACGAAGGCGATCTCATGGATGAAGAGTTGATAGCGAGTCCGACGTCTAGTGGAGTCCCAGTCAGTCTCTTGCGATCCTGGAGTTGATCACTGTTATATAACCGCTTCCGCCAACCACCAAATAAATTCATCGGGTCTCACTCCGACACTCGATGAACTGTGAGATATTGGAGTCACATCACCCACCACACTGTGACATACCCACCACCTTTTATTACGAGTTAGTAGTATGCCACCCTACTATTGCGTCATATCCGCCCTTATGTACTCTAAAGGCGTGCTTGTAATAAATTGTTGAGCGATCTCAGCTCAACCATGTATAATATTCAGTACTCTGGAATTTTGTATCAAGGAATTGTCTATCATCAAGAAGTATTCTTCCTTGCTGGTTCAATAAAAAGGTCGGTCTCTCGGTAATTATTTTACTGAAAAACCGGTCTTAACAGTTCTCCGCTATTAGTGACTTTGGAGTGACTCTTTGTTGCATGTTGAGGGCTAGTAATATGATCCAATTATGTTATCCTTGTTGAGAGAACTGGCACTAGTGAAAGTATGAACCCTAGGCCTTGCCTACTATGATTGCAACACCGTTTATGCTTATGTTTACCACTTGCTACCTTGCTGTTTTTTATATTTTCAGTTTACAAAAACCTATATCTACCATCCATATTGCACTTGTATCACCATCTCTTCGCCGAACTAGTGCACCTATACAATTTACCATTGTATTGGGTGTGTTGGGGACACAAGAGAGTCTTTGTTATTTGGTTGCAGGGTTGCTTGAGAGAGACCATCTTCATCCTACACCTCCCACGGATTGATAAACCTTAGGTCATTTACTTGAGGGAAATTTCCTACTGTCCTACAAACCTCTGCACTTGGAGGCCCAACAACGTCTACAAGAAGAAGGGTGCGTAGTAGACATCGAGCTCTTTTCTGGCGCCGTTGCCGGGGAGGTGAGTGCTTGAAGGTATATCTTTAGATCTTGCAATCAAATCTTTTAGTTTCTTGTTTATCACTAGTTTTGTTTATAAACTAAAAAAATGGAATTAAGGTTACCTCATATGCTTCATCTTTTTAATATCTTTCATGAAAATGATGGAAAGGAAAATTGTGCTCAAGTACTAGAAGAACAATTATATAGAATGTTTGGCACTAAAGACTTGAATGATGAGCATTCTTGCAATGTTGTTAGTGTGAATCCTTTGAATATACATGGTACTAATGATGATTGCACTAGTCATGATGAAAATATATCATATAAGCATGTTGATTTTTGTGGAGTGTATAGAGTTTGCAAGTACATACCAAAGAGGGAAGATAGATTTTGCAAGAGGCATAAGTATTTAGAAACTAAATGGTTGCTGCAAATGCTAGATGATTTTGCTGAAAATTTAAAATATCTTAGCCGTACTTGTGAACTTTGCAATGAACGTGGTCATTTCATTACCCAATGCAAATTGTTTCATGATCGAATTGTGTCCAAAAATCGTGATGACTTGATTTCCCTTGCACATCATAATGAACTTATCTTGCTTTTGGGTTATGAAGATATTAAACATAGAACTAAGTTTCTTCCAGGATTTGCCATTGATAAACTTCTTGAGTTTGATACAGAGGAAATATATATGTATTGTGCGGTGAATGGAATTGAAAATCCTTATATTGCCAATTACCTTAAGTCAAGAAAACAAATAGGAGATGAAGAGAATACTTATGAAAGGGAAGAGATTTCCCAATATCCTCCTATTATTTCTTATGATGAATCAGGTAACGTGGAGGAGCCTTCTATTCTACCAATCTGAGTAGTAAGGGGCTCCAAAAAGAAGATTAAACCCACACATGATGAGAAGAAGAAAAAGAAAAGACGGAGAAGCAAAGACAAAAAGGTATCCCTTCCAAATGATGTTGCTTCTATTACTCATTGCGATGATGATAATTGCTATACTATCGGTGATATCCATACTATTAACGATGAGAGTGATTATGCTTATGATATGGAAAGGCCCAAGCTTGGGGATGCTATGTTTGATGAGAATGATATATTTGAGAATTTATTTGTTGCAATTAATGTTTGCCCCAAGCTTGGGGATGCTACGCTTGATGAAGATGATATTTTTAGCCTCCCAAGTCTTGATATGCAAGTCTATTATGATGAAAGCATGCCTCCTATTTATGATGATTATAGTGATGCCACTTATGCTATAAAAAGTAGTGATGATTATACTGATAAAACTTGTCATGATTATGATTACCCTTTCTCTGAACATTACTCTTTTAATGTGGAAACAATCTATAGTATTCAAGTCTCTTATGATACTCCCACGATTCCGAATAAGAAGAATTTTGCTTATGTGGAGAGTAGTAAAATTTCTATGCAAGTAGATCTTGAAAAGAATGCTTTATGTGCTGGTTATATTGTTGAATTCATTCATGATTCTGTTGAAAATTATTATGAGAGAGGATCATATGCTTGTAGGAATTGCAATAATATCAAGTTTCCTCTCTATGTGCTTAAAGTTTTGAAGTTATGCTTGTTTTGCCTTCCTATGCTAGTTGATTATCGTTCCCATAAGTTGTTTGATCACAAAATCCCTATGCATAGGAAGTGGGTTAGACTTCAATGTGCTAGTCATATTCTTCATGATGCTCTCCTTATGTTTCAATTCTTATCTTTCACGCGAGCATCATTGAAATCATCATGCCTAGCTAGGGGCGTTAAACGATAGCGCTTGTTGGGAGGCAACCCAAATTTATTTTTGTTCTTTGCTTTCTGTTGCTGTTAGGGAATAAATATTGCATCTAGCCTCTGATTAGATGTGGTTTCATGTTTTGTTTAGTGTTTGTGCCAAGTAGAACCTTTGGGAAGACTTGTGTGAAGTTTATGTGATCTTGCTATGAAAAACAGAATCGTTAGCGCTTGCTAAAGTAGTCGTGGGATTTTACTGAAGCGTTCTTTTTAGTTGATTATATTAGAATATGATTGGTAGGCAAATTGCGCAAATTTACAAATTTAGTTTGATTTTTTTGGAGTTCCAGAAGTAGGCGAACCCTGCAGATTACTACAGACTATTTTGTCTTTGACAGATTCTGTTTTTCGTGTGTTGTTTGCTTATTCAGATGGATCTATGAGTAGTATTGGAGGATATGAACCAGAGAGGAGTTGGAGTACAGTAGGTTTAACACCAATATAAACAAAGAATGAATTCATTGCTGTACCTTTGATTAGTGGTTTGCTTTCTTATACTAACAGAGCTCACGAGAATTTTTGTCTAAGTTTTGTGTTGTGAAGTTTTCAAGTCTTTAGTATTTCTTTGATGGACTATGGAACAAGGAGTAGCAAAGGCCTAAGCTTGGGGATGCCCATGGCACCCCAAGTAAATTCAAGATAATCAAAAGCCTAAGCTTGGGGATGCCCGGGAAGGCATCCCCTCTTTCGTCTTCATCCATCGGTAACTATACTTGGAGCTATATTTTTATTCACCACATGATATGTGTTTTGCTTGGAGCGTCAATTTAGTTTATTTTGTTTTGCTTTATGTTTGAATAATATCCTAAGATCTTAAGTTCTTAAATGTTAGAGAGTCTTCACATAGTTACATAATTATTCAACTACTCATTGATCTTCACTTATATCTTTCGGAGTAGTTTGTTATTGCTCTAGTGCTTCACTTATATATTTTAGAGCATGGTGGTGGTGTTATTTTGAAGAAATAGATGAACTCTCATGCTTCACTTATATCCTTTTGAGAGTCTATTAAAACATCATGGTAATGTGTTTAGGCTAAAGAAACTAGTCTTCACATGATAGACATCCAATATCAATGTAGTAAAAACTTTCACACTAAGTGCATTGAATATGATGAGAAGTTGGATGCTTGATAATTGTTTTGAGATATGAGGATAGTGATATTAGAGTCATGCTAGTGGAGTTATTATGAAATTGAGAAATGCTTGTAATAAGGTTAGTGATTCCCGTAGCATGCACGTATGGTGAACCGCTATGTGACGAAGTTAGAGCATGAGGTATTTGTAGAGTGCCAACCTTTGTGTGGAGGTCGGTGGCGCGCGATGGTTAACTCCTACCAACCTCCCCCCTAGGAGCATGCGTTGATTGCTTTGTTTTGATGACTCGTAGATTTTGCAATAAGTATATGAGTTCTTATGACTAATGTTGAGTCCATGGATTATACGCACTCTCACCCTTCCACCATTTCTAGCCTCTCTTGTACCGCGCAACTTTCGCCGGTGCCATAAACCCACTATATATCCTTCCTCAAAACAGCCACCATAATGTTCCTCAAAACATCCACCATACCTACCTATCATGGCATTTCCATAGCCATTCCGAGATATATTGCCATGCAACTTTCCACCGTTCCATTTATATGACACACATCATATTGTCATATTGCCATGCATGATCATGTAGTTGACATCGTAGTTGTGGCAAAGCCACCATGCATAATTTTTCATATATGTCACACTTGATTCATTGCATAACCCGGTACACCGCTGGAGGCATTCATATAGAGTCATACTTTGTTCTAGTATCGAGTTGTAAATCAATACAAGTGTGATGATCATCATTATTAGAGCATTGTCCCGTGTGAGGAAACAAAAAAATAAAAAATAAAGATAAAGGCCAAATAAAAAAAAGGATATGGCCCAAAAAAATAGAGAGGAGCTAAAAAAAGAGGAAAGCCCCTCCAAAAAATGAGAGAAAAGAGAGAAGGAACAATTGCTACTATATTTTTCCACACTTGCGCTTCAGAGTAGCACCATGTTCTTCATGATAGAGAGTCTCATGCTTAGTCAGTTTCATATACTAGTGGGAATTTTCATTATAGAACTTGGCTTGTATATTCCAACTATGGGCTTCCTCAAATGCCCTAGGTCTTCGTGAGCAAGCAAGTTGGATGCACACCCACTAGTTTCTTTTGTCGAGCTTTCATACTAAGCTCTAGTGCATCTGTTGCATGGCAATCCCTACTCACTCACATTGATATCTATTGATGGGCGTCCCCATAGCCCGTTGGTATGCCTAGTCGAGGTGAGACTATCTTCCTCCTTTTTGTCTTCTCCACAACCACCTCTATTCCACCCATAGTGCTATGTCCATGGCTCACGCTCATGTATTGCGTGAAAGTTGAAAGGTTTGAAAAGATAGAGTATGAAAACAAGTGCTTGGCTGAAATCGGGGTTGTGCATGATATGAATATTTTGTGTGATGAAGAGGGAGCATAGCCAGACTATATGATTTTGTAGGGATAACTTTCTTTAGCCATAGTATTTTGAGAAGACATGATTGCTTTGTTAGTATGCTTGAAGTATTGTTATTTCTTATGTCAATATAGACTTTTACCTTGAATCTTTCAGATCTGAACATTCATACCAAATTAAGAGAATTACATTGAGAATTATGTTAGGTAGCATTCCACATCAAAAATTCTGTTTTATCATTTACCTACTCGAGGACGAGCAGGAATTAAGCTTGGGTATGCTGATACGTCTCCAACGTATCTATAATTTTTTATTGTTCCATGCTATTATATTATCCTTCTAGGATGTCTTATGGGCTTTATTATACACTTTTATATGGTTTTGGGGACTAACCTATTAACCCAGAGCCCAATGCCAGTTTTTGTTTTTCTCCTGTTTTAGGGTTTTACAGAAAAGGAAAATCAAACGGAGTCCAATTGACGAGCCAATTTTTGACAATATGTTTCTGGACCAAAAGAAGCCCTCGAAGCAAAAGAGTTGGGCCAAGAGAGCCACGGGCTGCCCTCGAGGGTGGGGGGCGCGCCCTGGGCAGGGGGGCGCGCACCCTATCTCGAGGACGGCCCGTAGCCGCCCTTTGCTTGGCCCCGACTCCAAAAATTCCTACAAATACTGAAACCTTCGGAAATTAACCTAGATTGGGAGTTCCGCTGCCGAAAGCCTCTGTAGCCACCGAAAACCAATCTAGACCCCGTTCCGGCACCCTGCCGGAGGGGGGAACCCTCACCGGTGGCCATCTTCATCATCCCGGCACTCTCCATGACGAGGAGGGAGTAGTCCACCCTCGGGGCTGAGAGTATGTACCAGTAGCTATGTGTTTGATCTCTCTCTCTCTCGTGTTCTTGAGATGCCACGATCTTGATGTATCGCGAGCTTTTCTATTCTAGTTGGATCTTATGATGCTTCTCCCCCTCTACTCTCTTGTAATGGTTTGAGTTTTCCCTTTGAAGTTATCTTATCGGATTGAGTCTTTAAGGATTTGAGAACACTTGATGTATGTCTTGCACGTGCTTATCTGTGGTGACAATGGGATATCATGTGATCTACTTGATGTATGTTTTGGTGATCAACTTGCGGGTTCCGTGACCTTGGGAACCTATGCATAGGGGTTGGCACACGTTTTTGTCTTGACTCTTCGGTAGAAACTTTGGGGCACTCTTTGAAGTTCTATGTGTTGGTTGAATAGATGTTTCTGAGATTGTGTGATGCATATCGTATAATCATGCCCACGGATACTTGAGGTGACAATGGAGTATCTAGGGGACATTAGGGTTTTGATTAATTTGTGTCTTAAGGTGTTATTCTAGTAGGAACTCTATAATAGATCGAACGTTACTACGGACTCTTGAATAGATCGATCAGAAAGAATAACTTTGAGGTGGTTTTGTGCCCTACCATAATCTCTTCGTTTGTTCTCCGCTATTAGTGACTTTGGAGTGACTCTTTGTTGCATGTCGAGGGCTAGTAATATGATCCAATTATGTTATCCTTGTTGAGAGAACTTGCACTAGCGAAAATATGAACCCTAGGCCTTGCCTACTATCATTGCAACACCGTTTATGCTCACGTTTACCACTTGCTACCTTGCTGTTTTTATATTTTCAGTTTACAAAAACCTATATCTACCATCCATATTGCACTTGTATCACCATCTCTTCGCCGAACTAGTGCACCTATACAATTTACCATTGTATTGGGTGTGTTGGGGACACAAGAGACTCTTTGTTATTTGGTTGCAGGGTTGCTTGAGAGAGACCATCTACATCCTACGCCTCCCACAGATTGATAAACCTTAGGTCATCCACTTGAGGGAAATTTGCTACTGTCCTACAAACCTCTGCACTTGGAGGCCCAACAACGTCTACAAGAAGAAGGGTGCGTAGTAGACATCAGTTGGTTATGTTGTCTTAATTTTGCAGAAGAATTGTCAGTTTGTTCCCCTCAAGCAGAAATTAGGTCGGCTTAAGCATCATTGCAATGACATGGGGAGCTCATGGCTGCTCTCGTCAAATACACTGACTCTGATAGTACTAAAGACCCCGAGTCTAATGAAGCGAAGGCCGGCAAGGGGAAGAAAAATGGTAATGGAAAAGGTCAACAACACAATACGGTGGGTCGAAGCCAAGGCAATAATGGTAAGCGCAAGCAAGTTGATGGTGGTTCAAATTTTGTGGCTAATACCAGTACGCAGAATTAACAATCAACGTCGTAAGGGGAAATTCTCAATGCCTCGATTTGGTGGGCCAAAGTTCAACCTTGAGGCGGTAATGAATCAGCCTTGCCCGAAGCATGGTTCTCAAGAAAAAACGGCTACTCATCCGTGGAAAGACTATTTCATCATGAAGGAGTATAAAAATTCCGGCTTTAATCAGGATCATCATGGCCCGCATGGTGTGTCAGGATCTGGCTCTCACGGGCCTGGTTTTGGAGGTGGCGGCTCAAGTTCTGGATTTCAAGGCTAGGGCAGTCAAGGCGGTCTTAATCAACACCACAATCAGGGTAGTCAGCAGCAGCAATCCGAATATGAGAGTAATCGAAAGCAGCTGAATAGTGGGCAGTATCATGTTTTTACTGCAAGCTTGTGCAAGCGAGATCGGAAGGTTCATAAACAAGCGGGAAGCATGGTTGAGACGACAATCCCTCAATATTTATGATGGTCAGAGCATCCCATTGTATGGAGCCGTGAGGATCACCCTCCCTTGGTTGATAACCCGGGTCGGCTAGCTTTGGTAGTTACTCCGCAGGTTGGGGGTTATAAATTCAAGAAGGTGCTGATGGATGGAGGCAGTAGTATAAATATCCTTTATTATGAAACTTTCCGCCGTATGAATTTGACTGACAAAGATCTTAAGCCGTCCTCTACAGTCTTTCATGGGGTGGTGCCCGGTAAGTCAGCATACCTAGTGGGTAAGATAGCATTGGAAGTAGCTTTTGGCAGTGAGCATGATTATAGGACCAAAACATTGACTTTTGAGGTGGTTAAGATCAAGAGTCCTTATCACGCCTTGTTTAGAAGGCCGGCTTATGCCAAATTTATGGCACATCCTTGTTATATTTATCTTCAGCTCAAAATGCTGGGTAACAAGGGTACCATCACGGTGCATGGTGATAGAAGGATAGCTTTGGAATGTGAAGAGGGCGATGTTGCATATGTTGAGGATGTTTGTGCAACAAAGGAATTGAAGTTCTACAAAGATAATGTTGACACGACGGATATGACCCCCTTGAATAAACCAACCACATAGCATGATCCTTTGTTGAAGTTTAAGTTGGCAGATGATACCAAACATGTCGGTTTCGTCCCTGGCGATTCATTCCAATAGTTCACTTTCAATGCCAACATGGATCCGAAATAGGAAAGCGCGCTCATCGAGTTCATCTGTGAGAACCGGGACATTTTTGCATGGAAGCCTTCAGACATGCCAGGTGTACCAAGGGAACTCGCTGAGCACACTCTTAATATTGATCAACCGGATAGACAATTCCTTCGTCGTTTTAATGAAGAGAGGCGCAAGTCCATTGGAGAAGAAGTGGCCCAGCTCTTGGCAGCCGGTTCATTGTTGAGGTATTTCATCCAGAATGGTTGGCTAATCCCGTGCTAGTGCTTAAGAAAAACGGCACTTGGTGTATATGTGTAGATTACACAGACCTCAATAAGGCTTGTCTGGCGGATCCTTTTGCTCTCCCTCGTATTGACCAAATCAGTAATGCTACGATGGGTTGTGAGCGTTTGAGTTTTCTTGATGCTTAATCTGGTTATCATCAGATCAAGATGGCAGTTAAGGACCAGGAGAAGACATCTTTCATCACTCCCTTTGGAGCCTTCTGCTATGTATCTATGCCTTTTGGGCTTAAGAGTGCCCAGGCGACTTATCAGCGTTGTGTTCAAAATTGCCTCCATAGCCAGATCAGACGCAATGTTCATGCTTATGTGGATGATATAGTTGTGAAATACAGGAAGAAGGAAACCTTGTTAGATGATTTAAAGGAGCCCTTTGATAACTTCTGGGTCTACAAGATGATGCTTAACCCGGCCAAATGTGTCTTCGGTGTGCCAGCAGGCAAGCTCTTGGGTTTTTTGGTCTCTCAGAGAGGTATTGAAGCTAACCCGGAGAAAATCAAGGATATCACTTATTTGGCTAAACCGGCGTGTATCAATGATGTCCAGTGTTTGGTGGGTCGTATTGCGGCATTAAGACGGTTTATAAGACGCCTTGGAGAGAAGGCTATTCCTTTATATCAGATGAGAAGAAAGCCGATCATTTTGTCTGGAGTGATGCTGCCAATCAGGCGTTGAGGAGCTTAAAAACAGTTGGTTCAGCCGCCGGTTCTTGCAGCTCCTATTTATAAGGAGCCCTTGCTTTTATATGTGGCTGCAAACAGCAGAGCCGTCAATGTAGCGGTGGTTGTGGAAAGGAATAAATTAGGCAAGGAATACCCGGTTCAAAGGCCGGTTTACTATGTCAGTGAGGTACTAATTGAATGTAAGCAAAGGTACCCACATTGGTAAAAGCTGGTTTATGGGGTGTTCATGGCTAGTCGTAAATTGAAGCAGTATTTCCTTGGTCATCCCATTACTGTGGTCAGTTTTGCTCCTCTAGGGGATATTATTCAAAATAGAGAAGCTACAAGTCGGGTGGCCAAGTGTGCCATTGAGCTTGGACCCCATGGTTCGAAATATATGCCTCGGCCAGCCATCAAGTCTCAAGCACTTGTGGATTTCATCAATGATTGGACAGAGTTGCAGATGCCTGAGGAGAAGCCTGATAACACGTATTGGACTATTCATTTTGATGGATCCAGGCAGCTGCAGGGCTCGGGGGCTGGAGTTATCTTGACATCCCCACGAGGTGGTAAGTTTTGTTATGTGTTATGTTTTATGTTCCCTTGTACTAATAATGCAGCTGAGTATGACGCTCTTGTCCATGGCCTTCGGGTGGCTAAAGATATGAACTTAAGACCGATAAGGTGCTTTGGTGACTCCAATTTGGTGGCTCAGCGGGTCTCAGGAACTTGGGATTCTAAGGACCCGCTCATGGCGGCTTATCGCCGGGCGGTTGACACTATTGCTGGCCATTTCAAAGGTTATCTAGTGGAACATGTTGATCGTAGAAAGGATGAGGTGACTGATGCCTTAAGCCGGCTGGGGTCTCAGCGTAAACCAGTGCCGCCCAATGTTTTCCTCGATGTACTAAATAACCCTTTGGTCAAGCTACCGTCAGAGGAGGATCTTGCACTCCCTGACCCGGAGGCGCAGTTGGTGGCGGCTCTTCATGCTATTCCTGACTAGACAGTTCCATATTTGGCTTATCTGACCCAGGGTGAATTACCTGAAGATGAAACTTTGGCTAGGCAAATAACGGGGAGGTCTAAGTCAATGACCATTGTCAATGACGAATTACACCGATGCAGTGTCACAGGGGTGTTCCAGCGCTGTATTTCTCCCGAAGAAGGCCGTGAGATTCTAAGGGGGGTTCATCAAGGAGATTGTGGTCATCATGTCGGCTCTAAATCTCTTGTGGCCAAGGCTTTTCGTCATGGGCTTTAATGGCCAACGTCTCATGTTGATGCAGAAGATCTGGCTAGAAAGTGTGATGGCTGTCAGAAGTTTTCCAGACGGGCTCATGTGCCGGCTCAAGAATTGAGGATGATTCCAATCACTTGGTCGTTTGCAGTCTGGGGGTTGGATATTGTGGGACCTTTTAAGATATCCAAGGACAAAAGACCCATCTTTTGGTGGCATTTGACAAATTTACAAAGTGGGTTGAGGCAGAGTCGGTCAGCAAGTGTGATGCGGCAACGGCGATTCAATTCATTAAAAAGGTGATTTTACATTTCGGCAACCCTCATACCATCATAACTGATAATGGCACTAATCTATCTAAGGGTGCTATGAAAGAATTCTATCAACGGGAGCATATTCATCTTGACGTCTCATCAGTGGCTCACCCTCAGTCGAATGGTCAAGTAGAAAGGGCCAATCAATAGATCTTGAGAGGCATAAAACCCCGGCTTATGGTCCCCTTGCAGAGGATGTCGGGTATTGGGTTGAGGATTTACCTTCAGTACTTTGGACTATCAGTACTACCCCCAATAGATCCACGGGTTATACGCACTTCTTCATGGTTTACGAAGCAGAATCAGTTCTTCCCAGTGACACCTGTCACGACTCGCCCCGTGTGGCGGCTTATGTTGAAGTCGATAATGAACAAGCACGTTAGGATGATCTTGACCTCTTGGATGAGGAGCGTGACCATGCGGTGGCTTGTTCAACGATTTACTGGCAAGATCTGTGTCGTTATCATAGTCGTCGGGTTAAAACCCAGACCTTTCAAGAAGGTGACTTGGTGCTCCGGCTCATCCAGGATCAAAAAGATATGCACAAATTATCCCCACCTTGGGAAGGGCTTTTTGTGGTCAGCAAAAACCTGAACAATAAGTCATACTACCTCATTGATATTCGAGACCACAAAGACTCATGCACGTCGAAGGAGGAGACCCGCCGGCCTTGGAACAATGCCCATCTTCGGCCTTATTACACTTGAGCCACCGGCTCCGGTATTGTACATATCTTTATCTGTGTATATATTATGATCTGAATAATAAAGTCAGCATCCCTGATAATTCAGGGCCTCTGTCATTTCATTTCTGAGTATCTGAGTCTTTATTATCAATTTATAAGATCACTTGGGGGTTTCCTGCTCACTGAGCATAGTTGTGACTACCCTCTTGATCCGGCTTATACGCCTTGTTGCAAATAACTTGGGGGCTTCCTGCTCATTGAGTATAGCTGTGACTACCCAAGTTAAAGGTTACCAAAGAGAACTTGCTGCATTGCGCAGTTCAAAGATAGGTATCCTGCCTTTAGGGCACATTATATGTCATCTAGGGGCTTCCTGTTCAATGAACATAGCTGTACTTACCCTCTTGATTGGCTGGTATGCCAGGTGTAAACACCAAAGTTTCGGGTTATCCTACCTATATGTCCTTGTCACTCTGCCCAGGTAATCCTAAAATGGCCCACCGTACTCTTAACAGTCAATCTTATAAAGAATCTGTACTTGTTAAGGTTAAAACGTCGGTTGGTCATGTGAGGGCCGGCTTACGGGTCTAAATGAAGGATTAACTCAGTGGCTATGCGGCCCATGAAAGCACTTGAAAATTTAGGCTTGGCGGCCTATGAAAGCCTTGTTTTTTCCGATTTGCTATTTTATTTGAACATTTTTCAGATTCATATCCTTGTACCATATTAACATATGGTTTGCAATGATTCAGGCCATGTAGCCTTAGTCCTTATGGATCATATTAGGGCATATCTGGGGTTTTGATAACCCGTTCTGGCTTTGGATGTTAGGTCACCTGTATATTTGGGCTGCGCAATTGGAAGTGATGTGCCTATAAATCTTCGGGTTGTTACCCTCACTGCATATGGCGATGTAAGCCAGCAGCATGAGACAATTTCACAAGGTATGTTTTTCTTGTTATATGAATATGCGAGGTTTGATAACCCGCTCGACTTTGCGTCACCAGAATATATTATATGGGACATCAGGACCTGCCCTAGCGTAAACCGCCAGGGCACATGTTCTTTGCTTGTGTGTAGAGCATATGATAGTGTAACCTACATGATTGGTAATATTATGAGCATAAACATCAGATCTTCCAACATCAGATTGGCGGTTTCAAGTATTATGTAGATAAAAATGCACGATGGCACGATAGATCATTGTTTTCAGCTAGCCTATTACAAGTCGTCGTGCAGCCCAAATGAATAAGTGTTTTTTCTGCATATAAATATGGCAGTCTGAGAGCCGCCTCGGGATTCAGTGGCCCTGATCTTGATGAGTTGAAGCTTCCGGGTTATCCAGCACCGGTTCCTCTTCTTCCTCCACTGGCTGAAATCAGGTGATGTCCAGTTGACGCCAGTTACGTCTTTGAATACAGCCTCATCATCTATGAGCATGGATGGATCAATATCAGGAGCAAAAGTGTGCTTACGTGTTGGCGGAATAAGATCCAAGACTGGATAAGCCGACGGCTTCACTTTTGCATTTTCAACAATATAAGCCGCCTGATACTTGGAGAGACCGGTCTCCTCCGCCAGCTTGCTTGCCAAAGGACGCACTTGCCTTAAAATTTTGGTGAAGTCATCTGCACTAAAGGGAGATCCATCTTCTTTTAAGCTACGATAGCCAGTGGCCAATTCTTCCGGGTCAAACTCTGTCTGCCATGCCTTGGCCCGGCTCAGTGCGGTGGTGGCACCAGTTCTAGCGGCTGACCGCTTTATCTCCTCCACCCTTTGGGGTATGACTGATAGTTTGTCTAGTGTTTCTCTGATAAGGGAAGGTGGTTGTTTGGTGTATAACTGTTGGTGTATATTGGCTCCACAAGGGTGTATGCAGCTTTAAGCTTCACGCGCATGTCTGAGCCAAGGTTGGAAATTCTGGAGCCTGCATTAGCAAATATATTGATAAGCCGGTAATGATTGTTATACATTGTTGGTGAAAGATTGAGATACAATATTACTTACCAAAGATGGCGGCTGTCATGATATTGATTTGATGCTTCAAACCAGATTACTCATCAGTCACCGGTTTAAGAGCAGCCTCAGCATCTTCTGCTCTCTTTAACAGAGCCGCCTTCTCAGTATCCCAGCCGTTTTTCATAGTGCTGAAATCCTTTTTAGATTCTCAATGTCTTCCAAAGCGATTTTCAGTTTTTATTTGGCCTTGGAAGTTTCAGATTGCTGGGTTTGGATGTTCTGCCGCAGATGCACCACTTGGGATTCTTTCATGTTTAATTCAGCCTGCGAAATAAAGAGATTAACCAGCAGTGTGTGGTTATGACATTCATCTTATTTGAAGTCCCAAGCATAATACAAGTATTTCACTTGGCACTTGGGGGCTAATGTACATTGCTCTTTTGAAGACAAATCTTTAATGACCCGGCTAAGTTTCTTCAACTACAGTCGGTTCATGGGGGCTACATCTTTGGATTTGTTCATAAAAATGGTGGTAAGTCCCGACTTACCTATGCAGCTTAAGTTGGCCCTTGGGGACTACTTGTTTTGATTTAGCAGTTACAAATTATTATGGCACAGCTACAAGATCAAAAGGGTTATCTAAGTCTACAACATATTAAATATTTTCATATTCAGTAGACTTGGCGGCTGACAGATATATACTTATATGAGATGGTTCTGTTAGTCCTTACCTCGCGCTCCTTCATGAGATTAACCAGGCCGGCTTCAAAGTCACGGCTGGTGTGAAGATGGTTTAGATAACCCGCATGAATCTCATGAGCATTGAACTGGGCGTAACTCTCCAAATCCAGTTTCCATTTGCCCTTGTTCACAGCTGAAAATTCTTCTTTGGCGCTATGCTTTGATAAGGCAGTGGGATTACCCAGCGCTGTATAGCCAACCCTAGTGACAGTAACATCATCAACCTCTTTCTCAACAGGCTTGACGGGGCTTGGCGGTTTAGTTGTGGCCGGATTAACATCCATGGAGTCCAGTGTGACATGGTGCTCTTCTGGCGATGGGTCATCAATGGCTGCTTTAGAGGTTTGATGTAAAGATTCAGACATTGTCTGTTTCTCCGGATCAGCAGCCTTGGGATCTTCAGCCAGTTTATTCACCTTCAGTTTCATGCTGGGCTTGCCTATACCACTGGAAATACAACATATGAAGGGGTTAATATTTCAAAATGTCTAAGTATTAAGGAAAAGAAGTTTAATGTTCCCACCGAGGAGCGACTTTGGAAATAGGGATATGTGTCCCAGTTGAGTCGCCAGAAGAGGAAAGAGGAGTTCCCTGATAATTTGAGTCGGAAGGATTAAGTGGTTGGCGAATAAGACCCGCCTTTGGGTAAAAAGAGATTGAATTCTGGGGCACCTCTTTCCGGCGTTTCCGAACCGACGTGTTGTGTAAACCGGAGGAAAGGTTTCCGCAGCCGCTATTCTGGGTTGTGCGCCAAGCTTCGTGCTGTTGTTTCTTCAAAATAAAGTTGGGATCCAAGTAAGCTAAAGGGTGAGAAAACCTTACTTTCCGGCTCACTTGACGAACTTTTGGTCTTGGCAAAGGTTCTGAGTTGGAGGAAAGGACGGTTACCTCTTCACCATCTGCATGACTGGCCTCCGCATCGTCCTGATAACAATCCGTGTCAATAAGATGAATAAAAAAGGAGCCAATGGGGTCGAGTTCTACCTCCGACTCATCCTCCAAAGTGCATGGGTCTATTGCATCTGCCTTTTTATTGGCACGTTTCTTGGTAACCTTTGATTTGGTCCTGACCTTTTTAGCCGGCTTATCCTAGAGTTTCTTATTCCAAAAGGAGGAGTCAGCCTGCAGGAGTCAAGTGAAAATGAAAAGACAATTTATGGAATTAATGGTTAAAGCTGGAAATTGTTCAAAATACTTACAGCTGGAGGTTTGTTAAGGGTGTAGAATGGAGCCAACCCCGTTTTACTACAAGTTGCCAAGCTCTCATTTAGCAGGGTCTTGGTCATTTTATTGATATCATCATCAGTCAGCTCTATTTGGCAGTGGCGTTGGGGATCTTTTACATTGCCAGTATACTCACACATTAATCCGGGCCGGCGGCTTAAGGGTAAGATCCTCCAGGCAACCCATCATCAAACTAGATCGACTCCAGTCAATCCATTGTCCATCAAGGCTCTAATCTTAGAAAAAATAGGCATATATTTGGCATGTTCTTATGTATTGATCCGTTCTGGGAGAGGGTGTCTGTTACTAAGCCGGTTTTTACTGAGACCCGGCAGAGGATTTTCATCATCTGGAGATGTATCTTGGTAATAGAACCAAGTCTGGTTCCAGTCCATAGGATGACTGGGGAGTGTGGCGGTAGGAAAAGTGGCTTCTTTCTGCCTCTGAATGGAAATACCGCCTAGATCTAGGTTGGGCCCATCTATGAACTCAGTTTGAGAGTTTATATAGTAGAATTACGTGAACATTCTACATTGGGCTCTTGTTGAAGGTATACTTCACAAAAGACTTGAAAGTTGCAGATGTTTGAAAGAGAGTTGGGCCCGAAATCTTGAGGATGGAGTTGGAAAAAATGCAGCACACCCTGAAAGAATTTTGAACCGGGCGTGGTAAACCCCCGGAGCATATGATCAGTGAACACTATGACTTCGCCTTCTTTAGGGCCAGGGCTGGTCTCATTTCCTGGAATCGTCCAGTGGATGACATTTTTCGGTGCTAAGATACCTACTTGAGCATGTTCTTTGAGAGATTGCTCCGTAACGGCGGAGACAACCCAGTTGTAGGAGGTCATGGTTTTGGTCATTTTTCAATGAAACAACCTAGAAAGGAAGATATCGCCGGATTAAGATCATGTTGTTAAGCCGGCCAGTAATCAAAAAAAATAAGCGCGCTATGCAAGATCAATTCATATGCAGAGAATACATGCTATAAAGGTTGGCATGATTAAGCCAGAAGACAATGCCGAGTCATACAGATTCTGAATATGTACTGGCGACTTAAAAGGGGGACTAATGCTATATGGCGGATTACGGCTTATCGTATAAGCCGCCTGCATGATTGAACTGCGATAGATCTATAAATGATTTTTTTCTAAGTGATGGACAAACAGATTCCACAAATCAGTTCTATGATTTTGGATCTACAGCAGTTCAAAACGATAATAAATTTGGAACCTAAGGTTGCGGCAGCGGAAGAACTCATGTGTTCGGATGGGATCTTATACAGAAGACGTATCTTCTGTGATTGGAAGGAGATGCTAAACTACTACCGCTCGACTTCAGTACCATGTTCAGATCAAACTACGTGGTCTAAGAGAGGAAAATGAGGAACAATGAAGAATACCGATGAACGGTGGAAACCGTAATGCAGATTTGTTACACGGGAAGAGGAGTACTTACTGACGCTGCAGAACAGCGGAGGTGCGCCGCAGTTTTTCTGGTCCGTTCAGGTCATTGCAGCGGCCGAAGTTGATGCGGTTGACGAAGGTCGACGGTGACGGAGCTCGGGCTTGCAGAGGTATCGCGAGGAGGAAGAGAAAGACGAGGGGGCAAGGTAAAAAGTGAAAGGAAGGGCCCCCATCCCTATTTATAAGGAAGTGGATAAATGGAATGAGCGGGAATCGAGGAGGCCAAAAAATGATTATGTGGCTATGTGTACGCCTCGATTTTCGAAAGGTCTATTACGATAAAGATATGTTGAGACATCCCGAGCTTTGTGCGAAGTTAATGCGCGAAGATGTCATGGCGGGTTAACATGACTCTGAGATGTGACGTCATGGCGGGTTATAGTGAATTGGTAAAGAATTGATAAATGAAGATTCTGCTAGGTCAAGTGATGAAGATTGATGTGAACTAGTTCAAAACAACCTTGGGCCTAATGTTGGGGATATAACTACTAGGTATGACCCACCTAGGAGGGGCCGGGTCATGCCACTGGCGGCTTAAAGATGAAGAGGCTTGTTAAGGCCCAAGAAGATACGAATATGGCGGTCCATAGAGCAAGCCAATTGAAGGCCCAAGACCCGGAGACGACTTGAGGCCCGTGGGTGTGAACCGCCATAAGTTTAACTTGTCCTGTGAGTCAATATCAGTTAGAAACAAAGCCGATCACATTTTTCTGAGCTGGCCGAGACTTTGTAAGCCGGCCGGGACTTTGTAAGCCACCGAGCATCAACTTGTATATAAAGGGGTGATCCGGCGGCGGGTTCACTCAAGTAACAATCGATCGAGAACTAGGTCAAGCATATTCGCTCCCTAGTAATCGTAATCCAAGCAATACAATTAGAAGCTGGATTAGGCCTTTACCTCATTGAGAGGGCCGAACCAGGATAAAAAAACTCTCTGTGTCCCTTGTCCCGTTCAACCCCTTTAAGCTAACCGAGTTGCGATGGCTCCTCACCTAAGTCCTTTTGCCAGGACATCTGCCGTGACAATCCCACGACACTTATGGTGTCGGGATCGATGGTGGTGTGGGGTCGGCACCCTTCACTGCCCGCTGCCGAGAACGCGGAGTCGGGGCTGGGGCAAGGCGGGCAGAGTGGCAACGCGCAATGTCTTCTTTACCGCTCTTGGTGGTCGTTTTCACCTTGGGCCTAACCCGTGATGAAGACGGTAACACTGTCTCTCTGCTCCCCCTCTTACAGATTTGGCGCTTCTGCTTTGGGGTTTGGGGGCCTGCTTCAAGTCCTTCCTCCTCTTTAGGCGTTGTGGCTCCCTCTGCCCGACCAGCCTCTGCCCCGGATTCTTCGGTCCCGGTAGCCTCGAACCCGGCAACTCCGGTCCTGGCAGCCGCGGTGCCAGCGCCTCAAGCTCAGTGATCTCTTCATCAACACGCTCCTCCTTTGAGGAATTCCCTTCTTCATCATCACCAACAGCCTTGAGCCTTTGGGCTTCCTCAAGCCTCCTACGGATGTACTCCTGCTACTCTTCAATGGTACCCTTGGTGAAGTCTGTCTCCTTGCTGGTGGCCCTCTCCTCTAAGCTTGAGGCACAATTCATCTCATCCTCCAAGCTGGGCAACTACCAATCTTCTTTGACTCCATTGTCATTGCAGTCTAGCATCCATTTGAGGATTTTGTCCAAAGCAGAGTTGATTTGCAATGGGACAATCCTTGCCGGCAAGTGAAAGGTGTCGGCCTTGTGGAAAAGCTGCTCGCACAACCAGGCGTGACTCATGACCATCAGATTATTGGCAACGCTAGGATACATCCGCATCCAGTCCGCAGTGTTCTTGTACTCCCAAGTGAAGCGGTCCCGTTGCTGCAACGGGGTGATGTGACGCCGGAGGAAATCAGCACCAACTTGCTCGACGGTGAGCCCAGGAGCCTTGAGATGGGCGACCCTATTCAATGATGTACGGATCTTATCGTCAGTTTCCCCCAGGTCGCTCCAATCCTTGTCGCGCACCACACACCTGGTCCGCGGTTTACAGAACGAAGGAGCTTCCAAATCCTTGATCCAGCACCAATCTCAACTCCACTCCTCCCACTTGCCGTGCAGTTTTCCTCCAAGGTAATCCAATCCTCTCTCATCCCCCGCGGAGTCCATGATATCTTTCTCGAGAAGGATTTGTCCTAGATGCGGGGGATGCAGAAGTGATGGAACAGATCTACATTGGGGGTGACTCCAACAAATGTTTCGCAAAAATAGGCAAACACCGCCATGCACGACATTGCATTAGGTGTGAAATCCAACAAGCGGAATCCAAAAGAGTACTGATACGTCTCCAACGTATCTATATTTTTTTATTGTTCCATGATATTATATTATCAACTTCGGATGTTTTATATGCATTAATATGCTATTTTATATCAATTTTGGAACTAACATATTAACCTAGTGCCTAGTGTCAGTTTCTGTTGTTTCCCTATTTTTTGGCTTTTCAAAGAAAAGGAATATCAAACGGAGTCCAAACAGAATAAAACTTTACGATGATATTTCTTGGACCAGAAGACACCTTTGAGACTTGGAGAGGAGACCAGAAGATCTACGAGGTGGCCACAAGCCGTAGGGGTGCGCACTAGGGGACGCCCATGGGCTTGTGGGCCCCTCAGAGGTCTCCCAACCCTAATCTTCACTCTATAAATACCAAAATATTCCCCCTACACCAGAAGAGTCGCCAAAAATACTTTTCCACCACCGCAAGTTTCTGTTCCCGTGAGATCACATCTTGGGGCCTTTTCCGGTACTCCTCTAGAGGGGGATTCGATCATGGAGGGCTTGTACATCAACCTTGCTGCCCTTCCGATGATGTGTGAGTAGTTTAGCACAAACCTATGGGTCCATAGCTAGTAGCTAGATGGATTCTTCTCTCTCTTTGATCTTCAATATAATGTTCTCCTCGATGTTCTTGGAGATCTATTTGATGCAATCTTCTTTTGCGGTGTGTTTGTTGAGATCCGATGAATTGTGGATTTATGATCAGATTATCTATGAATATTATTTGAATCTTCACTGAACTCTTTTATGCATGATTAAGTTAGCTTTGTATTTCTCTTCGATCTATTGATTTGGTTTGGCCAACTAGATTGATTTTTCTTGTAATGGGAGAGGTGCTTTGTGATGGGTTCAATCTTGCAGTGTCCTCACCCAGTGACAGAAGGGGTAGCGAGGCACGTATTGTATTGTTGCCATTAAGGATAAAAAGATGGGGTTTATATAATATTTCTTGAGTTTATCCTTCTACATCATGACATCTTGCATAAGGTGTTACTCTGCTCTTATGAACTTAATACTCTAGATGCATGCTGGATAGCGGTCGATGAGTGGAGTAATAGTAGTAGATGCAGGAAGGAGCCGGTCTACTTATCACGGACATGATGCCTATATTCATGATCATTGCCTTGGATGTCGTCGTAACTTTGTGCTTTTCTATCAATTGCTCAATAGTAATTTGTTTAGCCACCGTATGCTTTTTTTGAGAGAGAAGCCTCTGGTGAAATCTATGGCCCCGGGTCTATTTTCCATCATATTTTCAGATCTATAAAACCAAAAAATACCTTGCTGCAATTATTTGTGTTTACTTTATTTGCCTTTTACTTTTATTTTAAATCTATCTCTATCAGATCTCACCCTTGCAAGTGACCGTGAAGGGATCAACAACCCTTTTTCCATGTTGTGTGCAAGTGTTTGTTAGTTTGTGCAGGTGCATAGATTGGAGACTTGCTTGTGCCTCCAACTGGATTGATACGTTGGTTCTGAACTGAGGGAAACACTTATCTCTACTTTGATGCATCACCCTTTCCTCTTTAAGGAAAAAATCAACGCAATGTCAAGAAGTAGGAGGCAGAATTTCTGGCGCCGTTACCGGCGAGGTTCTACATCAAGCCTACCAAGTACTTTTCATAAACTCTCATCTCTTGCACTTACATTATTTGCCATGTGCCTCTCGTTTTCATCCCCCCCACTTCTAAAAGTTTTCAGAAAAACTCAAGAATATTTGCCTTTTTATTCGCCAATTTTTTCCGATCATCTTTTTGTTTGCTTGTGTGCTAGATTGCTTGCTTTGTCACAATTACTCAAGAGAATACTAAGTTGTGTGAATTTTCCAACGCTAATAATAGTGATTTTATTAGTACTCCGATTGCTCCCGCCACTAGTGCGCAATCTTATGAAATCAATGCGCTTTGTTGAATCTTGTTATGTACTAACAATTTTCTGGTAGTCCTAATGAAGATGTTGCATCCCATCTAAATATTTTCGTTGAACTGTGTGATATGCAAAAGAAAAAAGTGGATAATGATATTCTTAAATTGAAACAATTTCCGTTTTCACTACGAGATCGTGCTAAAACTTGGTTTTCATCTTTGCCTAAAAATAGTATTGATTCATGGAATAAGTGTAAAGATGCCTTTATTTCCAAGTATTTTCCTCCCACTAAGATCATCTCCCTTAGGTACGATATAATGAATTTTAAGCAACTAGATCATGAGCATGTTTCACAATCATGGGAAAGGATGAAATTGATGATAAGAAATTGCCCTACTCATGGTTTAAGTTTATGGATGATCATACAATTTTTTTATGCCAGATTGAATTTTGCATCTAGAAATATTTTAGATTCCGCCGCGGGAGGTACTTTCATGGAAATCACATTAGGAGAAGCTACTAAACTCCTAGATAATATTATGGCAAATTACTCTCAATGGCATAGCGAAACATCATCTACTAGTAAAAAATGCATGCAATTGAAGAAATAAATGTTTTGAGTGGAAAGATAGATGATCTTATGAAATTAATTTCTATCAAGGGTACTCCTATAGATCCTAATGATATGCCTTTGCCTACTTTGCTTGTGAATGATAATGAATCTATTGATGTGAATTTTGTTGGTAGGAACAATTTTGGTAACAACGCGTATAGAGGGAATTTCAACCCTATACCGTTTCCTAGTAATTCCTCTAATAATTATGGTAATTCGTACAACATTTCTTATGGAAATTGTAATAAAATACCTACTGATCTTTAGAGTACAGTTAGAGAATTTATAAATTCCCAGAAGGTTTTCAATGCTATGGTAGAAGAAAAATTACTTAAGATTGATGATTTGGCTAGGAACGTTGATAAAATTTCATGAGATTGACTCTTTAAATATTAGATATGTGCCACCAAAGCATGATATTAATGAGTCTCTTAAAGTTATGCAAATTTCTATTAATGAGAGTAAAGAGAGAGCGGCTAGGTTGCGTGCTGAAAGAGAATTGCTCGAAAAGATGTGTTCTTCTATTTTTCACGATAATAATGATGAAGAGCTTAAGATGCTTGGCTTGAATCCTATTGAATCTTTGTTTGCTAATATAGATCTTGAAAAGGAAGGGACTGGAGATTAGTCAACTTTAGATAAAAAGGCGTCCCGATAATTTGGAGAATAAAAATCTTAGTGAAAAAAGTGATAAAAGTGGGATTGGAGAGGTCAAAACTTTAGCTAGCAATGAACCCACTATTTTGGATCTCAAGGATTTTAATTATGATAGTTGTTCCGTGATAGATTGTATTTCCTTGTTGCAATCCATGGTTAATTCTACTCATTCTTATAATCAAAATAGGGCTTTTACGAAACACATTGTTGATGCTATAATGAAATCTTTTGAAGAAAAAGTTGAGTTGGAAATTTTAGTCCCTAGAAATCTTTATGATGATTGGGAACCTACTATTAAAATCAAGATTAAAGATTATGAGTGTGATGCTTTGTGTGATTTGGGTGCTAGCGTTTCAACAATTCCAAAAACTCTATGTGATGTGCTAGGTTTCCATAAACTTGATGGTTGTTCTTTAAATTTTCATCTAGCGGATTCCACTATTAAAAACCCTTTGGGAAGGATTAATGATGTTATTATTGTTGCAAATAGGAATTATGTGCCCATAGATTTTATTGTTCTTGATATAGATTGCAATCCAACATGCCCTATTATTCTTGGTAGACCTTTGCTTATAACGATTGGTGCAATTATTGATATGAAAGAAGAAAACATTAGATTTTAATTTCCATTAAGGAAGGGCATGGAACATTTTCCACGAAAGAAAATTAAGTCAACTTATGAATCTATTATGAGGGCTACTTACAGGATGAATACCAAAGATCACAATACCTAGATCGTTGCTTTATGCCAAGCTAGGGGTGTTAAACAATATCGCTTATTGGGAGGCAACCCAATTTTATTTTTGCTTTAATATTATTTCTTCTGTTCTTCAATAAATATATCTTCTAGCCTCTGGTTAGATTTGTTTTCATGCTTTAGTTTAATGTTTGTGCCAAGTAAGACCTTTGGGGATATTTGGAAGATAGTAGATTGGTTTTGCAGAAAACCGGAATTTTCTGCGTCCAGAGACAAAATGTTTTCTGATCACTGGAGCGTGATAAAATTTTGAAATGTTTACATGATTCTGGTTTACAAATTTCCAACGTTTGCCAATGTTTTCAGAATTTTTAGAGATACAGAGGTTTTACATCAATTCGCATCTTTACAGGTTGTCCTATTTTAGACATATTCTGTTTTCTTGTGTTGTTTGCTTATTTTTGATGAATCTATGGATAGTATCGGGGGGTATGAACCATGGAGAAGTTGGAATAAAGTAGATATCACACAAATATAAAATAAGAATGAGTTCACAATAGTACCTAAAAGTAAGGTTTGGATTTGTTTTACTAACGGATCTCACGAGTTTTCTGTTGAGTTTTCTGTTGTGAAGTATTCAAGTTTTGGGTAAAGATTTGATGGACTATGGAATAAGGAGTGGAAAAAGCCTAAGCTTGGGGATTCCCAAGGCACCCCAATGTAATATTAAAGGACAACCAAGCATCTAAACTTGGGGATGCCCGGCAAGGCATCCCCTCTTTTGTCTTCAGTCCATCGGTAAATTTACTTGAGGCTATATTTTTATTCACCACATGATATGTGTTTTGCTTGGAGCGCCTTGTATGATTTGAGTCTTTGCTTTTTAGTTTGCCATAATCATACTTGTTGTACACACATTTTGCGATGGACACGCATTTATCATGAATTTATTAGAATACTCTATGTGCTTCACTTATATCTTTTGAGCTAGGTAGTTGCTCTAGTGCTTCACTTATATCTTTTTGAGCACGGCGGTGATGTTATTTTGATAAAATTGATGAACTCTCATCCTTCACTTATATTATTTTGAGAGTCTAATAATAGCATCGTAATTTTCTTGGGTTATAAATTTAGTCCTAATATGATAGGCATCCAAGGGGGGTATAATAAAAACTTTCATAAAGAGCATTGAATATATGAGAAGTTTGATTCCTTACAACTGTTTTGAGATATGAAGATGGCGATATTAGAGTCATGCTAGTAGTGAATTGTGGGATAAAATAAATACTTGTGTTAAGGTTGTGATTCCTGTAGCATGCATGTACGGTCTTCTAATTATGTCATGGAGTTGGAGCACAATTTATTCTTGATTGTCTTCCTTTGTGTGAAAGTTGGGAGCGCATGATAGTTAACTCCTACCAACCTCTCCCTTGGGAGCATGCCTATTATTACTTTGCTTCGAGGGCTAATATTTTTTTTTGCAATAAGTATGTGAGTTCTTTTTGACAAATGTCAAGTCCATGGATTATACGCACTCCCACCCTTCCACCTTTGCTAGCCACACTAGTACCGCGCAACTTTCGATGGTGCATTAAACCCGCCTTATACCCTTCCTCAAAACAGCCACCATACCTACCTATTATGGCATTTTCATATCTATTCTGAGATATATTTCCATGTAACTCCACCGTTCCACCATTATGAGTTTTTACCTTGAATTTTTACCTTGAGTTGTAAGTAAATAAAAGTGTGATGATCATCATTATTAGAACATTGTCTCATGTGAGGTTATAAAAAGAGAGAAAAGAGAGAGGCCAAAAGAGTCTCCCATAAAAAACAAAAACAAAAGAAAAGAAAAAATGAGAAAAAAGAGAGAAGGGACAATGTTACTTTCCTTTTCCACACTTGTGCTTCAAAGTAGAACCATGTTCTTCATGATAGAGAGTCTCCTATTTTGACACTTTCATATATTACTAGTGAGAATTTTTCGTTATAGAACTTGGTTTGTATATATTCCAACAATGGGCTTCGTCAAATTGCCCTAGGTCTTCATGAGCAAGAAAGTTGGATGCACGGCCACTTAGGCTGTGTTTGGTTGAGTTGCATATTGTACAAAATCTGTTGGGAGTTGGGAGTTGTGAAAAAGCTGCTGTGAACTTTTAGCTGTGGAAAAGCTGAAAGCTGTTTGGTTGAAACAACTGTGAAACTATAGATTTGGCTATGAATTGTCTGTAATGCCCCTAAGACCTGAGTGAATATAATTCTATGCTAATTAACCGTAAATCAATGATATGTCATGCATACAATCAAATATGTCATACAAAACCACTAAACTACAAAAACAAGTACATAGGCCACCTGACCATTGACATGCTAGGTCAAAGTACAGAGCACATGGATGCTAGATCAATATATATGGTCCATCAAGCAATTACATAGCAATAGACATAAACCATGACAAAATTGGGTCAATTGTGCTTCTACGGTTCTACCTAACAAAAAATTGGACCATGTCAAACAAGCATACGACATAGCAATAGATCAAGGTTGCATGCATCAAGTCGTCAAGGACAGAGAGCTTTTCTTCCAGATTCACTATCTTCTGAGACCTCTTTCTTTGCAATAGCCATGTCTTCTTCCATATGCACCATAATCAGGAGATATATAACAATGTTCCTTCTTTGGCTCTTCAGCTTTTCCCATGTAAAGTTTGCAGGGTCCATTAGCACTGAACATCAACTAGTAATTAGCACTAGGCACTAGCAATAAATAGTAATTATCATTGAACGATAGAAAATAGCATTGGACATCAACTAGGGTACTCATTTGCAGTGTCTATGCACATATATGCAAATCACACTAGCAATATGCACGGGACTCTAGCAATCAGTAGCATTGTACATCAACTATGGTACTACTCTGTACATCAACTGGCCGACAGAAGCATTATCACAAACACATAGCAAGCACTATACATGAACAGATAAGTGAGATACAGGAAGGATGGATGGGGGTGAGGGATGGAGGGGGAGAGGGGAGGGGTGGAGTACCTTGCTCTGGACGGGTGGCGGCGGCTCGATGCAGTGGATGGAAGACAACGACTCGATGCAGTGGGCAGAGGGGGCGGCGTTAGGGAGGGACTGGCCGGACGGGGAGATGGCAGCGCAGCATTGAACTGCGGGAGGAAGGACAACATGACGCTGGATGTCTGGCCGTAGGGGATACGGTGGCCGGCGAGCCAACCCTAGCTCGTGGCGGCGGCGGCGGTTGTTCTTGTTTTTCTTATGAGGATGAGGAGGAGGGTTGTTCGCCTGTTCGGTCGCTTCCGTTGGCGCACTAGGAAGGGAAAGAACGAATCATTTTTCACTTGGGAGTGGCAAAGGTGGGTAAATAATATCCAACTTCTAGGGGACAGCTAAAATGGTCTGTTTATAAGCTGAAGAAGTTGGGGTCAGGCCTACTGTGAGATTTGCACTACGCAAAATCTACAAATTCTCAAAAACTGCTGCGACAGTTTACCCCGTTGCTTAGCTTCTAACTTCTTCAAAGCAGAAGTTGGCTAAAAAAGCCCAACCAAACACAGCCTTAGTTTTCTTTTGAGCTTTCATACACTTATAGCTCTAGGGTGTGTTTGTTTGCGCTGCAACTTCTCCAGCTGCAGCTAGAAGGAGCAGATGTAGCTGCCAGTTGCGGCTGAAAGGTTGGAGCTATGGCGTTGTCGTTTGATAGTTGTGCTGTAGCAGCTGCGGCTGTGCAGAAATAGGCTGAAATGACCAAAATGTCCTGGGTTGACCTGTTCAGTTTAGAAATGTGTCTAAATACATCTGTATCTAGACAAATTTAAGACAATATTTTTGGATGCAATACATTTTTTTAAAAGAAAACTTGACATTCAATTCCACAGTAGTAAGATTGGAAATTTGCAATTTGCATGGACTTGCGCGCACCAGCACCGCTTAACATGCACACGCACGCACACGTGGAATCGGCTAGCAGTGTGTGTGGCACAAGCAGCACACGCGTTCATAGCATCGGCTCGGCATCACCACGTACGTGTAGCATCAGTCATTAACACGCATAGCACAACTGCACAAGGTCCAAATCGGGATCAGCAACGGGACACACATCACGCAACCGGACCAGCCGCCGCCACACACGCACACACGCCGGGCACACACGCACACGTGGGAAGCCGATGCATGACCACAAGTACATAGCACACGCGGGTGGATAGCCGAACCGGTAAGGGAAATTTGATCATGTTATGTGATTTTGCAGGAGGGAAAACTAGTCATTTGCACTTTGGAGCCGGCTACGAGGAGCAGAAGCTCATTTTTTGGGCTGCAGTTTCTACTCGTTTTCTTTGGAGCGCTCCGCGAGATGGCTACCTGGAGCCAGCGCTAAAACAACATGTTTGTTTGGGCTCCGGCTTTTGTGGGCCTGAAGCCATAGAAGTTGCTCCTAGGAACCCAAATAAACACACTCCTAATGCATATGTTACATGGCAATCCCTACTCACTCACATTGATACCAATTGATGGACATCTCTATAGCTCATTAATTTTCCTAGTTGATGTGAGACTTTCTTCCTTCTTTTGTCTACTACCACCTTCTATTCCACCTATAGTGCTATGTCCATGGCTTACGCTCATGTATTGCGTGAAGAGTTGAAAAAGCTTAAGCGCGTTAAAAAGTATGAAACAATTGCTTGGCTGACACCGGAGTTGTACATGATTTGTACTTTGTGTTAAGAAGAGGCAGCATAACAATAACTTTCTTTAGCCAAATTATTTTTGAAGTTTCATGATTTTGCTTTCTAGTATGCTTGAAATATTATTGTTTTTATGTTAATATAAATGTTTGTTTTGAATCATATGGATCTGAACATTCATGTCAATATAATAAGAAATACGTTGCTAAATATGTTTGGCAGCATTCCACATCAAACATTCTATTTTTATGATTTACCTACTCGAAGACGAGCGAGAATTAAGCTTGCGGATGCTTGATACGTCTACAACATATCTATAATTTTTTATTGTTCCATGCTATTATATTATCAACTTTGGATGTTTTATATGTATTAATATGCTATTTAATATTATTTCTGGGACTAACTTATTAACCCAGTGCCCAGTGCGAGTTTATGTTTTCTCTTTGTTTTTTGGCTTTCGTAGAAAAGGAATATCAAACGGAGTCCAAACGGAATAAAATTGTACGATGATTTTTCTTGGACCAGAAGACACCTACGAGACTTGGAGTGGGGGCCAAGGGACCCACGAGGCAACGACAAGCCGTAGGGGCGCGCCCCTGAGCTTATGGCCCCCTCGGGAGTCCCTTGCACCGCCTCTTTGGCCTATACATTCCCAAATATTTCAGAAACCCTAAAGGAGTCATGAAAAATACTTTTCCACCGCCGCAGGTTTATGTTCCCGTGAGATCCCATCTTCGGGCCATTACCGGTACTCCATCGGAGGGGGATTTGATCATGGAGGGCATCTACATCAACCTTGTTGCCCCTTCGATGATGCGTGAGTACTTTACCACAGACCTATGGGTCCATAGCTAGTAGCTGGATGGTTTCTTCTCTCTCTTTGATCTTCAATACAATGTTCTCCTCAATATTCTTGGAGATCTATTCGATGTAATCTTCTTTTGCGGTGTGTTTGTTGAGATCTGATGAATTGTGGATTTATGATCATATCATCTGTGAATATTATTTGAGTCTTCTCTGAACTCTTTTATGCATGATTAAGATAGTTTTGTATTTCTCTTCGATCTATCAATTTGGTTTGGCCCACTAGATTGTCTTTTCTTGCAATGGGAGAGGTGCTTTGTGATGGGTTCAGCCTAGCGGTGTTCTCACCCAGTGACAGAAGGGGTAGCGAGGCATGTATTGTGTTGTTGCCATTAAGGATAACAAGATGGGCTTACATCATATCGCTTGAGTTTATACCTCTACATCATGTCATCTTGCTTAAGGTGTTACTTCGTTCTTATGAACTTAATACTCTAGATACATGCTAGATAGCGGTCGATGAGTGGAGTAATAGTAGTAGATGTGGGAAGGAGTCGGTGTACTTATCACGGACATGATGCCTATATTAATGATCATTTCCTTGGATGTCGTCATAACTTTGTGCTTTTCTATCAATTGCACAACAGTAATTTGTTTAGACATTGTATGATTTTTCGAGAGAGAAGCCTCTAGTGAAACCTATGGCCCTGAGTCTATTTTCCATCATATATTTTCAGATCTATAAAACCAAAAACCAAAAAAAATACCTTGCTGCAATTATTTTGTGTTTACTTTATTTTACCTTTTACTTTTATTGTAAATCTATCTCTATCTGATCTCATCCTTGCAAGTAACCGTGAACGGATTGACAACCCCTTTTCCGCGTTGTGTGCCCGTGTTTGTTAGTTTGTGCAGGTGCATAGATTGGAGACTTGCTTGTGCCTCCTACTGGATTGATACCTTGGTTCTCAACTGAGGGAAATACTTATCTCTACTTTGCTGCATCACCCTTTCCTCTTCAAGGGAAAAATCAACACAAGCTCAAGAAGCAGCAAGGCCACTACTCCACCTCACCGCACCCAAATCACTAATGAGTGCAGTGTCAAGGTACTAAGCAACCAGGTGGATCCTGTCAAGCAAGTGGTGGCATGAAGGAGAAGAGATTAGCTTTATTGACACTCGTCCAGGAGGCGTGTCAAGCTGATAACAAGAGGCAGATAAGCGGCGACATGCTTGTCGTGATTCGCCCCCGGCACGACACCTAGCAGTGCACTTAATGCACTTTGTCCTAACTGCCAGAGTTAGGTATGATAGCACTGTTAGCTATCTAATCACACTCAAATGACTGTGAGCTAGCAAAGGGTTCGAACATTCAGTCGCTCAACACTTGTACGCTCATGCTGCTCTCCTCGAGACAACCCTGCCGGGCTAGAGCGCGTCGAGCCTTCGTGTTCCCCCAGATCAATCCACCATACCAGGAGTAAGGTTTTACGGTGCAAAACAACCCAAATGTGGGTAAAAGAGAGCTGCCTATCACCGTGCTGCTCCCTGCTGCTTCTTCTATTTGTGCAACGCGGCCATCCCCTTGCCGAACCACAAAGGGGCACCCGTGCCCCATAGGTGACTGTGCTTCCACACCGACAAGTGGGAATTTCAGAAAATGTTGCAGTGGCGACCGTTTCAGAAAACGATGTCGTGGCACCAAATTCAGAAATTCTGTCGTGCCACGAAATTATAGCTCCTCGTCTCGCACCTAGTACACATTATCCTCGTCAGGGTCCTCTGTGTACGGTTACCATCGTCACCTGTAACCTGTAGATTATATCTATGATATTTACATTAACATGGCAATCTCGCGGCTCCATCCATCATGCCGTGACGCGCATGCCACTTAACATTACAGCATATAACAATCTCATACATAAACTCGTTATCATGACGAAGGCCATACCACATCATATGCAGACCCTGCAAAACCAAGATATACGTCCTCTAATCGGTTTTAGCAAAAAAATAGTTACACGGTTAACCAATTCTAGTAAATAATACCAGCTATCTATGTCCACAAATTAGGCGATGATTCTTGATGCTAGATTAAGTTTCGGGGTGTGTGAAAGAACAGACTTAATTAGAAGTCTCTTCCCCACACTAAACTTCGTCCATTACGCGTGACCCCTAGAAGACCATCCATCTTCGGCACCCTCTTGTGTACGCGATGGTTCACTATTCTCAACTATGGTGAATCCCAAGGAATTGTTAGCAGATCGTCGATAGCCAGAGCCGATCGATTGTCAGGATCTTGTAAAAGCGACACCATGTCGTCGATGAATTGAACCGAAGCAACACTCTAGGGAAGCATAGCAAGAACATAAACCCTCACAATCAAATGTGATCTAGATTGCAACCTGCACCTACTCATATAACTGCTCATGATGCCACTGTTGGGAAACATAGTGGAAAACAAAACAAAAATTGCGCCTACGATCACCCAAGATCAATATGAAGATGCATAACGGGTTGGGATCACGATCGTTACCGTCACCGAGTTGAAGTGGAAGAAGAATGTGTCGGTGTAGATTGTACTTGGAGTCTCTCGAACCATAGATGAAGGATCCCTCGTATCACCCACAAACAGCCCCTCGAACCAAAGACCTAAAGCACGACCTCTCTACTTGGTTGCAAGCGTGCAAACTTCACGATCCGGCAACGCTTCACCGTCCAGAGCTAATCATCGCCAGAGAATTAGAGGGAGGATATCATAACCACACATGGCTTATAATTATGAGCACAAGAGGGTTAGCATAGCTCCAATTAGTCTACTAGACCAACTAGAACTAGAACTAGTAGAACTAGAGGAAGCTCCAAAACTTTTATATCAAAAGAGCACAAATCCTCAAGTATATGTAGGTTAGAAGGGAGAGGGAGGGATGCCACCAAGGCGGGAAAGCCTCCTTGGGGCGCCGGCCAGGGGGTAGGAGGAGTTGGACTCCTCCCATGCTCCTATTTGGCCTCCTTCCCTTTCCCACTTGGGCCTTTTTGGCCCAAGTTGGCTTCCACCCCTTGGCCTTTTTAGGCCCGTTGATATTAAATTAAATATATAAATTTTATAAGTACTTTCAGACCATTTTATATACAATTTAACATCCCGAAAACATTTTCCACCTAATAATTTATCGGTAATACCCGGTATTACCTGATATTCACTGAAACCCTTCTGGTGACCCCAAAACACTTTAGGATCCTCTCGGAACTATTTAGAATATTAATGAAACAATTCCACAAATATATTCTCATGACCCCCCGTCCTACTAACACTCAGCAGATCGTGATTGTATTAAGCTTGTGACCCCGTACGTTCGGTAACTCACAGACATGAATGAAACCGTTCATTCATTGACCGACAACGGGACCGTTAACGTTCATATTGATCCTTGTGAGAACACGAATGATATTCGAGTGAACCTTTGGTTATCATGTGATGTTCTCTTTGCTTCGTCATACTTTACGAAACCCGGGACGCATCG
The DNA here is from genome assembly GCA_902687465.1 of Secale cereale. Classification (NCBI taxonomy): domain Eukaryota; kingdom Viridiplantae; phylum Streptophyta; class Magnoliopsida; order Poales; family Poaceae; genus Secale; species Secale cereale. Next base: position 518,722,348 of record LR738709.1, read on the forward strand.
GTATCCTCCTCAGTCATCACATATTCACTATACTGAAATCCTCGTTACCTGTTATGTTCTTCTTTCTCGTTGTCATGTTCCAGCATCCCCATGACGTAGTCACCTGTATATGGCCATACGATGATGGATGCCATCACACTTAGAGGGGACTAAGAATATCTCTCCATCGCCGGAGGAGCAAATCCCACTCTCAAGCTATCTAGTCCCTTGTCAAACTTTCCAATGAACATGTAAGTTGTCGTTATGATCACCATGTTACAGGTGACGTTTGAGTAACCCCAAAGCCCATCATACAATAAGAAGTGACTACGATACTCTCATGGTCTAAGGAGCAAAGTCACACGTTAACACTCCGTGTTATTACAATTGATTAAAGACGGTATTAACTCAATTCATAACAAACAAGTTTGGGTCGATTCAATATGAGCATTCTTCTAATGTCATATTCTCAATGTTGTTTAGGACTATCTTACACTTAACAATACCCTAAGATCTGGAAAACATGATCACCAAGAACACTTGAGCTAGTCTTATAGGCAAGACTAGGAACCTTTATTTTATCCGTTTATCATTTCACACGTGCATATGAGTTTTCCACTGAATCACATATTCCGGGATCATAGTAGTTATAGCATGAAATATAAACACTTAATTACCAAATATGGAAATATAATAATACAATATTATTGCATCTAGGGAAAATTTCCAACATCGATTTGGTTTCCCTCGTCGACGGGCGCACGATTGTAGATGGCCTCGCGAAGATGTGTGCCAGCTACCATGGTGAGGCGACACGGGGGTGCTCGATGGGAAACCCGGTAGGAGGGATGGATGGCCTCGATGCGGTCGAGCCACCTGTCCCTGACACAGTTTGCCACTCAGGATGCGTCCGCTCCTCCCTCTCCCCCTTTCCTCGTGTTTGGAGGGGAGCTCGGTTGGAGGGATGGGTGGCCTTAATGTGGCCGCATCACGTGTCGCCGGAACGGGGGTGTGCCGATTCGGATTAGTCCACTCCCCTTTCTCACCCTTTCCTCGATCGCGGGCGGGTTGGTGCAGGTTTACAAGCAGAGCGTCTAAGGGTGGAGTTGTCAGTCGAGCGCCACTAGTTGGTTCAAAATCGGGGACTTTGTGTAGGTCTCGCGGTTGTCTAGTGGCAGGGCGGCGACGGGAGGCGCATCGTCTGGGGGTGGAGCGTGCGTCTCATGTGCGGACGGACAAACATGGCCACGCGGGTGGCATTGTTGCGGGTGATTGACTGAGCTAAGGTACGACGGAGGTGTGTGAGCACCGGGGTACATCACTTGCCCAGTCATTTGACTGGCCGGCGGTGGCGGCGACCGATGACAGTTGTGACGCCCCCGATTTGATCGTACACTAATCATGCACGTAAATGTACACGACCAAGATCAGGGAATCACTGGCGGATATCACAACACAACTCTAGCCACAAATTAAAGATCATACAAGCTTCATATTACAAGCCAGGGGCTCAAGGACTCGAATACATAAGCTCGATCATAAACGAGTCAGCGGAAGCAACAATATCTGAGTACAAATATAAGTTAAACAAGTTGCCATAAGACGGCTAGCACATACAGGAATACAGATCGGAAAGGCAAGGCCTCCTGCCTGGGATCCTCCTAAACTAGTAATACTGCCCAACAGTGGCATCTGGCTCCTAGGCTCCACCATCTGGTTGTATCATCCGAGAAGAAGGGAAAATGGGGAAAGGGGGAGCAAAGCAACCGTGAGTACTCATCCAAAGTACTCGCAAGTAAGGATCTACACTACATATGCAATGATATCTGTATAAAGGGGTAATGTTTGAGGGCTAAACTGCAAAATGCTGGAACAAGAGGGGGAAAGCTAGGCCTATCGAAGAGTACGCTTCTGGCAGCCTCTATCTTGCAGCAATAGAAGAGAGTAGTTGGTAAGTTCACCAAGTAACATCGTATGGCATAATCCTACCCGGCGATCCTCCCCTCGTCGCCCTGTGGGAAAGCAATCATCGGGTTGTATCTGGCACTTGAAAGGGTGTGTTTTATTAAGTATTTGGTTCTAGTTGTCATGAGGTCGGAATACAACTTCGGGTCGTCCTGTTACCGTGGACACGGCTATTCGAATAGATTACTTCCCTGCAGGGGTGCACCACATCACCCGACACGCTCGATTACTCTGGTCGGACACACTTTCCTAGGTCATGCTCGGCCTCGGAAGATCAACATGTCGCAGCCCTACCTAGGCCCGACAGAGAGGTCGGCACGCCGGTCTAAATCCTAAGAGCGCAGGGGTCTTGGTCCCATCGCCCATTGCGCTCATGCACGTTGCGAGGGCGGCTATTGAGCAGACCCAACAACCTCCATTACAAAGGAAGTTGCATTACACGGCCCAACCCGGCGCGCGCCGCTCAGTAGCTGACGTCCGGAAGGCTTTGGCTGATACTACGACATCGGTTGCCCATATCTTGTCCCACGTGGCAGTTTGTGCGTATAAGGCCAACGATCCAACTCAGATCAAATATCCAAACTTATTAAGCGTGTTATTACAAGATAACCGCAGACAACGACCATGGACCAGGCCACCTCTCTCTTTGGTGTCTCAACCTGCCATGTCGCTCTGCCACAAAGAATCACTCGGAGGGTCGTCGGGAACCCGGGCCCACCACTACCTGGATGGAACCACCTGTCCTTTCAGTCCCCACATCGGAATCACTTGCGGGTACTCTACGAGCCGACCCGACTTCAGTCACATCATGTAACATGTATAGTATGTATTTAGTATATACCCATGATCACCACCCGAAGTGATCACGACCCGATAGTATAACATGGCAGACGAACAAGAATGTGGGGCCAATGATGGAATACTAGCATCCTATACTAAGCATGTGGGATAGCAGGTAAGTGTATCAACAATTGTAGCAACAATGACAGGCTATGCAAAAGAATAGGAGCTATCGAATCATCAACAGTAGCAAACCTAATGCAAGAATAAGAGAGAAGAGAATGAGCGATATCTGATGATCAAGGGGTGTTGGCTTGCTTGGAAGCTCGGCAGAGAAGCACGGGTTGTCAACACCGTAGTCGATTAGGGCAGCAGCACTGGCGTTAGTCTCGAAGTCTAACAGAGAGAAGATGGGGAAGAAACAATAAATACAATGCAAACAAATGCATGACAAAGCCTGACATGGCAATAAACAGTGCTAGGTGTGATCTAACGCGGTACTACGCGATACTAGCAAAGGGGAAAACATCCGGAAATATTTTCCCGAAGTTTGGCATTTTCGTGTATATGAAACGGAGGGGGGTTCGTTGCATGTTCTCTATGCTAGGGACGTATGGCAAACGAACGGAGAGCGTACTCAGATTCGTCTCGTCGTTCTGAGCAACTTTCATGTACAAAACTTTTTCATCCGAGTTGCGGTTTATTTTATATTAATTTCCAAATTTTAAATGATTCTCATGAATTGATGGACTTATTTTTAATAAGAAAATTATTACATGCATAAATGCTAGATACACCCAGAAGTGTACCCAGTCAAAGCCTGGTGAGGCGGATAGAAGGGCCGAGTGGCTCACTCAGCAAATGACTGGGCATGCCTTATCCACAGGAATAGTAGGAGGGCCCCACATGTTGGCAACTCTAACTAATTTTATGTTAAAGTTTACTCTCTGATTAATTAGGGGAGGTCGGACCCACGTGTCAATGTCATATTAATTAAAGTAATTAATTTAATTAGCAGCTAAGTTAATTAGGTTAGTGGGGCCTACTTGTTTGTGAGTGGGGCTGCACAGTCAGCGGGTTGACCCGATCAGCTGGGCCCGTGACCCAGGGGTCAGCGACACAGGTGGGACCTAGTGGCAACGCCACATCAGCGGCGGCGGACGAGGCCGAGGGAGAGAAAGGGGGATTGGGGGTGAGAGGGGATTTAGGGTTAGGTGGGGGGTAGGCCGGCCTAAGTAGGCGAGGGGAGCGGGTCGGCCTGATTGGCCGAGTGGCCAGGTGAGCCGAGGCCCAGCGTGGGAGGGAGGGTTTGCCCCCTTTTCTTTATTATATTTTTTCTTTTAAATCTTTTCTATTTTCTTTATTTAGTTAGAAAAAATAGTTTTACAAAGATTAACCCTTGCTCCTAAATTAGCACAATAACATAGGCCACTTCCACATAAAGTTTGGTGACTAAATAAACTAGTTTAATATTTGTTTATCATTTAAACGCATTTAAACCATAGTTTTGGCCCCTTTTTATTTGTTTTAGAGCATTTAAGCATTTTATAAAAGTGTGGTTTCTTCAACATATTTACTTATGATTTATTTGACACATTTAGAACATTTTAGTATTAATGTTTGAAAACTTTTGTTGTTTGCCTTTATTTTAAATTTGAATTTGAATCGCTTTTGAACCATCGCGAGATCGACAACAGTAATCCTGGTGATGTGGCATCATTAGTAGAGGGTCACTGTAGCTTCATTACCCGGGTGTCACAACGATGTATCCTTACTGAAGGCTTCGTGGCGGCGTTCCCACTCATGTCGTCTTGCTCCGGGTGAAAACCTAATCTTCGCGATTGGGGGGTGGCGGCCATCCTTGGTCCTACCCTTCTGGGAGGCATCGTTTTGGAGGCCTGGCTTCGTTGTCGTCCGGTTCACCTCTATATTGTGGATGCTCACGGTGGAGGTCTCTGTCGGCTACAAACGGTCCTCCTCGCTCATCTGTAGTTTGCTTGGTTGTCGGTGGTGTGGTGTGTCGGTGTCCGACGCGTTTGTATCTTGCCTTGGATGTGTGCGTTGTTGGTGCGTGTTTGTGCAGTCTCTCGGATGTATTCGGCGATGGTTGCCTTATAATATGTAGTGGGGGGGACCCTTTTTCGGTAAACTGCTTTGGAGGCTGCCAATTTGGGAAATCCGCTAGAGTAGCTTAGCGGCGTTGGCATCTTCTCCATCTATATCGGTTCCCATTATCTCTGGTGGCCGTTGGAAGATGAAGGAAACCCCATTGACATAGCGTAGGTTTTTGGCCTTCTCGTGTTAGTTCTGTGTATCATTGGCGGGGTGTCCTTTCAATGGTGGAGGTAGTGCTGCGTGGAATAATGGTCTCCTCACTACATCCTTGTCTTGGCATGGCTTTTATGTCTGATAGGGAGCAAGAGGTGTCTTAATTTCTCCCATTTAGGCCTCATTTGGCACTATCGGTTGGTGGTGTATTTGCGGGATTGTCCCGGCCCATCCCCAACCCTTGAAAAATCCCCGATGCACTGTTTGGTGGGATGGTTAGTGTGCAGCCCCACCGATTCCCCATAAACCCTCACCCTCCCGTGTAAACTCAACACTCCCCCTTCCCCTCATGTATTCTCTTCCCGAGTGCAACTCTAGTGCAGATTAGGAGGGGTTGAGACTTGAGAGGATTGGGTGAAGGGGAGGGGTTCACAAGATCCCTTCTCATTCCCAATTCCTTTGGTGCGGAAAAAACTCTAGTGCCAAAAAAAGCCTTAGGTACATTGTCAAGGCATGGTTTTCTGTGAATTCTTTATGAGGTTCATAGAAGAACATGAAGATTGGCGAAAATAGAGATGACAACTTTAAGTTTCTTTGGTGCAATGTTAGAGTTTTTCAAAGTTTTTTTTTGGGCAGAAATTTCAATGTTTTTTCTTTCTTTCGGTTGATCGCTTTTGTTTCGATTTCTTTAATCTGACGTAACATCTAATTAATAAAGTCAGATCAGTATCATGGTTCCCTTAAAAAGGGTAAGAAAGGAAAATATTCATTCACGCAGCTGGTCCTACTTTGGGACTCTTTAAAGCAGACTAATGCAAGTGAAGCGTAGTTTACTCTACTTGATACTCTCTCGAACCACGCACCCACAAAGTTATATCCCATGGATAAATATATCCAACATCTATGTATATGATTGAAACAGATGTGAAACATTCGGACAGTTCGTACGCCGTCACTGGACAGTAACTACAAACCAGAAGTAGAGACCAAACAACAGCGGCAGCCGAAAACAATGGTCCAGGCGTCAAGAACTTGTGCAGCACACCTGATCACAAGAGGATCGCAACAAGCTGTTGCAGTGGGTGTTTTGTTGGTACTGAACACTTGATGACAAGTCAACAACCATCAATAATTTGGTATGCTTGTCAGAAGACTCCAGAGATCCAACCCTTATAATTGCTACCCAACTCAAATGACAAACTCTCTGAAACAAACAGTTCAATCATAGACCAGCTCTTCCTGCTCAATTACAAGCTTCCTTCCTTGCATTGTGCTGTAAGGGCAGCGAAAAGCAAGTTGCAAAACCCCTCCTTCCAAGAACCGGCGGTATCAAGTGTGCCATTTGCTCAAATGGACAAATTAATTTACAGTTTACAATGTTGAAGTTACATCCAAGGGCACGGTGGTCGGAGATGAAGAGAAGCGAAAAAAGCGCCATGACCACCTTGTTTCTTCTTCACTACTACCTAGAATGCTTAGTTTAATCTTCTATTGACTTGTTTCGTTTGGCATGGTAGGGGGGCTCTTCCTAAATGCATGCTTTCTGCAGCGCTCGAAAATGCCATCATACAGCAAATCAAACTGCACTCCAGCTCTTTCCCGATTTACAATGAAAAGAATGTGATCACCCTCAATGATCTTGTAATACCTACAAAATCAATGGATAGATTAGGAAAGCATATGTATAGTTTTACGTGAACAAAGCACAAAAATGGGTGATGTGTCTTCAAAGCCACCCAGGTTATCGTCCATTTGGATTTAGTATCGAATTTGGTTAGTCTTGTTGAAACAAGAAATTCATGCATAACTGTATATTTTTACCAGATTAAATGGGAAGGAAAGGGATATATGTCGTTCCAGTAATAACTTCACAGCAAGACTTAGTAACATGCTACTAACCATATCCCAGGTTGCAAAGGATTGCAGTCAGAATCATCCACTACAAAACGGTTAGGATGCTCTATGGGAATGCGAGGGTGCGTCATGGAGATTGTGTTCAAAGCCCCATCATTATCTTCCCAATCTTCATCCCTGAGTATCATCAGTAAGAAGATTAATAACATGCACGAATAATGAATTGTAAGGTTTTCTACAAGATAAAAAGGGGAAACTGTAAGCAGCATAATCTATGAACTTGGCTTTGGAGCAGAGGATTTCACCTGTATCCTTTGTAAGGTAGAGGTGCGTTTTGAGGGTGCCGCCACATACACATCTGGAGAACTCTGAGAAAGAGCATCGGGTGGACTCCAAGGACGCTTGATGGTACTGTAATTCCAAATAGCTTTCGAGTTCTCTTTGTAGCGTAACTGAAGTAGAATGTATTGGGAAAGGTCTTGAGGGTAGAGTTAATTTTTAGAGATCCTTGAATTGTGAGGTCAGGGAGAATCCAGTCTCCTGAGGAAAACGGCCCAGTATTCCCTAGCAGGAGATCAACTAAACCAGAAAACCCAACTTTCCTCCATGACATTTCAAAGTGATCAAAACCGAAATTGTAGTAATTCTTCAGCCAAGGAATGTCCAGCCAATCATAGACGATGACTCCAAGCCGGCAGAGCTGAAGAAGACAAATTGATTTCATGGATCTCCCATCTTCAGCCCTGAAATTAATAGGAAGAGAACCATGATGACAATGGTATGGAGACACACAATATGGAATCACATTGCCTTTTGAAAAATAATACTAGTATGATATCACATTAATTTTACGAGTTCAAGTCAACACTTACAGCATGCCGTCGTAGTAAGTCCGTGTGGTTCCATTAAGGGCCCCTGATAAGGAAGTAAGGCTCAGAACCCAGTCTTCAGAAGTATCATGCCCAGGGAAAGCCTGACATTAGTATTGAACAGTGTATTAGAATTATAACATCCATATCTATACTTTAATCAGAATATCTTCCTAATTAGATGGCCAAAATTGTTGGACCCATACTCTCAAATAATATTGTGCTATATCCAATTATTACTTTCTCCTGCACGGCCGTAATTCTATTTGAATTTTATCACAAATATTTAAAATTAGTGAATATTGGGTACAACATTGTCCTGTGAAATTTCGTCATATTTTGGCAGCACGAATTTCTCAAGCAAGATGGGGATGGCTAGCGTTCGCTAGAGCAGCATGCCACAAAGTTCCCGGCATAGAAGTGCAACAAGCAAGACCCACAAGCCACATGCATAAAGCCAAAAAAAGGGCCCACGCAATCAAACAGATATGCTCATTTTAGCTGCAAAGTTGCACTGCAAGCAACATAATTAAAAGAAAAGAAAAAATAACAATGGAAGCTGCCAACATTAAAAACAGATTATTTGGACCATCCATAGAAAAGCGCTTTAAGCTTCATGCAAATGCAGTGATGCTAATTTGGGTGCTTCGAACCTGCACTCCTGATCACAAGAAAAGCCCCTCGGAAAGCATAGGATAAGCATGAACGTTCTACCGGCAACAACAAAGAGCTATCGTTTCTGAGAAAGATCTGAAATTTCTTGTTGTACCTTCTCAGCGAGCATCTGATGCAGCACCCTCACAACCTGCGCGCCGGCCGAGTGCCCCACAAAGTGCACAGGGTTCTGCGCGTCCCACACCGGATAATGCCCTGCACACAATTAGAAACCGGAAATGAAGAACTCTAAAACCCAAACTGATGCGATGCCATAGTGACACAGTGATGTTCTGTTCGTCCAAATCCTCACCAGTGTCATAGATCCTCCCGAAGCGCGCGTGCCCATAAACCTGGCTGTGCTCCACGCCGTAGTCCACCTGTCCCCCCTTGAGGTAGTAGAACAGCTCCCGCGCCCTGCAGAGCCACCAGATTCCCCAACAATCAAATTTCACCCAATATACTATGCTACTAGGTAGATTTAATAATAGTAATAGGCGAAATCAGGATAGCTCGCCAAGATTTAAATGAGTGTCCAACCACCAAATGATGAAACAACTCTGCTGATTTTCCCACCCACCCACCTGTCATGGATGCTGGTGAGCGACCCCAAATCCGGCACGAGCACGCGGTCGTCCTTCTTCTCGGCGCCGGCGAAGTAGGACATCCCGCCGAGCCTCTGCGCGCAGATAAACAAACAAAAAAACAGGAACGCGTGAGCACGCCTCGCCGGCATTTCACCGAACACCCGCCCGCCCCCGCCAGCCACAGGACAGGTACGTACCCCCTTGCCGAAGCCGAATATGCCGTGGACGAGGACGATGGGCGGCGGCGAGCCGTCGAGCACGACGCCCCTGCGCTCGTCCTCCTCGGCCGCGGCGGCGACGTCGACGAGCCCCGCGGCCGGGGGCGGGCGGCGCAGCAGCGGGCACCCGGACGCGGCGGCGGCCTGCGAGATGTCCGCCGCGACGGCCGTGCTGAAGACGTAGAAGCCGAAGAGCAGGTGCACGGCCGCGCTGACCCCGAGCTCCACCAGGCCCAGGATGAATCTCGCCATCGCGCTCCTCTGTCAACGAGCCGCGAAGCGCGCCGCGCTTCCCCCCTCCCCCTCCCCCTCCTCCCCCCCTTGCCTCCCCGCGGGAAGAGGAAGAGGAAGAGGATGAGTCGGAGAAGAGCCGGTCACGCCTCCGGGTCGGGGCCGCGGGGCGACCTCGTTTTATCTCTCCCCCCTCCTCCCTTCCGTCGCTGGCAAGGCAAACCGCTGGCTGGCTGTCGCGCGCTCCTCCCAGCGTCTTCGCCGTCTCGCGCTGGCGCGTCCGTTCTCCGTCCGTCCTCCCCCTTGTGCGTCGCTAACTTTGGGCTAGCCTATAATCATACGGTTTTGCCTATTTATAAACGCGTCGCGTCGACGATGTGTGTGACGGGCGAGCGTTCTGGCGCCCGCGGGTGGGTTTAATCGCGGTGCGGGTCGGAGGGGCTGGCTCTTGGCTGGGGAAGCATGGGGGCCGCCTTGCCCTCGCCCTCGCGGTGTGGGCGTGTGGCTGCCCGGTTGGTTGGCTGGTGGCCGGTGGAGCCTCGTCTCGGGGTTTGGCGTGGATGCGGCTTGGCGTCGCAGCAGCCAGGCAGCAGCAGCCTTTGGCTGGCGCGGATTGCGCGGCCACTGGCCAATAGGGCGTGCTCGCGTGGCACCAGTTGGCTCTTGGTGGGGCCAGTCGCCAGTCGGGACCCCCGGCGTCGCGTTACTGTTGGGTCATTTGTGTGGCGCGGGGCAGTGGGTCAGCTTCCTGTTTTCTTCCGTGGCTGGGAATTTCTGTTATGTTTTTGCCGGTGGGCGAGAAGCTTCTCGAGGAACCACGAGTTTGGTAGAGTCACGTATCCAATTTTTACACGTGAGTGGTGAGGCGGTACAGCTACTTGAAAAAAAATATAGGCCAAGAATCGTAGCGTGCTACACACTATCAAATAAAAAAAATATAGGCCAAGAATCGTAGATGTGAGATAATATCTCACATCTAGATATGACATAGACAAATCCATTAAACATAACAGGTTTGCTATTTCACATCTAGATGTGAAATATTATCTCATATCTAACACTCTCATCCTTGATTTTCTTTTTAAGTCTACCATAAATTTGAAGGATGAGTGAGTTAGATGTGAGATATTATCTCACACCTAGATGTGATATAGACAGACCCTAAACATAAATGGCTGGTCAAACGCCGGTCAAAGTCCACTTAAACCTAATTAAACATTAACTACACCATTAAAAAAAAGCCTATTACCGCCCCGCACGCTGCCCTAGACGTCGTCGGCCTTGCCCTTGCCCTTGTCGTTGATGCCGCCGTCGTCGGTGAGGTCGATGAAGACCGGAGCAGGGCCAACCCACCCGAATGCCTTTCTGTAGGCTGCCAGGGCAGCCTCTTCCGGCGTCTGCTGGGGCGGCGGCATTGCTGTCGGCCGCGCGTGCTCCTCCTCCTCCTCGAGCCGGAGCGCCTCCACGTCGCGTTGGAGCATGGCCTCGTACCGCATCTGCTCCTCGCCGTCGGCCTGCTCCTGGCGGAGCCAGTGCTCCTTCCAGCGCTCGAGGTGGGCCACCTCCTGCGTCGGCGTCGCCGCGAAGTGGATGGGAGGCGCGCTCACCCACTCGCGGTACTGGCCCGTCCACGAGTAGGCCTCCTCCGGCCAAGTTGGTGGCGGCGGGGAGCGCTTCCGCGTCGGCTCCGGCTCTGGCTTGGGCTGGACGGGCGGCGACGGTGGCGGTGGCGGCACGAACAGCGGGGTGTGGACGGAGTCCCCCGCCGCCGACAGGGCAAGGGCTTGCTCCAGCCAGGAAGCAAAGGGGGCGGTGGGGGCCAGATGTGGACGGGAGAAGTGGATGAGGCCGCCCCCCGTCGCACGCGTGCTTAAAAAAGGATGCTTCCACTGGCTGACGCGTAGGCCCGTTGTCGGTGGTCGTCATAAATAAGACGACCGGTGGCGGTTGGGTGGCCTACAGGTGGGGACGCGGCGGGCGGTGAGGAGACGCGCCGACGCATTTCAAGCGCAATTTTGGGTCTGAAATGGGTCGGCGCGGACGCCAGACGGACGCGATTTTAGTTTGGGTCGACGCATTGGGCCTTCATTTTTGTCCATGCTGACCCAAACGAACGCGGGCAGACGAAATGGGTCGCCCCATAGGAGTTGCTCTTACTCAATCAAAGTACAATCACACTTAACAGCGTCTAAAATGACCTCTGGTCCCGACCCAAGCCATACAGCAGTTCGGCCTTGAGTCCTCCCAGAATTTACCAAAACATGACTAGAGGAATTACAACCACGACGGATGTGAGTACTAGTACAAGAACTACGTTCGGACATGTTTTCTTTTATCTCTCTAATAACAAGAAATGTGTATCTTTATATGTTTGTGTCTCCACTCTTCAACATATTCACGGCCTCCAAATTGTCACTTTCAATGTCAATCGGTAGATTGCTCCACTGTAGGGCCTAGCATGAGTCCCTCCCGGATAGCTAAAATCTCAGCCTCCAACACATCATTACATGAAAAAAGGTGTCTACAGGAGCTGAAAATAATACCACCGGAGTGGTCACGAAGTATCATACCTGTACCACCAACCCCATCCAATATGGAGCCATATGTATTTAGTTTAACACGTCCAGCAGCTGGAGGTGACCAAGGGACATGGGTAGTAGATATATTATCGGATGTGCGTATTACCAGTGGGTAGCAAAATTGAACTGGGGTTTTTTTCCCGTAAAAAGGAGTTAGTCAATACTCCGACATGGGACGTGCATGCCTTAAATGACTTACTATCCAGCACAACATGCAGTGGTCAACTCTGCATGCAATGGTATTACAATTAGCTAATAAATATCAAGTTATTTTTTTCTTCCATCTTGGTTGCGGTGCACAACCTAAAATGTGTAATGCACAATATTTGTTGGGTTAAAAGACAAAACATATTGTAGAATGACGTACTCTTTTACAGTGGCAAGCTGACTAAAACTCCGTTCTCTGGAACAATGGAGCGAGCCAATGATTTATTGGAAATAACACATACAGATGTATGCGGTCCTATGAGTGTTGAGGCTCGCGGAGGTATCGTTATTTTTTGACCTTCACAGATGATTTGAGGAGATATGAGTATATCTACTTAATGAAACATTTAAAAAGTTCAAATAATTTCAGAGTGAAGTAGAGAATCATCGTAAGAAGAAAATAAAGTTTCTACGATATGATCGCGGAGGCGGATATTTGAGTTACGAGTTTGGCCTTCATTTAAAACAATGTGGAATAGTTTCACAACTCACGCCACCCCGAACACCACAGTGTAATGGTGTGTTCGAACGCCGTAACCGTACTTTATTAGATATGGTGCGATCTATGATGTCTCTTACCGATTTACCACTATCATTTTGGGGTTATGCATTAGAGACAGCTGCATTCACGTTAAATAGGGCACCGTCTAAATCCGTTGAGACGACACCGTATGAACAGTGGTTTGGCAAGAAACATAAGTTGTTGTTTATTAAAGTTTGGGGTTGCGACATTTATGTCAAAAGGCTTCGGCCTGATAAGCTCGAACCCAAATCGGAGAAGTGCGTCTTCATAGGATACCCTAAGTAAACAATTGGGTACACCTTCTACGACAGATCCGAAGGCAAGATCGTTGTTGCCAAGAATGGAACACTAGAGAAGGAGTTTCTCTCGAAAGAAGTGAGTGGGAGGAAAGTAGAACTTGATAAGGTAATTGTACCTTCTCTCGAATTGGAAAGTAGCTCATCACAGAAAACCATTCCCGTGATGCCTACAACAACTAGATAGGAAGCTGATGATGATGATCATGAAACTTCAGACCAAGTTACTACCGAGCCGCGTAGGTCAACCAGAGCAGGATCCGCACCAGAGTGGTACGGTAATCCTGTTCTGGAAGCCATTGATACGTCTCCAACGTATCTACTTTTCCTAACGTTTTTCCTTTTGTTTTGGACTCTAATTTGCATTATTTGAATGAAACTAACCCCGGACTGACATTGTTTTCAGCAGAACTACCATAGTGTTGTTTTTGTGCAGAAATAGAAGTTCTCGGAATGGAACGAAACTTTGCAAGGATTTTTTATATAATAAAAGAAAAATACTAGAGCCAAGAACCACCGGAGGCCCCCTCCTGGCGTGCCCAGGTGGGTTGTCCCCACCTGGTGGCCCCACAGACGTCAACCCTGATACTATATATTCACTTTTGCGGAGAAAAAAATAGAGAGGAAGAATTATCGCGATCTACGAGACGGAGCAGCCGCCACCTCATGTTCTTCATCGGGAGGCCAGATCTGGAGTCCGTTTGGGGCTCCAGAGAGGGGGATCTTCGTCCTTCGTCATCACCAACCCTTCTCCATCGCCAATTCCATGATGCTCCCCACCGGGAGTGAGTAATTCCTTTGTAGGCTCGCTGGTTGGTGAGGAGTTGGATGAGATTCATCATGTAATCTAGTTAGTTTTGCTAGGGCCGATCCCTAGTATCCACTATGTTTCGAGATTGATGTTGCTATGACTTTGCCATGCTTAATGCTTGCCACTTTGGCCCCGAGTGCCATGATTTCAGATCTGAACCGTTTATGATTTTATCATTATATTCATGTTTTAGATCCGATCTTGCAAGTTATAGTCACCTACTACGTGTTATGACTCGGCAACCTCGGAGTGACAGTAACTAGAACCACTCCCGGAGATGACCGCAGTTTAAGGAGTTCATGTATTCACCGTGTGTTAATGCTTTCTTTCGATTCTCTATTAAAAGGTGGCCTTAATTTCCCTTAGTTTACAATATGGACCCTGCTGCCACGGGAGGGTAGGACAAAACATGCCATGCAAGTTTTTTACATAAGCATGTATGACTATTCACGGAATACATGCCTACATTATATTTATGAACTAGAGCTAGTGACGTATCGCCCTAGGTTATGACTGTCACATGATGAATATCGTCCAACAAATTGTCGATCCAATGCCTACGAATTTATCCTATATTGATCTTGCGAAGTTGCTACTGCTATTGTTACTGTTGCACTTGTTACAAAACTACTGCTATCACTGTTATCGTTACTATTGCTGCTGCCACTACAATCAAAATTATCATATTACTGTGCTATTGATCACTTCACTGAAGATAATTAATCTCCAGGTATGGTTGAATTGACAACGCAGCTGCTAATACTTACAAATATTCTTTGGCTCCCCTTGTGTCGAATCTATAAATTTGGGTTGAATACTCTATCCTCGAAAACTGTTGTGATCCCCTATACTTGTGGGTTATTGATACGTCCAAAACGTATCTATAATTTCTGCTTGCTCCATGCTTCTTTTGTGTGATATTGCTATGATATTGATGCACTTCCATACACTTTTGATCATATTTGGACTAACCTATTAACTCAGTGCACCACAGTGCCAGTTCCTGTTTTCTGCTGTTTTTCTATTTCAGGTTTCCCCCATATTAAAAGTGCTCCAAAAATTCCAGGAAAAATATAGGAAAAATCAGCGTACAGGAAGCTTCGCGAATAACCAAAGATGGGCCAGAGGGGAGCCAGGGGAGGCCCAGGCGGCCACCTGGCGCGGCCCCACCCCTGGCCGCGCCAGGGGGGCGCCTGGGGCCCCTGCTCCGCCTCTGGCTGCCCCCCTTCGCCTATATATCCCTCTCGTCCCGAAACCCTCGAGGACAGAACCTTTTTCGTGATCTCGCCTCTGTTCCGCCGCCGCAGCGCTTCCAAGATTGGGAGCATCAGGAGAACTCTTCCCGGCACCCTGCCGGAGGGGAGAACCACCACCGGGAGCTTCTCCACCACCATGGACGCTTCCCGGATGAGTCGTGAGTAGTCCACCTTGGACCATGGGTCCATGATCAGTAGCTATGTGATGTTCTCCTCCCCTCTTTGCTCTTCATGGTTTAGACCTTGTGAGCTGCCCTACATGATCGAGGCACATATGTAATCTTTCTCCTGTTGCTTTGCTGAATTTGCTGGGATCTGATGGATTATGAGACTATGTTCAGATTGTGTTTGAGTAATATATTTGATTCACCTCTTTTATATCTTTGTTCTTGAGTAATTCTTGCATGTTCTCCGTTGCTGTTTATTGCTTTGGCCAAGTAGTAGGTAGTAACTCCAAGAGGGAGCGTTATGCTTGATTGTGGGTTCATGCCCCCTGATGACTAGCTTGAGTGACAGAAACATGAGTCTAGGGGATGTGTTGTTTCCACAAGGGAGAAAACAATGGTGCTTGTACTTGCGGGTGCATGGATTGTTTACTTTACACAAAGTTCTTTTAATGCAGTTGTCTGTTGCTTTGAGTTTACACTTTGGGTGGGATTCACAACTTAATACCAGCGAGATGTTCTGGATAGATATCTCAAGGTGGATGATTAGTAGTAGATGCAGATGGATTTCGGTCTACTTGCCTTGGCGTACCGCCCATGCTTTTGAGCCTCTACCTTTCTTTGCAGCATAGTTAGCATTGGTTTGCGCACATAATCCTGTCAATTGCCCAGCTATAATTTGTTTACCTCGCTTTGCTGTTTTATCATCTTTTGGGAGAGAGACATCACTAGTGAACATCATGGGACCCCGGTCCATATTACCACCGCTGATCACACCTTCTATTTACTTCCTGTTTTTATTTCCTAGTTGCAGTCATAGCTATCATTATTATCTCTTGTGTTTGATCCTTTGTAAACAACAAGGCCGGAGGGATTGACAACCTCTCTGTACTCGTTGGGAGCAAAGTTATCTGTATCTGTGTGCAGGTCCCGTCAACCGCTAAGTTTCTGGCGCCGTTGACACCTACTTGTCGACCCTCGGAGTCTCACGGGATTCGATCCTTGGTATCTTTACCAAGGGAAATTTGCCGCTACGCTACATCTCAACCTTCCACTTGGGGTAACCAACGAGGGGCGAGAAGCCATCAATCAAGTTTCTGGCGCCGTTGCCGGGGACTCCACTCTTCAAGATAGGGGAGTTGCACGCTATCTTTTATCTTTGCTTTTTAGTCTTGTTAGTTTACCTTTCAGTTTTTGCTTTAGTGTCCCTTACCAAAAATCACAAAAATAGTTATCTTGCTTGCTGCTGCTATGGGTTCCACCGAGAACACCAAGTTGTGTGACTTCACTAGTCATAACAACAGTGACTTTATCTGCACGCCTATTGCGACACCTGCCACTTCAGCACCTTCATATGAGATTAAACCTGCTTTACTGAACCTAGTTATGAAAGATCAATTCTCCGGTGCTGGAGATGATGCTGCTTTGCACTTAAATAATTTTGTTGAGCTCTGTGATATGCAAAAGTACAAAGAAGTAGATGGTGATATTATTAAGCTTAAGCTTTTTCCTTTCTCCTTGAGAGGAGGAGCTAAAATCTGGTTTCAATCCTTGCCTAGGAATAGTATAGATTCTTGGGACAAGTGCAAGGATGCCTTTATTGGGAAGTACTATCCCCCTGCTAAAATTATCCAATTAAGGAGTAACATAATGAATTTTAAACAATTGGATAATGAACATGTTGCCCAAGCTTGGGAACGCATGAAATCTCTTGTCAAGAACTGCCCTACTCATGGTTTGACTACTTGGATGGTTATCCAAACTTTTTATGCAGGCTTGAACTTTACCTCGCGGAACTTGTTAGATTCGGCCGTAGGAGGAACCTTTATGTCAACTACAGTTGGTGCTGCCACGAAGCTTCTCGACGAGATGATGACCAATTATTCCCAATGGCACACCGAACGCGCTCCAACGGGTAGGAAGGTAAACTCTGTCGAGGAGATTTCCTCCCTAAATGAAAAAGTTGACTTGATCATGTCTCTACTTTCCAAGCAATATTCTATTGATCCTCATGATGTTCCTTTAAATTCTTTGATTGCTCAAGATCAAGTAGATGTGAACTTTATCTCTAGAAACAATTTCAATAACAATGCTTATAGGAGTAATTTTGGTAGCAACCCTAGACCGTTCCCCTCTAATTCCTATGGGAACAACAATGCTTATCCTAGCACCAAGAACTCCACTTCTGAACTAGAGATTATGCTTAAAGACTTCATCACTACCCAAAAGGCCTTCAATAAGAATGTAGAAGAAAAACTAGACAAACTAGATAATCTCTCTTCGAAGGTAGACAATTTAGCCCATGAGGTAGAGTTGCTTAAAATTAGAACTTCTCCTCTTGAGGAGAGGAAGACCACTCCTATGAATGCTATTCAAGTGCAAATTAATGAAAACATTAGGATGATGGCTAAACTTAAAGAGAGATGGGCTAGAGAAAAGGAGGAAGAAGATAGAATTAAGAGCCTTCCTACCCACCACACTGTTGCTACTATTCAAGTTGTTGAGGATATCCAAACTCTTAGCACCCAATGCACTCCTAGTCCCATTGGACCTATTAATGGTGATGCTATGACCTCAACCGTAGAAGAAGAAACTCCTATGACCATAGAAGCTACCAAACAAGTGAGCCTAAAGGACACCACTACCACTTTACTTGATAGTAGTGACCTTGATTTTGATAATTGCACCCTTTCTGAAGTTATTGGTTTTCTTCACAAGATGTCTAGAGATCCCCACACTAGCACACTTACTCTTGCCTTCACGGAGCATATCACTAATGCTCTCATCAAAGCTAGGGAGGAGAAGCTTAGGGTAGAAACTTCCATACCTAGAAAGCTAGAAGATAGTTGGGATCCTATGATTAAAATTAAGTTGAATAACTTCTCTTGCTATGCTTTATGTGATGTTGGAGCTAGTACCTCCGTTATGCCCAAAAGAACGTATGATATGTTTGAATTGAAACCTTTTGATCCTTGTTCTTTTGGTGTTCGTCTTGTTGATTCTTCCGTAAAGAAACCTTTGGGGAAGATCGACGATGTTCTTATCATTGTCAATGACAATTATGTTCCCGTTGATTTTACTATTATGGATATTGAATGTGAACCTTCATGTCCAATTATTTTGGGACGTCCTTTTCTTCGCACAGTTGGTGCTATCATTGACATGAAAGAGGGGAATATAAAATTCCAATTCCCTCTCAAGAAAGGGATGGAACACTTCCCTAGAAAGAATATTAAGTTGCCTTTTGAGTCCGTTACACGGGCTAGCTATTCTCTTACTCTTGATAAGACTTGATCTTCTCTTTTTGCATCATGCCTAGCTTAAAGGCATAAAAGAAAGCGCTTTTGGGAGGCAGCCCACAACGAATTAGGTTTTATTTTGCTTTTGTTGTGTCTTGATGTTTGTTACTACAGTGGCATCATCATTGTATCTTTTCTTTTCAGCTTTGTGCCAAGTTTAGCCTCAGATTGCAAGAAAGTTCAAAAGTTGTGATGTGCTGTCCAGAAAACAGATTCTGTCCTTGGACAGAAAAATTCGAATAAAATCACCAGATCATCTTTTTGATCTGAATTTTTTTGACAGCGTGCTCTATACAATTGTCTTTCGAGCGTCTGTTCTGAGTTTTTTTATTTGAGTTGCAGAAGTGCCCCGAAAAAATTATTTACTACCTGCTGGTCTGTTTTTCACGGATTCTGTCCTGTTTTGCCTTTTCTTCGTTTTGCAAACCTTGAGCTTGTTTTTTCTTTGCAAAAACCTTTTGGCAATCTTGAGAAACAGTAGCTCTTCAAGATTATATTTATTTCCAGTAGGGAAAAAAATTATTTTATTGTGGGTACTAACCTCGCTAATCAGATTATGATGAGTTATGTATGAAGGGAGTTTTCAAGTGTGCGAGGGAAGATGATAAAAGAAGATTTAGGAGGGTCAAACGCTCAAGCTTGGGGATGCCCCCGTGCACCCCCAAGAAATATTCAAGAAGACTCAAGCGTCTAAGCTTGGGGATGCCTCCATGCATCCCCTTCTCCATCAACAATTATCAGTTCGTCTTTCGTTCCACAATAATTTTATCACTTCATGCGTTATGTGCTATGCTTGGAGCGTCTTGCTCTTAGTTTCTTTTTTTAGTTTTCTTTAGCTTTGCTTGCTGTTCATAACAAGTTAGAACCCAACTTTCTTTGTGTGGGAGAGAAACACGCTCCACTTCAACCTAGAACACAACATAGGATTTTCATGCTTATCTTTGTTGTGTGTGTTCTTTGTCTTTCCATAGCTGCTGTCATGTTTAGCTCTTAGTTTTCATGCTTTTCTTTTTAAAGAGCTTTTGTTTAGTTGGTTGCTGAACTCTCTTGAGTTTTCATGTTTATCTTGTTAAGAGAGTTTGCCTGTTGCACTGAGTTGTGTGTCTTAACTTAAAGTAGGTAATTGAGGTTGCTATTTAATTTTAGTAGTAACTTGCAATAGTTTTGAGGTATTGCCATGAGTAATGTCTGAACTTTTGGTGTCAAGAGCTTTAGCCTATTAGTGATAGATGTCGTATTTTGGGCAATCCGTGTTTATTTTCGAAAACCTACAAAATAGTTGAGAACTTTAGCTACTAGATGGATCACTAATCTTTGGAGGGATCAAATATTAGAGTACACTCACGTACCATGAGTCGAGGATGCGCAAGGATAACCAAACCCCCATACACTCCTCCTCGGGGTACTTTTCTCTTTGTGAACCTCCTAATTAGATTGAGAGTTACCGATAATAAGTGCATGAGTTCTTCGGACTAATGTGAGTATTCGAAAGTTGACACTTCCACCTAGCCATATTTTTCTAGCCTCTTCGGTACCGTGCATTGCCCTTTCTCACCTCGAGAGTTGGCGCATACTTCGTCGGTGCATCCAAATCCTTGGCACGATATGCTCTGTCATCATAAGCCTCATTATATCCTTCCTCAAAACAGCCACCATACCTACCTATCAAGGCATTTCCATAGCCTTTCCGAGATACATTGCCATGCAACATCCATCTTCTCATGACTTGATCTTCATGTCATACATGCTTTTTGCTTGATCGATGAGCCGCATGCTAGTTGGGCCTTGCCCTAATCATTGCTACATGATGCGCTAGTATCATTGCATATCCTGCTACACCGGCAGAGGCATACATTTGCATACATCATGATAGTTTCATTTTCTTTATGTTGAGTACTTTTGTAAAGTGTGAAAGATCTTCTATACTTCTTGTAATACATAGAGTGTTGCCCCTAAAGTGAGGAAAAGATCCCAAAGAGGACAAAATCAAAAGATCCCAAAGAGGACAAATGAGAGTTAAATAGAAAGAGCCATTGAGGCCACAAAAAAAAATAGAAAAAAGAGAAAAAGAAATAAAAAGAGAGAAGGGGGCACACTACTATTCCTTTTGAGAGATCCACACTCGTACTTCATCTTATACCTTGTACTCCATAGAGATTATCATTCATGCATATAGCTATGTGGGGACCTTCACACTATAGAACTTGGCTTGTATATTCCAATGATGAGCCTCCTCAAAAGAGCTCTAGGTCTTCTTGAACGAGCAAGTTGGATGCACCCCCACTAGTTCCATTGGAGAGCTTACCTTAGCTCATATGTGCATCCGTGCATGGCAATCCCTACTCCTCACATCATATCTATCATTTGGCTTTCTCTCGCCTATGATTGTCCTCATTGATGTGAGCCTTTCACACCTTTTTTGTCTTCCCCCTTCATCATTTTTCTCTCTTTGCCATCCTAAGTGTCAACTTTCTTGCTTACGCTCATACATTGCATGAGTGCTCAAAATATCGAAAGGGAGTGGATCATTTTGACTTGTACCTGGCTAGTGGTCTGGGGATGAGTCAAGATAAGATTCCAAAGAAAACCAAGTGTGAAACTTTAGTAGATTAAGTTCTCAACAATACAAAAACTATGTTTTACTCTCTCGTATATCCCTATCCCCTTTCTTGCACGCAAACACCATTTGGAGACATTCGAGTCACGGACAACGAGAGCTCCTGCACCTTTATGTTCTTATGTTGCTTGTTACAATGCTAATATAGACTCTTGCTTGTTATGACTTGAATTGAATTACATGCCTTGATTGCTTTACTTAAAAAGTTCTTATATGGTTGGTAGCATGTCACCACAGAAATTATGCTTGTTATCATTTACCTACTCGAGGACGAGCAGGAATTAAGCTTGGGGATGTTGATACGTCCAAAACGTATCTATAATTTCTGCTTGCTCCATGCTTCTTTTGTGTGATATTGCTATGATATTGGTGCACTTCCATACACTTTTGATCATATTTGGACTAACCTATTAACTCAGTGCACCACAGTGCCAGTTCCTGTTTTCTGCTGTTTTTCTATTTCAGGTTTCCCCCATATTAAAAGTGCTCCAAAAATTCCAGGAAAAATATAGGAAAAATCAGCATACAGGAAGCTTCGCGAAGAACCAAAGTGGGCCAGAGGGAAGCCAGGGGAGGCCCAGGCGGCCACCTGGCGCGGCCCCTGGGGCCCCTTCGCCTATATATCCCTCTCGCCCCGAAATCCTCGAGGACAGAACCCTTTTTCGCGATCTCTCCTCTGTTCCGCCGCCGAAGTGCTTCCAAGATCGGGAGCATCAGGAGAACTCTTCCCGGCACCCTGCCGGAGGGGAGAACCACCACCGGGAGCTTCTCCACCACCATGGACGCTTCTCGGATGAGTCGTGAGTAGTCCACCTTGGACCATGTGTCCATGATCAGTAGCTATGTGATGTTCTCCTCCCCTCTTTGCTCTTCATGGTTTAGACCTCGTGAGCTGCCCTACATGATCGAGGCACATATGTAATCTTTCTGCTGTTGCTTTGCTGAGTTTGCTGGGATCTGATGGATTATGAGACTATGTTCAGATTGTGTTTGAGTAATATATTTGATTCACCTCTTTTATATCTTTGTTCTTGAGTAATTCTTGCATGTTCTCCGTTGCTGTTTATTGCTTTGGCCAAGTAGTAGGTAGTAACTCCAAGAGGGAGCGTTATGCTTGATTGTGGGTTCATGCCCCCTGATGACTAGCTTGAGTGACAGAAACATGAGTCTACAGGATGTGATGTTGCCACAAGGGAGAAAACAACGGTGCTTGTACTTGCGGGTGCAAGGATTGTTTACTTTACGCAAAGTTCTTTTAATGCAGTTGTCTGTTGCTTTGAGTTTACACTTTGGGTGGGATTCGTAACTTAATACCAGCGAGATGTTCTGGATAGATATCTCAAGGTGGATGA
Source organism: Secale cereale (assembly GCA_902687465.1). Classification (NCBI taxonomy): domain Eukaryota; kingdom Viridiplantae; phylum Streptophyta; class Magnoliopsida; order Poales; family Poaceae; genus Secale; species Secale cereale. The sequence goes on from LR738709.1 coordinate 518,744,857, forward strand.
TTAGTAGTAGATGCAGATGGATTTCGGTCTACTTGCCTTGGCGTACCGCCCATGCTTTTGAGCCTCTACCTTTCTTTGCAGCATAGTTAGCATTGGTTTGCGCACATAATCCTGTCAATTGCCCAGCTGTAATTTGTTTACCTCGCTTTGCTGTTTTATCGTCTTTTGGGATAGAGACATCACTAGTGAACATCATGGGACTCTGGTCCATATTACCACCGCTGATCACACCTTCTATTTACTTCCTGTTTTTATTTCCTAGTTGCAGTCATAGCTATCATTATTATCTCTTGTGTTTGATCCTTTGTAAACAACAAGGCCGGAGGGATTGACAACCTCTCTGTACTTGTTGGGAGCAAAGTTATCTGTATCTGTGTGCAGGTCCCGTCAACCACTAAGTTTCTGGCGCCGTTGACACCTACTTGTCGACCCTCGGAGTCTCACGGGATTCGATCCTTGGTATCTTTGCCAAGGGAAATTTGCCGCTACGCTACATCTCAACCTTCCACTTGGGGTAACCAATGAGGGGCGAGAAGCCATCAGTTATCAAGACCTTTTTCTGGCACCGTTGCCGGGGAGCATAGCTATATTTGTTGAGTCACTTGGGATTATTATCAATCTATCACTATGAAGAATCTGAAGGATGCTAAGACTAAGATTTTTCCCTCTAAGACGAGGGGAGGTTAGGAACTGCCATCCAGTTCTGCTTTAGATTCACCTTCTGTTATAAGTAAACTTGCAACACCACCACATGCTAGTACTCCTGATATGTCGCAAGTTATTGATGATGCTACTTCTGCTATGAATGATACATATGATAATGCTAGTACCTTGCATGATGATGATGTGCCATTTAGTGACTTTCTTGATGAACAAATTACTAGAGTAAGACAACATGATGTTGTTGAATCTGATGATGAGCTTGAAACTGAAAATTTTGAAACACCTGCTAGAACTAGCCTTCTTAGATATGAATTGCCTAAGTTACCCGAAGGTTATGTTATAAGCGAGGAAACAACTAGAGATATTCTTGCTTGTAATGATAGAGATGATCTAGAAAAATTATTATGCAAGTATAAAGAAAAGTCTCTGAATGCTAGAATGAAATATGATCCTAAGTTTGCTACCTCACCTATCTTTATTGATGATAAGAATTATGAATTATCTATTGATCCAGAGTTAAACACTTTGGTTGAATCTGATCCTTTTCATGGTCATGAAACTGAAACTGTTGTGGCACATCTCACTAAGTTAAATGACATATCCACTCTTTTTACTCATGATGAGAAAACCCGTTACTACTATATTCTCAAATTATTTCTGTTCTCATTAAAGGGTGATGCTAAAGCTTGGTGCAATACTCTTCCTCATGATTGTGTGCGTAGTCCCCAGGATATGATTTATTACTTCTCTAGAAAATATTTTCCTCCTCATAAGAAACAAGATGCCTTACAGGAAATATTTAACTTTGTGCAAATTAAAGAAGAGAGTCTCCCACAATCTTGGGGGAGGCTTTGCCAGTTACTTAATCCTTTGCCTAATCATCCTCTTCAGAAAAATAAAATACTCGATATCTTCTATAATGGACTAACCGATGCTTCTAGGGACTTCCTAGATAGTTGTGCTGGTTGTGTTTTCAGAGAACGAACTATTGGACAAGCTGAGGAATTATTGAATAACATATTGAAAAATTATGATGATTGGACTCTTCCTGAATCACCGCCTAAGCCCACTCCGAAGAAGAGGGGTATATTATATCTCGATCCTGAAGATATGCAAGAGGCAAAGAAATCCATGAAGGAAAAAGGTATTAAAGCTGGGGATGTTAAATTTTTTACATCCTATTGAATAAATACATGGGCTTGATGCACCACCTCTCCCTAAGGTGGTAGAGGTAAATTCTCTAATGAAATTCAATGACAATGATAATCCTCACAATATGCACCCTAGCCAATGCCTTCATGAGTTTGAAAATTACATTAGGAAACAAGGTCACTTCAATGCAAATGTTATGAAACAATTGAAATATAATTCTGATATGATTGCTCGCTTGAGTGACTTGTTATTTAGGATTTCAAATGGTGTTAGAGGTGTAGGAAAACATGCTTCTATGGTACAAACCCAGCTAGAACAAGTTGCTAAATCTCAAAGATAATTACTTGATGAAATGAATAGCAACATACATGACTTTGCTGTTAGAGTTGCAACTAGAGGAGGAAAAAATGACTCAGGAACCACTTTATCCTGAGGGACACCCAAAAAGAATTGAACAGGATTCACAAAGAAACAACACCACTGCACCTAGTCCTTCTAAAAGTAAAAAGAAAAATAAAAATGATAGGACTTTGCATGCTAGTAGTGAACCTGAAGTAGAAAACCCTCCTCATGATGATAATGATGTTTCTATCTCTGATGCGAAAACTCAATCTGGTAATGAACATTCATCTAGTGATAATGAAAAATATAATGCTGAGGTTCATGAAGATACTCAACCAAATAATTAAAAAGAACTAGATAATGATGTTGAGATAGAACCACCAGTTGATCTTGATAACCCACAACCTAAGAATAAAAGATATGATAAAAGAGACTTTGTTGCTAGGAAACACGGTAAAGAAAGAGAACCGTGGGTTCAAAAACCTATGCCTTTTCCACCTCAGCCAACTAAAAAGAAAGATGAAGAAGAATTTGAACGCTTTGTTGAAATGTTGAGGTCAGTCTTTCTGCGTACTCGCTTGATTGATATCTTGAAAATGCCTCCTTATTCAAAGTACATGAAAGACATCATCGCCAATAAGATAAAAATACCGGAAGCTGGAATCTCCACCATGCTTGCTAATTATACTTTTAAGGATGGAGTACCTAAAAAACTTGGAGACCCAGGAATACCAACTATACCTTGCTCCATCAAAAGGAATTATGCGAAAACTGCTTTATGTGACTTAGGAGCTGGTGTTAGTTTTATGCCTTTCTCCTTATATAACAGACTTGATTTGAATAAACTCACACCTACTGAAATGTCTTTGCAAATGGCTGATAAATCAACTGCCATCCCTATAGGTATCTATGATGATGTGCCCGTTGTTATTGCTAATGTTACTATTTTGACTGACTTTGTTATACTTGAAATGCCCGAGGATGACAACATGTCAATTATCCTTGGTAGACCCTTCTTGAATACTGCAGGGGCTGTTATTGGTTGCAATAAAAGCAATGTCACTTTTCATATCAATGGTAATGAGCATACGGTGCACTTTCCGAAGAAATAATTCCAAGTGAATGGTGCCAATGTTATTGAAAAATCTCCGACAATCACTATTGGAAGTTTTCAAATACCTCTACCTACTGTTAAAAAATATATGAAATGCTTATTGTTGGGGACTTTCATATCCCCGTTGAGGTAACTTAGTGATTTACGAAAGTTCTTCGGTTTCATGCTAATCGAAAGTGGTTGTTAATAAGACTTGATCAAAGTTATTAATGGATCACGTTTTAGCAGTATGAAGTTGCTGAATTTAGTAAGCACTACCTTGTGTTCCTATCTTCTGTTTTATGTTTTTATTAGTTAAATAAAACAAAATGGCATGTTTTGTCTGTTTTCTGAATTTCCCGTGCAATAAAAAAGGGCCCAAAAGTAAAAGTTCTCAAAATGCCCTAAAAATTTAACACAATTTTTCCCGAATATTTAAGAATTTCTGGTGCAAATAATATCAGAGGGAGGTGCAACAGGTGGGCACAACCCACCTGGGCGCGCCAGGACCCCCAGGCGCGCCTTGGTGGGTTGTGGTCCCCACGTGGACCCTCTCCCTTATCTCTTTATACCACTTCATTACCTACCTCCAGAAAAATATTCTCCATTGCTCTCTCTCTCTCTCTCTCTCTCTCTCTCTCTCTCTCTCTCTCTCTCTCTCTCGTGCGTTCTTGCTCTCAAACCCACGGATTTTGATCTCTTTGCTCGAAGCTCCATTTCCGAAACTGTTTCGGGGGATTGTTGCTTGGTATGTGACTCCTCCATTGTCCACCTAGGCTTCAAAATTTCCCTCATGCCAAAGTTCATTGATACCCTGTGCCCACAGGCTTGTACCGTGCGGGCCCCCGTGCCCACGGGCTTTGTACCGTGCGCACTGGACCCCCGTGCGCACGGGGCCCACTTAGCCCATGCGCACGGGGTCTGCGGTTCTTGGCACTGAAGAGGCAGGGCATGGGGGGCTTGGGTTCATTCCCACCCAGTTGCCCCCTCCACCCCATTGGAGTCCTCCAGCACCGCCGTCGTCGCCTCTGCTCGCCGAGGCTTCACCGGGCTCCGTCGGGCTTCTTCCTCCATGGATCTTCTTCGGGATGGGGTCCTCCTCCGGTTGGTCCCTTCCCTCTCCTCTTCCTTTTTCCTCCATGGCTTCCCATCAAGTTCTCTTAGTGCTAGGTTTTTTATGTTTCTTAGATTAGATGGGCCAATATCCTCCTGTCTAGGTAGTACTCAGGTGCATGTTCCTGGGTTTTCCTGCCGCACTCACTCTTAGATCTCGATCTGGAAGTGGCTGCTACTGGAAAACCCCCGTGTCCACGGGCTGGTGACCCCCCCCCCGTGCGCACGAGGCCTCGTGTCCACGGTCGTGTACCGTGCGCACGGGGTATCTAGGGGCATTTCACATGCTTATCTACCTATCCCTATGCCATCTATCTTGCACTTGTACTCATCTGGGTTGTGTGCTTTGTGTTGTTGGGTGTTTGTGTGTTTCAGACTCCGCTGACAAGAGGTCCGAGCTTCGTCGCAAGCGCCCTAAAGGAGGGTCCAAGGATTTCACGGTTGCACGGCGGCAGCCTTCTAAGGATCTTGGTTAGGGGTCAGGATCAGTCCAGGGTCATGCTCGCCATGCTGCCTCCAAGCGGCCTGTTATTGAGGCCTCCGAGGATTCTGAAGAAGAGTATGACTCGCAAGAAGATGCTCACTATGTCAACCCCAATGATGCTATAGAGATAGAAGAAGAGGATGATCGTGTTGACGAGGATGAAGAGGAGGTAGAAGGGTCTAGTCCCGAGCAAGCCATTCCGGGCGGGCAAGATGTGAAGAACTTGCCCCTTGCCAAGTGGACCAAGCCAGAGCTTTGGGCTGAGAGGCAGAATCATCCTTATGCGGCTGCCACTGCCATTGGTATGGATCCCCGTTTGAAGAATGAGTTTCAGCAAAGAGTTTATCATGAGCTTCTCATGACCATGTCAAAGAAGTTTGCACCGCACAAGCAAGTGAACACTGAGAGTCTACGCGACAATGATCATATCTATCCCGGTGTGCCTCATTCCGTTTGTCACTTTCAACCACCCATACAATGAGGATCTGGTGATGCAGATCTTTGCCACCGTGTTTTTCTCCAGTGACTATGCTGATAACCCACAAGTGTAGGGGATCAATTGTAGCCTCTTTCGATAAGTAAGAATGTCGAACCCAACGAGGAGTTAAAGGTAGTACAAATATTCCCTCAAGTACTATCGACCACCGATACAACTCTACGCATGCTTGACGTTCGCTTTACCTAGAATAGGTATAAAACTGGAAGTACTTTGTAGGTGTAATGGGATAGGTTTGCAAAAATATAAAGAGCGCGTAAATAAAAACTAGGGGCTGTTTAGATAAAGAAGCAATAAAGTTAGTATAGAGAGTGTGGAAAAGTGGTGGTACGAGTTGCGAAATTGTCCCTAAGCAATTGACTACGTTGCTAGACCGATAGCAAGTTTTATGTGGGAGAGGCCACTCCTAGCATGTCATCCCTGACTTGGAATTCTATGCACTTATGATTGGAATTATTAGCAAGGATTCGCAACTACTAACGTTAATTAAGGTAAAACCCAACCATAACATTAAGATATATTGGTCCCCTTCAACACCGTATGCATCAATTTCTATGCTAGGTTGAAGCTTCTATCACTCTTGCCCTCCAATACGTAGTCCTATCAACATACAACTAACCCTATGGTGTGATCCACGCTTGCGCTCATATGATGGGCACCAAAGGAAAGCAACATAACCACAAGCAAATTAAACCAAGAATAGGAATTCACCAATTACCGATAGGACAACGAAAATCTACTCAGACATCATAGGATGGCAACACATCATTGGATAATAATATGAAGCATAAAGCACCATGTTCAAGTAGAGGGTACAACGGGTTGTGGGAGAGTGGACCGCTGTAGATAGATGGGGGAAGGTGATGAAAATGTTGGTGAAGATGACGGAGGTGTTGGTGTGGATCACCGTCGCACGATGATGGCCCCGACGGCACTCCGGCGCCACCGGAAGCGAGGGGGAGAGAGCCCCCCTCCTTGTCCTTCTTCCTTGGCCTTCTCCCTAGGTGGGAGAAAGGTTCTCCCTCTGGTCCTTGGTCTCCATGGCATGGGAGGGACGAGAGCCCCTCCGAGATTGGATCTGTCTCTCTGTCTCTCTCTGTTTCTGCGCTCCCCGATTCTGGCCTTTCATCGTTTCTTATATTCCCGGAGATCTGTAACTCCGATTGGGCTGAATTTCTGACACGATTTGTATCCAGATATTAGCTTTCTTGCGGCGAAAGAAGGGCGTCAACCTCCTTACGGGGTGGCCACGAGGGCCCAGGGCACGCCTGACCCCTGGGGCGCGCCTGATACGTCTCCAACGTATCTATAATTTTTGATTGTTCCATGCTATTATTTATGATGTTCTGGATGTTTAATGGGCTTTGTTATACACTTTTATATTATTTTTGGGACTAACCTGCTAACCCAAAGGACCTGTCCAAATTGCTTTTTTTTTGCCTATTTCAGGGTTTTACACAAAAGGAATATCAAACGGAGTCCAAACGGAATGAAACTTCTGGAGAGATATTTTTGGAGCAAAATACGCACGGGAGACTTGAGAACCATCGAATAGGGCTGACGTGGCGTCCACGAGGGAGGGGGCGCACCCCCCTTATAGGGCGCACCCCCTGCCTCGTGGGCACCCCGTCTGGCCCCCGGTGCCCTCGTTCCTCCTATATATACCTACGTACCCCGAAACCATCAGAACAACAGAGAAAACCCTAGTTCCACCGCCGCAACCTTATATTCCCATGAGATCCCATCTTGGGGCCTGTTCCGGAGCTCCGTCGGAGGGGGGGATCTTCCACGGAGTGCTTCTACATCATCATCATCGCCTCACCATGAGTTGTGAGTAGTTTACCACAGACCTTCGGGTCCATAGCTAGTATCTAGATGACTTCTTCTCTCTCTTTGGATCTCAATACCAAGTTCTCCTCGGTCTACGAGGAGATCTATTCGATGTAATCTCTTTTTGCAGTGTGTTTGTCGAGATCCAATGAATTGTGGGTTAATGATCAAGATTATCTATGAGAAATATTTGGTTCTTCTCTGAACTCTTTATGTATGATTATAATATCCTTGCAAGTCTCTTCGAAATATTGGTTTGGTTTGGCCTACTAGATCTATAGTTCTTGCAATGGGAGAAGTGCTTGGCTTTGGGTTCAATCTTGCGGTGTCCTTTCCCAGTGACAGTAGGGGTAGCAAGGCACGTATTGTATTGTTGCCATCGAGGATAAAAAGATGGGGTTTATATCATTATGTTTGAGTTTGTCCCTCTACATCATGTCATCTTGCTTAAGGCGCTACTCTGTTCTTATGAACTTAATACTCTAGATGCATGCTGGATAGCGGTCGATGTGTGGAGTAATAGTAGTAGATGCAGAATCAATTCGGTCTACTTGTCTCGGACGTGATGCCTATATATAATGATCATACCTAGATAGTCTCATAATTATTCGCTTTTCTATCAATTGCTCGACAGTAATTTGTTTACCCACCGTAGAATATTGATACGTCTCCAACGTATCTATATTTTTTGATTTTTGGGACTAACCTATTAACCCAGAGCCCAGTGCCAGTTTCTGTTTTTCTCCTGTTTTCGGGTTTTATAGAAAAGGAATATCAAACGAAGTCCAATTGACGAGCCAATTTTTTATGACTTATTTTGGACCAAAAAAAGCCCCCGAAGCAAAAGAGTTGGGCCAGGAGAGCCACGGGCTGCCCACGAGGGTGGAGGGCGCGCCCTGGGAAGGTGGTGGCGCCCTCCTATCTTGTGGACATCCCAGAAGCCCCCCTGACTTGTGCCCTACGCCAAAAAATCCTATAAATACTGAAACCTTCGGAAATTAACCTAGATCGGGAGTTCCGTCGCTGAAAGCCTCTGTAGCCACCGAAAACCAATCTACACCCGTTCTGGCACCCTGCCGGAGGGGGGATCCCTCTCCGGTGGCTATCTTCATCATCCCGGCGCTCTCCACGACGAGGAGGGAGTAGTCCACCCTCGGGGCTGAGGGTATGTACCAGTAGCTATGTGTTTGATCTCTCTCTCTCTCTCTCTCTCTCTCTCGTGTTCTTGAGATGGCACGATCTTGATGTATCATGAGCTTTGCTATTATAGTTGGATCTTATGATGCTTCTCCCCCTCTACTCTCTTGTAATGGATTGAGTTTTCCCTTTGAAGTTATCTTATCGGATTGAGTCTTTAAGGATTTGAGAACACTTGATGTATGTCTTGCACGTGTTTATCTGTGGTGACAATGGGATATCATGTGATCTACTTGATGTATGTTTTGGTGATCAACTTGCGGGTTCCGTGACCTTGGGAACCTATGCATAGGGGTTGGCACATGTTTTCGTCTTGACTTTCCGGTAGAAACTTTGGGGCACTCTTTGAAGTTCTATGTGTTGGTTGAATAGATGTTTCTGAGATTGTGTGATGCATATCGTATAATCATGCCCACGGATACTTGAGGTGACAATGGAGTATCTAGGTGACATTAGGGTTTTGGTTGATTTGTGTCTTAAGGTGTTATTCTAGTATGAACTCTATGATAGATTGAACGTTACTATGGACTCTTGAATAGATTGATCAGAAAGAATAACTTTGAGGTGGTTTCGTACCCTACCATAATCTCTTCGTTTGTTCTCCGCTATTAGTTACTTTAGAGTGACTCTTTGTTGCATGTTGAGAGCTAGTAATATGATCCAATTATGTTATCCTTGTTGAGATAACTTGCACTAGTGAAAGTATGAACCCTAGGCCTTGCCTACTATCATTGCAACACCGTTTATGCTCACGTTTACCACTTGCTACCTTGCTGTTTTTATATTTTCAGTTTACAAAAACCTATATCTACCATCCATATTGCACTTGTATCACCATCTCTTCGCCGAACTAGTGCACCTATACAATTTACCATTGTATTGGGTGTGTTGGGGACACAAGAGACTCTTTGTTATTTGGTTCCAGGGTTGCTTGAGAGAGACCATCTTCATCCTACGCCTTCCAGTGATTGATAAACCTTAGGTAATCCACTTGAGGGAAATTTGCTACTATCCTACAAACCTCTGCACTTGGAGGCCCAACAACATCTACATGAAGAAGGTTGTGTAGTAGACATCAAGCTCTTTTCTGGCGCCGTTGCCGGGGAGGTTAGTGCTTGAAGGTATATCTTTAGATCTTGCAATCGAATCTTTTAGTTTCTTGTTTTATCATTAGTTTAGTTTATAAAAGAAAACTACCAAAAAATGGAATTAAGGTTACCTCATATGCTTCATCTTTTTAATATCTTTCGTGAAAATAATGGGAAGGAAAATTGTGCTCAAGTACTAGAAGAAGAATTACATAGAATGCTTGGCATAAAATATGTGCATGATGAGCATGATTGCAATGTTGTTAGTATGAATTCTTTGAATACCCATGATGCTAATGATATGCAAAGCCACAAGGTTGGGGATGCTATGTTTGATGAAGATGATATGTTTAGTCCCCCAAGTTTTGATGAGCAAATTTATTATGATGAAAGCATGCCTCCTATATATGATGATTATTGTGATGATACATATGCTATTAAGAATAATGATAACCATGAAACTTGTCATCATGATTTTAGTTTTCAATTGGATTATGCTTCACATGATAGTTATTTTGTTGAGTTAGCTCCCACTACTATGAAGAATTTTGCTTATGTGGAGAGTATTACAATTTATATGCAAGTAGATCGTGGAAAGAATGCTTTATGTGCTGGTTATATTGTTGAATTCATTCATGATGCCACTGAAAATTATTATGAGGGAGGAACATATGCTTATAGGAATTGCAATCATATCAAGTTTCCTCTCTATGTGCTTAAAGTTTTGAAGCTATGCTTGTTTTCCCTTCCTATGCTAGTTGATTATTGTTCCCATAAGTTGTTTGCTCACAAAATCCCTATGCATAGGAAGTGGGTTAGTCTTAAAATGTGCTAGTCATATTCTTCATGATGCTCTCTTTATGTTTCAATTCTTATCTTTTACGCGAGCATCATTGAAATCATCATGCCTAGCTAGGGGCGTTAAACGATAGCGCTTGTTGGGAGGCAACCCAACTTTATTTTATTTTCTTTGCTTTTGCTTCTATTTAGGAATAAATATTGCATCTAACTTCTGTTTAGATGTGGTTTTGTGTTTTAATTAGTGTTTGTGCCAAGTAGAACCTTTGGGAAGACTTGTGTGAAGTTTATATGATCTTGATGTGAAAAACAGAATCGTTAGCACGTGCTAGAATGGTCATCAGATTTTACTGGAGCGTGCTATTTAGTTGACTCTTTTTGCAGATGATTAATAGACAAATTCCTCACTATTACCAATTTAGTTTGAATTTTTTGGAGGTACATAAGTATGCGAAACCTGCAGATTACTACAGACTATTCTGTTTTTGACACATTCTGTTTTTCGTGTGTTGTTTGCTTATTTCAATGCATCTATGAGTAGTATTGGGAAGTATGAACCATAGAGAAGTTGGAATACAGTAGGTTTAACACCAATATAAACAAAGAATGAGTTCATTACAATACCTTTGAGTAGTGGTTTGTTTTCTTATACTAACGGAGCTCACGAGATTTTTGTCTAAGTTTTGTGTTGTGAAGTTCTCAAGTTTTGAGTATTGCTTTGATGGACTATGGAACAAATAGTGACAAGAGCATAAGCTTGGGGATGCCCAAGGCACCCCAATGTAAAATTCAAGGACAACCAAAAGCCTAAGCTTGGGGATGCCCCGGGAAGGCATCCCCTCTTTCGTCTTCATCCATCGGTAACTATACTCGGAGCTATATTTTTATTCACCACATGATATGTGTTTTGCTTGGAGCGTCAATTTAGTTTATTTTGTTTTGCTTGTTGTTTGAATAATATCCCAAGATCTTAAATTCTTAAACGTTAGAGAGTCTTCACATAGTTACATAATTATTCAACTACTCATTGATCTTCACTTATATCTTTTAGGGCACGGTGGTGATAATATTTTGTAGAAATAGATGAACTCTCATGCTTCACTTATATCCATTTGAGAGTCTATTAAAACAGCATGGTAATGTGCATAGGCTATAAAACTAGTCTTCACATGATAGACATCCAATATCAATGTAGTAAAAACTTTCACACTAAGTGCATTGAATATGATGAGATGTTGGATGCTTGATAATTGTTTTGAGATAAGAGGATAGTGATATTAGAGTCATGCTAGTGGACTTATTATGAAATTGAGAAATACTTGTGTTAAGGTTAGTGATTCCCGTAGCATGCACATATGGTGAACCGCTATGTGACGAAGTTAGAGCATGGGGTATTTGTAAAGTGTCAACCTTTGTGTGGAGGTCGGGGGCGCGCGATGGTTAACTCATACCAACCTCCCCCCTAGGAGCATGCATTGATTGCTTTGTTTTGACGACTCATCATTTTTTGCAATAAGTATATGAGTTCTTTATGACTAATGTTGAGTCCATGGATTATACGCACTCTCACCCTTCCACCATTGCTAGCCTCTCTTGTACCACGCAACTTTTGCCGGTACCATACACCCACTATATATCCTTCCTCAAAACAGCCACCATACCTACCTATCATGGCATTTCATATCCATTCCGAGATATATTGCCATGCAACTTTCCATCGTTCTGTTCATATGACATGCATCATATTGTCATATTGCCATGCATGATCACGTAGTTGACATCGTATTTGTGGCAAAGCCACCATGCATAATTTTGCATACATGTCACTCTTCATATATTACATATCCTGGTACACCGCCGGAGGCATTCATATAGAGTCATACTTGTTCTAGTATCGAGCTATAACATCGAGTTATAAATCAATAAAAGTGTGATGATCATCATTATTAGAGCATTGTCCTGTGTGAGAAAAAAATATCAAAAAAAAGATAAAGGCCAAAAAAAGGATGTCCCAAAAATAATTAGAGAGGGGCTAGAAAAAGAGAGAAGCCCCTCCAAAAAAATGAGAGAAAAGAGAGAAGGGACAATTGCTACTATCTTTTTCCACACTTGTGCTTCAAAGTAGCACCATGTTCTTCATGATAGAGAGTCTCATGTTTAGTCACTTTCATATACTAGTGGGAATTTTCATTATAGAACTTGGCTTGTATATTCCAACGATGGGCTTCCTCAAATGCCCTAGGTCTTTGTGAGCAAGCAAGTTGGATGCACACCCACTTAGTTTCTTTTGTTGAGCTTTCATACATTTTTAGCTCTAGTGCATCCGTTGCATGGCAATCCCTACTCACTCACATTGATATCTATTGATGGGCATCTCCATAGCCCGTTGATACGCATAGTCGATGTGAGACTATCTCCCTCCTTTTTGTCTTCTCCACAACCATCTCTCTATTCCACATAGTGCTATGTCCATGGCTCATGCTCATGTATTGCATGAAAGTTGAAAGGTTTGAAAGAATAGAGTATGAAAACAAGTGCTTGGCTGAAACCGGGGTTGTGCATGATATGAATATTTTGTGTGATGAAGAGGGGGCATAGCTAGACTATATGATTTTGTAGGGATAACTTTCTTTAGCCATAGTATTTTGAGAAGACATGATTGCTTTGTTAGTATGCTTGAAGTATTATTATTTCTTATGTCAATATAGACTTTTGTCTTGAATCTTTAAGATCCGAACATTCATGCCACAATTAAGATAATTAAATTGAAAATTATGTTGGTTAGCATTCCACATCAAAAATTCTATTTTTATCATTTACCTACTCGAGGACGAGCAGGAATTAAGCTTGGGGATGCTTGATACGTCTCCAACATATATATAATTTTTTATTGTTCCATGCTATTATATTATCCTTCTAGGATGTGTTATGGGATTTTATATACACTTTTATATGATTTTTGGGACTAACCTATTAACCCAGAGCCCAGTGCCAGTTTCTGTTTTTCTCCTGTTTTAGGGTTTTACAGAAAAGGAATATCAAACTGAGTCCAATTGACGAGCCAATTTTTTATGATTTTTTCTAGACCAAAAGAAGACCCCGAAGTAAAAGAGTTGGGCCAGGAGAGCCACGGGCTGCCCACGAGGGTGGAGGGCGCGCCCTGGGAAGGTGGTGGCGCCCTCCTATCTCGTGGACAGCCCAGATGCCCCCCTGACTTGTGCCCTACGCCAAAAAATCCTACAAATACTAAAACCTTCGGAAATTAACCTAGATCGGGAGTTCCGCCGCCGAAAGCCTCCGCAGCCACCGAAAACCAATCTACACCCGTTCTGGCACCCTGCCGGAGGGGGATCCCTCTCCGGTGGCTATCTTCATCATCCCGGCGCTCTCCATGACGAGGAGGGAGTAGTCCACCCTCGGGGCTGAGGGTATGTACCAGTAGCTATGTGTTTGATCTCTCTCTCTCTCTCTCTCTCTCTCTCTCTCTCTCTCTCTCTCTCTCTCTCTCTCTCTCTCTCTCTCTCTCTTGTTCTTGAGATGGCACGATCTTGATGTATCGCGAGCTTTGCTATTATAGTTGTGTAATGCCCAGGATGGGACTAAATCTCCTACGTGTCGAGGCACGACTTAGAGACTTAACCCCATGCTAGAAGGATCGCAAGTCTGGTATCTTTGCACAACTCATGTAAAAGAAGGGGATGGAAAAACATAAAATAGTTGGCTTACACTCGCCACGTCACACAAATACAATGCATGTCTCAAATCATCATACATTAAAACATCACAGCCCTCTAAGGGTAAAATCCAAAAGACAAGATACCAAACATAATTTAAATCCACAGGTTGGATCGAATCCTAGTAGAAGTCTCCACTACTGATCATCAGGATAACGAACATAGTATGGACTACGCTCCTCGTCATACTCCCAGTCTAGCTCGGTGCCATCACCTGGATAGCTCACCACTGGACCTGCATCTGGTGTGGTGAAGTAACTATGAGCCACAGAGGACTCAGCAATCCCGTTCCCGGGTAACAAGACTATTTAAGCCTTGGGAGAGGATAAGGCTGAAGAAAAGAATAAGTGTCTGCAGCAGCAACTAGCACTAGCTTACGTGAAGGAGTGCGAGAAGAGAAGTGCCTCGGTCGAGAGATGATCACGAAGTGATCCTAGCTAAAGCTCAACAAACATAACCCCACCGTGTTCAACTCCCGAATCCCTATTCGGAAATTGACAGTCACGGTACACACGCTGGTAGTGTATTAGAACATTGTGTCAAGTTATCTACAACCAGATATTAACAAGCTCCCATCTGCCACATAACCGCGGGCACGGCTTTCGAAAGTTCATAACCCTGCAGGGGTGTTCCAACTTGGCCCATTACAAGCCCACGATCCGCGGAGTCGCAACTCCAAAGTGGGAAGACCCGAGTATTCTCGGAATCCCGTGCTCAAGATACTCCGAACTAAGGTAAGGCTAATCCAGCAAATCCTCCCGGCGTGCCGACACCCTGATAGTAGCCGCGCGTATCTCGTCTCAGGCCACGACCGGATGGGACAAGCTACGGGTTTTTACCAGACCTTGAGTTTCCTCGAGGTGGCCCCGCAGGTTGCCCAGTTCGGACCAACACTCATGTGGAGCACTGGCCCGGGGTTGTTGATTAAGAAAGAGGGTTAATTACTCCCTATGCAAGTTATTTAGTTATTAGGCTAATAGTACCAATGTTGGGACTTGCTGGAAAAGACTTAGCACTTAGCGGTTTATCAAGGGGGTCCCATACACCCCAACCGTGTTAGGAACGCATAATCAAGGAACATAACACCGGTTTAAACGGTTCCTAACGGCATGAGTGGAACAAATCACCAAGCAAAAGGCTTAGCCTTCCACCCTTGCCAATATATAGATGATTTCATTTTAAGCATTTATATAGTGTGATATAACCCAACAAAACTTCAACATGAAGCAAGCATCTTCGATCTTCACCTGCAACTAGCAATGCTATAAGAAGGGCTGAGCGAAGCGTACTTAGCCAAGCAACGGTTTGCATAGGTAGGGTGGTTAAACATGGACATGGTTACAAGTAGGAGGATGACAGGAAAAACATGGGCATCGAGGCAAAACTATAGATCGAGACTACTAGCAATAGGCAAAGATAGTAATGTTATCGGGGTTCGGTCATCTTGCCTGAAGTGTAGTCGTTCGGATCGTAAGAAGGGTCCTCGTTCACAACCTCGTTGGAAAACTCGTGCTCGTACTCGTACTCGGCCTCAGCTTCCGGCTCTAAACAATAAAATCACACAAGGCACGAATCAACAAGATGCAATGCGCACACCAAAATGATGGATGCACTATGAGAGCACACGGAGCACGGAAAATAGCACTCAAGAAAATCACTTCAAAACATGGCAACAATAGGAGATTATGAATCTACACGAAAAATCAATCAAGTTTCATATAAAACTTGCTGCAATCGGAGTTACGGGCTAAAAGTTATGCCCGAAACAAGAAACGAGCGAAAGCTGAAAATTACAGCAACATAGCAACTTCGGAGCACTAGAAAAATAAGCTACAACACTCAAACAACATGGCAAAGAGCATGAACATAAACTAGACATATCCTACAGCAAATAAGTCCAAAGGTGCACCCCCAAAGGAGCCACGGATCAATAGCAATAAGCTTGGACATATTGAACTTGACAATAAAATTCTGACAGCAGAATTTTATTGAAACTTTGGAGCAAATGTTAAACATGCTACAGCCACTCAAATAAGCATGTGAGAACATGAATGGAAAGCCAACAATATCTACTACAAGGAACCATCAAGATCCACCCCAAAACTATCATGGTTTGTCCTAGAGCAGCACGCAAACATGGCATCGGAACATTACAGATTTCAGACTTAGTGAAAGACCACTAAGTGTTAAAACAGCAGTTTCATCATGGCATCTAAAAGAGCAAGTTTAAGTCACCCCGAAACTAAACATGGCAAGTGGTAAGCACCACATCAAAGTACACATGATGGTGATTCCGAAACATACAAGCATGCATCATGGAGATGAACACAACGATAGCAATGAGCTCAACAAGATGGCATTTTATAACAAGTGAAACAACATCACAGCCACATGGCACTTTGCAACGAAGATATACATGACAAGAATAAATCTATCATGCAACCTAACACAAGCAACATGTAGAGCATGGCAAGACGAACACGTGGATATGTCATTTGCATCATTCGGACAAACGAGCTAAAAGATATCACTATGCAAAGATGGCATAAAAACAACACATAGCAGCAGTTTATATCGGGATGCACTCTTGCAACAGAAAAATAAGCATCTAGATGACCACAAACATGCATGGCACAATGGAATGAATTGTAGTGTTAGTCACCACGAACGTCTGGACACCTCATTTGCGCAAATCGGAGCAACACACAAGAAGTTATTGCAGTTTGAATATAGCATCAGCACACAACAATCTCAGGACTTAGCAAAATAAAACTATCTCCTCAGATCTGGATCTGGAAGTCAACGCGGGCTGGAGCGGGTCTGGCGCGGCCCGTGGGGAGGCGAAGACGGGCCCCGAGCGGCGGCTGGAAGCGGCCCGGGGTCGATGCGGCTGGAGAGGCCTCAGCCTGCGGTCCGGGTGGAGGATCTCGGCCCAGCCGAGCGGAGCGGCGGGACGGCCCAGCTGCGGCTCGATCTGGCGCTGGAGTCGGACGGCCTGGCGGAGGCCCACGGCGGCTGGACGCTCAGCAGCGCGCGGCCCGGAGCACCGAGGCTGGCGACTGCGATCGGTGCGGAGGCGTGCTCGACGCGGGGATCGGGAGGGCGTTGACCTGGCGACGCGGGAGACTCGGGAGATGGGCCCGACTCGGGCGATCGGGCCGCCTGCCTCGGGGAGCGCCTGGCCCGAGCGGCGACGGAGGAAAACGGTTGTGGCCCGCCTGCGACCTGGCGATGGGATCCAGCGAGCGACGCTGCGGGATCGGGAGGCTCAGCGAAGGAGTTGACCCTGGCACGATCTGGAGAGCGCGGGATCCAGATCGGATCGAAGGAGGGATCGCGGGCGCCTGTTCCCAGGAGCGACAGCGGCTGCCTGAACGAGGCCGGCGGCGGAATTCGAGGAGGACTAGGCAAGTGGCAAATTTTATCTGGCTAGATCCGAAAAAAATGAGGGGAGGAGGAGCTAGAGGTAGGTGGAGGGAGTGTAGGCTGCCAAAAATGGCATGGGGATGCTATATATATGGTAGGTGCTAGGGTTTGAGGGATATGGGGTGTTTTAGAGCCCTCCGATCGCGATTCGACGGATCCGATCGCGAGGGGAGTTAGGATAGGCCTAGGGGAGGTTAGTGGGCTGTTGGAGGGGTGTCTTGGGCCTCAAAGTGGAGGCACTTTGAGCCCGCACAAATAACTGTTGGGGGAGCAAACGGAGTCCAAACGCGACGAGATTTGACAGGCGGGTTACACACACCAAAACAACAACACACGACAAGTCTCGCGCCAAACTGGATACGTTACACGGCCAAACACCAAAGTAGGTCTACGGGACGCCACAGACACATGAGGGAGCTCCGGAACACGAAACGGACAACGGGAAGGAACGAGTGGAACCGGATGCAACTGACAACACAAATGCAATGCGATGCACATGACTATATGATATGAATGAATTCCACACACGCACACAACAAAACGACGAAAACCCGAAACACAAGGAACCCGAAATGGAATAGATGAAGCCGGAGATATATTATATGCCCAAAAGGGAAAGTATTACATCCGGGGCATTACAAGTTGGATCTTATGATGCTTCTCCCCCTCTACTCTCTTGTAATGGATTGAGTTTTCCCTTTGAAGTTATCTTACCAGATTGAGTCTTTAAGGATTTGAGAACACTTGATGTATGTCTTGCACGTGTTTATATGTGGTGACAATGGGATATCATGTGATCTACTTGATGTATGTTTTGGTGATCAACTTGCGGGTTCCGTGACCTTGGGAACCTATGCATAGGGGTTGGCACACGTTTTCGTCTTGACTTTCCGGTAGAAACTTTGGGGCACTCTTTGAAGTTCTATGTGTTGGTTGAGTAGATGTTTCTGAGATTGTGTGATGCATATCGTATAATCATGCCCACGGATACTTGAGGTGACAATGGAGTATCTAGGTGACATTAGGGTTTTGGTTGATTTGTGTCTTAAGGTGTTATTCTAGTACGAACTCTATGATAGATTGAACGTTACTACGGACTCTTGAATAGATCGATCAGAAAGAATAACTTTGAGGTGGTTTCGTACCCTACCATAATCTCTTTGTTTGTTCTCTGCTATTAGTTACTTTTGAGTGACTCGTTGTTGCATGTTGAGGGCTAGTAATATGATCCAATTATGTTATCCTTGTTGAGAGAACTTGCACTAGTGAAAGTATGAACCCTAGGCCTTGCCTACTATCATTGCAACATTGTTTATGCTCACGTTTACCACTTGCTACCTTGTTGTTTTTATATTTGCAGTTTACAAAAACCTATATCTACGATCCATATTGCACTTGTATCACCATCTCTTCGCCGAACTAGTGCACCTATACAATTTACCATTGTATTGGGTGTGTTGGGGACACAGGAGACTCTTTGTTATTTGGTTCCAGGGTTGCTTGAGAGAGACCATCTTCATCCTATGCCTCCCACGGATTGATAAACCATAGGTCATCCACTTGAGGGAAATTTGCTACTGTCCTACAAACCTCTGCACTTGGAGGCCCAACTACGTCTACAAGAAGAAGGTTGTGTAGTAGACATCAAATATCGCTATCATGAGAGAAGCCACTAGAGAAAACTATGGCCCCCGGGTCTATTCTCAACATATCAATCTACAATCTACTTTACTTTTCCGCTTTTACTTTCTGTTCTTATATCCAAAAATACCAAAAATATCAAACTATCATCTCTATCAGATATCACTTTCGCAACTGACCGTAAAGGGATTGACAACCCCTTATCGCGTTGGTGCGAAGTTTTTATTTGTTTGTGCAGGTGCGAGGGACTCGCGCGTGGTCTCGTATTGGATTGATACCTTGGTTCTCAAAAATTGAGGGAAATACTTACGCTATTGTGCTGCATCTCCCTTTCCTCTTCGAGGGAATACAACGCAAGCTCGAGAAGTAGCAAGAAGAATTTCTGGCGCCGTTGTCGGGGAGGCTTACGCAAAAGTCATATACCAAGTACCTATCACAAACCCTTATCCTTCACACTACATTTATTTTCCTCTCGTTTTCCTCTCCCCCACTTCACCATTGTCGTTTTATTCGCCCTTCTTCTGCCGTGTGTTTATCATTCGCTTGCTTCTTGTTTGCTTGTGTTGCTATGTGCCCTAAATTAGCTTGCATCTTCGCTTGCTAAAGTATGGATCCTCATCCACTTGCTAATCTCTTTAAGAGATCCAATTATGTTGAACCTATTGCTAGTGAGCTGCGTGCACTAGATGATCTTTATGGGGTTTTGCTTGAAATTCATGAATCTGAAAAGTGTGAGGAATTGTTAAAAGAAAAAGTGATTCATGATAGCTTGTTAAATAAAAAGCATGATTGCAATGAAGTTATTGTAAATTCTATTAATGTCAATTATGTTAATGACATGCAAAACCCTAAGCTTGGGGATGCTTATTTTGCTATGCCCACTACTTGTTGCTATGATCATGATTGGGGAGATGATTCTTACGATCTTGAAAATTTATTTAAACCCCATCATGAATATAAGATTGATAATAATGTTTGCCATAATATTGAAAGTGGATTTCAAAGAGTGTCAACTTTTGATCCCACTACTTTAGATATTGATCAATCTTATGAAGTTTTTGATAAAAGTGGGTTTGGAAAGGTAATAACTTTAGTTAATGTTGATCCCACTATTTTGGAAGAGTGTCAATTTCTCATGCATGTGGATCGTGTTGAGAATATGTTATGTGATAGCTATATTGTTGAATTTGCTTATGATCCTACATGCACTTATTATGACAGAGGAAAATATGGTCATAGAAATCTTCATGTTACTTAATTACCTCTCTTCATGTTGAGATTGATCTTGTTTCTTTCTTCTTCCTTGCATACGCTAGATCTTGCTTGCTATGATAATTTGTTTGCTTATAAAATGCCTATGCATAGGAAGTATGTTAGACTTAGATGTGTTTGTCACATGTTTTATGGTGCTCTCTTTGTGCTTAAATTCTTATCTTTCATGTGAGCATAATTGAATTCTCAAGCCTATCTTAATGGTTATAAAGAAAGAGCTTGTTGGGAGGCAACCCAATTTTAAATTTTTTGTTGTTGCTTCTGTTTAGGAATAAATATTGCATCTAGCTTCTTGTTAGATGTGGTCTTGTGTTTTAATTAGTGTTTGTGCCAAGTAGAACCTTTGGGAAGACTTGTGTGAAGTTTATATGATCTTGATGTGAAAAACAGAATCGTTAGCGCTCGCTAGAATGGTCACCAGATTTTACTAGAGCGTGCTATTTAGTTGATCCTTTTTGCAGATGATTAGTAGACAAATTCCTCACGTTAACCAATTTATTTCATTTTTTTTGGAGTTACAGAAGTGTGCGGAAGTTACAGATTACTACAGACTGTTCTGTTTTTGACATATTCTATTTTTGGTGTGTTGTTTGCTTGTTTCGATGCATCTATGAGTAGTATTGGGAAGTATGAATCATAGAGAAGTTGGAATACAGTAGGTTTAACACCAATATAAACAAAGAATGAGTTCATTGCAGTACCTTTGAGTAGTGATTTGCTTTCTTATACTAACGGAGCTCACGAGATTTTTGTCTAAGTTTTGTGTTGTGAACTTTTCAAGTTTTGAGTATTGCTTTGATGGACTATGGAACAAAGAGTGTAAAGAGCCTAAGCTTGGGGATGCCCAAGGCACCCCAAGGTAAAATTCAAGAACAACCAAAAGCCTAAGCTTGGGGATGCCCCAGGAAGGAATCCCCTCTTTCGTCTTCATCTATCGGTAACTATACTCGGAGCTATATTTTTATTCACCACATGATATGTGTTTTACTTGGAGCGTATTGTATAATTCGAGTCTTTGCTTGTTAGTTTGCCACAATTATCCTTGCTGGACACACCTATTTGAGAGAGTTAAATATGTCCTAGGAATTGATAGAACACTCTATGTGCTTCACTTATATCTTTTGAGTTGGATAGTTTTTGCTCTAGTGCTTCACTTATATCTTTAGAGCACGGTGGTGATTATATTTTGTAGAAATTATTGATCTCTCATGCTTCACTTATATCCGTTTGAGAGTCTATTAAAAAAGCATGGTAATGTGCTTTGGCTATAAAACTAGCCTCCACATGATAGACATCCAAGATCAATGTAGTAAAAACTTTCACACTAAGTGCATGAATATGATGAGAAGTTGGGTGCTTGATAATTGTTTTGAGATATGAGGATAGTGATATTAGAGTCATGCTAGTGGAGTTATTATGAAATTGATAATGCTTGTGTTAAGGTTAGTGATTCCCGTAGCTTGCACGTATGGTGCACCGCTATGTGACGAAGTTAGAGCATGAGGTATTTGTAAAGTGTCAATCTTTGTGTGGAGGTCGGGGGCGCACGATGGCTAACTCCTACCAACCCCCCCCCCCTAGGATCATGCGTTGATTGCTTTGTTTTTATGACTTGTAGATTTTTGCAATAAGTATATGTGTTCTTATGACTAATGTTGAGTCCATGGATATTACGCACTCTCACCTTTCCACCATTGCTAGCCTCTCTTGTATGGCGCAACTCTCGCCGGTACCATACACCCACTATATATCCTTCCTTAAAACACCCACCATATGTCTTCCTCAAAACAACCACTATACCTACCTATCATGGCATTTCCGTAGCCATTCCGAGATGTATTGCCATGCAACTTTCCACCGTTCCGTTCATATGACACGCTTCATATTATCATATTGCCATGCATGATCATGCAGTTGACATCGTATTTGTGGCTAAGCCACCATGCATAATTTTTTCATACATGTCACTCTTGATTCATTGCATATCCCGGTACACCGCCGGAGGCATTCATATAGGTCATACTTTGTTCTAGTATCTAGTTGTAATATCGAGTTGTAATTCAATGAAAGTGTGATGATCATCATTATTAGAGCATTGTCCCATGCGAGGAAAGGCTAAATCAAGAAAGCCCCTCCAAAGAAAAAAAAAGAAAGGCCAAAGAAAAAAAGAAAGGCCCAAAACAAAAAAGGGACAATTGCTACTATCTTTTTCCACACTTGTTCTTCAAAGTAGCACCAAGTTCTTCATTATAGAGAGTCTCATGTTTAGTCACTTTCATATACTAGTGGGAATTTTCATTATAGAACTTGGCTTGCATATTCCAACGATGGGCTTCCTCAAATGCCCTAGGTCTTCATGAGCAAGCAAGTTGGATGCACACCCACTTAGTCTCTTTTGTTGAGCTTTCATACATTTATAGCTCTAGTGCATCCGTTGCATGGCAATCCCTACTCACTCACGTTGATATCTATTGATGGGAATCTCCATAGCCTGTTGATATGCCTAGTCGATGTGAGACTATCTCCCTCCTTTTTGTCTTCTACACAACCACCTCTGTATTCCACATAGTGCTATGTCCATGCCTCACGCTCATGTATTGTGTGAAAGTTGAAAGGTTTGAAAGAATAGAGTATGAAAACAAGTGCTTGGCTTAAATCAGGGTTGTGCATGATATGAATATTTTGTGTGATGAAGAGGGAGCATAGCCAGACTATATGATTTTGTAGGGATAACTTTCTTTAGCCATAGTATTTTGTGAAGACATGATTGCTTTGTTAATATGCTTGAAGTATTAATATTTCTTATGTCAATATAGACTTTTGTCTTGAATCTTTCAGATCTGAACATTCATGCCACAATTAAGAGAATTACATTGAAAAACTATGTTGGTTAGCATTCCACATCAAAAATTCTGTTTTTATCATTTACCTACTCGAGGACGAGCAGGAATTAAGCTTGGGGATGCTTGATACGTCTCCAACGTATCTATAATTTTTGATTGTTCCATGCTATTATTTATGATGTTTTGGATGTTTATTGGGATTTGTTATACACTTTTATATTATTTTTGGGACTAACCTACTAACCCAAAGGCCCAGTCCAGATTGCTGTTTTTTGCCTATTTCAGGGTTTTACAGAAAAGGAATATCAAACGGAGTCCAAACGGAATGAAACTTCTGGAGAAATATCTTTGGAGCAAAATACGCACGGGAGACTTGAGAACCACAGAATAGGGCTGACGTGGCATCCATGAGGGTGGGGGCGCCCCCCCTTATAGGGCACGCCCCCTGCCTCGTGGGCACCCCGTCTGGCCCCCGGTGCCCTCCTTCCTCCTATATATACCTACGTACCCCGAAACCATCACAACAACAGAGAAAACCCTAGTTCCACCGCCGCAACCTTCTGTTCCCGTGAGATCCCATCTTGGGGCCTGTTCCGGAGCTCCGCCGGAGGGGGGATCTTCCACGGAGTGCTTCTACAACATCATCATCGCCTCACCATGAGTTGTGAGTAGTTTACCACAGACCTTCGGGTCCATAGCTAGTATGTAGATGGCTTCTTCTCTCTCTTTGGATCTCAATACCAAGTTCTCCTTGGTCTTTGAGGAGATCTATTCAATGTAATATCTTTTTGCGGTGTGTTTGTCGAGATCTGATGAATTGTGGGTTTATGATCAAGATTATCTATGAGAAATATTTGGTTCTTCTCTGAACTCTTTATGTATGATTATAATATCCTTGCAAGTCTCTTCGAATTATTGGTTTGGTTTGGCCTACTAGATCTATAGTTCTTGCAATGGGATAAGTGCTTGGCTTTGGGTTCAATCTTGCCGTGTCCTTTCCCAGTGACAGTAGGGGCAGCAAGGCACTTATTGTATTGTTGCCATCGAGGATAAAAAGATGGGGTTTATATCATTATGTTTGAGTTTATCCCTCTACATCATGTCATCTTGCTTAAGGTGTTACTCCGTTCTTATGAACTTAATACTCTAGATGCATGCTGGATAGTGGTCGATGTGTGGAGTAATAGTAGTAGATGCATAATCGTTTCGGTCTACTTGTCTCGGACGTGATGCCTATATATAATGATCATGCCTAGATAGTCTCATAATTATTCACTTTTCTATCAATTGCTCAATAGTAATTTGTTTACCCACCGTAGAATATCGCTATCATGAGAGAAGCCACTAGAGAAAACTATGGCCCCCGGGTATATTCTCAACATATCAATCTACAATCTACTTTACTTTTCTGCTTTTACTTTCTGTTCTTATATCCGAAAATACCAAAAATATCAAACTATCATCTCTATCAGATCTCATTTTCGTAAGTGACCGTAAAGGGATTGACAACCCCTTATCGCGTTGGCTGCGAAGTTTTTATTTGCTCTTGCAGGTGCGAGGGACTCGCGCGTGGTGTCCTACTGGATTGATACCTTGGTTCTCAAAAACTAAGGGAAATACTTACGGTACTGTGTTGTATCTCCCTTTCCTCTTTGAGGGAATACAACGCAAGGTTGAGAAGTAGCAAGAGCGCCCCCTGCCTCGTGGCCCCCTCGGGCATCGTCTCGCGTTGATTCTTCTTCCCAAAATTCACATATATTCCGAAAAAATTCTCCGTGCGTTTCTATCCCGTTTGGACTCTGTTTGATATGGATATTCCACGAAACAAAAAACATGCAACAAACAGAAACTGGCACTGGGCACTGGATCAATATGTCAGTCCCAAAAATAGTATAAAAAGTTGCCAAAAGTATATGAAAGTTGTATAATATTGGCATGTAACAATCAAAAATTATAGATACAACGGAGACGTATCATTTGCTCGCACCCTCACTTGGATGTGTGGGACTCATCGATGCTCTGCGCCTATGAGCGAGTTTTCTGAGATCATTCAGTATCCTTTTATTGATGAAGAGGATGCCTCTGATGAGTTTGGCAGGGTTCGTGAAAGTGGGCAATGCACTAAGGATGAGATTGCTTTCACTTATAAGTGGGAGAAGTCGTTTTTCACCGGGTCCATCAAAGACCTTCTACCGCTCTATGACACTATGCGCCATATCTTGAGGTATGCACTCACTCCTAATGCCGGTGATTCCTGCAACATTCAGAGTTACATGTTGGATGTCTTTGTGTACTTGCATCAGAAGAATAGGGTGCATGTTTTGGACTTCATGTTCTATGAGCTCTGTCAGTGTGTGCACGAGGAAAATTCTTTGATCTATGCTTCATTCATTCAGGCGTTGATTGAGACCGTCTGCCCAGCCAAGTATATTGCTTCGTACAAGACTTCTATTCCCAAGCGCAACTCCAATTGGACCCGAGCTGATCCTACTCCATATGTGCCTACCAAAAAGGGACGCAACCATATGCTTGAGGATCGTGCCACATATACTCCGGGTATGTCCTGCACTACACGGATCCCTCATGGTAAGGGCAAGACGGTAGTTTCTACGGCTGCTTTCTCCAAGGGAGAGAAGAAGACCCTGTTCAAGACCTTAAGCAACATATTCAAGATGTGTCAGTCCATTTAGCGCCCTCAGATTAAGGAGGTCAACAAGGACAAACTCTTGCGGCGTGAGATGAAGGCAGGCAGGGCTGTAGCTGGTGAGGAGGCGTTTCCAGGGTCACAGGACTACGACAGTGAGGTCACAGCTCGGTCCTTTCCGTTAGCAGGGTGGCGGTTTGATGATGATGATGATGCCTCGAGTGCTCCTCCTCTTGTGTAGTGGGTCTGTGTGTTGCCATTTGTCTCCTTTTTGTTGTCTTGATGACAAAGGGGGAGAAGTGGTGGGTTGGTGTTGGTGTTTTTAGTGTCTGTTGAGATCTCAAGCCTCATGTTTCTCTTTGTTGGTTGTTTTTAGCTGGCTTGAGATACTCTTATTTTCTTTCCGCGTGTGTGGTTGTGAGCTACTCATTTATGCTTGTGCGACTCTATCTTTATTATTGAACCTAATGTTATGATCATATCATGCTTATTATGTGTCTCATGATATTTGCTCACCACACCAATTCATGAGATCTAGGCACCGTTATAGGTTTATTATGTTGGTCTCATGTCTTGACAATAATAATCTTGGGAAGCCTCATATGTGTGTACTGGATGCATTCTCAAGCGTCCATCTTATCCAGGCACACATATAGGGGGACCTACCATGATCATTCTTTGTCTCATGGCTTTTAAAATATGGATATCGTCTATGCCATGTTCTAGCCACGTTGTCATCAATCACCAAAAAGGGGGAGATTGAAAGTGCAAGTGGCCCTTGTACTATATTTTGGTGTGATGACTATGTGGTTAGTTGAACTAATATCGATTTCTAAAGTGTATCTCAGGATATTGGTTCCAAGTGCTTCGTGATGGAGATGTATGACTCCCCCCCAACTAAAAAAGGTCAAAGGCGTGGTCTTCCCGCGAATCGAAGGTTCAGTTTTGGTTTGCTTCGTGCCGTAGGAAAGACATCACTATTAAGAGGGGTTTGTGTGGATGAAAGTTGTGTGGGTATGCCATTACCGATCCATATAATCTAGCCTATCCATTCCTATCACCTAAAATCCTAAGTACTTGTGGTCCTCACAGAGGTTATAACAGGAAGTTACAGGGTACCCCGTGCGCACGGGGTCTTTTGACCCTCGTGCGCATGGGGTGCTGCGTAAACTCTCTGGATACCCCATGCGCATGGGGTCTTATGACCCCCGTGCGCACGGGGTGGTGTGAAAGTCTCTGAGTACCTCGTGCGCACGGGGCTGACTTAGCCCGTGCGCACGGGGTCCAATGGGCAAGAATCCCCACCCAACCAAGAACACTATAAAAGCCCCATCTTCCACCTCCAACCTTCAACCCTAATGTCTTGTTGAGCTCCACCATTGCTATACTCCATTTTTCTCAATACTCTCAATCCCTCCACCCAAACTTGTTGAAACTTTGGGGATTAGGAGAGCAAGACTCGATCTACATCTTGACCAAACCAAATCCCTTTCCCCGCAACATTTCTTCACCATTGACTTGCTTCCTTGCTTGTGGTGTGCTCCGAAGAACTTTGTAAAGGTGTGGTGGTCGCCTTCAAGACCAACCTCAAGTGATTCGAGGCTCATCCGTTGGGGGTGACTCGAAAAAGATTACGGTGAGCCTTCAGTGACGTTCCGCAACTTTGGCTCCGGCACTGCTCTACACGGAGAATAGCTCTTCCCCAAGGAAGAGTGAACTTCGGGATAAAATCCACGTCCTCGCCTCACTTGTGGTTAATCCTTTCCCGCACTTTACTTTGCCTTGTATGCTTGTTGGCTTGTTAATTAGATTGTTGCCTAGCATACTTTGCTTTAAGCTTGCTTGTCATATAGGTTGTGTTCACCTAGTTGAAAATTTAGTGAACCCTATTTATCCACTAAACCTTAAAATTGACAAGAAAGATTAAAATTTGTAGTCTCCTATTCACCCCCCTCTAGTCGACCGTATTGATCCTTTCAGATGGCACATGATGAACGTTCTTCAGACGCATGGTCTTCCCTGAAGTGAACTTCAGATCGACCATACCGACACCTCAAATGATGGCATGTGATCCGTTCCCCATCAGCACGGGAGAAGTCCCTGTGACCTGGTAAGAAGAAAATATGGAGGCGTCAGCACAAACATGTACATTGACTGGTGTCAATTAACCAATCAGAAGATTGAAATATTGAATGGATGGTAGGAAGAATACCGTACCCAGATTCCTTCATATCAGTATCACCGACGACAACATTAACGGACTTGCCGCTCTTCTCATGTTCGTGAAGGAAATATGCCCTAGAGGCAATAATAAAGTTGTTATTTATATTTCCTTATATCTCATGATGAATGTCTTTTATTCATGCTAGAATTGTATTAACCGGAAACTTGATACATGTGTGAATACATAGACAAAACAGAGTGTCCCTAGTATGCCTCTACTAGACTAGCTCGTTAATCAAAGATGGTTATGTTTCCTAACCATAGACATGTGATGTCATTTGATCAACGAGATCACATCATTATGAGAATGATGTGATGGACAAGACCTATTCGTTAGCTTAGCAGTATGATCGTTTAGTTTTACTACTATTGCTTTCTTCATGACTTATACATGTTCCTCTTACTATGAGATTATGCAACTCCTGAATACCGGAGGAAGACCTCGTGTGCTATCAAACGTCACAACGTAACTGGCTGATTATAAAGATGCTCTACAGGTGTCTCCGAAAGTTTTTGTGGTGTTGGCATAGATCGAGAATAGGATTTGTCACTCCGAGTGTCAAAGAGGTATCTTTGGGCCTTCTCAGTAATACACATCGTGATAAGCCTTGCAAGCAAACGACTAATGAGTTAGTCACGAGATGATGTATTCCGGAACGAGTAAAGAGACTTGCCGGTAACGAGATTGAACTAGGTATGATGATACCGACGATCGAATCTCGGGCAAGTAACATACCGATGACAAAGGGAACAACGTATGTTGTTGTGTGGTTTGACCGATAAAGATCTTCGTAGAATATGTAGGAACCAATATGAGCATCTAGGTTCCGCTATTTTTTATTGACCGGAGATGAGTCTCGGTCATGTCTACATAGTTCTCGAACCCATAGGGTCCGCACGCTTAACGTTCGATGACGATCAGTATTATGAGTTTATGTGTTTTGATGTACCGAAGGTTGTTCGGAGTCCCGGATGAGATCATGGACATGATGAAGAGTCTCGAAATAGTCGAGACATAAAGATTGATATATTGGACGACTATATTTGGATACCAGAAGTGTTCCAGGGAAGTTTCAGATACCGGAACCCCCCGGGGGAACTAATGGGCCACA
Organism: Secale cereale; assembly: GCA_902687465.1. NCBI lineage: Eukaryota > Viridiplantae > Streptophyta > Magnoliopsida > Poales > Poaceae > Secale > Secale cereale. Next base: position 518,774,008 of record LR738709.1, read on the forward strand.
TGGGCCTTAGTGAAGAGAGAGATGGGCGGCTAGGGTAGGCCGCGCGCCCCCTGCCCCTTGGGTCCGAATTGGACTAGGGAAGGGGGGCGTCGCCCCCCTTTCCTTCTCCCTCTCCCTCTCCTTCCTTCCCCCTCTCTCCCTCTTGGTGGACTCCTACTAGGAATAGGATTCCTATTCCTAGTAGGACTCCCCCTCTTGGGGCGCGCCTATAGGGCCGGCCGGCCTCTCCCCTTGCTCCTTTATATATGGGGGCAGGGTGGCACCCTAGAACACACAAGTTGACAATTGTTTTAGCCGTGTGTGGTGCCCCCCTCCACTGTTACACACCTCGGTCATATTATCGCAGTGCTTAGGAGAAGCTCTGCGTTGGTAACCTCATCAACACCGTCACCACGCCGTCGTGCTGACGAAACTCTCCCTCGGCCTCAACTAGATCAAGAGTTCGAGGGATGTCACCGAGCTGAACGCGTGCAGATCGCAGAGGTGCCATGCATTTGGTGCTTGATCGGTTGGATCGCGAAGACACTCGACTACATCAACCGCGTTACTAAACGTTTCCGCTTTTGGTCTACGAGGGTACGTGGACACACTCTCCCGCTCATTGCTATGCTTCTCCTAGATAGATCTTGCGTGTTCGTAGGATTTTTTTTCAAATACTACGTTCCCCAACAGTGGCGTCATGAGCCAGGTCTATGCGTAGATGATATACATGAGTAGAACACAATGAGTTGTGGGCGATAATAGTCATATTGCTTATGAGCATGTCATATTTTGATTCCGCGGTATTGTGAGATGAAGCGGCCCAAACCGACATTACGCGTACGCTTACACGAGACTCGTTTCATCGTTACGAGCACTTGTTGCTTAAAGGTGACCGGCGGGTGTCTATCTCTCTCACTTTAGTTGAATCGAGTGTGACTACGCCCGGTCCTTGTGAACGTTAAAACAACACACTTGATGAAAAATCGTTGTGGTGTTGCTGCGTAGGTAAGAACGGTTCTTGCTAAGCCCGTAGCAGCCACGTAAAACTTGCAACAACAGAGTAGAGGACGTCTAACTTGTTTTTGCAGGGCATGTTGTGATGTGATATGGTCAAGACGTGATGAGTTATACGTTATTGTATGCGATGATCATGTTTTGTAAATTATCGGCAACCGGCAAGAGCCTTATGGTTCTCCCTTTATTGTATGAATTGCGAAAGCCATGTAATTGCTTTACTTTATCACTATGAGATTGCAATAGTAGTAGTAGTAGCAATAGTTGGCGAGACGACCACGATGCTACGATGAAGATCATGGTGTCAAGCCAGTGACGATGGAGATCATGACGATGCTTTTGAGATGGAGATCAATAGCACAAGATGATGATGGCCATATCATGTCACATATTTTGATTGCATCTGATGTTTATCTTATTATGCTTCTTATTTTTCTTAGTACGGTGGTAGCATTATAAGATGATCCCTTACAAAATGTCAAGGTACAAGTGTTCTCCCTGAGTATGCACTGTTGCGAAAGTTTGTCGTGCTGAGACACCACGTGATGATCGGGTGTGATAAGCTCTACGTTAAAATACAACGGGTTAAGATAGTTTTGCACATGCATAATACTCAGGTTAAACATGATGAGCCTAGCATGTACAGACATGGCCTCAGAACAATGGAGACCGAAAGGTCGAGCGTGAATCATATAGTAGATATGATCAACATAAGATGTTCACCATTGAAAATTACTCCATCTCACGTGATGATTGGACATGGTTTAGTTGATTTGGATCACGTGATCATTTAGATGACTAGAGGGATGTCTATCTAAGTGGGAGTTCTTTAGTAATATGATTAATTGAACTTTAATTTATCATGAACTTAGTCCTGATAGTTTTTGCATATCTATGTTGTTGTAGATCAATGGCACGTGCTACCATTCCCTTGAATTTTAATGCGTTCCTAGAGAAAACTAAGTTGAAAGATGATGGTCGCAACTACACGGACGGGGTCCGTAACTTGAGGATTATCCTCATTGTTGCAGAGAAGGATTATGTCCTTGAAGCACCGCTAGGTGACAGGCCTGCTGCAGGAGCAACTCCTGATGTTATGAACGTCTGGCAAGCTCGATCTGATGACTACTCGATAGTTCAGTGTGCCATGCTTTACGGCTTAGAATCGGGACTTCAAAGACGTTTTGAACGTCATGGAGCATATGGCATGTGTCACATCCCTAGTCAGTGCTTGCATTAGGACTAGCTAGAGTGTGCATCACGTTTATTTTCCACAGAAACTTGAAATGGGAATGACAGAAACCCCAACACCCCTCTTCTAACAACTAGGGTATGATAAAATCTTTTCCAATGTACCCAAAATGCCCTTCAAAAATGTTCATCGTTTCTGCCTTGGTCTTAAACCTCTGCCAAAAATGGTGCACAATTTTCTAGGACATCCAAAGGTCTCTGGATTAATTCATGTGGTATTTGCATTTGGGCATTTAAATGCTATAAAATATTTTGTGTGCCCAAATAATCATAAACTAAAATGTTCCATACTGTTCATATTATATATAGTGGGCATGACTAGTTTTATGAGCTATAAAAATGTTCTAGCATTTTTATTAATTCAACAAAGTTGCAAAAGAAATGGAACAGAAAGAAAAGAGAAAAGAGAGGAAAAGGAGAAAAACTTACCTGGCGCCACTAACAGGCCCACCTGCCGGCCCAGCCCAGCCATCGCTTCAGCGAGCTGCTTGGCTCGGCCAGGCAGGCAGGCAGGTGCTCGACGGCGGCCGCAGCGCGCGCCACGCAGCTGCCCGCCGCCCTGCTTCCTGCCCTCGCCGTTCTGGTGGTCGGGATTGACCACCCACTTCCCCCCCAAGCTCGCAGACACGCTCAACCCTCCCCAGCTCCTCTCCTTCGCCTTCCCCGCACCATGGCCGATGCCGCTGCGCTCGCGCCGTCGTGATAGCCGCGTCCACCGCCGTCCCCGTGCTCCGTCACCGTGTCCGTCCGCTCCGTCGTCATCGACTACGTCGAGCAGGCTGAGCCCCGAGCGCTCGCTCGCTCTGGAGTCTCCCCGACCCCGTCTTCCCCAACTCTGGCCATAGAGATCGCCATCGCCGCCCCGCTCAGCTCCGACCGTTCCCGAGCCCGCCTCGACGTTTACTGCAACCGTCGTGAGCTCAGCTCCGTCCTCCCCCTCTCCGTTAGTTCTCTCCTGCACCGTACGCACCGCACGAGGCTCACCTGCACGCGCCGCCGTGGAGCTCGTCGCCGACGAGGCTCCGGCCACCTAACGGCCCGGATATCATGCCCACCAGCTTCACCGTCCTGCATAGGTGCTGTAGGATCACTCCACGCGCCTCCACGAGCACCGCACCGACGAGTTCGACCTCACCCGAACTCTGGCAGCCGCTGGACTCGTCGCCGGCGTCGTTTCCGGCGACCCCGAGGCCAGCCACCCCACCACTTGACGCGGCTCACTCCCAGCTGCCCGTAGGTGTGCTCCGCCGTCGTTTTGGTAGCGGAGCACAAATCCCGCACCTCACCACCGCGTTTGGCCTCGCCGGCGGCTAAACGCCGGCGAGTTAGCCCCGTTTGACCAAGGGTTTGACCCCCTTGGGTCACTGACATGTGGGCCCTGCCTGTTAGTCAAACCTAGGTTAGTCTCTAATCTAATCTTAATTAGTTAGTTAACTAACTATGACACTGACAAGTGGGTCCCACTGGTCAGGTTTGACCTGGGCCGCCCTGTTGACTGGCCGACGTCAACATGATGTCATGCTGACGCAGTAAATGATTTTCTGGGATTATTTGATTAAAAACAATTCAGAAAATTCCAGAAAATGCTTTAAACTTCAAAAAATCATATAAATTCAACAATAGCTCAGATGGAAAATATTTATATATGAAAATTGATCAGAAAAATCCAATCTTTCCAATGGCACTGGTTTCATGCATGTTTGAGCATGTTAACCTTGCTGTTTATATTAAAACATGATAATGCACTTAAATAAATATTAGTTTGGGTTTTAATTTGAATCTTTGATTCGAATGGGCTCAAACCCTTCTGTTATAGATGCATTAGCCCGAGACACATGCATCTTGCCATATCATGAGCATGCATCATATTGTTGCATTTGTTTGCTTATTGATTGTATCGCCGGTATTCTCCGTGTTAGGTCCTGCTCCCGAGGATACTTCTGCGTATCCAACTGAAGAGCAGTACCCGACAACCACTCTGTCAGGCAAGCAACCATTGATCATTCCGATACAAACCCATCTTCTTGCTCCTGCTCTCTTTTACTGCATTAAGGCAACAGCGTGTGAGCTGCTACTTGCTGCGGTAGTTGAACCCTATTCCCTTGCATGACCTGTCATTGCCATAGTAAATAGTTGAAACCCACTAGCATGTGTAGGAGTTGATTGAGCCATGTTATGTGTGATCCACCATGCTATTTGTTTATGTTGCCTGCTATGCTTAGAGTTGTGTCAGGTCTGGTTCATCTGGGTGATGGATCAGAGTGAAATGATCATACTCGGTAAAGAGAGGGAAGTGTGGAACATGTTTGGTAAAGGTATCGATGAAAGGCCATGTAGGAGTACGTGGTGGGTTGTTTCATCCGAACCGTCTATAGGACCTAAGATCTGTATGTGTGATTCAAGTTACAGCTACTACCACGCATTGGGCTCCGAGCGCTCCAAGCCCTCTCGTCTTATTATCTGCCCTTGTTCTCTGTCAAGGAGTTGCAACTAGTTTCTGGTGTTTGTAGTTTACTGGTGGTCGTGCACAGCGCTGACCCTCGGGGTGGGGTGTGATGCGACAGGTACGTGGCCGGGTGTACCGAGCGTCCGTTTGGTGACTCGGGAACCCTGTACACATTATTTGGGGCCGTGAACGACACCCCGGCCGGATCTCCCCACGGATGGAACCCAAATAGGCGATAAACCTGGACGAGAGACTTGTGTAGTTAGTAAGGTCGTGGCCGACACCCTCGCTGGGCTTCCGCTTGAAGGTTGCCGAGTACATGTCGAGTAAACGGCGATAAGTGGTGGAAGCGTGTGTGAAGAAGTACACCCCTGCAGGGTTACCAATGTAGCCGTTGTTCGCGGTATGGACTACTTGGTTACTCTTACAGTTCATAGACAAGTTGATGGATACTACTAAAAGCCTCAAGACAAGTTGTCGGGGAAACTGATCCACCCACGAACACCTATGGGGACGGAGCCCCTTTTCGGTACGGCAGGGGGCGAAGATTGCACAAAGAGCAGATCGAGGCGAGGCACACGAGCAGTTTACCCAGGTTCGGGCCGCACGGATGCGTAAAACCCTACTCTTGCTTTGGTTTGTATTGTGTTCTTGGCTCGGGAGCGCTGGAAGCTACAGTACTCTTCAGTGGCTAACGAGACCGAGCGTGAGAGTGTTCGAAGGTCTAACCCCCCTCTACGTTGCACATGGGCCTCCTTTTATATGCTCAAGGGGTCACCGACAGGTGGCAACGCAGTTGAGGGTAAAAATGGAAAAAGGGTGGTAGTTGGTACAGTGTTCCATACCTAACCCTGACGGTAGGGGACAAGGGCATTAAATGCCCATCGCCGTCGCCCAAACAGTGCAAAAAGGGCCGTCAGGGGCGCCACCGTTCGCCACGATGGCATCCTTGTCATCGCCGCTTGCCACCGCGTACCCCCTGGCTGCACAGCCTTCCACCACGTACGCCTGGGAGGATCCCAGAGCGACACGTGGGTGCATGTGCTGGAGCGCAGGTACCGAGTGGAAGCTTGCTGCGGCAAGCGCCTTGCCGTGGTCGCTATCCTGTCGCTTCCGGGAGCTTGTCGCTCATCGGGCCTTGCCGGGACGCGTGACGCGTCGCGGCAAGTTTCTTGAGGTGCTTTGGTTGGCCTTCCCGGCAAGCTCCTCTTGCCAGGGTCTTGCGCCTTGAGTGGCCTTGTGCCTTGAGTGGCCTTCCCGGCAAGCTCCTCTTGCCGGGGCCTTGTCTCCTTGGCTTGGATACTTTGTTCTTGAATGGCTCCAGAGGAACCACAGAGGACCTTGGCGATCACCCGGCAAACCTGGCCGCGGGACGCTGCGACTACCCGTGCACAAGTTCGGGGTACTAAGGGTACCCCTACTCTAGTACACTGACACAAGTGTGAGTGCCGTGGATGGCCCTTCCGTAGGATGACAGAAGAGGATCCACGGTGGTGTATTGTTGTGGTGAGTAGAGGACTCATGTACGTAGTATTATCTTGCAATCTGTTGAGAGTCGTAGTATAGGTTAGCCAAGAGTCAAAGTTGGCTTGCTGCTATGAACTCCACTACCCTTGTTGATAATGTTGCATGTATGATAGGTTCTGTTGTAAGACTTGCTGAGTACCTTTGTACTCATGTTTGCTTAATAACTGTTGCAGAGGAGAACCCTGCCCCTTCTGATGGGTTCTACATAGACGTTGACGTCGACGAGTAGCTTGCTACCCAGACAGAGATCCTGAGCTTGTGAAGGGCCTTGTAGATAGTCAGGCTACACCAAGCCTGTTTTATTTTCTAAGTTGTCTGTACTCAGACATGTTAGCTTCCGCTTGTGCTTGTATGACTGTATGACTTGAGTGTTGGGTCATGTGACCCCTACCTGTATGGATATGTTATGTATGGCTCTTTGGAGCCTCTTAAATAAAGTACTTTGAGTCATAGAGTTCTGTTGTGATGCAATGTTGTATTTTCACATATTGAGCATATTGTGTGTATGATTGAAATGATTGGTATGTGTGGGATCCGACACCTAGTTGTTTTCCTTTGGTAGCCTATCTTACAGGGAAATGCTTCCTAGTGCTTCCAATGAGCCTTGGTAGCTTGCTACTACTCGGAACACGTAGGCTGGCCGGCATGTGTCCTTCTTCATTCCTGTGTCTGTCCCTTAGGGGAAATGTCACGCGTTGTTCTTTTAAGTCCATGTAGCTTGCTACGACTTGGGTTCATACGTTGATGACCGACACGTTCGTTGTTGGGTCATGGATGCCTGTCTCTGTAATTTAGTGCCACTTTTGGTTTATAACTAGCCATGTCGGCCCGGGTTCTCTATCATGTGGATGCTAGCGACACTGTCATATACGTGTGCCAAAATGCGCAAACGGTCCCGGGCCAGGTAAGGTGGCACCCATGGGGATACCGTGCGTGAGGCCGCAAAGGGATATGGCGTGTTAACGCTAGATCGGTGTGACTTAGGATCGGGGTCCTGCAGCGTTGGCATCAGAGCCGGACTGCCTGTAGGTTTCTCAAGCCAAACTGGTCGATGTTGAGTCTAGAAAAATTCTTAGTTATATGTAGGGGAATTGATTGTGGAAGGGAATGTAAGGCTCTTTTTTACTTCTTTACCTTATGCCCTTCTGATCTGAGTTAGTCTATTCTTTCTACGGGGGTTTAGGACTAGGCCTCTCATCCTTACTAGGTTCACGTGTTACTAATCTGTAGACTCTTAGGATTGTTGGTTTCAAGCCTCAGTTTAGTTTCTAACCTTTTAGTATGATGATTAGTTTGACCCAGAACCTTGATATGATATTGTTGAGTGGCTATGCTATCATTTGTATGATGTCTCAAAATGTTTTTTTGAGCATTTACAGTTGTTATGCTGCCCGATTTCTTCCAGAAATACTAATGCCTTTGCATTACTTCGTGTTTCAGATGTCTGGCCGCACACCTCATCAAGTGGTTCATTTGACTCAGTGCATTAATGTGCCCGGTCACATGGCCATGCTAGTCCGTGTGTTGACTGAGACCGGTTACCGCTGGTATCCTGAGTACACCGTGGAGGAACAGTACCGGGATTTCAATCAGAGTCAGTATTTCTGCACAGTCCGGATATACCCCTCATATCCCAGAGCTAACGACCCCATCCATTGGTCTTATGGACTCGGGGTTACTATCGAGATGGCAGTGCAGGATGCCGCTTATTCGATGATGACCATCCTCCGGGCTAGGCATGCCCTGCTGCTGAACACTGAGTTCTGTTACCTGCCAGCCTCACTTCCTAGAGAGGAAGGCTGCTACATTGGTTTGTATACTGATGCTGCTCATGAGGAGCCACTACTTCAGACTACTATCCAGATGCTGGAGGATAGGGACCGTGAGGTCCGTGCCCTCTGGATGGAGCTGTATAACACTCGAGCCGCCCACTGGACTACTTTGACACGGCTTGCACCTGCTGTGCACGCCGGATATCTGGATATGCGGGATTTGTATCCCGTGCGGACTCGTCTGCCTGATCGTATGGATTGGCGTGACGTTGGGGGTATTACACCTCCACGTGGGCGTCGGTTACCACCAGCATCAGGCCCGAGGCCACATCCATGTCCCTATGGTCCACAGCCTTCGAGTGCTCGAGAGTTTCAAGATCCATCTGTTCCACTTCCAGGCTACGGTGGTAATCTTTACGAAGATTACTACGGGAATGTCTGAGCTAGACCGTCGCAGTAGTAGTATCGTAGTAGTTGTATTTCCACAGTCCTGCGCGTCTTGTGGAATATGACTTAGTTAGTACTGAGTTCCGGAGGTGTAGTTAAATAATGTATAGGAGCTTGGAATGCCTCTGATGAGATGTATCGTCTTTCACCGCAGTTGTACTTTAGCCTTGGCTTGTACTAAACTATGTATGGTGTGTATGACCACTGGTGTATATATGGAAGTTTCTATATTACCATGTCGTACAGATGAACATCTCTGCATTCTGTGTCATCCATTACATTCTGCACTCCTATGTCAAGTTTTTGCCATCCTTGTCTAAACCGTTGTTTTGTTTTCCTAGGATGGTCAACACTCGTAGCACTCCTGCTGCTCAGGAGCAGGGTGAGGCTAGTGGGGCTAGAGATGAGAATCTGCCCCAGCCACCCTCCTTGGTTGAAGTTATGCTCGAGGCAGAACGGAACAAGAGAGAGACCAACCGTCTGCTGGAACGCATAGTGCAGAACACTGGGTTCCGTCAGAGGAATGACGTGGTGTCAATCAATGACTTTATCAAGATGTGTCCACCTAAGTTTCATCATTCCACTGAACCTCTGGATGCAGATGACTGGCTTCGTAGTATCACCCACAAGCTACACTCTGCCCGTGTGGCCGAAGCTGACAAGGTTATCTACGCCGCCTACCATCTTGAGGGCCCTGCCAGTCTATGGTGGGAAAACTTTGAGGCTATGCGTCCTGCTGGCCAAATCACTACTTGGGCTGAGTTCAGTGAGGCATTCCGTGAACATCACATTCCGGAAGGTCTCATGGATCGCAAGCGGGAGGAATTCTACAATTTCACCCAGGGCCGGTTAACAGTGGATGGCTATAGTCGCGAGTTTGGCAACTTGACACGCTATGCACCTGAGGAAGTATCCACCGATGCCAAGAAGCAGGCGAGGTTCCGCAAGGGACTCAGCCCCGAACTCCGCCGAGATCTATGTCTGCACGAGTGCACCTCCTTCCAGAAGTTGGTGAACAAAACTATCAGTGCTGAGACAGGCCAGACTGATTTTGAAGCCACACGCAAGCATCCTCGTGATTTTGGTTCCTCATCTGGCTCTGGCTCTCACAAGCGTCGTGTGTGGGTTCCTAACACTGCTCTGCCACCCAAGTACACACCGAGGCCATCCTATGAGGCGCCTCGCCCAACTCAACAGTATGCACCTGCCAAGACTTATGGAGGACCACCTACCAACTTTTCTCCACGCACTGGCACTGTAACATGCTTCAAGTGTGGAGAACCGGGGCACTACATGCGTGAGTGTCCTCAGAACCAGCCAGGAAAGCCCGTTGGCCGTGGTAAGCCAACCGGCAAGGTGAACTTTGCCAAGCCAATCCCCACTGCACGTGGTCATGTCAACTATGTCTCTACTGAGGAAGCTTATGAGGATCCTAACGTCGTCCTTGGTATGCTTCTTGTTAACTACCATCCGGCATCTGTTCTTTTCGATACTGGAGCATCTCATTCGTTCATATCTGAGAGCTATGCTCGAATGCACAACATGACTTTTTGTGACATGCCCACCACCATGGAAATTCAAACTCCCCGCTCTAGATGGCAAACCTCTAGAGTAAGCCATGGGAATGAAATTCTTGTCGATAGACTTGTTTTCCTTGCATCACTAATCGCTCTCAAATCCTCGGACATAAACATCATCTTGGGTATGGACTGGATGACAACTCATTACGCCAAGATTGATTGCTACACTAGGACCGTTCAACTTACACACCCATCCGGCAAGACAGTCAATGTTTTGACCCGAATGGCTGAGCGTCAGCTCTACTCCCTTAATGCCAGCCCTCTACCAGAACTCGAAGATATCCCGGTAGTCCGTGACTTTCCGGATGTTTTTCCAGAAGAACTGCCAGGTGTTCCACCTGACAGAGATGTCGAGTTCGTGATAGATCTTATTCCGGGAACTGTCCCAATCTCTAGGAGACCTTATAAGATGGCACCCCTAGAATTAGCTGAGCTTAAGAAACAACTCGATGAGTCCTTGAAAAAGGGTTTCATCCGTCCTAGTTCTTCCCCTTGGGCTTGTCCCGTCCTCTTCGTCAAGAAGAAGGATGGAACGGAACGGGTGGTTGTAGATTATCGACCTGTCAATCTGGTCACCATAAAGAACAAGTATCCGCTGCCCAGGATCAACGATCTGTATGATCAGCTCGCTGGATCCTCAGTCTTTTCCAAAATGGATTTGAGGTTGGGTTACCATAAAATCAAAATCAAGAACGGGGACATTCCCAAGACGGATTTTGTTACTCGTTATGGCCAATACGAGTACAGCGTCATGTCCTTCGGGTTAACCAATGCCCCAGCCACTTTCTCCCGGCTAATGAATTCTATATTCATGGAGTATTTGGATAAATTCGTCGTGGTATACCTCGATGATATACTCATCTACTCCAAGAACAAGAAAGATCATGCCGAGCATCTAAGGCTGGTATTGACGAAACTTCGAGAGCACCGCCTTTATGCCAAATTCTCCAAGTGTGAATTCTGGTTGCCGGAAGTGACCTATCTAGGTCATGTGATCTCTGGTAAGGGTATTGCCATCAATCCCGAGCGAGTTCAAGCCGTCCTTGACTGGACTCCCCCTGAATCGGTCAAGCAAGTTAGGAGTTTTCTTGGCTTAGCGAGCTATTGCCGACGCTTCGTCGAAAATTTCTCCAAGGTTGCTAAACCTCTAACTGAACTCCTCAAGAAAGATAAAAAGTTCGAGTGGACCCCACAGTGCGAGTCCAGCTTTCAGGAACTGAAAAGACGCCTGACATCTGCACCCGTACTGGTACCACCAGACTTTTCCAAGGACTTTATTATCTACTGCGACGCCTTGCGACAAGGACTGGGTTGCATACTCATGCAAGATCGTCAAGTGATTGCTTACGCATCTCGACAGTTGCGTCCACATGAGGATAACTATCCTACACATGATCTAGAGCTTGCAGCTGTAGTCCACGCACTCAAAACATGGCGACATTACCTTCTTGGTAATCGCTGTGAAATCTTCACTGATCACCAAAGTCTGAAATACATCTTCACCCAACCGGATTTGAATCTCAGGCAGAGATGTTGGGTTGAGTTGCTCACAGATTACGACTTAGGAATCACTTACACCCCTGGGAAGGCCAATGTCATGGCTGACGCACTGAATCGTAAGTCTTATTGTAACAACCTGATGCTACAACGAGGGCAACCACTTCTCCACGAGGAATTTCGTAAGATTAACCTTCACATTGTTCCTCGAGGATTCCTTTCCACCTTGGTGGCGAACCCTAACCTTATGGATCAAATAATAGCTGCCCAGAAGCAAGATACAGGGATTTCCAGAATTAAGAGAAACATTCACAAAGGAGTTGCAGGTTGTTTCTCCATTGATAACAGAGGTGTTGTTTCCTTCGAGAACCGTTTAGTGGTTCCCAAGAACCAACATCTACGGTAGTTGATCCTTAAGGAGGCTCATGAATCTCCTCTCACGATTCATCCCAGTAGTACCAAAATGTATCAGGACCTACGCCAGAGGTTCTGGTGGACTAGGATGAAGAGAGAAATCGCTCAATTGCTAACTGCGACGTTTGTCGTCGAGTCAAAGCAGAGCATCAACGGCTTGCTAGCACCCTTCAACCTTTAGCTATTCCTGAATGGAAATGGGACAAGATCGGTATGGACTTCATTACCGGGTTTCCCAGGACCAGGAAAGGGAATAATGCTATCTTCGTCGTTATCGACCGCCTCTCTAAAGTAGCCCATTTCCTACCTGTTCGAGAGAGTATAACCGCTAGTCAGCTAGCAGACTTGTATATCTCTCGGATAGTATCACTTCATGGTGTGCCGTTGGAGATTAACTCAGATCGTGGAAGTCTTTTCACTTCACGATTTTGGGAAAGTTTCCAGAATGCTATGGGAACTCATCTCTCTTTGAGCACCGCCTTCCATCCTTATTCAAGTGGTCAAGTGGAACAAGTCAATCAAATTCTGGAAGATATGCTTCGAGCCTCTGTCATCTCTTTCGGTATGGATTGGGAGAAGTGTCTTCCATTTGCCGAATTCGCTTATAACAATAGTTATCAAGCCAGCTTGGGCAAGGCTCCCTTCGAAGTTTTATATGGACGAAGGTGTCGAACACCTCTTAACTGGTCAAAAACCGGGGAAAGACAATTCTTTGGTCTGGATATGATCCAGGAAGCTGAAGAGCAAGTTCGCATCATTCGTGAGAAATTGAAAACAGCCCAGTCTCGCCAGAAGAGCCAATATGATAGTCATCATAAGGCTGTGACTTTTGAAGTCGGCGATAAGGCTTATCTTCGGGTTACTCCTCTTAAGGGAAACCATCGCTTCGGTATCAAAGGCAAATTGGCTCCTCGTTACATCGGTCCTTTTCGCATTCTTGCCAAACGAGGAGAAGTTTCCTACCAATTGGAACTACCCCCGCACCATTACAGAGTTCATGATGTCTTCCACGTTTCTCAACTCAGGCGTTGCTTCTCGGATCCTATCCGCGAAGTGGACCACGAAACGCTTGATCTCCAGGACAATCTCACATATCGAGAATACCCTATTCGTATTCTTGATCAAACCGAGCGTACCACTCAACGTCACAATATCAAGTTTCTCAAGGTTCAATGGTCACATCATTCCGAGAGTGAAGCTACTTGGGAAAGGGAGGATCGTCTTCGACTTGAGTACCCCACCCTTTTTCCGGAGGAACCCGAATCTCGGGACGCGATTCTTTTGAGTGGGGGTGAGTTGTCACATCCCTAGTCAGTTCTTGCATTAGGACTAGCTAGAGTGTGCATCATGTTTATTTTCCACAGAAACTTGAAATGGGAATGACAGAAACCCCATCACCCCTCTTCTAACAACTAGGGTTTGATAAAATCTTTTCCAACGTACCCAAAATGCCCTTCAAAAATGTTCATCATTTCTGCCTTGGTCTTAAAACTCTGCCAAAAATGGTGCACAATTTTCTAGGACATCCAAAGGTCTCTGGATTAATTCATATGGTATTTGCATTTGGGCATTTAAATGCTATAAAATATTTTGTGTGCCCAAATAATCATAAACTAAAATGTTCCATACTGTTCATATTATATAAAGTGGGCATGACTAGTTTTATGAGCTATAAAAATGTTCTAGCATTTTTATTAATTCAACAAAGTTGCAAAAGAAATGGAACAGAAAGAAAATAGAAAAGAGAGGAGAAAGAGAAAAACTTACCTGGCGCCACTAACAGGCCCACCTGCCGGCCCATCCCAGCCACCGCTCCAGCGAGCTGCTTGGCTCGGCCACGCAGGCAGTCAAGTGCTCGACGGCGGCCCAGCGCGCGCCACGCAGCTGCCCGCCACCCTGCTTCCTCCCCTCGCTGTTCTGGTGGTCGGGATCGACCACCCACTTTCCCCCAAGCTCGCAGACACGCTCAACCCTCCCCAGCTCCTCTCCTTCGCCTTCCCCGCACCATGGCCGACGCCGCCGCGCTCGCGCCGTCGTGATAGCCGCGTCCACCGCCGTCCCCGTGCTCCGTCACCATGTCCGTCCGCTCTGTCGTCATCGACTACGTCGAGCAGGCAGAGCCCCGAGCGCTCGCCCGCTCTGGAGTCGCCCCCGACCTCGTCTTCCCCAACTCCGGCCGCAGAGATCGCCATCGCCGCCCCGCTCAGCTCCGACCGTCCCCGAGCCCGCCTCAACATTTACTGCAACCGCCGTGAGCTCAGCTCCGTCCTCCCCCTCTCTGTTAGTTATCTCCTGCACCGTACGCACCGCACGAGGCTCACCTGCACGCGCCGCCGTGGAGCTCGTCGCCAACGAGGCTCCGGCCACCTAACGGCCCGGCCATCGTGCCCACCAGCTTCACCGTCCTGCGTAGGTGCTGTAGGATCACTCCACGCGCCTCCACGAGCACCGCACCGACGAGTTCGACCTCGCCCGAACTCCGGCAGCCGCTGGACTCGTCGCCGGCGTCGTTTCCGGCAACCCCGTGGCTAGCCACCACCACCACTCGACGCGGCTCACTCCGAGCTGCCCGTAGGTGTGCTCCGCCGTCGTTTTGGTAGCCGGAGCACAAATCCCGCACCTCACCGCCGCGTTTGGCCTCGCCGGCGGCTAAACACCGGCAAATTAGCCCCGTTTGACCAAGGGTTTGACCCCCTTGGGTCACTGACATGTGGGCCCTGTCTGTTAGTCAAACCTAGGTTAGTGTCTAATCTAATCTTAATTAGTTAGTTAACTAACTATGACACTGACCAGTGGGTCCCACTGGTCAGGTTTGACCTGGGCTGCCCTGTTGACTGGCCGATGTCAACATGATGTCATGCTGACGCAGTAAATGATTTTCTGGGATTATTTGATTAAAAACAATTCAGGAAATTCCAGAAAATGCTTTAAACTTCAAAAAATCATATAAATTCAACAGTAGCTCAGATGGAAAAGATTTATATATGAAAATTGATCAGAAAAATCCAATCTTTCCAATGGCACTTGTTTCATGCATGTTTGAGCAAGTTAACCTTGCTGTTTACATTAAAACATGATAATGCACTTAAATAAATATTAGTTTGGGTTTCAATTTGAATCTTTGATTCAAATGGGCTCAAACCCTTCTGTTATAGATGCATTAGCCCAAGACACATGCATCTTGCCATATCATGAGCATGCATCATATTGTTGCATTTGTTTGCTTATTGATTGTATCGCCGGTATTCTCCGTGTTAGGTCCTGCTACCGAGGATACTTCTGCGTATCCAATTGAAGAGCAGTAGCCGACAACCACTCTATCAGGCAAGCAACTATTGATCATTCCGATACAAACCCATCTTCTCGCTCCTGCTCTCTTTTACTGCATTAAGGCAACAACGTGTGAACTGCTACTTGCTGTGGTAGTTGAACCCTATTCCCTTGCATGACCTGTCATTGCCACAGTAAATAGTTGAAACCCACTAGCATGTGTAGGAGTTGATTGAGCCATGTGATGTGTGATCCACCATGCTATTTGTTTAAGTTGCCTGCTATGCTTAGAGTTGTGTCAGGTCTGGTTCATCTGGGTGATGGATCAGAGTGAAATGATCATACTCGGTAAAGAGAGGGAAGTGTGGAACATGTTTGGTAAAGGTATCGATGAAAGGCCATGTAGGAGTACGTGGTGGGTTGTTTCATTGGAACTGTCTATAGGACCTGAGATCTGTATGTGTGATTCAAGTTACAGCTACTACCACACATTGGGCTCCGGGCGCTCCAAGCCCTCTCGTCTTATTAACTGCCCTCTTTCTCTGTCCAGGAGTTGCAACTAGTTTCTGGTGTTTGTAGTTTACTGGTGGTCGTGCACAGCGCTGACCCTCGGGGTGGGCTGTGATGCGACAGGTATGTGGCCGGGTGTACCGAGCGCCCGTTTGGTGACTCGGGAACCCTGTACACATCGTTTGGGGCCGTGAGCGACACCCCGGCCGGATCTCCCCACGGATGGAATCCAAATAGGCGATAAACCTGGATGAGAGACTTGTGTAGTTAGTCAGGTCGTGGCCGACACCCTCGCTGAGCTTCCGCTTGAAGGTTGCCGAGTACATGTCGAGTAAACGACGATAAGTGGTGGAAGCGTGTGTGAAGAAGTACACCCCTGCAGGGTTACCAATCTATTCGAATAGCCGTAGTTCGCGGTACGGACTACTTGGTTACTCTTACAGTTCATAGACAAGTTGATGGATACTACTAAAAGCCTCAAGACAAGTGTGAGTGCCGTGGATGGCCCTTCCGTAGGATGACAGAAGATGATCCACGGTGGTGTATTGTTGTGCTGAGTAGAGGACTCATGTACGTAGTATTATCTTGCAATCTGTTGAGAGCCGTGATATAGGTTAGCCAAGAGTCAAAGCTGGCTTGCTGCTATGAACTCCACTACCCTTGTTGATAATGCTGCATGTATGATAGGTTCTGTTGTAAGACTTGCTGAGTACCTTTGTACTCATGTTTGCTTAATAACTGTTGCAGAGGAGAACTCTGCCCCTTCTGATGGGTTCTACATAGACGTTGACGTCGATGAGTAGCTTGCTACCCAGACGGAGATCCTGAGCTTGTGAAGGGCCTTGTAGATAGTCAGGCTACACCAAGCCTGTTTTATTTTCTAAGTTGTCTGTACTCAGACATGTTAGCTTCCGCTTGTGCTTGTATGACTGTATGACTTGAGTGTTGGGTCATGTGACCCCTACCTGTATGGATATGTTATGTATGGCTCTTCAGAGCCTCTTAAATAAAGTACTTTGAGTCATAGAGTTCTGTTGTGATGCAATATTGTATTTGCACATATTGAGCATATTGTGTGTATGATTGAAATGCTTGGTATGTGTGGGATCTGACACCTAGTTGTTTTCCTTTGATAGCCTATCTTATAGGGAAATGCCTCCTAGTGCTTCCAATGAGCCTTGGTAGCTTGCTACTACTAGGAACACGTAGGCTGGCCGGCATGTGTCCTTCTTCGTTCCTGTGTCTGTCCCTTAGGGGAAATGTCACGCGTTGTTCCTTTAAGTCCATGTAGCTTGCTACGACTTGGGTTCATACGTCCGACACGTTCGTTGTTGGGTCATGGATGCATGTCTCTGTAATTTAGTGCCACTTTTGGTTTATAACTAGCCATGTCGGCCCGGGTTCTCTGTCATGTGGATGCTAGCGACACTGTCATATACGTGTGCCAAAATGCGCAAACGGTCCCGGGCCAGGTAAGGTGGCACCCGTGGGGATACCGTGCGTGAGGCCGCAAAGTGATATGATGTGTTACAAGCTAGATCGGTGTGACTTAGGATCGGGGTCCTGACAACATGTTTCAAGAGTTGAAGTTAATATTTCAAGCGAATGCTCGAATTGAGAGATATGAAGTCTCCAATAAGTTCTATAGCTGCAAGATGGAGGAGAACAGTTCTATCAATGAACACTTACTCAGAATGGCTGGGTACTACAATCACATGACTCAACTTGGATGCAAAGTTGATGAAGATAGTGTTATTGATAGAGTTCTTCAATCACTGCCACCAAGCTATAAAGGCTTCATGACGAACTATAATATGCAAGGGATGCAGAAGACAATTCTCGAGCTCTTCGCTATGCTCAAAGCTGCGGAGGTAGAAATAAAAAAGGAGCATCAAGTGTTGAAGGTTAACAAGACCACTAGTTTCAAGAAAAAGGGCAAGGGGAAGAAGGGGAACTTCAAGAAGAATAGCAAGCCAGTTTCTACTCCCACGAAGAAACCCAAGTCTGGAGCCAAGCCTGAACCTGAGTGCTTCTACTTCAAAGGGATTGGACACTGGAAACGAAACTGCCCCAAGTATTTGGCGGATAAGAAGGATGGCAAAGTGAACAAAGGTATATTAGATATACATGTTATTCATGTGTACCTTAGTAATGCTCGTAGTACCACCTGGGTATTCGATACTGGTTCAGTTGCTAATATTTGAAACCCAAAATAGGGGCTACGGATTAAACGAAGATTAGATAAGGACGACGTGATGATGCGCGTGGGAAATGGTTCCAAAGTCGATGTGATCGCCGTCGGCACGCTAACTCTACATCTACCTTCAGGATTAGTTTTCGACCTAAATAATTGTTATTTCATGCCAGCGTTGAGCATGAACATTATATCTGGATCTTGTTTGTTATGAGACAGTTATTCATTTAAATTATAGAATAATGGTTGCTCTATTTATATGGGTAATATCTTTTATGGTCATGCACCCTTGATGAATGGTCTGTTTTTGTTGGATCTCGATCGTAGTGATACACATATTCATAATATTGAAGCTAAAAGATGCAAAGTTGATAATGATAGTGCAACTTATTTGTGGCACTGCCGTTTAGGTCATATTGGCGTAAAGCGCATGAAGAAACACCATGCTGATGGGCTTTTGGAATCACTTGATTATGAATCACTTGGTGCTTGCGAACCATGCCTCATGGGCAAGATGACTAAAACTATGTTCTCCGGAACAATGGAGCGAGCAACTGACTTATTGGAAATCATACATACTGATGTATGTGGTCCAATGAGTGTTGAGGCTCGCAGCGGGTATCATTATTTTTTGACCTTCACAAATGATTTCAGCAGATATGGGTATATCTACTTGATGAAACACAAGTCTGAAACATTTGAAAAGTTCAAAGAATTTCAGAGTGAAGTAGAGAATCATCGTAACAAGAAAATAAAGTTTATACGATTTGATCGCGGAGGCGAATATTTGAGTTACGAGTTTGGTCTTCATTTGAAACATTGTGGAATAGTTTCACAACTCACGCCACCTGGAACACCACAGCGTAATGGTGTGTCCGAACGTCGTAACCGTACTTTATTAGATATGGTGCGATCTATGATATCTCTTACCGATTTACCACTATCGTTTTGGGGTTATGCTTTAGAGACAGCTGCATTCACATTAAATAGGGCACCATCTAAATCCGTTGAGACGACGCCTTATGGACTGTGGTTTGGCAAGAAACCCAAGTTGTTGTTTCTTAAAGTGTGGGGCTGCGATGCTTATGGCAAAAAGCTTCAACCTAATAATCTCGAACCCAAGTCGGAGAAATGTGTGTTCATAGGATACCCAAAGGAAACTGTTGGGTACACCTTCTATCACAGATCCGAAGGCAAGATATTCGTTGCTAAGAATGGAACCTTTCTAGAGAAGGAGTTTCTCTCGAAAGAAGTGAGTGGAAGGAAAGTAGAACTTGATGAGGTAATTGTACCTTCTCCCGAATTGGAAAGTAGTTCATCACAGAAACTAGTTCCAGTGATTCGTACACTAATCAATGAGGAAGGTAATGATGATCATGAAACTTCAGATCAAGTTACTACTGAACCTCGTAGGTCAACCAGAGTATGTTCCGCACCAGAGTGGTATGGTAACCCTGTTCTGGAAGTCATGTTACTAGACCATGACGAACCTACAGACTATGAGGAAGTGATGCTGAGCCTAGATTCCGCAAAATGGCTTGATGCCATGAAATCTGAGATGGGATCCATGTATGAGAACAAAGTGTGGACTTTGGTTGACTTGCCCGATGATCGACAAGCCATTGAAAATAAATGGATTTTTAAGAGGAAGACTGATGTCGATGGTAATGTTACTGTCTACAAAGCTCGACTTGTTGTGAAAGGCTTTTGACAAGTTCAAGGAGTTGACTACGATGAGACTTTCTCACCCATAGCGATGCTTAAGTCTGTCCGAATCATGTTAGCAATTGCCGCATTTTATGATTATGAAATCTGGCAAATGGATGTCAAAACTGCATTCCTTAATGGGTATCTCAAAGAAGAGTTGTATATGATGCAACCAGAAGGTTTTGTTGATCCTAAAGGTGCTAACAAAGTGTGAAAACTCCAGTGATCCATCTATGGACTGGTGCAAGCATCTCGGAGTTGGAATATACGCTTTGTTGAGGTGATCAAAGCATATGGTTTATACAGACTTTTGGAGAATCCTCTATTTACAAGAAAGTGAGTGGGAGCTCTGTAGCATTTCTGATATTATATGTGGATGACATATTGTTGATTGGAAATGATATAGAATTTCTGGATGGCATAAAAGGATACTTGAATAAGAATTTTTCAATGAAAGACCTCGATGAAGCTGCTTATATATTGGGCATCAAGATCTATAGAGATAGATCAAGACGCTTAATTGGACTTTCACAAAGCACATACCATGATAAAGTTTTGAAGAAGTTCAATATGGACCAGTCAAAGAAAGGGTTCTTGCCTGTGTTACAAGGTGTGAAGTTGAGTAAGACTCAATGCCCGACCACTGCAGAAGATAGAGAGAAAATGAAAGTCATTCCCTATGCTTCAGCCATAGGATCTATGATGTATGCAATGCTGTGTACTAGACCTGATGTGCGCCTTGCTATAAGTTTAGCAGGGAGGTACCAAAGTAATCCAGGAGCGGATGAGGTCGCAATGGCTGTCATTCATGCCGACCCCTAGATCTTGAAGGAGCACCTTGCCATTTGCTAGCTACGCCTGTTAAGCATGCTCATTTTACCCGTTGCGTGTGCTGCTCCTGCCTTTCCTTCACAAATTCTAGTGAATTGTGCTATCTAATTTTACCATGCAATCTGTTGCTTTAGTGTATATGTTCTATATGTCGTGCAGTGTGGTGCTCACTTATTAACTCTTCTGTTAATTAGTTATCATCTTCAGTTAACTGTTTGGTTCAATTATGCAAATGTGATGTTCGATTCTCTAGGCTGCAATTTTGTATTGTCTTCCACGTGAGAAATAAATCGAATTTATCTTTACAAAATTGTGGGTGCATTCTGTTATTGTATACCATGTGAGGAATAAATTGAATTTGGCTGTAGTAAATACATGGGAAACAAACACAATTGCTACAATTGGATGTAGTTAACTGTTTGGTTAACTGTCTGATCTTCTATTAGGAGTATGTTATATTGTGCAATGTGGTTCTCAGTTAATGTTTGGTTCATTTGTTGTAGTGTTTAGTTAACTGCTTGGTTCAATTCGAAAATGTGATGTCCAATTGTCATGGGTAGAATTTTTTATTGTTGTGCATGCGAGGAATAAATCGAATTTGGCTGCACTTAATACATGAGAAACATATACAAGTGCTATATTTCTTAGTTCTTAATCATGCTTGGTTTGGATAAATGGGTTTTCCATGTGGCTTCAATTAATCGGATGAATCTGCAATGTGATTATTTTTCATCAACATATTTTATTGATAGCATGTGAACCCTTACTTAACCTGATGACTAACTACCTTATATGTGTTGCAGGGAAACAATGGGAAGCACTGGGTTTACAATCGAGGTTAGCACGTGCATGGTCTGTTGTCTAATAGCACATTATTGTGCAATTGCAGGAACCATTCTAATATTTAGGTTTTTAACAATTTAGTCTTGCACATGTAGGTCCTGCCGTCAGGGGTTTTGACCCACTGTTCGACCCTTTTGCATATGGGGAAATGAGTTGTCCATGAATATCAGTCAAGTCAAGAAACCCAGAAAGATTGTTAGGATAAATAAATTAGCGACAAAGGACAACAAGATCTTTGTCTGCACAATGAAGAAGAGATCAGTTCACTACAGGATGGTACTAACTATTATACCTTGCCTTTTTTATTCCTTTGCCCCATTTCCAATATAGAGAAGATATTTATGCACATCCTTGTTTTCGGGCCTTTCCAAAGCAGTTCACTGATGATTACCTCTCAAACCACCTGTATGGTCAGGAGGCGAGGCAGGTATTCATACAACAACCACGGTTCAATATTGAAGTGTTCCCGAAGAGGACGAAGGATGGACGGTCAATCATCCACAGGCACTGCCCTAAAGTTACAAAGATCTTCAACATCAATGAAGGTTCAATATTCGCCTTCGGCTTCAGCAGTTTTCCAGATGAGATACATATGTCTATGTACCATCTATGATACTAATTTCGAAAGGTTATAGATGTTGCTTGTGAAACTTGGTCCTGGTGTAGTTGTGTAATTGGGTTGCTGAGTGCTGAAGCTATATGATGTTGTACATTGATGTATTTCAATTATGAAAATGAAATATATTGTGTGCTTAATATGAACTATCAATTAGATTAATAAATGGATTATGAATAATTAGATAATTAGCCTGCTAATTGGGTTTTCCTATTGCAAACGGTTATTGAAAAAATACTGTGGGCGATGACCTCAGGCAACACACACAGTTTCTAGGAATAAACCGGGTTGGATCAATGAACAATCACACACGACTTTCTCTTGAAAACTGTTTGCGTTAGGCCACCTTGCGCTAACGTTTACCACATGAAAACTGTGTGTGATGGACAGCCTTTGCCACACAGTATCTTCCACAGACCGTGTGTGATATATTCAATAACGCAAGCGATTTCACGGGAAAAATAGTGTGTGATGTACCTGTGAACGGAAATGTTTCCCTTGGAACGACTGTGTGGGATGTACATACGAATGGAAACGTTTAGCGGGGACTGACTGTGTGGATGTACTTGCGACCGGAAACAATTTCGCCGTATAATTGTATTTTTAGCTCTATTGTACGTATTTCCGTATTTGAGCACTCGCCGGTCGCACACGACTTCATTTGACCGAACGTGTGTGCCAGGAGGGCATATTCCCGATGGTTTCTGGGTCGTGTGGGACGGACCCCCTATCACCCACACTCACTTGACGACGGTTCCAAATGCCATCGCGGAAAGGGGTTAAAAACCGTTTGTTTAGGAGCTCGCTGTACTAATGCATGTTCCTCTAAGTACGAGATTATGCAACTCCTGAATACCGGAGGAACACCTTGTGTGATATCAAACGTCACAACGTAACTGGGTGATTATAAAGATGCTCAAGAGGTGTTTCCAAAAGTGTTTGCGGTGTTGGCATAGATCGAGAATATGATTTGTCACTTCGAGTGTCGGAGAGGTATCTCTGGGCCCTCTCGTTAATACACATCGTAATAAGCCTTGCAA
This sequence comes from Secale cereale, assembly GCA_902687465.1. Lineage (NCBI taxonomy): Eukaryota > Viridiplantae > Streptophyta > Magnoliopsida > Poales > Poaceae > Secale > Secale cereale. The sequence continues at coordinate 518,796,949 of LR738709.1, forward strand.
GCAAATGACTAATGAGTTAGTAACGAGATGATGTATTACGAAACGAGTAAAGATACTTGCCGGTAATGAGATTGAACTAGGTATGATGATACCGACGATCGAATCTCAGGCAAGTAACATACCGATGACAAAGGGAAGAACGTATGTTGTTGTGTGGTTTGACCGATAAAGATCTTCGTAGGAACCAATATAAGCATCCAGGTTCCGCTATTGGTTATTGACCGAAGACGAGTCTCGGTCATGTCTACATAGTTCTCGAACCCGTAGGGTCCACACGCTTAATGTTCATGACGATCGGTATTATGAGTTTATGTGTTTTGATGTACCGAAGGTTGTTCGAAGTCCCGGATGAGATCACGAACATGACAAAGAGTCTCGAAATAGTTGAGACATAAAGATTGATATATTGGACGACTATATTCGGACACCGGAAGTGTTTCGGAGAAGTTTCGGATAAATCCGGAGTGCCGGAGGGTTACCGGAACCCGCCGGGGGAACTAATGGGCCACATGGGCCTTAGTGGAGAGAGAGAGGGGAGACTAGGGTAGGCCGCGCGCCCCCTCCCTCTTGGGTCCGAATTGGACAAGGGTAAGGGGGGAGGCGCCCCCTTCCTTCTCCCTCTCCCTCTCCTTCCTTCCCCCTCTCTCCATCTTGGTGGACTCCTACTAGGAATAGGATTCCTATTCCTAGTAGGACTCCCCCTCTTGGGGCGCGCATATAGGGCCGGCCGGCCTCTCCCCTTGATTATTTATATATTGGGGCAGGGGGCACCCTAGAACATAGAAGTTGACAATTGTTTTAGCCGTGTGCGGTGCCCCCCTCCACTGTTACACACCTCGGTCATATTGTCGCAGTGCTTAGGCGAAGCCTGCGTCGGTAACTTCATCAACACCGTCACCACGCCATCGTGCTAAGGAAACTCTCCCTCGGCCTCAACTAGATCAAGAGTTCGAGGGACATCACCGAGCTGAACGTGTGCAGATCACGGAGGTGTCGTGCGTTCGGTGCTTGATCGGTTGGATCGCGAAGACGTTCGACTACATCAACCGCGTTACTAAATGCTTCCGCTTTCGGTCTACGAGGGTACATGGACACACTCTCCCGCTCATTGCTATGCTTCTCCTAGATAGATCTTGCGTGTTCGTAGGTTTTCTTTTGAAATACTACGTTCCCCAATAGTTCACGCTCCTCAAAGCAGTTAGGACACTTCAGAGCCCAGTGATTAGGATCACCGTAGACATGGCAAAGTCCTGTCCCATTCTTATGAGAATTCTTCTTGAAGTTGGTAGGATGTGACGGATTGTTCTATGCATCAAACTTGCCTTTACCCTGAGTTTTGTTCTTGTTGTTTTTGAACATGTTGGGCTGGAAGTTCTTCTTCTGTACCATGTGGGCACTAGAAACTTCCTCAGCAACTCGAGCACGTGTGTCTTTTGCTCTCACCTTCTCTTCAACATCAAGAGTACCAATGAAATCCGAAATGGAAAACTCCTGTCTCTTGTGTTTCAGGGAAGCAGCAAAATTATTCCACGAAGGTGGAAGCTTGGCAATGATGCCCCCGGCAAAAAAATTGTCCGGCAACACACACTTAAACTGTTGGGGAACGTAGTATTTAAAACAATTTATACGATCATGCAAGATCTATCTAGGAGAAGCATAGAAGCGATCGGGAGAGTGTTTCCATGTACCCTCGTAGACTGAAAGCGGAAGCATTTATTAACGCGGTTGATGTAGTCGAACGTCTTCGCGATCCAACCGATAAAGCACCGAACGCACGGCACCTCCGCGATCTGCAGACGTTCAGCTCGGTGATTTCCCTCGAACTCTTGATCCAGTTGAGGCCAAGGGAGAGTTTCGTCAGCATGACGGTGTAGTGACGGTGTTGATGAAGTTACCGACGCAAGGCTTCACCTAAACACTACGACAATATGACCGAGGTGTGTAACAGTGGAAGGGGGACACCGCACACGGCTAAAACAATTGTCAACTTGTGTGTTCTAGGGTGCCCCCTGCCCCAGTATATAAAGGAGCAAGGGGGGAGGCCGGCCGACACTATAGGCGCGCCCCAAGAGGGGGAGTCCTACTAGGAATAGGAATCCTATTCCTAGTAGGAGTCCACCAACAGGGAGAGAGGGGGAAGGAAGGAGAGGGAGAGGGAGAAGGAAAGGGGGCGCCGCCCCCTTCCCTAGTCCAATTCGGACCCAAGGGGAGGGGGCATGCGGCCTGCCCTAGCCGCCCCTCTCTCATGATAACCCACAAGTGTAGGGGATCAGTTGTAGCCTCTTTCGATAAGTAAGAGTGTCAAACCCAACGAGGAGCTAAAGGCAGAACAAATATTCCCTCAAGTTCTATTGACCACCGATACAACTCTATGCACGCTTAACGTTTACTTTACCTAGAACAAGTATGAAACTAGAAGTACTTTGTAGTTTTTATGGGATAGGTTTGCAAGATAATAAATAGCATGTTAATAAAACTAGGGTCTGTTAAGATAAAGAAGCAATAAAGTTAACATAGCGAGTGTGGAAAAGTGGTGGTAGGAGTTGCGAAATTGCCCCTAAGCGATTGACTACGTTACTAGACCGATAGTAAGTTTTATGTGGGGGAGGCCACTGCTGGCATGTCATCCCTTACTTGGAATTCTATGCACTTATGCTTGGAACTATTAGCAAGCATCCACAGCTACTAACGTTCATTAAGGTAAAAACCAACCATAGCATTACGATATATTGGTCCCCCTTCAATCCCGTATGCATCAATTTCTACGCTAGGTTGAAGCTTCTGTCACTCTTGCCCTCCAATACATAGTCCTATCAACATACAACTACCCTTTGGTGTAATCCACGCGCGCGCTCATATGATGGGCACCAAAGGACAACAACATAACCACAAGCAATTTAAATCAATCATAGCAATTCACCAATCACCGATAGGACAACGATAATCTACTCAGACATCATAGGATGGCAACACGTCATTGGATAATAATATGAAGCATAAAGCACCATGTTCAAGTAGAGGATACATCGGGTTGCGGGAGAGTGGACCGATGTAGATAGATGGGGGAAGGTGATGGAGATGTTGGTGAAGATGACGGAGGTGTTGGTGTAGATCGCCGTCACACGATGATGGCCCCGGTGGCACTCCGGCGCCACCAGAAGCGGGGGGGGGGGAGAGAGCCCCCCTCCTTATTCTTCTTCCTTGACCTTCTCCCTAGATGGGAGAAGGGTTTCCCCTCTGGTCCATGGACTCCATGGCGGCGGAGGGGAGAGAGCCCCTCTGAGATTGGATCTGTCTCTCTGTCTCTCTCTGTTTCTGCGTTCCCAGATTTTGGCCTTCGTCGTTTCTTATATTCCCAGAGATCCGTAACTCCGATTGGGCTGATTTTTTGACACGATTTTTATCCGGATATTAGCTTTCTTGTGGCGAAAGAAGGGCATCAACCGCCTTACGGAGTGGCCACGAGGCCCCAGGGCGCTCCTACCCCTGGTGGGCGCGCCCCCTGCCTCATGGCCCACTCGGGCGTCGTCTCACGTTGGTTCCACTTCCCAAAATTCACATATATTCCAGAAAAATCTCCGTCCATTTTTATTCCGTTTGGACTCCGTTTGATATGGTTATTCCGCGAAACAAAAAACATGCAACAAACATGAACTGGCACTGGGTACTGGATCAATATGTTAGTCCCAAAAAATAGTATAAAAAGTTGCCAAAAGTATATGAAAGTTGTAGAATATTGGCATGGAACAATAAAAAATTATAGATACGACAGAGACGTATCTGCATCCCCAAGCTTAATTCATGCTCGTACTCGAGTAGGTAAATGATAAAAAAGATAATTTTTGATGTGGAATGCTACCAAGCATAATCTTGATCATGTAATCTAATCATGGCATGAATGTTAAGACACGACTGATTCGAAGCAATAGTCTATCATTTGACATAAAAGAATTTAATACTCGGGCATCCCAACAAACAATCAAGTCTTTCAATCAATGCTAAAGAACGTTATCCCTACAAAATCATATAGTCTTATATGCTCCCTTTTCTTAACACAAGGTACCCCTCATGCCTATCCCGGTGTCAGCCAAGCAATTATTTTCATACTTTAATTTTTTGAACTTTTTCAACTCTTCACGCAATACATGAGCATGAGCCATGGACATAGCACTATGGGTGGAATAGAAGGTGGTAGTAGACAAAAGTAGGGAGAAAGTCTCACATCGGCTAGGCGTATCAATGGGATATGGAGATGCCCATCAGTAGATATCAATGTGAGTGAGTAGGGATTGCCATGTAACAGATGCACTAAAGCTATAAGTGTATGAAAGCTCAAAAGAAAACTAGTGGGTGTGCATCAACTTGCTTGCTCATGAAAACCTAGGGCATTTGAGGAAGCCCATCGTTGGAATATACAAGCCAAGTTCTATAACGAAAAATTCTCACTAGTATATGGAAGTGACAAAACAAGAGACTCTCTATTATGAAGATCATGGTGCTACTTTAAAGCACACGTGTGGAAAAGGATAGTAGCATTGTCCCTTCTCTCTTTTCCTCATTTTTTTTTGTTTTTTTGGAGGGGCTTTCCCTTTTTTTATTAGCCCCTCTCTATTTTTTTAGGCCATCTCTTTTTTTTGGCCTTTCCTCAGATGGGACAATGCTCTAATAATAAGATCATCCCACTTTATTTACTTACAACTCAAAGATTACAACTCGAAGCTAGAACAGAATATGACTCTATGTGAATGCCTCCGGCGGTGTACCGGGATGTGCAATGATCTAGCATAGCAATGACATAAAAAAACGGACAAGCCATGGAAACATCATGCTAGCTATCTTACGATCATGCAAGTCAATATGACAATGATGGTGCATGTCATAATAAACGGAATGGTGGAGTTACATGGCAATATATCTCGGAATGGCTATGGAAATGCCATAATAGGTAGGTATGGTGGATGTTTTGAGGAAGGTATATGGTGGGTGTATGGTACCGTTGAAAGTTGCGCGGTACAAGAGAGGCTAGCAATGGTGGAAGGGTGAGAGTGCGTATAATCCATGGACTCAACATTAGTCATAAAGAACTCACATACTTATTGCAAAAATTTATTAGCCATCGAAACCAAGTACTACACGCATGCTCCTAGGGGGGGGGGGGAGGTTGGTAGGATTTAACCATCGCGCGCCCCCGACCTCCACACAAAGGATGACACTCAAGAAATAAATCATGCTCCAACTTCGTCACATTACGGATCACCATATGTGCATGCTACGGGAATCACAAACCTCAACACAAGTATTTCTACAATCCACAACTACCCACTAGCATGACTCTAATATCACCATCTTTATATCGCAAAACTATTGCAAGGAATCAAACATATCATATTCAGCGATCTACAAGTTTATGTAGGATTTTATGACTAACCATGTGAATGACCAATTCCTGTCAACTCTCTAAATAGATAAAAGTGAAGCAAGAGAGTTTTAAATTCTTTCTAAAAAAGTTATGCCCACGCTCTAACAATTATAAGTGAAGCAAAAGAGCATTCTACAAATTACGGTTTTCTATGTGAAGAGAAACAGGCAATCCAAACTTCAAATGATATAAGTGAAGCACATGAAGCATTCTATAAAGCCATACTCAAAAGATATAAGTGAAGTGCAAAGAGAATTCTATAAATAAACCAAGGACTATCTCATACCAGCATGGTGCATTTATTAAAAGAAAAAATAAAAAGAACACGACGCTCCAAGAGTTTACACATAACATGTGAACGAAACAAATCCGAAAACATACCGATACTTGTTGAAGAAAGATGTGATGCCTTCCGGGGCATCCCCAAGCTTAGACGCTTGAGTCTCCTTGAATATTTACTTGGGGTGCCTCGGGAATCCCCAAGCTTGAGCTCTTTCCTCTCTTCCTTCTCCTCATATCGATACCTCGTCGATCTTCAAACACTTCATCCACACAAAACTTAACCGAACTTTTAGTGGCGGGGTTAGTGCATATGATCAATAAAATCCCATCATGTACTTCTCTAACATTATTGTACAATTATGAACAAACATTACCTACTGTATGCTATCACAATTCTATGGCCCCAAGTCAAGGAGGCGTCAACAAGAATTCAAACATATGCAAATAATGAAGCTATAACAGCAATCTATGAAAACAGGACAGTCTGTAGTAATCTGAACATTAACCATACTTCTGTAACCCTAAAAATTATGGAAAACTTAGGAAAAATCAACAGTTTGTATAGAAAGACTTTGCAAAAAAGTTTCAGATCCTTTCGACGTTCCATCAAAAAATGTAAAATCGTGCACTATAGCCAAAGTTTCTGTTTTTGCACAGCACAAACCAACAAGCAGTTTAATCATCCTAGAGGAAACTCTTGGCACATTATTTTTATAATACAATGGAATTGTACAAGGGGATAATTATTTTTATTGAAAAGTTTCTGTAATCAAGGTTCACAAAGTTTCCATGGGCATGAACAAAGTTCAAGGCTAGCTTCCACTTTAACAATGCTCGTCTTTCTCACTTTCGCTTTTCTTTTTGAAAAAGTTTTAGGTTCCCCTCTTTATTAATTTTTAATTTTTAAACTTTATAAAAGCACACAACAGAAATAAATGACTCTCTAAAACTTTCGGGTTGTCTCCCTGGCAGCGCTTTCTTTAAAGCCATTAAGCTAGGCATATAGTGCTCAAGTAATGGATTCACTCGGATCCCAATGTATATCAAAGCCAATTTTAATTAGCAATGATTTGGCATTTAGTAGTGAGCACAAAGTGATATGTGTCATGAAACAATGAAGTCTAACTCTCTTCCTATGCATAGGCATGTCATACAAGAACAATTCATGCACATCAAGTAAATGCCAATGCATAGTATAAGTAGTTTCTTGCAATTTTATCGTGTTGGAAAAATAGAGAGGCGGAGATGTAGTTCCTCTCTCATAATAATTGCAAGTAGGAGCAGCAAGCACATGCATATTATAATCTTAAAAATCATCATGTGTAATGGAAAAAGGAAACCCATCAATATAATCTTTAATAAGTGCAAACTTCACCGATATAGTGTAGTTTGGAGAACTCATAAAGATAATAGGACTATCATGCGTGGGTGCAATAGAAACTATATCATGTTTAACATAAGGAACTATAGCAAGTTCATCTCCATAAGCATAAATTCATATTGGCATCTTGGCCACAAGCATATCAAGCATCATAAAAAAGGATATTTCAAAAGAATCAATGGGATCATAGCAATCATCCTTCGGTAAGCACAAAGGGAAATTACAAAATGTATGAGTTAAAGAGTTACTCTCATTAGAAGGTGGGCACGGGTAGCTAATCCGCTCTTCCTCCTTTTGTTCTTCGCTCTCCTCCTCATCTTTTTCATCCAATGAGCTCATAATGTCATTGATTTCTTCTTCCATAGACTCCTGCGAAATATTAGTCTCTTCTTGGACAGCGGAGACCTTCTCAATAAACGCATCAATATCGGAGTTATATTCATAATTCAAATAGCAATATTTCAATATAGCAAGATTTTTAGGCCTAGAAACATCATCATCAAAAGCATCATTCTTTCTAAACAGAGATTCAATTTCATAAGCACCCTTAAAACCAACGAATTCTTTTATTTGTTTCACATGATAATAATCATATATACCATTAGCATAAGAAGCTAAGGTTTCATTATCATTAAATTTGCATGAAAAGTGAAGGTGTCATCCTAGAGCAACAAGTATAATCATATCTCAAGCATAGTTGTCGAGCATACCAATGCAACATATGAATTTGATCCCATAAAAGTTTTCCTTTTTGTGTCAAGCGATAATCCCTAAAGTATTCACGTTGATCCAACGTTACTCCCATTACATAGTTGAATGGGGTTTTCTCAGGATTATCAAAGTAGTACATAATATCTTTCACATAATGAGCATCGAGGGTTTTAGGAGGTTCCCCATCTCCATGAGTAGCAAGTACACCTAAGTTTTTTGGTATTTCGTGTTCCATATCCATAACTAAAGATAGAGAATAACTTAGAACAGCCAATAAAATCTACTTAGTAATAAAGCAAAGAAGCACACACGAGAATATTCACCCCACGCTAGTGCTCCCCGGCAACGGCGCCAGAAAAAGGTCTTAATAAACCACAAGTGTAGGGGATCAGTTGTAGTCTCTTTCGATAAGTAAGAGTGTCGAACCCAACGAGGAGCTAAAGGCAGAACAAATATTCCATCAAGTTCTATCGACCATCGATACAACTCTACGCATGCTTAACGTTTACTTTACCTAGAACAAGTATGAAACTAGAAGTACTTTGTAGTTTTTGTGGGATAGGTTTGCAAGATAATAAAGAGCACATTAATAAAACTAGGGGCTGTTAAGATAAAGAAGCAATAAAGTTAATATAGCGAGTGTGGAAAAGTGGTGGTAGGAGTTGCGAAATTGCCCCTAAGCAATTGACTACGTTACTAGACCGATAACAAGTTTTGTGTGGGGGAGGGCACTGCTAGCATGTCATCCTTACTTGGAATTCTATGCACTTATGATTGGAACTATTATCAAGCATCAGCAACTACTAACATTCATTAAGGTAAAACCCAACCATAGCATTACGATATATTGGTCCCCCTGCAATCCCGTATGCATCAATTTCTACGCTAGGTTGAAGCTTCTGTCACTCTTGCCCTCCAATATGTAGTCCTATCAATAGACAACTAACCCTTTGGTGTGATCCACGCGCGCGCTCATATGATGGGCACCAAAGGACAGCAACATAACCACAAGCAATTTAAGTCAATCATAGCAACTCACCAATCACCGATAGGACAACGATAATCTACTCAGACATCATAGGATGGCAACACATCATTGGATAATAATATGAAGCATAAAGCACCATGTTCAAGTAGAGGATACAACGGGTTGCGGGAGAGTGGACCGATGTAGATAGATGGGGGAAGGTGATGCAGATGTTGGTGAAGATGACGGAGGTGTTGGTGTAGATCGCCGTCACACAATGATGGCCCCGGTGGCACTCCGGCGCCACCGGAAGCGAGGGGGAGAGCCCCCTTCTTCTTCTTCTTCCTTGAACTTCTCCCTAGATGGGAGAAGGGTTTCCCCTCTGGTCCATGGCCTCCATGGCGGCGGAGGGGCTCTCGCCCCTCCGAGATTGGATCTGTCTCTCTCTGTTTCTGCGTTCCCAGATTCTGGCCCTTCACCGTTTCTTATATTCCCAGATATCCGTAACTCCGATTGGGCTGAATTTTTGACACGATTTATATCTGGATATTAGCTTTCTTGCGGTGAAAGAAGGGAATCAAACGCCTTACGGAGTGGCCACGAGGGCCTAGGGAGCGCCTACCCCTGGTGGGCGCGCCCCCTGCCTCGTGGCCCACTCGGGCATCATCTCACGTTGGTTCCGCTTCCCAAAATTCACATATATTCCAAAAAAATCTCCATCCGTTTTTATTCCGTTTGGACTCCGTTTGATATGGATATTCTACGAAACAAAAAACATGCAACAAACAGGAACTCGCACTAGGCACTGGATCAATATGTTAGTCCCAAAAAATAGTATAAAAAGTTGCCAAAAGTATATGAAAGTTGTAGAATATTGGCATGGAACAATAAAAGATTATAGATACGACGGAGACGTATCATCTCTCTCCACTAAGGCCCATGTGGCCCATTAGTTCCCCCGGGGGGTTCCGGTAACCCTCCGGCACTCCAGTTTTATCCGAAACTTCTCCGGAACACTTCTGGAGTCCGGATATAGTCGTCCAATATATAAATCTTTATGTCTCGACTATTTCGAGACTCATCGTCATGTTCGTGATCTCATCCAGGACTCCGAACAACCTTCGGTACACCAAAACACATAAACTCATAATACCAATCACCATCGAACGTTAAGCGTGCGGACCCTACGGGTTCGAGAACTATGTAGACATGACCGAGACTCGCCTCCGGTCAATAAGAAATAGCGGAACCTGGATGCTCATATTGTTTCCTACATATTCTACGAAGATCTTTATCGGTCAAACCGCACAACAACATACGTTGTTCCCTTTGTCATCGGTATGTCACTTGCCCGATATTCGATCATCGGTATCATCATACCTAGTTTAATCTCGTTACCGGCAAGTCTCTTTACTCGTACCATAATACATCATCTCGTGACTAACTCATTAGTCGTTTGCTTGCAAGGCTTATTACGATGTGTATTAACGAGAGGGCCCACAGATACACTTTTGGAAACACCTGTAGAGCATCTTTATAATCACCCAGTTACGTTGTGACGTTTGATAGCACACAAGGTGTTCCTCCGGTATTCGGGAGTTGCACAATCTCATAGTCAGAGGAACATTTATAAGTCATGAAGAAAGCAATAGCAATAAAACTAAACGATCATAGTGCTAAGCTAATGAATGGGTCTTGTCCATCACATCATTCTCCTAATGATGTGATCTTGTTGATCAAATGACAACACATGTCTATGGTTAGGAAACATAACCATCTTTGATTAACGAGCTAGTCCAGTAGAGGCATATTAGGGACATTCTGTTTTGTATATGTATTCACACATGTATCAAGTTTCCGGTCAATACAATTCTAGCATGAATAAAATACATTTATCTTGATATACAAGGAAATATTAATAACTACTATTATTATTGACTCTAGGGCATATTTCCTTTAGTCTCCCACTTGCACTAGAGTCAATAATCTAGATTACATAGTAATGTGTCGGTGTACTAAGGTAGGGGTGCCTCAGTACCCCAACTTGTGCACGGGCAGTTGCAGCTTCCCGCGGCAAGGTTTACTGCGGGCTCGCCGGAGACCTTCCTGCTCCTTATTAAACCATTCAAAAACAAAGTATACAAGGCATAAGACCGAGACCCCGGCAAGAGGAGCTTGCCGGGAAGGCCGTACCAGGCTCAAGACTGTTCCACTAACACAAGACCCTGGCAAGAGGAGCTTGCCAGGAAGACTAGAAGACATTGCCTCGGCGCTATGCGCGCCCCGGCAAGGGGCCCGGGGAGCGGCAAGTTCCCGGGCCCGGCAAGACCAAGGCCCCGGCAAGGTACTTGCCGGGAAGGCTGCGCTGTGTGCCCGCGCTCCAGCTCATCGGCCCACGCGTCGCCCTGGGGCCTATCCAGGGACGCGTGGCGGATGGCTGTGCAGTCTGGGGTACACGGTGGCACTCCACGGCGATAAATCCGTCGCCGTGGCGGACGGAGACGCTAAGGCGGGAGCTTTTGGGGTCGACGGCGACGGGCATTAAATGCCCTTGTCCCCCACTGTTAAAGTAGGTATAGACCACTGTTCTGTACTGTAGCTCCACTATTCCCGCACTGTTACAACTACCACCTCTTTTACCTTTTTGCCCCTTTCTCCTACGTTGACACCTGTCGGTGACCCCTTGCACTATAAAAGGAGGCCCATGCACAACGTGGAGGGGGTTCGAAAACCCAGACTACTCTCACGCACGGTGTAGCTGCTTCTTCAAGCTCCCGAGCGCTCAACTCAATACACAACCAAGCAGGAGTAGGGTTTTACGCATCCGTGCGGCCCGAACCTGGGTAAAACTGCCCGCGTGTTTGCTTCGATCTGCTCTTTGTGCTCCCTCCGCCCTCGTACCGCACAGACAAGGGGCTCCGGTCCCATAGGTGTTCGTGGCGGACAGTTTCCCCCGACATCTTTGGCGCGCCAGGTAGGGGGCGTCGAGGTTGTGCGAACCTGATCCGGCGTTCGCGCGGGCGCATTCTTCATCAACCTCTCCAGCTTCATCAGCAACTTCATCAGCGACAACTCCATGGCCCCGAAGAAGAAGCCTTCGGAGGTCGGAGGCCCGTCTGCGTCTCACCCGCCGCCACCAGAGCCAACGGTGGGCGGGGGAGACGCCGTCGGAAGGGTGGTTGCCGGCGAGGACACTCACGGTGCCACCAGATCCAAGAACAAGACGGACGACCGGACCTCGGTCTCCGTGGACGCGCCGCGTCCATCACAGCACACGACGACCCCGCAGCGCCATACCATGGGAGGTGGTATCCGCTTGCTGGGGCAAGGCCAAACTGGAGGTTCGCGGGACGCCCCGGACCCCCGTCCGGGCACAAGCAAAGCGAAAGCGCCGGCGCGGGACCCCGCTCCTTCTAACGTCGTTAGAAGTCCGAGCGTATCCCGCTCCTCGCACCGCTCGCCCGCGTTCCCCACTACTCCGGCAGAAGCGCTCGCGAGGGCGCAGCTGCTCCTCGATTTTCCTCCGGCGGCCGACAAGGCCGAAGAATGGAGGGCCACCATCCGGAGCCTGATAGACTTCGCCAACAACGACTCTCCGCCGCAGCCGTCGGCCTCACGGCCGCGGCAAGCCGAGAAGACGAAGGCTATCGGCGACAAGACTGCTGGGGGTGCGACAAGCGTGCACTCCCCGGCGCAGAAGCAGAAGACGCCGCCCCGCCGGAGCAACCCCGACGACGGCTCCACTGCCTCGTCGGACCCGCGGGCCCGTCGGGACCAGCGCCAGGTCCTCGACGACCGGCGAGATGAAGACGCTCGAACCACGATCGAGCGCCGCCGAGAAGCTCGGCGACAATCCGACAAGAGAGCTGGAGACACTGTCGACGCGCGCGCGCCCGGTGAACCAGGCGACTTGCCGTACGCGGCAGGCTGCCCTGCGTTCACCCGCGAGCTGCGGCGCGTCCAGTGGCCCAGCATGAAGAACTTTAAGCCCGACGTACCGGAGAAGTACGACGGCAAGACGCACCCCTCGGAGTTTCTCAGCGTCTACACTATCGCAGTGCAAGCTGCCGGGGGGCGCGACGAGAAGATCCTAGCCAACTACTTCCCGCTCGTGCTGAAGCCGAACGTCCGTTCGTGGCTCATGCACTTGCCGGAAGGCTCTATCTCTTCTTGGGCCGACCTCTGCCATCAGTTTGTTGGCGCCTTCACCGGCGGCCACAAACCCCATGGCCAGGAGAGCGATCTCCACATCTTGGCCCAGAAGGAAGGCGAACCCCTGCGCAAGTATATCCAACGCTTCAGCCGGGTGCAGCACAACATCCCCGACGTTCACCCTGCTGCGGTTATCAGCGCGTTCCATCAGAACGTGCGTAACCGCCGCATGCGTGAGGAGATGGCGATGACCAAGATCAGGGACGTCAGCGAGCTCTACGCTCTTGCTGACAAGTGCGCCCGCGCGGAAGAGGGGAGGAAGCTCCCCGGGGAGGATGCTGGCGCAGGGGGAAGCGACAGCGACGACGCCGCCCCGGCAAAGAAGAGCCGGCGGCGGAACAACAGAAAGAAGGGCAAGAAGGAAGTGCTTGCCGTCGAGAAGTCCGGCAAGGAGGCCCCCGCCAAGCAAGCACAGGCTGGCGGCTCCGGCAAGGAGCCTGCCCCTGCGGCGGCGGCCGACAAGCCGGGTAGCTCCGACAAGCAATACTGTAAGATTCACCGCACCAAGGGTCACGATCTCTCCAACTGCAAGCGCGTCGAGTACCTCGTCGAGCAGCAAAAAGCTGAGTACGAGAGGCGCGACAAGGAGAAGGCCCAAGGTGGCGGGGAAGAGCCCAGCAAGAAGCGGCCGTTCAACGGCCGGGGAGGACGCCGCGGCAAGGCCAAGCAGCGGCAAGGGGATCGACCTCCCCGGGGCCGCGACAACGACGAAGACGACGATGAAGACATGGAGGACGACGAGAACAGCGAGCAGGAGTTCCAGAAGGCCACGGAGGTCCTGTGCGTCGACGGTGGCGCCTCCCTGCACACCTCCCACCGCCAGCTGAAACAGTGGGTGCGTGAGGTGAATGCAGCGGAGCCGCCCGTGGAGTCGCGCAGGCTCCTCAAATGGTCCAGCACGCCCATCGTTTTTGACCTTGAGGATCACCCTGACCGCACCACGGCGGTCGGGTGTTTGCCGATGCTGGTCTCTCCCACCATCCGCAACCTCAAGGTCACCAAAATGTTGGTCGACGGCGGGGCCGGGCTGAACTTGATATCCTCTGCTGTGATCAAGAAGCTCCAAATTCAAGACGGCGAGCTCGAAGAGACCGGTTCATTCCAAGGAATCAACCCGGGAAGGAGCAAGCCCAAGGGAAAGATTACTCTGCCAGTGACCTTTGGCGGGGAGCTCAACTTCAGGACTGAGCGCATCACCTTTGACGTTGCTGATATTCCATTGCCCTACAATGGAATACTCGGCCGTCCCGCCCTCGCCAAGTTCATGGCAGCTTCCCACTATGCCTACAACGTGCTGAAGATGCCGGGGCCGATAAGCGTCATCACTGTCCACAGCGACAAGAAAGATGCGCTTATTTGCGCCGACAAGATTTACCGGGATGCGGCAGCTGCGGCCGAGAAGGATACTCTTGCCGCTGAAGCTCCCGGGGGGAAGAAGACGAAGACCAAGTCCGGCAAGTGCTCTGGGACCCACTCCGGCAACCGCACCTCCTCGGAGTGCTGCGCTGCCGTCGAGGACGTTCCATCGAGCTCCACCGGCAAGAGCAAGAAAGGAATGGCTGCTCCTCCGGCAACCAAGAAAGTGTCCGCGAAGGAGGATGGCACTGGTGGTACCTTCACCATCAGTGCCACCCTTGACAGCAAATAGGAAAGCGCGCTCGTCGCCTTCCTGCGGGCGAATGTCGATGTGTTTGCTTGGCAACCGTCTGACATCCCCGGTGTTCCCAGGAAGGTGATTGAGCACAAGCTTGCTGTCTGTCCTCATGCACGGCCTATCAAGCAGAAAGTGAGGAAGCAAGCCGTGGAGCGCCAAGAGTTCATCAATGAGGAGATCAAGAAACTAGAGGCAGCAGGCCTAGTTAGAGGTGTAATCCATCCGACGTGGCTGGCAAACCCAGTCGTCGTGCGCAAGGCCAACGGGAAGTGGAGACTGTGTATAGACTTCACCGATGTCAATAAAGCATGTCCCAAGGATCCCTTCCCTTTGCCGCGCATTGACCAGATCGTTGACTCCACTGCCGGGTGTGAGCTACTCTGTTTTCTTGATGCATACTCAGGCTATCATCAGATTTTCATGGCCAAGGAAGATGAAGAGAAGACTGCGTTTATCACTCCATGTGGCACATATTGCTTTATCCGCATGCCGTTTGGATTGAAGAATGCAGGCTCAACCTTTGCAAGGGTAGTGTACACTGCTTTTGAGCCACAGATCCACAGGAATGTAGAAGCTTACATGGATGACATCGTGGTGAAGAGCAAGAGCAAGGAAACTCTGATTCAAGACTTGGAAGAAACGTTTCAGAACCTGCGCAGGATACAGCTCAAGTTGAACCCCGAGAAGTGCGTCTTTGGAGTCCCCTCCGGCAAGCTTCTCGGGTTCTTTGTATCACAGAGGGGGATTGAAGCCAACCCCGACAAGATCAAAGCCATCGAGCAGATAGAGGCCCCGAAGCGCGTCAAGGATGTCAGAAGGCTTGCAGGTTGTGTTGCTGCCCTCAGTAGGTTCATTTCAAAATCCGCAGAACGCGCCCTACCTTTCTTCAAAATCTTGAAGAAGGCAGGTCCCATGAAGTGGACTCCGGAAGCGGAGGCAGCGTTGCAGGATTTGAAACGGTACCTGTCCTCCACTCCTACACTTGTCGCACCTAGACCACAGGAGAAGTTGTTGCTATACTTAGCGGCAACCAACCAGGTGGTTAGTGCTGCGTTAGTGGCGGAGAGGGAGTCCGACGAGGAGTCAGCGTCACCGGCGAGCGAATCTAGCGACAAGCAGGGGGCTGTCCCGACGAGCTCTGGCCCCGCCAAGGAAGACTCTGCGCAGGAACAAGGAGAGGTGCGGAAGAAGATGGTGCAGCGCCCAGTGTATTTTGTAAGTTCCCTTCTCCAGGGGGCTAGATCAAGGTACTCTGGTGTGCAAAAATTGCTTTTCGGCCTCCTCATGGCCTCAAGAAAGCTGCGCCACTACTTCCAAGCCCATGAGATAACAGTGGTCACTCGCTTTCCGTTGAAGAGGATATTGCACAATCCAGAGGCAACAGGCAGGATCGTCGAGTGGGCACTGGAGCTGTCAAGCTTTGGACTCAAGTTTGAAAGTACTTCAACCATACAGAGCCGAGCTTTGGCAGAATTCATTGCTGAGTGGACCCCAACACCAGAAGATGAAGTTCAAGAAACAAGCGCACCCGTGCAAGAAGCGACAAGTGAATGGATAATGTATTTTGACGGTGCCTTCTCGCTGCAAGGCGCCGGTGCCGGCGTGGTACTCATCGCGCCCACCGGAGAGCACCTCAAATATGTTATCCAGATGCACTTTCCCAGGGAGCAAGCGACAAACAACACTGCAGAATATGAAGGCTTGCTTGCCGGCCTCAGGATTGCGGCCGAACTTGGGATCAGAAAGCTGATTGTGCGGGGCGATTCCCAGTTGGTGGTCCGACAAGTTAATAAGAGCTACCAGAGCCCTTTGATGGAAGCATATGTCGATGAAGTGCGAAAGCTTGAAGAGCACTTTGAAGGTTTGCAGATGGAGCACGTCCCGAGAGCTCAAAATGAGATTGCAGATGGCCTTTCAAAGTGCGCCGCGATGAAGTTACCTGTGGAACCAGGGACCTTCTTACTCAAGCTGACTCAGCCATCCGTTACACCATCAATTGGGCAATCCAAGAAGAGAAAGTTGGTCTCTGGCGACTACTTGCCGGCGGATCTTCCTGAGACCGCCGCTAAAGTTCCCAAGATCAACAACAACGCTGAGGAACAGCTTGCTCCTGCAAGCCCTCGGGCTTGTGCAGTCGAAGCAAGTGTTCCCGACAAGCCTCGCCCCGGCGAGCTTGCCGGGGGACCGTCAGCTCCGGCAGGACTAGAGGTCTTTGCCGTAGAAGCTGAGGTTCCCGCAGCGGCCCTCGAGCCTTTAATCCTTGCCGTCGAGCCTCGGGCTCCGGCATGGGCGCAGCAGATCGTCCGTTTCCTGCAAACTGGAGAACTTCCCGACGACCCTCAAGAGATAGAGAAGATAACCAGGCAGTCAAGTATGTATCAGTTCGTGGATAACGAGCTATACAGAAGAAGACTCAACGGTGTCAGGTTGAAGTGCATCTCCAGAGAAGATGGACAGAAGCTGTTGGCAGAAATACACGGAGGCATATGTGGCCACCACATTGGCGCAAGGGCGCTTGCCGGGAAAGCTTTCCGGCAAGGGTTCTTTTGGCAAGAAGCCCTCCAAGACGCAACTGCACTAGTAACCAAGTGTGAAGCGTGCCAGTTCCATGCAAAGCAAATTCATCAGCCAGCTCAAGCTCTCCAAACAATCCCTTTGTCATGGCCCTTCTCGGTCTGGGGGCTCGATATCCTCGGCCCTTTCCCTCGCGCTGTCGGGGGCTTTGAGTACTTGTACGTTGCAATCGACAAGTTCACAAAGTGGCCAGAAGTAGAGCCGGTGAGGAAGGTGACAGCACAGTCAGCAGTCAGGTTCTTCAGGTCGATTGTTTGCCGTTTCGGGATCCCGAACAGGATCATCACCGACAACGGTACGCAATTTACTAGTCGCACCTTCATGCAGTACGTCCAAGACCTTGGCGCCAAGGTCTGTTTCGCTTCTGTTGCTCACCCGAGGAGCAACGGCCAAGCGGAGAGGGCAAATGCTGAAGTGCTGCGCGGACTCAAGACAAGGACCTTTGACAGGCTGCGCAAGTGCGGAAGAAATTGGATAGAGGAGCTCCCGGCGGCTCTTTGGTCAATCAGAACGACACCAAGTCGAGCCACCGGGCAGACACCTTTTGCTCTAGTCTATGGAGCAGAGGCAGTTCTCCCCACGAAACTCGTATACGGATCTCCTCGAGTACTCGCTTATGATGAGCTCGAGCAAGAGCAACTGCGGCAAGATGACGCATTGCTCCTTGAGGAGGGACGTCTCCAGGCTGCTGTACGAGCTGCTCGATACCAGCAAGCTTTGCGCCGCTACCATAGCCGCAAAGTCAAGGCCAGGAGTCTCGAGGAAGGCGACCTTGTTCTTCGGCGTGTTCAGTCCGCCAAGAATTCCAACAAGTTGACGCCGAAGTGGGAAGGCCCTTATCGGGTGAGACAAGTTACGAGGCCCGGCGCTGTCCGCCTCGAGACCGAAGAAGGCTTACCGGTGAGCAACTCCTGGAACATAGAGCATCTTCGCAAGTTTCACCCCTAAGGCGCGGTTGCCGTGATCCGCTCCGGCAACCACCTTTTGTACAAGCCTTGCCGCTGTTGCATGTAACCCTTTGTACAAAGCCGGGCGCAGACCCCGTGCATCAGTAAGGTTTTCGTGTTTTTCGCATCGATTGCCTTTTGCATGCTTCTCTTTGCTGTTTGCATGTTCTGTTTGGCATTTGATGCAACACTCAGACATACGGTAAGCACTATTACGCCGAAAGGCAATATGCTTGTTTCCCTCTCCCTTTCCTTTTCTCTTAAGCAGAAGGAACGTTCCTCGCGCACAAGTTTGCCGGGGGGGAAGGAGATGGAGGAGGAACTAAGTGCTGTTCAAGTAAGAGAAGCCTTACCGGAGAATAAACAATATGAGCAAGCAGCATATGAAAGATAAGTTGTTAGAATTTGACCAGTTCAAATTTTAAATTTTGGTTGTCTTCCTTGAACGATCACACTTTGTATGGAAAACCTGTGCGCGGAGGAACCTACCCGTAGCTTGCCGCACCCTTATCTTGTTTTCGAGTCCACTCAACGATTTAAGTGAGCTGCGACAAGTGTCGCGCCCTTGCCTCGTTTCCGAGTACGCTCAGCAAGCTAAGTGCGTTGCGACCAGCTGCGGCAAGGTTGCTTGCCGGCGAGGACCTTGGCCAGCAGGCTGCTTAGAGTCCAACACTCAGCGCTCGCGACAAGGGCCCCTTGCCGGCGAGCTCCCCGGGAGCGTAGGGTGAAAAACATACAAAGTCAAAGATTGGAACAAGGAAGATAACATTGCACTGATTGATTGAAGTAAAGCAAATATCTTACGAGGATAACTTGTCGCAATGGACTAATGAGTTCATAACATAATGTGCAATAAAAAGATAAAGATAAATGGGGCCCTAGTCTACGCGGTCGCCTTCCTTCCTGCCAAGCTTTGCCACCTTGGCGATGATGTGGCCGACCTGCTCCTTCAGGGCCTCCGTGTCTGCATCTGCCGGCAGGGTGCGAAGAACGTTCGTGAGGTTGATCCCCGGGTTGCGGTACACGATTTTCGTCAAGACCCGCTCCAGAGTTCCCGCGCAGAGCCGACGCGACTCCTCGGCCAGCTGCGCGGGGATGCGGTTCCGGAGACCTGCAAGAGCTGGAGCAACGCCTCTGAAGAAGAGGCTGAGCTTGGCGCTGTGCGGGAGATCTGGATCCGGCGAGTAGATAAGATGTTCGACCTTCAACGCCAGCAGCTCTTGATCAATATTGGACGCAGAAGAAACCAGCTCTTCGGTCCACACTTCAATAGTCTGCCGGAAGAGCTCGGAGGCCTTGTTGACGCTCTCCACCAAGGTTCGCTCCTTGCGGAGCTCATCCTTCAACTTGGTCTCCTGGGCTCGGGCAGCATCGAGCGATTCCTTCAGGGTGGTGACCTTCAGCTCCAGGTCTTCAATGGAGTCCTTGGCGGCCTTCAGCTCGTCACCCCTCTTGGATAAACTCACCTGGAGCTCTGAGTTTGTGTGAGCGTCCTTCTCGCGCTCCAAGATGAGCGCGGCAACCTTCTCGGCGCTCACCTTCATCGCCTTCTCCAGTTGTTCGACCTTGGCGGCGAGCTCCTTCTTGGCGTCCTCCGCGGCAACCGCGGCGGCCTTCGCCTCCTTCAGCTCCCCGCCAAGGGCAGCCTCGCGAGCGGCAAGGTCTTCTTCATGAGAATCCAGCTCAACCTTCCGCTGCGCGAGCTCTCCCTCTCGCCGGGACATCTCCACCCCGGCGAGACGCTGCTGTTCATCGGCTTCAGCCTTCTCGAGCACCCACTCTTGGTACTCGCCGGCGAGACGCTCACGTTCCTCCGCCACCTGGCGGAGGGCAGCCTGATTGGCGGCGCTGAGCTCCGCCGCACGCTTCTCCATCTCTGCCGCAGCCTTGGCGGCAAGAGCCTCCCGGGAAGCGAGCTTTGCTTGCCTGGCCCGGTAAAGGGCCAGGAGCTGATGAAGCAATCGCTCCTCCTCGGGCCCCTCACCTCCACCGGGCGCCTGGACGATCTTCAGGCCTGCGGAGGCGAGGACCTCTCCGTCGAACGCCTCGCCCTCCGCAGGAGCCCGCGACGAAGACCCCCACGGCATCTGAATGAAGACGCCATTGGGGGCCTCGAGATAGAACCTCTGCTCTTCGCCGGTGGAGGGGCCGGTGGCCGGTGCAGCATCAGATGCTCCCGCCGCCTCCGGGTCGGCGGTGCGGCCACCGTCCCCCTCCCCGGCCGTTGCGTCCGCAGCCGGAGCAGTTTCTTGCGCGGCCGGCTCGGCGGCCTCGGTTACCTCCTCGACGACTGGAGCGTCGCCGCCGCCGCCCTGCGCGTCCTCCTCCTCGAGGATAATCACCTCCGTCTCCATGGGCGCAGGAGGAGGAAGATCTAGAAAGAAGAAGAAGAAGAGAAAGAAATTCAAGACTCAAGCAAATATCCAAAAAAAAAGAGACAAGCCAAGAAGACAAGTTACAAAGATTACCTTGGTGGACGTCCTCAGCGGCGGGCTCCCTCGCCGGGGAGCTCGGCCTCGTCGGAGTAGTCGCCCTCGCCGGGGAACTTGGCCTTGGCGGGGTGGCTGCCCTTGCCGGGCTGCTCGTCCTTGGCGGGGTACTCTGCCTTGGCGGAGTACCCGCCCTTGACGGAGCACTCTCCCTTGCCGGAGAGTTCTGCCTTGGCGGGGATGGCGGGGCCTGCGGCTCCTCAGCTGTGGCCTCCGGGCGCTCTTCCCGCTGGGGCTCCTCCTCTGCACAGAACAAGACCAGAGATGTCAATACATGAAGACAAAATAAAAGCCTCAGGCGTACCCCGACAAGCGAAAAGAGAACCCCAGACTTACGCTGGGGGCTGCGCTGCGGGCTGCGCTGGTGGCTGCTCATCGGAGCAGTGCTCGAGTCCGGCAGGCTCGGCTCCGGCACACCCTCCGTTGCCGCTGCCATTGAGCCTTCCGCGACCTCGGCCTCGGGCGCCTTGGCCTTCTTCGCTGCGCGGTGGGCCAGGGTCCTGAAATCAAAACAGTAAACAGAGTTAGCATCAACAGAAGTTCAAGACAAAAATCAAGAAGATGAAGAATCTCGGATCCTTACTCCTGGTCCTCCTCGTCGTCCTCGCTCAGGGCGGAGAAGTCATACTCCACCATGGGCGCGTCGACGCGAGGAGCGGGAGGCGAAGACTCCCTCGCGCGCTTGGTGCTCACCGGGGCTGGGGGCTGCGAAGACCCAGCCCCTGTGGCTGCCGGCGCCCGGGGGGCGGGCGGAGCCGTTGCTCCGCTCCGAGAAGACCCCTGCCGGCTCGCTGCCGGCCTGCGGGGCGCCTCCGTCGTGGTCCGCGCACGGGCCGCCTCCGCTGCGGCTGGTGCGCCGGACGGCCTTGGCGCGGCTTGACTCCCCCGGGGAGCCGCCCGCCGAGGTGGCTGTTGCCGGGGCGCCTGCGCCCTTTCCCCCGTCGCCGCCTTACGGAGGCGCTTTGCCGGGGACTCCTTCGGGCTTGCCGGGGGCGGGGAGCTCTCCGACGAGGAGAGGTCGTCGGCGTATAACTCCGTGGATCCGCCGGAGTCTTCGGCCTCCTCCTCCTCCTCCTCCTCTACCCCGGCCGGCTCGCTGGGCCCAGCATCCAGCGCTGCGGCCCTCTTTCCCTTGGCGCCTCCGCCCCTCGCGGCGCCTCTGCTTCCTCCGGCGGTGCCCTCCATTGCCGCGGCCTCCGTCGCGATCCCATGGATCCCGGAGTGCCTCAACGAGGGGACCCCGGCAAGCGCGTCGGGTGGGAGGTTCAACAACCGGCGGATCTCCGCCTCTTCCGCCTGGGTGGACGCCTCCTCGGCCTCCGCCTCCTCCGGCGAGAACCCGAAGACTCCTGCCGCCGCGGCTGCGGCGGCCTCCTCAGCCCGAGAAGCTATGTAGGCGATTTCCTGGTCGGTGGTGTCCCGCGTATGCAGCTTGAGGTCCTCCTTGTTACTCGCCACCTCGGCGAGGTTGTCGTAGAAGTTGAGGACGTCGATGGGCTTCGGGGCGATCCACGAGCGGTCCAAGCCATGCGAGTCGCACATCGGCATCATGGCAAGGATCCGGTCCCTCGCGGCGTTGTTGCAGAGCGGCACCACTTCCCGGGGAGTCCTGAACCACTCGGGGTGCGTCGGGTCGTACTTGAAGAGTTCTCGTACCATCCCGCGCAGCTCCAGAGTGGTGAAGTTGAAATTAAGCCCGGGGCGCAGCCTCATGATATCTGCCGGGCCGCCGTACTCCCAGGCCGGCCTCTTCCGGTCTTGGAGAGGGGCGATGCGCCGGCGGAGGAAATCTGCGCCCACCTCGGCAACTGACAGCCGGGCCATCCGAAGACGGAGAATCCGGACGAGGGCGATGTCGAGCTTGACGTCGTCGGAGTCTAGATCACTCCAATCCCTGCCGCGCACGATGGGCGTTGTGCGCGGCGCAGTGAAGGCTTGCGGCTGGTCTTCTACAATCCAGCACCACTCCGCTCGCCATTCCTCCCACTTGCCGCGGAGCTCCCCCGGCAAGTACGACCCTTTCTTATTGAGACGGAAGACCCAAGAAATTCCTCCGGAGAGGGGGGCATCGGCCTCGGCTCTAGGAGTGAAAAAGTGTCTAAAGAGGGCTACGTTGGGGTGGACTCCTATGAAGTTTTCACACATATGTGCGAAAACAGCCATGGTGAGAATGGCGTTGGGGGTGAAATCAAGCAGATGGAAGCCATACGTATTCATGATGTCGCAGAAGAAGTTCGAAAAAGGAGGACAGAGACCACAATGGAAAAAGGCAGCAAAGAAGTGATACCCGCCGGGATAGTTGTCCTTGGCGGCGGCCGGGTATGCTCGGGTGCGGGGATGCGCATCGGTGCCCTTGGACCAGAACAAGTAATACTTGTTCCAGAGTTCTTGCACGCCGAGCTTCGGTGGGAAGACGACGTGCCGCTTCCGGTAAGCGATGAGCTTGGCTGCTTGCTCGGATTTCTCCTTCTTGGATTTCTCCGCTTTCGCCTTGTCGGTCTTTGGGGCCATGGCGGACGCGGCGGAAGGAAGGGGACGAAGAGCTCGGCAGCGGCGGAGCTGTGGAGGCGGAGCGCAAGAAGGAATCTTTTGCAGGTGGAAGACGACGTAATGAGAGCACAGGGAGGGGAACCGCGCCCGCTACCTCTGCTTTTATGGGGGAGTGGGGGGCGTTTCGCCCTTTCCATTAAGAGATCGTGGGCACGTCCCATCCCACGGCGCCGCAATCGACGCGTGCCGTTACCGTGGGGTGCGGCGGATATGGAAGTGGATTCGGCGCGCCGCGGGCCGCGGGTGCCCGTGCACTGTTTTGGGCCTGGCCCAACAGCGCTCGGCACCGTGTGTGGCCCAGGCCCGGGGGCTCCTGTCGGTGTACTAAGGTAGGGGTGCCTCAGTACCCCAACTTGTGCACGGGCAGTTGCAGCTTCCCGCGGCAAGGTTTACTGCGGGCTCGCCGGAGACCTTCCTGCTCCTTATTAAACCATTCAAAAACAAAGTATACAAGGCATAAGACCGAGACCCCGGCAAGAGGAGCTTGCCGGGAAGGCCGTACCAGGCTCAAGACTGTTCCACTAACACAAGACCCTGGCAAGAGGAGCTTGCCAGGAAGACTAGAAGACATTGCCTCGGCGCTATGCGCGCCCCGGCAAGGGGCCCGGGGAGCGGCAAGTTCCCGGGCCCGGCAAGACCAAGGCCCCGGCAAGGTACTTGCCGGGAAGGCTGCGCTGTGTGCCCGCGCTCCAGCTCATCGGCCCACGCGTCGCCCTGGGGCCTATCCAGGGACGCGTGGCGGATGGCTGTGCAGTCTGGGGTACACGGTGGCACTCCACGGCGATAAATCCGTCGCCGTGGCGGACGGAGACGCTAAGGCGGGAGCTTTTGGGGTCGACGGCGACGGGCATTAAATGCCCTTGTCCCCCACTGTTAAAGTAGGTATAGACCACTGTTCTGTACTGTAGCTCCACTATTCCCGCACTGTTACAACTACCACCTCTTTTACCTTTTTGCCCCTTTCTCCTACGTTGACACCTGTCGGTGACCCCTTGCACTATAAAAGGAGGCCCATGCACAACGTGGAGGGGGTTCGAAAACCCAGACTACTCTCACGCACGGTGTAGCTGCTTCTTCAAGCTCCCGAGCGCTCAACTCAATACACAACCAAGCAGGAGTAGGGTTTTACGCATCCGTGCGGCCCGAACCTGGGTAAAACTGCCCGCGTGTTTGCTTCGATCTGCTCTTTGTGCTCCCTCCGCCCTCGTACCGCACAGACAAGGGGCTCCGGTCCCATAGGTGTTCGTGGCGGACAGTTTCCCCCGACATAATGATTCTAACACCCATGGAGTCTTGGTGTTGATCATGTTTTGCTCGTGGAAGAGGCTTAGTCAACGGGTCTTCAACATTCAGATTCGTATGTATCTTGCAAATTTCTATGTCTCCCTCCTTGACTTGATCGCGGATGGAATTGAAGCGTCTCTTGATGTGCTTGGTTCTCTTGTGAAACCCGGATTCTGCTACTTCTCGAGCTTGCGTTGTTTTCCCTCGAAGAGGAAATGGTTATGCAACACAGTAGTGTAAGTATTTCCCTCAGTTTTTGAGAACCAAGGTATCAATCCAGTAGGAGACCACGCGTGAGTCCCTCGTACCTACACAAACAAATAAGAACGTTGCATCCAACGCAATAAAAGGGATTGTCAATCCCTTCTCGGTGACTTACAAAAGTGAGATCTGATAGATATGATAAGATAATACTTTTGGTATGTTTGTTATAGATTGAAAGTAAATAAAGCAAAATAAAATAATGGCAACATAAATTGGCAAGTTGACGGGAAACTAATATGATGAAGATAGACCTGGGGGCCATAGGTTTCACTAGTGGCTTCTCTAATGATAGCAGATTTCTACGGTGGGTGAACGAATTACTGTCGAGCAATTGATAGAAAAGCGCATAGTTATGATAATATCTAGGCATGATCATTGTACATAGGCATCACATCCGTGACAAGTAGACCGAAACGATTCTACATCTAATACTATTACTCCACACATCGACCGCTACCCAGCCTGCATCTAGAGTATTAAGTTCATAAGAACAGAGTAACGCCTTAAGCAAGATGACATGATGTAGAGGGATAAACTCAAGCAATATGATACAAACCCCATCTTTTTATCCTCGATGGCAACAATACAATACGTGCCTTGCTGCCCCTACTGTCACTGGGAAAGGACACCGCAAGATTGAACCCAAAGCCAAGCACTTCTCCATTGCAAGAACTACCGATCTAGTTGGCCAAACCAAACCGACAATTTGAAGAGACTTGCAAGGATATTTAAATCATGCATAAAATATTTCAGAAAAGTATCCAATATTGTTCATAGATAATCTTGAACATAAACCCACAATTCATCAGATCTCGACAACACACCACAAAAAGAATTACATCGAATAGATCTCCAAGCAGATCGAGGAGAACTTTGTATTGAGATCCAAAGAGAGAGAAGAAGCCATCTAGCTAATAACTATGGACCTGAAGGTCTGTGGTAAACAACTCACAACTCATCGGAGAGGCTATGGTGCTGATGTAGAAGCCCTCCGTGATCGATGCCCCCTCCGGTGGAGCTCCGGAACAGGCCCCAAGATGGGATCTCACGGGTACAGAAGGTTGCGGTAGTGGAATTAGGGTTTCGTGGTGCTCCTCGATAGTTTGAGGGTACGTAGGTATATATAGGAGGAAGAGGGACGTCGCGGAAGCAACAGGGGGCCCACGAGGGCGGGGGGGGGGGCGCCTACCCCCCTGGGCTCCCCCTGCCCTCGTGGTCGCCTCTCTCGCTTCCTGGTGTGTACTCCAAGTCTTCTGTGTTGATATTGTTCCAAAAGAGATTCTCCCGAAGGTTTCATTCCGTTTGGACTCCGTTTGATATTCCTTTTCTGCGAAACACTGAAATAAGCAAAAAAAAAACAGCAATTTGCACTGGGCCTTGGGTTAGTAGGTTAGTCCCAAAAATATTATAAAAGTGTATAATAAATCCCATTAAACATCCAAAACATAATATATAATACTATGGAACAATCAAAAAATTATAGATACGTTGGAGACGTATCAAGCATCCCCAAGCTTAACTCATGCTCGTCCTCGAGTAAGTAAATGATAAAAACAGAATTTTTGATGTGGAATGCTAACCAACAAAATTCTCAATGTAATTTTCTTTATTGTGGCAAGAATGTTCTGATCCGAATGATTCAAGACAAAAGTTTATATTGACATAAGAATAAGAATACTTCAAGCATACTAACAAAACAATCATGTCTTCACAAAATAACATGGCCAAAGAAAGTTATCCCTACAAAATCATATAGTCTGGCTATGCTCTATGTTCATCACACAAAATATTTAAATCATGCACAACCCCGGTTTCAGCCAAGCAATTGTTTCACACTTCAATTTTTTTCAAACTTTTCAACTTCCACGAAATACATGAGCTTGAGCCATGGATATAGCACTATGTGGAATAGAGTGGTGGTTTTGGAGAAGACAAAAGAGGAAGATAGTCTCACATCAACAAGGCGTATCAATAGGCTATGGAGATGCCCATCAATAGACATCAATGTGACTGAGTAGGGATTGCCATGCAACGGATGCACTAGAGCTATAAATGTATGAAAGCTCAACAAAGGAAACTAAGTGGGTGTCCATCCAACTTGCTTGCTCACGAAGACCTAGGGCATTTAAGGAAGTCCATCATTGGAATATACAAGCCAAGTTCTATAATGAAAATTCCCACTAGTATATGAAAGTGACAAAATAAGAGACTCTCTATCATGAAGATCATGGTGCTACTTTGAAGCACAAGTGTGGAAAAAGGATAGTAACATTGTCCCCTCTCTAATTTTCTCTCATTTTTTCCTTTTCTTTGCGCTTTTTCTCTTTTCTCTCATTTTTTTATTTTTTATGGCCTCTTTTTTTTCCTTTTTTCTCCTTTTCTTTTCTTTCGTCCGGAGTCTCATCCCGACTTGTGGGGGAATCATAGTCTCCATCATCCATTCCTCACTAGGATTATGTTCTAATGATGATGATCATCATACTTTATTTACTTACAACTCAAAGATTACAACTCGAAGCTAGAACAAAATATGACTCTATGTGAATGCCTCCGGCGGTGTACCGGGATGTGCAATGAATCAAGAGTGACATGTATGAAAAATTATGCATGGTGGCCTAGCCACAAATATGATGTGAACTACATGATCATGCATGGCAGTATGACAATGATGAGGTGTGTCATAATAAACAGAACGGTGGAAAGTTGCATGGAAATATATCTCGGAATGACTATGGAAATGCCATGATAGGTAGGTATGGTGGCTGTTTTGAGGAAGGTATATGGTGGGTGTATGGTACCGGCGAAAGTTGCGCGGTACTGTAACATCCCAAATTTTTAATTTGGAATGTTTTACAATTATTAGCTAAGAATCTATGCATTTTTTATTTGAGTGTCATTTGGAAATTTCAGAGGCATTTGAGTTTTATCTGACTTTGGCAATTGATATTTATTTCGAAAATCCTTGACAAAATGCTTGTTCAAAAGTATGAGAGGAGCTAACATGACACTCCAAAAAGTCAGAAGAAAACAATGCCGAAACTTTTGAATTCAAATTTGAGTATCATTTGGTTTTTTTGGAAAAATGTTTTTTATAAATTTTTATTAAGCCTCTGAAAAATAGTTCATTTTATGGGATTTTTTTCCTGATTTTTTTGATATATATATATGTCCTATATAAAAATATTTTTTATTTTTCTCTTTATATTTTTTTTTACTTCTTTATCTAATTCAAAAAAAAACTACCCGCGCTGGCCAGGCCAGCCGGCCCAGCCACTTGCTACCGAGGCCAACCAGCGCCCACGCTCGCCCAACCCAGCGCCAAAGCCAGCGAGGCCATTCCCGAGCGCCCCACAGAAAAAAAATCCATCGCCTGCTCGCACTCCCTCACCTTTTCTTCTTTCGCAGAAACGTAAGCGTACTTCACTTCCTATGTCTTTTCGTTTCAAATTCTTGGAAATCTTAATTCTAGACAATCTCTCGCCCAAGGAAGATGTCTTATAAATAGCCACGACCCTCCTCGACCGATTCAGACAAAAATCCCTCGCCAAACCCACCTCTAGACGACGCACTCAACATTCCAATCTCGCCTCAGAAACTTTT
Organism: Secale cereale; assembly: GCA_902687465.1. NCBI lineage: Eukaryota > Viridiplantae > Streptophyta > Magnoliopsida > Poales > Poaceae > Secale > Secale cereale. The sequence continues at coordinate 518,825,283 of LR738709.1, forward strand.
AGATTGCGGCCGTCCTCTCCAAAACCCGCAGCAAACCAATCAGCGAGCGCCACTTGTCGCTGGCAGATATTTTTTTTTTCCAATTCAGATTCTTTACCGAATCTTGTTTCTAGTATATCTTTTAGTCTATAGATCCGATTTAGTTGATTCTTTTTCCTATGGATTCGTAGAAATATCCTCTATCCACAGAACTAAAGGAAATATAGTTTTAATTTTTTAAAATTTGAATTCAAACAGATCTGAATTCAAACTTCATTAGGCCATAACTTGAGTTTCATAACTCCGTTTTGGGTGATTCTTTTTGCAAATCGAAGCTTGTGACATGTACCTTCCGTTAAAACCAAAACCATTTTTTTTGTTTCTGTGAAAATTATATTCTGTACAAAAACTTTAATTTGGTGTTTTTGGAGTTTTTCGAAGTCTTTTATTCGTTTTCTTTTTTATTCTTTGCTTGTATGCTTATGTATGTTATTGCTTGCTTACGCTAGATCATCCGGAGTGCGAAGCTTGCTACTACGAATCTTTAGAGTTCAACGAACGTCAGCAAGGCAAGTTCACATTTGATCATAATTTTCAATACCCAGTTTTTACTATGCATTAGTTTCACCCTCAAAGATTGCATGAGTAGGATTGGGAACATGTGGTTATGCTATGTAGTTTATGTGGTAGGAACCTATGACCTTTTATCACCCTGGGAAATATTCGTTATGTCATATATTGCTTAGCCATGCTCGTAGACGGGGATTGGTATGTGTGATACATGCAAGTTGCGAGAGATAATAATTTATCGGGACAACATAAGGTGGCAACTTTAATACACATCTGGGTGGATTGTTTGGGGCACCTGGAGAAACCAGTGCTTGCCCAAGGGGAATCCCGGAGTACCCGTGTGATTACTCTAGGTCCGCCACCCAGGCTCAAAGGGATCATAAGATATTTCATGCCTAGAAACTTCCGTGTGCAGCCACAAGCCTTTATGGGCTCTAGCATAGTTGAGTAAGTTGTGTGACCTCTTTCTGTGGTAGACTAGCTGATGTAGGGGAAAGTAGGTGTATCGGTCTACCCAGGGTTTGGAGGAAATACTTCAGAAAGACTTTGTCTCGATCTTCCGATCATGGAGGTGGTCGAGTCTTGTGGGGAAAAGTGCGCAAACCTCTGTAGAGTGTACAAACTAATCATGATTAGCCGTGTCCCCGGTTACGGACAACTTGAGTATCTAGAAGTGAATTATTGGTTGATCTCATCACTTTATTTAATGAAATCATTGGGTTACTAATAACTTGGGAATTTTGGGATTGAGTTGGAGGAACCTTCTCAATAATGGCATTTTAATTTAGTAGTAAATAAAAATTTATTCCTTTGTTGTAGGGAAAAAATTGGCTTTATGCAAACATTAAACTTAGAGCCTCCACCAGCTAAATTTGCATATAGAGATAGTCTTTTTCTTTATTATTATTGCTATGGTGTGAAATTGCCAGCATATTCCATGTGCTGACCTACACGGCTGCAACGTCTCATGTTGCAGAGTTTTCCGATGAGGAGTAAAGGTGCGATAGGTCGTTGTTCTGCACTCAGTTTGCCGTTGAGTTGATGGACTCATTTTACTTTTGATGCTTCCGTAGTTATTTTATCCAGATGGCCTTTGGCCATATTATTGTAATAAATACTCTTTTGAGGACGTCGATGTAATAAAGTGTGTGATTGAACTCTGTTATAATTCATCGAGTACTGTGTGTGTCAGCATACCGATCCAGGGATGACACTTAAGCACAGAGACTTTGATCCATTTGGGTCGGGTCGCTACAAGATGGTATCAGAGCACACGCTGACTGTAGGACGCGACCACTAGGAAATGGAAAACCATAGGAAGATAACTCTATTTTACCACTTCCTTATATATCTGTTGGTCTGTACTCTTCTCTATTCATTTCTATCTATTCTCTACTTCAATTCGATAGTTGTTGAACCCCATGACCAAGTTGCTCAGCTGATGAGACCAAGACCCATGAAGACATCATTGACGAAGAAGAAGAAGTAGAGTTGACTTTGATTTGAGAAGATTTAGTTCAGACCACCACAACCAAATGTAGTCCAACGAATGATTGCGGTAGTATGAAGAGATCATATCTCTTGTGGATATGACCTTACCTGTAGGTTTTGCTTGTGTGGTGTGATTTGTGTGAATTGCTTGATTTGAAGTTTTATTGCTATCATAACCATATGGGTAGTGATTTCTCTCATTAGGCCCTTATTCTATTCTAATTTCTCATCCACTCTAAACCGAACAGATGCCTCCGAGACGTGACCCGGAATTTCCGCCGAAACTTACCCAGTTGATCCAGAACCAGAATGCCCTCATGCAGCTACTCATCCAGAATCAGAACCAGAATCACAACAACAACCCACCGCCACCACCCCCGGTCGACAACCTTACCCGTTTCTTCAGGTTGAACCCACCCGTGTTCTCTAGCAGCACGGAGCCGATCGTCGCAGATGACTGGCTTCGCAAGATCGGAAGGGAGCTAACCACCGCAGGATGTACTGATGCTGAGAAGGTGCGCTTTGCCGCACATCAACTGGATGGACCAGCAGCTTCGTGGTGGTAGAATTACACCACCACATTCCCCATAGCAAATGTGACTTGGGATCAGTTCCAACAGGCGTTTCGTACGACACATGTTTCAGCCGGAGCTATGAGTCTGAAGAAGCGTGAGTTCCGCAACTTACGCCAGGGTAATCGTTCTGTTGGTGATTATGTGGAGGAATTCAGCAAGTTATCCAGGTATGCTCCGGGAGACGTGGCTGATGATGCCGCTAAGCAGGAGAAATTTCTGGAGGGACTAAATGATGATCTGGGACTTCAGTTGACTGTGGCTACCTTTAACAATTATCAAGAGTTGGTTGACAAGGCTCTCATTCTGGAAGGCAAGCAGCAGCAGGTGGAAAACCGCAAGAGGAAGTACGGACAGGGAAAGTACAACTCTCGAGTTCAGCAGAAGCCCCGCTATACCCCGTACTCGGGAAATAATGGACCAGGATCTGGCAAGTATGGTGGACACACTCACCATAACCATGGAGGACATTCACATCATGGAGGGAATGGACACAACCATAATGGCCATAGGAATGGCAATGGAAACGGAGGAAACAACAATCAGCATCACTCCAACCCTGCTACACCGGCAAAGAAGGATCTGAGCCACATTACCTGTTTGAAGTGCGGAAAGACCGGACACTACGCCACCGAATGTCCCGAGGCGAAGAATGGGAATGGCAATGGAAGCTCTGGAAAGAAGCCAAATCCTTTTACCAGAGGTCAGGTGAACCATGTCAATGTGGAGGAAGTTTATGACCAGCCTGACGCCGTTGTTGGTAAGTTCTTGATTAATTCATTTACAGCCCTTGTTCTTTTTGACACTGGTGCATCACATTCATTCATATCAAGGGGGTTTGTGGATAAGTTTAAGTTGCCGACTGTAGCCCTTAAAACACCAATGTTAGTGAGTTCCCCAGGAGCAGAGAACATGGCTAGTCGGGGATGTTTTCAGTTGCCCTTGACCGTAGGGAGACACGTTTTCCCCACAGACCTCACCATCCTAGAATCACAAGGATTGAACGTAATTCTAGGCATGGACTAGCTATCCAAGTATGAAGGGAATATTGATTGTGCCAGTAAGTCGATTCTTCTCACCACCCCAGAGGGGAAACGGATCAAGTATGTGTCGAGGCATACGCCAAGGAGGACTCAAGTGAATTCTCTCTCGGGAGTTGTTCAGGAAGAAGTTCTAGTTGTGAAGGATTATCCCGATGTTTTTCTGGAGGAACTACCAGGCATGCCACCGGATCGAGACATAGAGTTTTTGATTGAATTGTTACCAGGCACCGGACCAATATCCAAGAGACCGTACCGGATGCCCGCAAATGATCTGGAGGAAATTAAGAAGCAGATTAAGGAATTATTGGAGAAAGGTTATATTCGACCGAGTTCATCACCTTGGGGAGCCCCAGTGCTTCTAGTTGAGAAGAAGGATGGATCCTTGAGAATGGTTGTGGATTACCGTGCGTTGAATGAGGTGACGGTCAAGAACAAGTACCCTCTGCCGATGATCAATGATTTGTTTGACCAGCTACAAGGAGCAAAAGTTTTCTCAAAGATCGATCTTCGATCTGGATATCACCAGCTGAAGATTCGAGAACAGGATATACCCAAGACAGCCTTTACCACGAGATATGGGCTTTATGAGTATACGGTCATGTCTTTTGGTTTGACTAATGCCCCTGCCTATTTTATGAGTATGATGAATAAGGTATTCATGGAGTTCTTGGATAAGTTTGTTGTGGTATTCATTGATGACATATTGATTTACTCGAAGAATGAAGAAGAACACAAGGAACATTTGCGCTTGGTTCTTGAGAAGCTTAGGGAACATCAGTTATATGCAAAGTTCAGCAAGTGTAAATTCTGGTTGAAGGAAGTTGGATTTCCCGGACATGTTATATCAGGGGAAGGAATAGCAGTGGATCCTTCGAAAGTTGAAGCCGTCACCGAATGGAAGGCACCCACCTCAGTCGGAGAGATTCACAGTTTCCTTGGACTCGCAGGATATTATCGGAGGTTTATTGAGAAATTCTCCAAGATCGCGAAGCCCATGACAGAGTTATTGAAGAAAGACACCAAGTTTAATTGGACCGAAGAATGTGAGGCTAGTTTTCAGGAGTTGAAGAAACGTTTGGTCACAGCCCCAGTGCTAATTCTTCCGAATATACGCAAGGATTTTCAGGTGTATTGCGACGCTTCTCGTCAGGGACTTGGAGGTGTTCTTATGCAAGAAGGAAGAGTTGTTTCGTATGCCTCACGTCAACTTCGACCTCATGAGCGGAATTATGCCATGCATGATTTGGAGTTAGCAGCCGTAGTGCATGCGCTCAAGACCTGGAGGCATTTTCTTATTGGAAATCATTGTGATGTTTACACGGATCACAAGAGTTTGAAATACATCTTCACGCAGAAGGAGTTGAACCTCAGGCAGAGAATATGGTTGGAGCTCATAAAAGATTATGACATGAAATTGCACTATCACCCAGGAAAGGCAAATGTTGTGGCAGATGCATTGAGCCGCAAGAGTTATGTCAATACCCTCACAACAGGAGGATTACCTCAAGAGTTAATTGATGATCTCAGAGATCTCCGATTGGAGATAGTACCACGAGGTTTTGTTACCGCAATGGAAATTCAATCCACCTTGTTGGGAAAGATTCGAGAAGCCCAGAAGTTAGACAAAGGTATTGCAGAAATAAAGGAAAGGATGAACCAAGGAAAGGTAGAAGGATTTCGTGAGGATGAACACGGAACCTTATGGTTTGAGCAGCGTATTTATGTGCCAAATGACACAGAGATCAGGAAGTTGATTCTTCAGGAGGCTCATGATTCGCCTTACTCGATACACCCAGGCAACACCAAGATGTATTTGGACTTGAAGGAAAGTTTCTGGTGGACAGGTATGAAAAAGGATATTGCCGAGTATGTCGCAGTATGTGACGTATGTCAAAGGGTTAAGGCAGAGCACCAGAAACCAGTAGGATTACTTCAGCCCTTGCCAATACCCGATTGGAAGTGTGACAAGCTTGGCATGGACTTCATTACAGGATTACCCAGGACCCGATCAGACTATGATTCTATTTGGGTAGTAGTTGATCGCTTGACCAAGGTAGCTCACTTCATCCCCGTGAAAACCACATATACAAGTGCTAAGTTGGCCAAGATATATATGAACAGGATCGTATGTCTGCATAGAGTTCCGAGGACCATCTTATCAGATAGAGGAACACAATTTACCTCAAAGTTTTGGCATCAGTTACACGAAACTTTGGGTACCAGGCTAGAGTTCAGTACAGCCTTTCATCCGCAGACAGATTAGCAGACCGAGAGAGTCAATCAGATTCTGGAGGACATGTTGAGAGCTTGTGCGCTAGATTATGGATCTAGTTGGGATGATAATTTGCCATACGCAGAATTCTCATATAACAACAGCTATCAAACTAGTTTGAAGATGGCCCCTTTTGAAGCTTTGTACGGAAGGAGGTGCAGGACACCATTGATGTGGGATGGAGTTGGAGACCGTAAATTATTTGGTCCCGGCCTTATCAGAGATTCGGAGGAGAAAGTCAAGTTGATCCGTGACAGACTTAAGATAGCCCAATCCAGACAGAAGAGTTATGCCGATACTAAACGCAAGGAAGTAACTTATGAAGTCGAAGATAGAGCATATCTTCGTGTGTCTCCACTTCGAGGAGTTAAACGGTTTGGAGTTAAAGGCAAACTAGCACCACGATTTGTGGGGCCATACAGAATTTTGGAACGCATGGGTGAAGTTGCCTACAAGTTGAAATTACCCAAAGCCTTGTCAGGAGTTCATGATGTGCTTCACGTTTCCCAGTTGAAGAAGTGCCATGCGGAGATGGCCGATATTCCTTTGAGAGATACAGTACCACTAGAAGCCATACAGTTGGATAGTGATCTCACCTATGAGGAGAAGCCTGTCAAGATTATCGAGTTTGCCAACAGAGTTACCCGCAGCAAGGTCATCAAGTTTTGCAAGGTTCAGTGGAGTCACCATACTGAGGAAGAAGCCACCTGGGAACGCGAAGACGATCTTCGACAGGACCACCCACACCTTTTTGCTAGCCAACCCGAATCTCGAGGGCGAGATTCATCTTAAGGGGGGTTGGTTTGTAACATCCCAAATTTTTTATTTGGAATGTTTTACAATTATTACTAAGCATCTATGCATTTTTTATTTGAGTGTCATTTGGAAATTTCAGAGGCATTTGAGTTTTATCTGACTTTGGCAATTGATATTTATTTCGAAAATCCGTGACAAAATACTTGTTCAAAAGTATGAGAGGAGCTAACATGATACTCCAAAAAGTCAGAAGAAAACAATGCTGAAACTTTTGAATTCAAATTTGAGTATCATTTGGATTTTTAGAAAAATGTTTTTTATAAAGTTTTTATTAAGCCTCTGAAAAATAGTTCATTTTATGGGATTTCTTTTTCTGATTTTTTTGATATATATATGTCCTATATAAAAATATTTTTTATTTTTCTCATTATATTTTTTTTCCTTCTTTATCTAATTCAAAAAAAAACTACCCGCACTGGCCAGGCCAGCCGGCCCAGCCACTTGCTACCGAGGCCAACCAGCGCCCACGCTCGCCCAACCCAGCGCCAAAGCCAGCGAGGCCATTCCCGGGCGCCCCACAGAAAAAAAATCCATCGCCCGCTCGCACTCCCTCACCTTTTCTTCTCCCGCAGAAACGTACGCGTACTTCACTTCCTATGTCTTTCCGTTTCAAATTCTTGGAAATATTAATTCTAGACAATCTCTCGCCCAAGGAATATGTCTTATAAATAGCCACGACCCTCCTCGACCGATTCAGACGAAAATCCCTCGCCAAACCCACCTCTAGACGACGCACTCAACATTCCAATCTCGCCTGAGAAGCCGCAGTTCATCGTCAGTTTCCGACGCCGGTGAGACGTTCCGAGCCCTATCCTTTTGGGTTCCGACTTCTCTTGATCCCTATCATCGTTTTGACAAGGTTTTTTGATCCCTCTCCATCTACAGCCACTGCACCAACCTCCTTGTCTTCACCAGAGCACCCGGAGCACCAAGCTTCGCCGCTTCGTTCTGTCGCCGTTCGTTGACGCCGACCATCTTCGACTCCACCAACGGACGAGCCACTCTCCATCGCATCTCCTAGACATCCCCGCCCCCCCATGATCGCTGGAGCCGCCGCCTCGCCGGAGCTTGAGTGCCTCCCCAACTTCGTTCTTCTCTCTAAGTTGAACGAGCCTTTGTTCGTTTAGTTAAAAAAACGTCTTGGTTTTTTTTGATCGGTTTTTCTGGTTTAGTTCAAACCAAACGCTCAGTTTTTTTTAATAAGCCGATGCTACCGAAACTTTTAGATTGCGGCCGTCCTCTCCAAAACCCGCAGCAAACCAATCAGCGAGCGCCACTTGTCGCTGGCAGATATTTTTTTTTGCCAATTCAGATTCTTTACCGAATCTTGTTTCTAGTATATCTTTTAGTCTATAGATCCAATTTAGTTGATTCTTTTTCCTACGGGTTCATAGAAATATCCTCTATCCAAAGAACTAAAGGAAAGATATTTTTAATTTTTTTAAAATTTGAATTCAAACAGATCTGAATTCAAACTTCGTTAGGCCATAACTTGAGTTTCATAACTCCGTTTTGGGTGATTCCTTTTGCAAATCGAAGCTTGTGACATGTACCTTCCGTTAAAACCAAAACCATTTATTTTTGTTGCTGTGAAAATTATATTCTGTACAAAAACTTTAATTTGGTGTTTTTGGAGTTTCTCAAAGTCTTTTATTCGTTTTCTTTTTGATTCTTTGCTTGTATGCTTATGTATGTTATTGCTTGCTTACGCTAGATCATCCGGAGTGCGAAGCTTGCTACTACGAATCTTTAGAGTTCAACGAACGTTAGCAAGGCAAGTTCACATTTGATCATAATTTTCAATACCCAGTTTTTACTATGCATTAGTTTCACCCTCAAAGATTGCATGAGTAGGATTGGGAACATGTGGTTATGCTATGTAGTTTATGTGTTAGGAACCTATGACCTTTTATCACCTCGGGAAATATTCGTTATGTCATATATTGCTTAGCCATGCTCGTAGACGGGGATTGGTATGTGTGATACATGCAAGTTGCGAGAGATAATAATTTATCGGGACAACATAAGGTGGCAACTTTAATACACATCTGGGTGGATTGTTTGGGGCACCTGGAGAAACCAGTGCTTGCCCAAGGGGAATCCCGGAGTACCCGTGTGATTACCCTAGGTCCGCCACCCAGGCTCAAAGGGATCATAAGATATTTCATGCCTAGAAACTTCCGTGTGCAGCCACAAGCCATTATGGGCTCTAGCATAGTTGAGTAAGTTGTGTGACCTCTTTCCGTGGTAGACTAGCTGGTGTAGGGGAAAGTAGGTGTACCGGTCTACCCAGGGTTTGGAGGAAATACTTCAGAAAGACTTTGTCTCGATCTTCCGATCATGGAGGTGGTCGAGTCTTGTGGGGAAAAGTGCGCAAACCTCTGCAGAGTGTACAAACTAATCATGATTAGCCGTGTCCCCGGTTACGGACAACTTGAGTATCTAGAAGTGAATTATTGGTTGATCTCATCACTTTATTTAATGAAATCATTGGGTTACTAATAACTTGGGAATTTTGGGATTGAGTTGGAGGAACCTTCTCAATAATGGCATTTTAATTTAGTAGTAAATAAAAATTTATTCCTTTGTTGTAGGAAAAAATTGGCTTTATGCAAACATTAAACTTAGAGCCTCCACCAGCTAAATTTGCATATAGAGATAGTCTTTTTCTTTATTATTATTTCTATGGTGTGAAATTGCCAGCATATTCCATGTGCTGACCTACACGGCTGCAACGTCTCATGTTGCAGAGTTTTCCGATGAGGAGTAAAGGTGCGATAGGTCGTTGTTCTGCACTCAGTTTGCCGTGGAGTTGATGGACTCATTTTACTTTTGATGCTTCCGCAGTTATTTTATCCAGATGGCCTTTGGCCATATTATTGTAATAAATACTCTTTTGAGGACCTCAAAGTAATAAAGTGTGTGATTGAACTCTGTTATAATTCATCGAGCACTGTGTGTGTCAGCATACCGATCCAGGGATGACACTTAAGCACAGAGACTTCGATCCATTTGGGTCGGGTCGCTACAGGTACAAGAGAGGCTAGGAAGGGTGCAAGGGTGAGAGTGCGTATAATCCATGGACTCAACATTAGTCTTAAAGAACTCATATACTTATTGCAAAAATCTACGAGTTATCAAAACAAAGTATTCAACGCATGCTCCTAGGGGAAGGGTTGATAGGAGTTAACCATCACGCGATCCCGACCTCCACACAAAGGATGACAATTAAAGAATAAATCATGGTCCAAGTTCATCACATAACGGTTCACCATACATGCATGCTACGGGAATCACAAACTTTAACACAAGTGTTTCTCAAATTCACAATTACTCCACTAGCATAACTCTAATATCACCATCCTCACATCTCAAAACAATTATCAAGTATCAAACTTCTCATAATATTCAATGCACTTTATATGAAAGTTTTTACTATACCCATCTTGGATGCCTATCATATTAGGACTAATTTACAACCAAAGCACATTACCATGCTGTTATAAGAGACTCTCAAAATAATATAAGTGAAGCATGAGAGATCAATAATTTCTACAAAATAAAACCACCACCGTGCTCTAAAAAGATATACGTGTAGTACTAGAGCAAAATTATCTAGCTCAAAAGATATATGTGAAACACATAGAATATTCTAATAAATTCCGATTCATGTGTATTTCTCTCAAAAGGTGTTTACAAAAAGGATGATTGTGGTAAACTAAAAAGCAAATACTCAAATTATACATGACGCTCCAAGCAAAACACATATCATGTGTTGAATAAAAATATAGTCTCAAGTAAAGTTACCGATAGACGAAGACGAAAGAGGCGATGCCTTCCCGGGGCATCCCCAAGCTTAGGATTTTGGTTGTCCTTGAATTTTTACCTTGGGGAGACTTGGGCATCCCCAAGCTTAGGCTCTTGCCACTCTTTGTTCCATAGTCCATCAAATCCTTACCCAAAAACTTGAAAACTTCACAACACACAACTTAGCAAAAATCTCATGAGTTCCTTTAGTATAAGAAAACATACCACCACTCAAAGGTACTGTAATGAAATCATTCTTTGTTTATATTGGTGTTAAACCTACTGTATTGCAACTTCTCTATAATTCATACCCCCCGATACTACTCATAGATTCATCAAAATAAGCAAACAACACACGAAAAAACAGAATCAGTCAAAAACAGAACAGTCTGTAGCAATCTGTAACTTTCGAATACTTCTGTAACTCTATTTTTTTTTTGAAATAAATTGGTGGACGTGCAGAATTTTTCAATTAATCATCTGCAAAAAGAATCAACTTAAAAGCACTCTCCAGTAGAAAAATGGTAGCTAATCTCGTGAGCGCTAAAGTTTCTGTTTTCTACAGCATGATCGCATAAACTTCACCCCAAGTTTTCCCAAAGGTTCTACCTGGCACAAACACTAATTAAAACACAAAACCACATCTAACCAGAAGCTAGATGAATTATTCATTGCTAAACAGAAGTAAAAGCAAAGAAAATAAAATTGGGTTGCCTCCCAACAAGCTCTTTCTTTATAGCCATTAAGATAGGCTTGAGAATTCGATGATGCTCACATGAAAGACAAGACTTGAAGCACGAAAAGAGCATCATATAGCATGTGAAAATCACATCTAAGTCTAACATACTTCCTATGCAGAGGCATTTTATAGGAAAACAAAATAGCAAGACAAACAAGATCTAACATATGCAAGGAAGAGGAAAGAAACAAGATCAATCTCAACATGAAGAGAGGTAATTTAGTAACATGAAGATTTCTACAACCATATTTTCCTCTCTGATAATAATTGCATGTTGGATCATAAGAAAATTCAACAATATCGCTATCACAAAACATATTCTCAACATGATCCACATGCATACGAAGTTGACACTCTTCCAAAATAGTGGGATCAACATGAACTAAAGTCATGACCTGTCCAAACCCACTTTTATCAAAAATTTAATAAGATTGAACATTCTCCAAATATATGGGATCTAAAGTTGACACTCTTCCAAACCCACTTTCAATATTATTGCAAACATTATTATTAATCTTACATTCATCATGAGGATTAAATAAATATTCAAGGTCATAAGAAGAATCATGAGGATTAAATAAATATTCAAGATCTTACATTCATCATGAGGATTAAATAAATATTCAAGATCATAAGAAGAATCACCCCAATCATATTAATCTTACATTCATCATGAGGATTAAATAAATATTCAAGATCATAAGAAGAATCACCCCAATCATGATCATTGCAACAAGTAGTGGACATGGCAAAATTAGCATACCCAAACTTAGGGTTTTGCATATCATTATCACAATTGACATTAATAAAGTTTATAATAACATCATTGCAATCATGCTTTTCATTCAAGGAGCTATCGTGAATCACTTTATAATCTTCTTCTTTAAACACTTCATAATAATTTTCGGACTCACGAATTTCAAGAAAAACCTCATAAAGATAATCTAGTGCACACAGCTCACTAGCAATTGGTTCATCATAATTGGATCTCTTAAAAATATTAGCAAGTGGATGAGGATCCATAATTTAGCAAGCGAAGATGCAAGATAATAGAGGGCATATGGCAACACAAGCAAACAGAAAGGCAACAAAAAAGGCAAAGGTGAAGAGGGGGAGAGGAAAACGAGAGGCAAATGGCAAATAATGTAATGCAAGGGATAAGAGTTTATGATGGGTACTTGGTATATTACTTGTGCGTAGATCTCCCCGGCAACGGCACCAGAAATTCTTCTTGCTACTTCTCGAGCTTGCGTTGTTTTCCCTCGAAGAGGAAAGGGTGATGCAGCACAGTAGCGTAAGTATTTCCCTCAGTTTTTGAGAACCAAGGTATCAATCCAATAGGAGACCATGCGCGAGTCCCTTGTACCTGCAAAACCAAATAAGAGCCTTGCAGCTAACGCGATAAAAGGGGTTGTCAATACCTTCTCGATCACTTACAAAAGTGAGATCTGATAGATATGATAAGATAATATTTTCGGTATTTTTGTTATAGATTGAAAGTAAAGAAAGAAAAATAAAATAACGGCAGCAGAAATTGGCAAGTTGACGGGAAACTAATATGATGAAGATAGTCCCGGGGGCATAGGTTTCACTAGTGGTTTCTCTCTTGATAGCAGATTTCTACGGTGGGTGAACGAATTATTGTCGCGCAACTGATAGAAAAGCGCATAGTCATGAGAATATCTAGGCATGATCATTGTATATAGGCATCACGTTCGTGACAAGTAGACCGAAACGATTCTCCATCTACTACTATTATTCCACACATCGACCGCTATCCAGCATGCATCTAGAGTATTAAGTTCATAAGAACAGAGTAACGCCTTAAGCAAGATGACATGATGCAGAGGGATAAACTCAAGCAATATGATATAAACCCCATCTTTTTATCCTCGATGGCAACAATACAATACGTGCCTTGCTGCCCCTGCTGTCACTGGGAAAGGACACCGCAAGATTGAACCCAAAGCCAAGCACTTCTCCCATTGCAAGAACTACCGATCTAGTAGGCCAAACCATACCGACAATTCGAAGAGACTTGCAAGGATATTTAAATCATGCATAAAAGATTTCAGAAAAGAATCCAATATTGTTCATAGATAATCTTGATCATAAACCCACAATTCATCGGATCTCGACAAACACACCGCAAAAAGAATTACATCAAATAGATCTCCAAGAAGATCGAGGAGAACTTTGTATTGAGATCCAAAGAGAGAGAAGAATCCATCTAGCTAATAACTATGGACCCGAAGGTCTGTGGTAAACTACTCACAACTCATCGGAGAGGCTATGGTGTTGATGTAGTAGCCCTCCGTGATCGATGCCCCAACATGGGATCTCACGGGTACAGAAGGTTGCGGCGGTGGAATTAGGGTTTCGTTGTGCTCCTCGATAGTTTCAGGGTACATAGGTATATATAGGAGGAAGAGGGATGTCAGGGAAGCAACAGGGGGCCCACGAGGGTGGGGCACCCCCCTTCCCTTGTGTCCGCCTCTCCCGCTTCCTGGCGTGTACTCCAAGTATTCTGTGTTGATATTGTTCCAAAAATGATTCTCCCGAAGGTTTCATTCCGTTTGGACTCCGTTTGATATTCCTTTTCTGCGAAACACTGGAATAGGCAAAAAAAACCAGCAATTTGCACTGGGCCTTGGGTTAGTAGGTTAGTCCCAAAAATAATATAAAAGTGTATAATAAAGCGCATTAAACATCCAAAACAGAATATATAATAGCATGGAACAATCAAAAATTATAGATATGTTGGAGACATATCAGATTCCTTCGCCAAGGCTATTGATCCAGTGTTGTCACAAAAGATTTTCATTGGACCCGATGCACTACGTATTACACTTAGATCGGATATGAACTCCTTGATCCAAACTCCTTCATTTGTTGTTTTCGAAGCAGCTATGTACTCCGCTTCACACGTAGATCCTGCCACGACGCTCTGCTTGGAACTGCACCAACTAACAGCTCCACCGTTCAACAAAAGTAAGCATCCGGTTTGTGACTTAGAGTCATCCGGATCAGTGTCAAAGCTTGAATCTACGTAACCATTTACGACGAGCTCTTTGTCACCTCCATAAACAAGAAACATATCCTTCATCCTTTTCAGATACTTCAGGATGTTCTTGACCCTTGTCGAGTGATCCAGTCCTGGATTACTTTGGTACCTCCCTGCTAAACTTATAGCAAGGAAAATATCAGGTCTGGTACACAGCATTACATACATGATAGATCATATGGCTGAAGCATAGGGAATGACTTTCATTTTCTCTCTATCTTCTGAAGTGGTCGGGCATTGAGTCTTACTCAACTTCACACCTTGTAACACATGCAAGAACACTTTCTTTGACCGATCCATTTTGAACTTCTTCAAAACTTTATCAAGGTATGCGCTTTGTGAAAGTCTAATTAAGCATCTTGATCTATCTCTATAGATCATGATGCCTAATATATAAGAAGATTCACCGAGGTCTTTCATTGAAAAATTCTTATTCAAGTATCCTTTTATGCCATCCAGAAATTCTATATCATTTCCAATCAACAATATGTCATCCACATATAATATCAGAAATGCTAGAGAGCTCCCACTCACTTTCTTGTAAATACATGCTTCTCCAAAAGTCTCTATAAAACCATATGCTTTGATCACCTCATCAAAGCATATATTCCAACTCCGAGATGCTTGCAACAGTCCATAGATGGATCGCTGGAGTTTGCACACTTTGTTAGCACCTTTAGGATCGACAAAAGATTCTGGTTGCATCATATACAACTCTTCTTTGAGATATCCATTAAGAAATGCAGTTTTGACATCCATTTGCCAGATTTCATAATCATAAAATGCGGCAATTGCTAACATGATTTGGACAGACATAAGCATCGCTACGGGTGAGAAAGTCTCATGGTAATCAACTCCTTGAACTTGTCGAAAACCTTTCGCAACAAGTCGAGCTTTGTAGACAGTAACATTACCATCGACGTCAGTCTTCCTCTTAAAGATCCATTTATTTTCAATGGCTTGCCAATCATCAGGAAAGTCAACCAAAGTCCACACTTTATTCTCATACATGGATCCCATCTCAGATTTCATGGCCTCAAGCCATTTTGCGGAATCTGGGCTTATCATCGCTTCCTCATAGTTCACAGGTTCATCATGGTCTAGTAACATGACTTCCAGAACAGGGTTACCGTACCACTCTGGTGCGGAACATACTTTGGTTGACATTCGAGGTTCAGTAGTAACTTGATCTGAAGTTTCATGATCATCATCGTTAGCTTCCTCACTGATTGGTGTAGGAATCACTGGAACTAGTTTCTATGATGAACTACTTTCCAATTTGAGAGAATGTATAATTACCTCATCAAGTTCTAGTTTCCTCCCACTCACTTCTTTCGAGATAAACTCCTTCTCTAGAAAGGATCCATTCTTAGCAATGAATATCTTGCCTTCGGATCTGTGATAGAAGGTGTACCCAACAGTTTCCTTTGGGTATCCTATGAAGACACATTTCTCCGACTTGGGTTCGAGCTTATCAGGATGAAGCTTTTTCACATAAGCATCGCAACCCCTAACTTTAAGAAACGACAACTTGGGTTTCTTGCCAAACCATAGTTCATAAGCCGTCGTCTCAACGGATTTAGATGGTGCCCTATTTAACGTGAATGAAGCTGTCTATAAAGCATAACCCCAAAATGATAATGGTAAATCGGTAAGAGACATCATAGATCACACCATATCTAATAAAGTACGGTTACGACGTTCGGACACACCATTACGTTGTGGTGTTGCAGGTGGCGTGAGTTGTGAAACTATTCCACATTGTTTCGAATGAAGACCGAACTCATAACTCAAATATTCGCCTCCGCGATCAGATCATAGAAACTTTATTTTCTTGTTACAATGATTCTCTACTTCACTCTGAAATTCTTTGAACTTTTCGAATGTTTCAGACTTGTGTTTCATCAAGTAGATATACCCATATCTGCTCAAATCATCTGTGAAGGTCAGAAAATAACGATACCCACCGCGAGCCTCAACACTCTTTGGACCGCACACATCAGTATGTATGATTTCCAATAAGTCAGTTGCTCGCTCCATTATTCTGGAGAACGGAGTTTTAGTCATCTTGCCCATGAGGCATGGTTCCCAAGCACCAAGTGATTCATAATCAAGTGATTCCGAAAGTCCATCAACATGGAGTTTCTTCATGCGCTTTACACCAATATGACCTAAACGGTAGTGCCACAAATAAGTTGCACTATCATTATCAACTTTGCATCTTTTGGCTTCAATATTATGAATATGTGTATCACTACAATCGAGATGCAACAAAAATGGACCATTCATCAAGGGTGCATGACCATAAAAGATATTACTCATATAAATAGAACAACCATTATTCTCTGATTTAAATGAATAACCGTCTCACAACAAACAAGATCCAGACATAATGTTCATGCTTAACGCTGGCACCAAATAACAATTATTTAGGTCTCAAACTAACCCCGAAGGTAGATGTAGAGGTAGCGTGCCGACGATGATCACATTGAATTTGGAACCATCTCCCACGCGCATCATCACCTCGTCCTTAGCTAATCTTCGTTTAATCTGTAGCCCCTGTTTTGAGTTACAAATATTAGCAATCGAACCAATATCAAATACACAAGTGCTACTACGAGCATTAGTAAGGTACACACCAATAACATTTATATCAAATATACCTTTTTTCACTTTGCCATGCTTCTTATCCGCCAAATACTTGGGGCAGTTCCGCTTCCAGTGCCCAGTCCCTTTGCAGTAGAAGCACTCAGTTTCAGGCTTGGCTCCAGACTTGGGTTTCTTCGTGGGAGTAGCAATTGGCTTGCTATTCTTCTTGAAGTTCCCATTCTTTCCCTTGCCCTTTTTCTTGAAAGTAGTGGTCTTGTTAACCATCAACACTTGATGCTCCTTTTTGATTTCTACCTCCGCATCTTTCAGCATAGCGAAGAGCTCGGGAATTGTCTTCTGCATCCCTTGCATATTATAGTTCATCACGAAGCCAATATAGCTTGGTGGCAGTGATTGAAGAACTCTAGCAATAACACTATCTTCATCAACTTTGGATCCAAGTTGAGTCATGTGATTGTAGTACACACACATTGTGGGCATGTGTTCACTGATAGAACTGTTCTCCTCCATCTTGCAGCTATAGAAATTATTGGAGACTTCATGTCTCTCAATTCGGCCATTTCCTTGAAATATTAACTTCAACTCTTGGAACATCTCATATGCTCCATGACGTTCAAAACGTCTTCGAAGTCCCGATTCTAAGCCGTAAAGCACGGCACTGAACTATCGAGTAGTCATTAGACATCGTTTGCCAGACGCTCAAAGCGTCTACATTAGCGGGAGGGGGCTTGTCACCTAGCGGTGCTTCAAGGACATAATTCTTCTGTGTAGCAATGAGGATAATCCTCAAGTTACGGACCCAGTCTGTGTAGTTGCTACCATCATCTTTCAACTTAGCTTTCTCTAGGAACTTATTAAAATTCAAGGGAACGGTAGCATGACCATTGATCTAAAACAACATAGATATGCAAAAACTATCAGGACTAAGTTCATGATAAATTAAAGTTCAATTAATCATATTACTAAAGAACTCCCACTTAGATAGACATCCCTCTAGTCATCTAACTGATCACATGATACAAATAAACTAAACCATGTCCGATCATCACGTTAGATGGAGTAGTTTACAATTGTGAACATCTTATGTTGATCATATCTACTATATGATTCATGCTCGGCCTTTCGGTCTCCAGTGTTCCGAGCCTTCTGTACATGCTAGGCTCGTCAAGTTTAACCTGAGTATTCTGCATGTGCAAAACTGTTTTACACCCGTTGTATTTGAACGTAGAGCTTATCACACCCGATCATCACATAGTGTCTCAGCACGACGAACTTTCGCAATGGTGCATACTCAGGGAGAACACTTGTACCTTGAAATTTTTGTAAGGAATCATCTTATAATGCTACCACTGTACTAAGCAAAATAAGAAGCATAATAAGATAAACATCATATGCAATCAAAATATGTGACATGATATGGCCATCATCATCTTGTGCTTTTGATCTCCATCTCCAAAACATCGTCATGATCTCCATCGTCACCGACTTGACACCATGATTTTCATCGTAGAATCGTGGTCGTCTCACCAACTATTGCTACTACTACTATCGCTAACTCATAGTAATGAAGTAAAGCAATTACATGGCTTTCGCAATTCATACTATAAAGAGACAACCATAAGGCTCCTGTCGGTTGCCGATAATTTACAAAACATGATCATCTCATACAATAACGTATAACTCATCACGTCTTGACCATATCACATCACAACATGCCCTGCAAAAACAAGTTAAATGTTCTCTACTTTGTTGTTGCAAGTTTTACGTGGCTGCTACGGGCTTAGCAAGAACCGTTCTTACCTACGCATCAAAACCACAACGATTTTTCGTCAAGTGTGTTGTTTTAACCTTCACAAGGACCGGGTGTAGTCACACTCGATTCAACTAAAGTAAGAGAGACAGACACCCGCCGGTCACCTTTAAGCAATGAGTGTCGTAACTGTGAAACCAGTCTCGCATAAGCGTACGCGTAATGTCGGTCCGGGCCGCTTCATCTCACAATACCGCCGAATCAAAGTATGACATGCTGATAAGTGATACGTGTCCAACGTATCTATAATTTTTGATTGTTCCATGCTATTATTTATGATGTTTTGGATGTTTATTGGGCTTTGTTATACACTTTTATATTTTTTTTGGGACTAACCTACAAACACAAAGGCCCAGTCCAGATTGCTGTTTTTTGCCCACTTCAGGGTTTTACAGAAAAGGAACATCAAACAGAGTCCAAACGGAATGAAACTTTTGGAGAGATATTTTTGGAGCAAAATACGCACGGGAGACTTGAGAACCACGGAATAGGGCTGACGTGGAGTCCACGAGGGTGGGGGGCGCCGCCCTATAGGGCGCGCCCCCTGCCTCGTGGGCACCCCGTCTAGCCCCCGGTGCCCTCCTTCCTCCTATATATACCTACGTACCCCCAAACCATCAGAACAACAGAGAAAACCCTAGTTCCACCACTGCAACCTTATGTTCCCATGAGATCCCATCTTGGGTCCTGTTCCGGAGCTCCGCCGGAGGGGGGATCTTCCACGGAGTGCTTCTACATCATCATCATCGCCTCACCATGAGTTGTGAGTAGTTTACCACAGACCTTTGGGTCCATAGCTAGTATCTAGATGGCTTCTTCTCTCTCTTTGGATCTCAATACCAAGTTCTCCTTGGTCTTCGAGGAGATCTATTCGATGTAATCTCTTTTTGCGGTGTGTTTGTCGAGATCCGATGAATTGTGGGTTTATAATCAAGATTATCTATGAGAAATATCTGGTTCTTTTCTGAACTCTTTATGTATGATTATAATATCCTTGCAAGTCTCTTCGAATTATTGGTTTGGTTTGGCCTACTAGATCTATAGTTCTTGCAACGGGAGAAGTGCTTGGCTTTGGGTTCAATCTTACGGTGTCCTTTCCCAGTGACAGTAGGGGCAGCAAGGCACGTATTGTATTGTTGCCATCGAGGATAAAAAGATGGGGTTTATATCATTATGTTTGAGTTTATCCCTCTACATCATGTCATCTTGCTTAAGGCATTACTCCGTTCTTATGAACTTAATACTCTAGATGCATGCTAGATAGCGGTCGATGTGTGGAGTAATAGTAGTAGATGCAGAATCGTTTCGGTTTACTTGTCTCGGACGTGATGCCTATATATAATGATCATGCCTAGATAGTCTCATAATTATTCGCTTTTCTATCAATTGCTCGACAGTAATTTGTTTACCCGCCGTAGAATATCGCTATCATGAGAGAAGCCACTAGAGAACACTATGGCCCCCGGGTCTATTCTCAACATATCAATCTACAATCTACTTTACTTTTCCGCTTTTACTTTCTGTTCTTATATCCAAAAATACCAAAAATATCAAACTATCATGTCTATCAGATCTCACTTTCGTAAGTGATCGTAAAGGGATTGACAACCCCTTATCACGTTGGTTGGGAAGTTCTTATTTGTTTGTGCAAGTGCGAGGGACTCGCACGTGGTCTCCTACTAGATTGATACCTTGGTTCTCAAAAACTGAGGGAAATACTTACGCTACTATGCTGCATTTCCCTTTCCTCTTCGAGGGAATACAACGCAAGCTCGAGAAGTAGCAAGAAGAATTTCGGGCGCCGTTGCCGGGGAGGCTTACGCAAAAGTCATATACCAAGTACCTATCACAAACCCTTATCCTTCGCATTACATTTATTTGCCTCTTGTTTTCCTCTCCCCCACTTCACCCTCACGTTTTATTCGCCCTTCTTCTGCCGTGTGTTTATCGTTCGCTTGCTTCTTGTTTGCTTGTGTTGCTATGTGCCCTCAATTAGCTTGCATCTTCGCTTGCTAAAGTATGGATCCTCATACACTTGCTAATCTCTTTAAGAGATCCAATTATGTTGAACCTATTGCTAGTGAGCTGCGTGCACTAGATTATCTTTATGGGGTTTTGCTTGAAATTCATGAATCTGAAAATTGTGAGGAATTGTTAAAAGAAAAAGTGATTCATGATAGCTTGTTAAATAAAAAGCATGATTGCAATGATGTTATTGTAAATTCTATTAATGTCAATTGTGTTAATGACATGCAAAACCCTAAGCTTGGGGATGCTTACTTTTCTATGCCCACTACTTGTTGCAATGATCATGATTGGGGTGATGATTCTTACGATCTTGAAAAATTATTTAAACCCCATCATGAATATGAGATTGATAATAATGTTTGCCATAATATTGAAAGTGGATTTGAAAGATTGTCAACTTTTGATCCCACTACTTTAGATATTGATCAATCTTATGAAGTTTTTGATAAAAGTGGGTTTGGAAAGGTCATGACTTTAGTTAATGTTAATCCCACTATTTTGGAAGAGTGTCAACTTCGCATGCATGTGGATCGTGTTGAGAATATGTTATGTGATAGCTATATTGTTGAATTTGCTTATGATCCTACATGCAATTATTATGAGAGAGGAAAATATGGTCATAGAAATCTTCATGTTACTAAATTACCTCTCTTCATGTTGAGATTGATCTTGTTTCTTTCTTCTTGCTTGCATACGCTAGATCTTCCTTGCTATGATAATTTGTTTGCTTATAAAATGCCTATGCATAGGAAGTATGTCAAACTTAGATGTGTTTGTCACATGTTTTTTGATGCTCTCTTTGTGCTTAAATTCTTATCTTTCATGTGAGCATCATTGAATTCTCAAGCCTATCTTAATGGCTATAAGAAAGAGCTTGTTGGGAGGCAACCCAATTTTATATTTTTTTTGTATTTGCTTTAGTTTAGGAATAAATATTACATCTAGCTTCTCTTTAGATGTGGTTTTGTGTTTTAATTAGTGTATGTACCAAGTAGAACCTTTGGGAAGACTTGTGTGAAATTTATATGATCTTGCTATGAAAAACAGAATCGTTAGCGCTCGCTAGAATGGTCACCAGATTTTACTGGAGCGTGCTATTTAGTTGATTCTTTTTGCAGATGATTAGTAGCAAATTCCTCACGTTTACCAATTTATTTCAATTTTTTTGGAGTTAAAGAAGTATGCAAAAGTTACAGATTACTACAGACTGTTCTATTTTTGACAGATTATGTTTTCGGTGTGTTGTTTGCTTGTTTCGATGCATGTATGAGTAGTATTGGGAAGTATGAATCATAGAGAAGTTGGAATACAGTAGGTTTAACACCAATATAAACAAATAATGAATTCATTGCAGTACCTTTGAGTAGTGGTTTGCTTTCTTATACTAACGAAGCTCACGAGATTTTTGTCTAAGTTTTATGTTATGAACTTTTCAAGTTTTGAGTATTGCTTTGATGGACTATGGAACAAAGAGTGGAAAGAGCCTAAGCTTGGGGATGCCCAAGGCACCCCAAGGTAAAATTCAAGGACAACGAAAAGCGTAAGCTTGGGGATGCCCCGGGAAGGCATCCCCTCTTTCGTCTTCATCTATCGGTAACTATACTCGGAGCTATATTTTTATTCACCACATGATATGTGTTTTACTTGGAGCGTCTTGTATTATTTGAGTCTTTGCTTGTTAGTTTGCCACAATTATCCTTGCTGGACACACCTATTTGAGAGAGTTAAATATGGCCTAGGGATTGATACAACACTGTATGTGCTTCACTTATATCTTTTGAGTTGAATAGTTTTTGCTCTAGTGCTTCACTTATATCTTTTAGAGCACGGTGTTTATTATATTTTGTAGAAATTATTGAGCTCTCATGCTTCACTTAGATCCTTTTGAGAGTCTATTAAAACAGCATGGTAATGTGCTTTGGCTATAAAACTAGCCTTCACATGATAGACATCCAAGATCAATGTAGTAAAAACTTCACACTAAGTGCATTGAATATGATGAGAAGCTGGGTACTTGATAATTGTTTTGAGATATGAGGATAGTGATATTAGAGTCATGCTAGTGGAGTTATTATGAAATTGAGAAATGCTTGTGTTAAGGTTAGTGATTCCCGTAGCATGCACATATGATGAACCGCTATGTGACGAAGTTAGAGCATGAGGTATTTGTAAAGTGTCAACCTTTGTGTGGATGTCGGGGGCGCGTGATGGTTAACTCCTACCAACCTCCCCCCTAGTAGCATGCGTTGATTGCTTTGTTTTGATGACACGTAGATTTTTGGAATAAGTATATGAGTTCTTATGATTAATGTTGAGTCCATGGATATTACGCACTCTTATCTTTCCACCATTGCTAGCCTCTCTTGTACCGCGCAACTCTCGCCGGTACCATACACCCACTATATATCCTTCTTAAAACAGCCACCATATATCTTCCTCAAAACAGCCACCATACCTACCTATCATGGCATTTCCATAGCCTTACTTTCCACTGTTTCGTTCATATGACACGCTTCATATTGTCATATTACCATGCATGATCATGTAGTTGACATCGTATTTGTGGCTAGGCCACCATGCATAATTTTTTCATACATGTCACTCTTGATTCATTGCATATCCCGGTACACCACCGGAGGCATTCATATAGGTCATACTTTGTTCTAGTATCGAGTTGTAATTCAATGAAAGTGTGATGATCATCATTATTAGAGAATTGTCCCATGTGAGGAAAGGCTAAATCAAGAAAGCCCCTCCAAAGAAAAAAAGAAAAAAAAAGAAAGGCCAAAGAAAAAAAATAAAGGCCCCAAAAATAAAAGGGACAATTGCTACTATCTTTTTACACACTTGTGCTTCAAAGTAGCACTATGTTCTTCATGATAGAGAGTCTCATGTTTAGTCACTTTCATATACTAGTGGGAATTTTCATTATAGAACTTGGCTTGTATATTCCAACGATGGGCTTTCTCAAATTCCCTAGGTCTTCATGAGCAAGCAAGTTGGATGCACACCCACTTAGTTTCTTTTGTTGAGCTTTCATACATTTATAGCTCTAGTGTGTCCGTTGCATGCCAATCCCTACTCACTCACGTTGATATCTATTGATGGGCATCTCCATAGCCCATTGATACGCCTAGTTGATGTGAGACTATCTCCGTCCTTTTTGTCTTCTCCCAAACCACCTCTCTATTCCACATAGTGCTATGTCCATGGCTCACGCTCATGTATTGCGTGAAAGTTGAAAGGTTTGAAAGAATAGAGTATGAAAACAAGTGCTTGGCTGAAATCGGGGTTGTGCATGATATGAATATTTTGTGTGATGAAGAGGGAGCATAGCGAGACTATATGATTTTGTAGGGATAACTTTCTTTAGCCATTGTATTTTGAGAATACATGATTGCTTTGTTAGTATGCTTGGAGTATTATAATTTCTTATGTCAATATAGACTTTTGTCTTGAATCTTTCAGATGTGAACATTAATGCCACAATTAAGAGAATTACATTGAAAAACTATGTTGGTTAGCATTCCACATCAAAAATTCTGTTTTTATCATATACCTACACGAGCACGAGCAGGAATTAAGCTTGGGGATGCTTGATACGTCTCCAACGTATCTATAATTTTTTATTGTTCCATGTTATTATTTATGATGTTTTGGATGTTTATTGGGCTTTGTTATACACTTTTATATTATTTTTGGGACTAACCTACTAACCCAAAGGCCCAGTCCAGATTGCTGTTTTTTGCCTATTTCAGGGTTTTACAGAAAAGGGATATCAAACGGAGTCCAAACGGAATGAAACTTTTGGAGAGATATTTTTGGAGCAAAATACGCACGGGAGACTTGAGAACCACAGAATAGGGTTGACTTGGCGTCCAAGAGGGTGGGGGCCCCCTCCTTATAGGGCGCGCCCCCTGCCTCGTGGGCACCCCGTCTGGCCCCCGGTGCCCTCCTTCCTCCTATATATACCTACGTACCCCGAAACCATTAGAACAACAGAGAAAACCCTAGTCCCACCGCCACGACCTTCTGTTCCCGTGAGATCCCATCTTGGGGCCTGTTCCGGAGCTCCGCCGGAGGGGGGATCTTCCACGGAGTGCTTCTACATCATCATCATCGCCTCACCATGAGTTGTGAGTAGTTTACCAAAGACCTTCGGGTCCATAGCTAGTATCTAGATGGCTTCTTCTCTCTCTTTGGATCTCAATACCAAGTTCTCCTCGGTCTTCGAGGAGATCTATTCGATGTAATCTCTTTTTGCGGTGTGTTTGTCGAGATCCGATGAATTGTGGGTTTATGATCAAGATTATCTATGAGAAATATTTGGTTCTTTTCTGAAATCTTTATGTATGATTATATATCCGTGCAAGTCTCTTCGAATTATTGGTTTGGTTTGTGTTGGGGAAACTGGTCGCCCACGAACACCTATGGGACCGGAGCCCCTTCTACGGTACGGCAAGGGTGCGGAGGGAGCACAAAGAGCGGATCGAGGGGCACACACGGGCAGTTTACCCAGGTTCGGGCCGCGCGGACGGGTAAAACCCTACTCCTGCCTTGGTTGTATTGAGTTCGTGAGCTCGGGAGCTTGAAGATCTACAGTGCTAGCTACACCGAGCGAGGGAGTGGTCCAGTTTCTGGGATCGAACCCCCTCTACGTTGTGCATGGGCCTCCTTTTATAGCTCGAAGGGGTCACCGACAGGTGTCAACGTAGAGGAGGGTAAAAATGTAAAACTGGTGGTGGTTGTAACAGTGCATGAACAGTATATGAACAGTGGTCTTCACCTAACTCTGACGGTGGGGGACAAGGGCGTTGAATGCCCGTCGCCGTCGCCCCAAAAGCGTCCGTTCATGCGTCTCCGTTCGCCACGGCGATAGCCTTGTCACCGTGGCTTGCCACCGTGTACCCCAGGCTGCACAGCCGTCTGCCACGTGCCCCTGGAAGGGCCCCAGGGCGACGCATGGCCAGAAGAGCTAGAGCGCAGGCACACAGCGTAAGCTTCCCCCGACAAGCACCTTGCCGGGGTCGCAATCTTGCCGGGCCCGGAAGCTTGTACCTCTCTGGGTCCTGCCGGGGCGCATGATGCGCCACGATATACCTTCTTGAGGTGCCGTTCTTTGGCCTTCCTGGCAAGCTCCTCTTGCCAGGGTCTTGTGCTGGAATGATAACCTTGAGCCTGGTGCGGCCTTCCCGGCAAGCTCCTCTTGCCGGGGTCTTGTTTCTTAACTTGAATACTTTGTTCTTGAATGGCTCAAAGGGGTCTAGAGTGGGCTTTGGCGGGCGCGTGGTGAGCCAGACCATGGGACGCTGCTACTGCCCGTGCACAAGTCGGGATACTAAGGTACCCCTTCTTTAGTACACCGACAGGAGCCCCCGGGCCTGGGCCACACACGGTGCCGAGCGCTGTTGGGCCAGGCCCAGAACAGTGCACGGGCACACGCGGCCCACGGCACGCCGTTTCCCACTCCAGATTCGTCGCATCCCTCCCTAACGGCACGCGTCGATCACGGCGTCGTGGGAGAGATCGTGGCCTGTTTCTTTAATGGGGAAATGCGGAACGTCCCCCACGTCCCCCTTAAAAGCAGAGGAAGCAGGGGCAGTTTCCCCCATTGCTTTCATTGTGTCTTGAATCTCCAGAAACCCCCGCCGCGCTCTGCCTCCCCAAAGGTCGACAAAGAGCCGAGCTCCACCCTTCCCCCGCCGTCCCCAGCATCCGCGACGCCGTCGACCTCCCTTGCCGTCCCCGCCATGGCCCCGAAGAGCGACAAGGCGAAGAGCGACAAGGCGAAGGAGAAGTCCGACAAGGCGGCGAAGCTGGCAGCCATGCGGAGGAAGATGGTGGTCTTCCCCCCGAGGCTCGGTGCGAGGGAGCTGCGGGACAAGTATTACTTGTTCTGGGCGAGGGAGACGAAGGCTCACCCGCGCACCACGGTCCTCCCCGCCGAAGCCGCCGACCTGTACCCGGGAGGTTACTACTTCTTCGCTTTGTTCTTCTATTGCGGTCTCTGCCCTCCGTATTCAGAGTTCTTCTGCGATGTGATGAACACATACGGATTCCACCTCTTAGATTTTACCCCGAACGCCGTCCTCACTTTGGCCGTTTTCGCACATCTGTGCTAAAACTTCGTCGGGGTCCACCCAAATGTAGCTCTCTTCCGCCACTTCTTCACGCCTAGAGTAGAGTCCGGATCTCCACTCTCCGGCGGCATCTCCTGGATCTTCAGGCTCGGCAAGAAGGAGGCGTACTTGATTGGGGAGCTCCGCGGCAAGTGGGAGGAGTGGAGGGCTGATTGGTGCTGGGTCATGGAAGATGAGCCAGAGCAGTTTACCTTGCCGCGCCAGACTGCAATAGTGCGCGGCAAGGATTGGAGCGACTTGGCCCCGGAGGACGACAAGCTGCAGATTGCCCTTACTAGGATCCTTCGTCCCCGGGCCGCCAACCTTACTATAGGTGAAGTTGGGGCTGATTTCCTCCGCCGCCGCATTGCCCCTCTGCAGGAAAGGAAGAGACCTGCCTGGGAGTTCGGCAACGCGGCAGACCGCATGAGGCTGCGCCCTGGGTTGAATTACAACTTCACTGTCTTGGAGCTCAAGGGGATGGTCCGGGAGCTGTTCAAACATGACCCCAAGCACAAGGAGTGGTTCACTCCGTCCCGGGGAGTAGTTCCGTTGTGCAACAACACTGCTCTTAGTGCCATCCGCGCGGCAATGCCTGAGTGTGATTCCCACGGGGTCGTCCCCACATGGCTGGTGCCTTCAGAGGAGACCGTGCAGGCCTTCTTTGACAGCTTGGTCGAACGGCCACACAACCCCGAGGAGAAAAAGGCCTCACCCGGGCAACCACCGAGCGAGATGTGGCATATATAGCCAACAGGATGGAGGAGGCTGCCGCAGCGGCGGCCGGGGGGAATTTGGGTACACCGTGGAGGAAGCGGAAGCGGCGAACGCGGTGAGTCAGGCCGAGGAGGAGGAAATCCTCAAGCTGTTGAAGATTTCGCCCGAGGAGTTTGCCGGGGAGCCTGCCAGGGAGCCTGCCGGGGGGAGCGAGGCTGCCGGGCAAGGCACTGAGTCCAGTGAGCCCGCCGAGGAGGATGCTGAATCTGGCGATTCTGACGAAGACTCCGGCGGGTCTCTGAACCTCGACGACGCCTCCTCATCCTCAGAAAACTCTCCGCCACCACCAAGTCCTCCACCGCCGCAGAAGAATCGCCTCCGCAAGACCGCTGAGACGGCGAGGCCACCGGCGCCCCGACAGCAGCCGAAGCATCGTGCGACGCGCGCCACCACGACGAGCAAAGTCGTCAATGAGGCGCCCCGTGTCCCAGCGGCAAGCGGAGGGGGGTCTTCCCGGAGCGGCTCTGGTGCTCCTTCCGCCCCTCGGTCCTCGGGGACGACCGGAGCGGGGTCTTCATAACCTACGGCTCCGGAGCCCGCCAAACGTCCGAGGGAGCCTTCTCCTCCAGCTCCTCGCGCTGGAGCCCGCGAGGCGGAGTTTGACTTCTCCGCCCTCAGTTCCGATGAAGAGGAGGAAGAGTAAGTACTTGCAATTTCTATTTCCTTCGATTCTTGTTTTTCTTGTCTTGATTTCTGATCTTGTTTGGCTTCTAGGACGTTGACCCAGAGGATGGCGAAGAGGGCCAAAATCCCTCTGGTTGACCTCGAGGACGACGAGCCTGCCGCAGCGACGGGGGATGCGCCAGCGACAAACTTGCCGGACCAGCCTGCTGCTCCGGAGAGCAGCCCCCAGCGTAAGTCCTGCGTTCACTTTTCCGCTTGGTGGGCGCGCTTGAGCTTGTTACCCTTATTGATGTCTTGTTGTCTTGTGCAGAAGTGGAGCCGCAGCCGCAGGAGCACCAGGAGGTCGCCCCCGACGAGCCGCTTGTTCCATCCTCCCCGCCAAGGATGAGCTCCCCGGCGAGGGACAGCGCTCCGCCAAGGATGGGTACTCCGCTAAGGGCGAGTACCCCACCAAGGGCGAGCAGCCCGACAAGGGTGAGCACCCCGCCAAGGGAAGGCGCCAGCGGCCCTCCGCCGGCGGGGGCTTCTACTTCGCCGCCGAGGGAGAACTCCCCGGCGAGGGACCCCGTTATCGAAGAGGCCCACGAAGGTAAACCCTTGTGTCTTTCTTCTTTGAACTCTTCTTTTTTGGATATTTGCTTGACGGTCTTCTTTTTTTTTCTTTTTCTTCTGTCAGATCCGCCCGCCCCGGAGCCGATGGAGACGAAGACCACCGCCGAGGAGGACGTGCGCGGCAATGCTGGCGATGCCACCACCACCGAAGGAATGGCTGGTGCCGACGAGCTAGCCGCTGAAGAGACCGCCCCGACCGCTGACGCTGCAGCAGGGGTAGGGACCGGCGACCGCACTGCTGGCCCTGAGGCCGCAGGAGCGCCGGACGCTGCACCGGCCGCCGACCCCTCCGCCCCCGCGGCTGGGTCGGGCGTCTACCTGGAGGCCGCCAACGGGGTCTTTATCCAAGTCCCGTGGGCGTCCTCATCAAGGGCACCCGCGGAGGGGTAGACTTTCGACGGAGAAGTTCTCGCCTCCGCCGGGCTGAAGATTGTCGACGCGCCCGGCAGCAGCGACGAGCCCGAAGAGGAGCAACTCTTACGCCGGCTCCTGGCCTTGTATCGGGCCAGGCAGGCTAAGTTGGACTCCCGGGAGGCCTTGGCTGCCAAGGCTGGTGCTGATCTGGAGAAGCGCGCCGCGGAGCTCCGTGCCGCCAACCAGGCGGCCCTCCGGAACTTGGCGGAGGAGCGCGAAGAGCTTGCCGAGGCGCAGCAAGCATTCGTCCTCGAGAAGGCTGAGGACGAGGAGCAGCAGCGACGGACCGCCGAGGATCTGTCTCAGCGGGAGGGAGAGCTCAACCAGCGGAAGGTCGACCTCGATAGCCACGAGGACGACCTCACCGCTCGTGAGCAGGCCATTGGCGGGGCTCTGCAGGAGGCGAGGGACGCCGCTGCTGCCGCAGAGACCGCCAAGAGGGATCTAGAGGCCCGGGTGGCGCAGATGGAGACGAACTTGAAGGCGAGCGAGGACAGGGTTGCCGCGCTCAACGTGGCGTGGGAGAAGGACGCCCACACCAACTCGGAGCTGCAAGTCCGCCTCTCCGAGAAAGGCAAAGAGCTCAACGACGCCAAGGACTCCATCGCAGACTTGGAGCTGAAGGTTTCCACCCTCAACGACTCACTTGACGCCGCCCGGGACTGTGAAACGAAGCTGAAAGAAGATCTCCGGTCTGAAAGGGCGCTGTTGGACAGCGCCGCCCTATCGCAGAACAACTTCCAGCGGACGGTGGAGTAGTTGACTGAAGAGCTCGTCGCCTCCGCCGCCAACATCGACAGGGAGATGGTGACGCTGAAGGCGGAGCACCTCGTGTACTCCTCCGACGAGAGCCTCCCCCACAGCGCCAAGCTGAGCCTGTTCTTCAGAGGGGTGGCGCCGGCCCTCGCGCGGCTACGGGAGAGGATCCCCGCACAGCTGGCTGACGAGGCACGTCGGCTTTGCACGGGTACCATGGAGCGGGTGTTGTCGAAGATCGTCTACCGCAACCCCAGGATCAACCTCGTCAACGTCCTCCGGACCCTGCCGCCCGAAGCTGACCAGGAGGCGTTGAAGGCACAAGTTGCCCACATCGTGGCCAAGGCGGGCAAGATTAAGAGGGTCGACGGAGACCGAAGAGACTAGGCTCCCTTCTTTCTGCTTCCTCTGTCGCTGTCGATTAAGTCATGGGTAGTAGTTGATTAGAACAGCGGCAAGCTATCTTGTAATATAACTTTATTTTGGATAATCAATGCAGAGTTATCTCCCTTGTTTAGTCCTTTCACTTTGTATGCTTTCCACCCTACGCTTTTAGGGAACTTGCCGGCAAAGGGACCCTTGCCGCGAGCGCTGAGTGCGGGACTCTTAGCAGCCTGCTAGCAATGCCCTTGCCGGCAAGAAACCTTACCGCAGCTAGTCGCAGCACACTTAGATTGCTGAGCGAACTCGAAAACGAAGTAAGGACACGACACTTGTCGCAGCTCACTTAAGCCGCTGAGCGTGCTCGAAACAAAGTAATGGCGCGACCAGCCACGGGTTGGTTCCTCCGCGCACAGGTTTTCCATACAAAGTGTGGTCGTTCAAGGAAGACAACCAATTTTTTTAAAAAATTTGAATTGCTCAAACTCTGGCAACTTAGCTTTTATGGATTGTTTGCTTCCCGGCAAGGCTTCCCTTTCTTGAACAGTGGATTGTTTGCTTCCCGGCAAGGCTTCCCTTTCTTGAACAATACCTGGTTCATACCTCCATCTCCCCCTGGCAAACTTGTGCGCGAGGAACTCTTCTTCTGTTTAAGAGAGAAGGGAAAAGAGGAGGAAACACAAGTATGGAGCCTTGTGGCTTGTTACTGCTTACCGGGGATGTGCGCTGCACACAGTGTCAGATGATTCATGCAAGTAAAAGGAAAAGCACGAAATGACAAATGGTGCGAAGCACAAAAGTTTTACTGATGCACGGGGTCTGCGCCCGGCTTTGTACAAAGGTTTACATGCAACAGCGGCAAGACTTGTACAAAAGGTGGTTGCCGGAGCGGATCACGGCAACCGCGCCTTATGGGTGAAACTTGCGAAGATGCTCTATGTTCCAGGAGTTGCTCACCGGTAAGCCTTCTTCGGTCTCAAGGCGGACAGCGCCGGGCCTTGTGACTTGTCTCACCCGATAAGGGCCTTCCCACTTCGGCGTCAACTTGTTGGAGTTCTTGGTGGACTGAACGCGCCGAAGAACAAGGTCGCCTTCCTCGAGACTCCTGGCCCTGACCTTGCGGCTGTGATAGCGACGCAAGGCTTGCTGGTATCGAGCAGCTCGTACAGCAGCCTGGAGACGGTCCTCCTCGAGGAGCAGTGCATCATCTTGCCGCAGCTGCTCTTGCTCGAGCTCATCGTAAGCGAGTACTCGAGGAGACCCGTATACGAGTTCCGTGGGGAGAACTGCCTCTGCTCCATTGACAAGAGCAAAGGGTGTCTGTCCGGTGGCTCGATTCGGTGTCGTCCTGATTGACCAAAGAGCCGTCGGCAACTCCTCGATCCAGTTTGTTCCGCACTTGTGCAGCCTGTCGAAGGTTCTTGTCTTGAGTCCGCGCAGCACTTCAGCGTTTGCCCTCTCCGCTTGACCATTGCTCCTCGGATGAGCAACAGAAGCGAAGCAGACCTTGGCGCCAAGGTCTTGGACGTATTGCATGAAGGTGCGACTTGTGAACTGTGTGCCGTTGTCGGTGATGATCCTGTTAGGGATTCCGAAACGGCAAAAAATTGATCTGAAGAACTTCACTGCTGACTGTGCTGTCACCTTCCTCACTGGTTCCACTTCCGGCCACTTTGTGAACTTGTCGATTGCAACGTACAAGTACTCAAAGCCCCCGACAGCGCGGGGAAAGGGGCCGAGGATGTCGAGCCCCCAGACCGAGAAGGGCCAGGACAAAGGGATCGTCTGGAGAGCTTGAGCTGGCTGGTGTATTTGCTTGGCATGGAACTGGCACGCTTCACACTTGGTTACTTGTGCAGTTGCATCTTGGAGGGCTTCTGGCCAGAAGAAACCTTGACGGAACGCCTCCCCGGCAAGTGCTCTTGCGCCAATGTGGTGGCCACATATGCCTCCATGTATTTCTGCCAACAGCTTCTGTCCATCTTCCCGAGAAATGCATTTCAACCTGACACCATTGAGTCTTCTTCTGTATAGCTCGTTGCCGACAAACTGATACATACTTGACTGCCTGGTAATCCTCTCTATCTCTTCTGGTTCTTCGGGAAGTTCTCCAGCTTGAAGAAAACGGATGATTTGCTGTGCCCATGCTGGAGCCTGGGGCTCAACAACAAGGACTAAAGGCATCAGGGCTGCTGCGGGAACCTCGACTTCTACGGCAAGAACTTGCGGTTCTACCGGAGCCGAGTGTTCCCCGGCAAGCTTGCCCGGGCAAGACTTGTCGGGAACGCCTGCTTCAACTGTACAAACCCTTGGGTCCGCAGGAGCAGACTGTTCCTCAGCATCTTGGTTGCTGATCTTGGGGACCTTGGCGGCGACTTCAGGAAGGTCCGCCGGCAAATAGTCGCCGGAGACCAACTTTCTTTTCTTGTTTTGCCCAACTGATGGTGTAACGGATGGTTGAGTTAGCTTGAGCAGGAAGGTCCCTGGTTCCACAGGTAACTTCATTGCAGCACACTTTGAGAGGCCATCTGCGATATCATTTTGAGCTCTTGGGACGTGCTCCATCTGCAGGCCTTCAAAGTGTTCTTCAAGCTTCCTCACTTCATCGACATAAGCTTCCATCAAAGGACTCTGGTAACTTTTGTTTACTTGTCGGACCACCAATTGCGAATCTCCCCGCACAATCAGCTTCTTGATCCCAAGTTCGGCCGCAATTCTGAGGCCGGCAAGCAAACCTTCATACTCAGCAGTATTGTTTGTTGATTGCTCCTTGGGAAAGTGCATTTGGACAACATACTTGAGGTGTTACCCGGTGGGTGCGACAAGCAGCACACCAGCACCGGCGCCTTGCAGCGAGAAGGCACCATCGAAGTACATTATCCATTCCTTGCTCGCTTCTTGGACGGGGATGTTTGTCTCTGGGACTTCTTCGTCTAGTGTTGGGGTCCATTCTGCTATGAACTCTGCCAAAGCTCTGCTCTGGATAGTTGAGGTACTCTCAAACTTGAGACAAAAGCTTGACAGCTCTAGTGCCCACTCGACGATCCTGCCTGTTGCTTCTGGATTCTGCAATATCCTCTTCAATGGAAAGCGAGTGACCACCATTATCTCGTGTGCTTGGAAGTAATGGCGCAGCTTCCTTGAGGCCATGAGGAGGCCGAAAAGCAACTTCTGCACCCCCAGAGTATCTTGACCTAGCCCCCTGCAAGAGGGAACTTACAAAATAAACTGGGCGCCGCACCATCTTCTTTCGCACTTCTCCTTGTTCCTGCACAGACTTGTCCTTGTCGAGGCCAGAGCTTGTCGGGGAAGCCCCCTGCTTGTCGCTGGATGTGCTTGCCAGGGCCGTGGACTCCTCCTCTGCCTCCCTCTCCGCCACCAACGCAGCACTAACCACTTGATTGGTTGCTGCTAAGTATAGCATCAACTTCTCTTGTGGCTTAGGTGCGACAAGTATTGGAGTAGAGGACAGGTATCCTTTCAAGTCTTGCAGCGCTGCCTCCGCTTCCGGAGTCCATTTCATAGGACCTGTCTTTTTCAAGATTTTGAAGAAAGGCAGGGCGCGTTCCGCAGACTTTGAAATGAACCTGCTGAGGGCAGCCACACAACCCGCAAGCCTCCGTACATCCTTGACGCG
Organism: Secale cereale; assembly: GCA_902687465.1. Lineage (NCBI taxonomy): Eukaryota > Viridiplantae > Streptophyta > Magnoliopsida > Poales > Poaceae > Secale > Secale cereale. The sequence continues at coordinate 518,859,404 of LR738709.1, forward strand.
CTTCGGGGCTTCGATCTGCTCGATGGCCTTGATCTTGTCGGGATTGGCTTCAATCCCCCTCTGGGACACAAAGAACCCGAGAAGCTTGCCGGAGGGGACTCCGAAAACGCACTTCTCGGGGTTCAACTTGAGCTGTATCTTGCGCAGATTCTCAAAGGTTTCTCCTAGGTCTTGAATCAGGGTATCCTTGCTCTTGCTCTTGACCACTATATCGTCCATGTAGGCTTCTACATTCCTGTGTATCTGTGGCTCAAAAGCGGTGTGGACCACCCTTGCGAATGTTGAGCCCACATTCTTCAATCCAAAGGGCATGCGTATAAAGCAATATGTGCCACATGGAGTAATGAATGCGGTCTTCTCTTCGTCTTCCTCAGCCATGAATATCTGATGGTAACCTGAGTATGCATCGAGAAACAAAAGCAACTCACATCCAGCCGTGGAGTCCACAATCTGGTCAATGCGCGGCAAGGGAAATGGATCCTTGGGACATGCTTTATTCACATCGGTGAAGTCTATACAAAGTCTCCATTTCCCATTGGCTTTGCGCACGACAACTGGATTGGCCAGCCACGTGGGATGAAGTACACCTCTAACAAGGCCTGCTGCTTCCAGCTTCTTGATCTCCTCGGCAATAAGCTCTTGACGCTCCACCGCTTGCTTCCTGACCTTCTGCTTGACGGGTCGCGCGTGAGGACAAACAACAAGCTTGTGCTCAATTATCTTCCTGGGAACGCTGGGGATGTCAGACGGTTGCCATGCGAACACGTCGACATTCGCCCGCAGGAAGGTAACGAGCGCGCTTTCCTATTTGGGGTCGAGTGTAGCACTGATGGTGAAGGTACCACCAGTGCCGTCCTCCTTGGCGGACACCTTCTTGGTTGCAGGTGGAGCTGCCATTCCTTTCTTGCACTTGCCGGTGGAGCTCGATGGTGCGTCCTCGACGGCAGCGCAGCACTCTGAGGAGGTGCGTTTGCCGGAGTGGGCCCCAGAGCTCTTGCCGGACTTGGTCTTGGTCTTCCCCCCGGGAGCTTCAGCGGCAAGTGTCTTGCTGTCTGCCGCGGCCGCTGCGTCCCGGTAGATCTTGTCGGCGCAAATAAGCGCGTCCTTCTTGTCGCCGGGGACAGAGATGACGCTTATTGGCCCCGGCATCTTGAGCATGTTGTAAGCGTAGTGGGAGGCTGCCATGAACTTGGCGAGCGCAGGACGGCCAAGTATCCCATTGTACGGCAATGGGATATCGGCAACGTCGAAGGTGATCCTCTCCGTCCTGAAGTTAAGCTCTCTGCCAAAGGTCACCGGCAGCGTGATCTTCCCCTTCGGCTTGCTCCTTCCCGGGTTGATTCCTTGGAACGTCCCGGTTTTCTCTAGCTCGCTGTCGGGGATCTGTAGCTTCTTGATCACAGCGGAGGAGATCAAATTGAGGCCAGCCCCGCCGTCAACCAACATCTTGGTGACCTTGAGGTTGCGGATAGTTGGCGAAACCAACATCGGCAAACACCCGACCGCAGTGGTGCGGTCAGGGTGGTCCTCAAGGTCGAAGATGATGGGCGTGCTGGACCACTTCAGTAGCCTGCGCGACTCGATGGGTGGCTCAGCTGCATTCACTTCCCGCACCCACTGTTTGAGTTGGCGGTGGGAAGTGTGCAGAGAGGCACCTCCATCGACGCACAAAACTTCTGTGGCCTTCTGGAACTCCTGCTCGCTGTTATCTCCGTCGTCCATGTCCTAGTCGTCGTCTTCGTCTTCATCCTTGTCGCGACCCCGGGGAGGTCTGTCTCCTTGCCGCTGCTTGGCCTTGCCGCGGCGTTCTCCCCGGCCATTGAACGGCCGCTTCTTGCTGGGCTCTCCTCCGCCTCCTTGGGCTTTCTCCTTGTCGCGACGCTCGTATTCAGCCTTCTGCTATTCTACGAGGTACTCTACTCTCTTGCAGTTCTGGAGATCGTGGCCCTTGGTGCGGTGGATCTTGCAGTACTGCTTGTCGGAGCCGTCCTGCTTGTCGGCTGCCGCTACAGGGGCGGCCTCCTTGCCGGAGCCACCAGCCTGTGTCTTCTTGGCGGCAGCCTCCTTGCCGGACTGCTCGACAACTAGTACCTCCTTGTTCTTCTTCTTCTTATTGTTCCGCCGCCGGTTTTTCCTTGCCGGGGCGGCATCCTCGCTGTCACTTCCTCCTGCCGCAGTATCCTCTCCGGGGAGTCTCCTCCCTTCTTCAGCGCGCGCACACTTATCCGCCAGAGCGTAAAGCTCGCTGACGTCCCGGATCTTGGTCATCGCCATCTCCTCCCTCATCCGGCGGTTACGCACATTCTGGTGGAACGCGCTGATAACCGCGGCAGGGTGGACATCGGGGATATTGTGCTGAACGCGGCTGAACCTCTGGATATATTTGCGCAGGGACTCTCCCTCCTTCTGGGCAAGAATGTGTAGATCGCTCTCCTAGCCGTGGGGTTTGTGGCCGCCTGTGAAGGCGCCAACAAACTGGTGGCACAGATCTGCCCAAGAGGAGATGGAGTTCTCCGGCAAGTGCATAAGCCAAGACCTGACGTTTGGCTTAAGCACGAGTGGGAAGTAGTTTGCTAAGATATTCTCGTCGCGTCCCCCGGCAGCCTGCACCGCAATGGTGTAGATGATGAGGAACTCAGAGGGGTGCGTCTTGCCGTCGTACTTCTCGGGTACGTCGGGCTTGAAGTTCTTCATGCTGGGCCACTGGACTTGCCGCAGCTCTCGGGTGAACGCAGGGCAACCTGCCGCGTACGGCAAGTCGCCTGGTTCACCGGGCGCGTGCATGTCGACAGCAGTCCCAGCGCGCTGGTCGGACTGTCTTCGCGCTTCTCTTCGACGCTCGATACGAGTTCGAGCGTCCTCCTTTCGCTTGTCATCGAGGACTTGGCGCTGATCGCGGCGAGCCCGCGGATCCGACGATGCTGTGGAGTCATCGTCGACGTTGGTCCGGCGGGTCGGCGATTTCTGCTTCCGCGGTGGGGAGTGCATGGTAGTTGCACCCCCGGTGGTCTTGTCTCCACCGGCCTTCGCTTGGTCGACTTGCCGCGGCCGTGATGTTGCCGGCTGCTGGGGCGTGTCGTTGTTGGCGAAGGCGATGAGGCTCTGGATCGTAGCCCTCCAATCTTCGGCCTTATCTGCCACTAGAGGGAAGTCGAGGAGCAGCTGAGCTCTGGCGAGAGCTTCTGCTGGAGAGGAGGGGAGCGGTGGCGAGTGGTGCGAGGAGCGAGATATGCTCGGACTTCTAACAGCGTTAGAAGGAGCAGGTTCTCGCCCCGGCGACCGCGCCTTGCTCGTGCCAGCACGCTGGCCTTGAGCGTCCCGTGACCCGCCGGTTTGGCCTTGTCCCAGCAGACGGATGGTACCGTGGGTACCACGTCGTTGCTGGCCCGGCGCCTCCTGAGAGGGACGGGGTGCGTGCACGGACGCCGAGGCTTTGGAGTTCGCCCGGTCGTCCGTCTTGTCCTTGGACTTGGCGGCGCCGTGAGTGTCCTCGCCGGCGTCCAACCTTCCGCCAGTGTCTACCCCACCAACCGTGGGTTCTGGTGGTGGTGGGATCGACGCAGACGGGCCTCCGACCTCCGAAGCCTTCTTCTTCGGCGGCATGTTGATGTAGTCGATGAGGTTGATGGAGCTGGTGAAGCTACTGAAGGTTGCGCCCGCGTGAGCGCTGGATCAGGTTCGCACAACCTCGACACCCCCCTACCTGGCGCGCCAAAGATGTCGGGGAAACTGGTCACCCACGAACACCTATGGGACCGGAGCCCCTTCTACGGTACGGCAAGGGTGCGGAGGGAGCACAAAGAGCGGATCGAGGGGCACACGCGGGCAGTTTACCCAGGTTCGGGCCGCGCGGACGCGTAAAACCCTACTCCTGCCTTGGTTGTATTGAGTTCGTGAGCTCGGGAGCTTGAAGATCTATAGTGCTAGCTACACCGAGCGAGGGAGTGGTCCAGTTTCTGGGATCGAACCCCCTCTACGTTGTGCATGGGCCTCCTTTTATAGCTCGAAGGGGTCACCGACAGGTGTCAACGTAGAGGAGGGTAAAAGTGTAAAACTGGTGGTGGTTGTAACAGTGCATGAACAGTGTATGAACAGTGGTCTTCACCTAACTCTGACGGTGGGGGACAAGGGCATTGAATGCCCGTCGCCGTCGCCCCAAAAGCGTCCGTTCATGCGTCTCCGTTCGCCACGGCGATAGCCTTGTCACCGTGGCTTGCCACCGTGTACCCCAGGCTGCACAGCCGTCTGCCACGTGCCCCTGGAAGGGCCCCAGGGCGACGCGTGGCCAGAAGAGCTGGAGCGCAGGCACACAGCGTAAGCTTCCCCCGGCAAGCACCTTGTCAGGGTCGCAATCTTGCCGGGCCCGAAAGCTTGTCGCTCTCCGGGTCTTGCCGGGGCGCATGATGCGCCACGATATACCTTCTTGAGGTGCCGTTCTTTGGCCTTCTTGGCAAGCTCCTCTTGCCAGGGTCTTGTGCTGGAATGATAACCTTGAGCCTGGTGCGGCCTTCCCGGCAAGCTCCTCTTGCCGGGGTCTTGTTTCTTAACTTGAATACTTTGTTCTTGAATGGCTCAAAGGGGTCTAGAGTGGGCTTTGGCGGGCGCGTGGTGAGCCAGACCATGGGACGCTGCTACTGCCCGTGCACAAGTCGGGATACTAAGGTACCCCTTCTTTAGTACACCGACAGTTTGGCCTACTAGATCTATAGTTCTTGCAATGGGAGAAGTACTTGGCTTTAGGTTCAATCTTGCGGTGTCCTTTCCCAGTGACAGTAGTGGCAGCAAGGCACGTATTGTATTGTTGCCATCGGGGATAAAAATATGGGGTTTATATCATTATGTTTGGGTCTATCCCTCAACATCATGTCATCTTGCTTAAGGCGTTACTCCGTTCTTATGAACTTAATACTCTAGATGCATGCTGGATAGCGATCGATGTGTGGAGTAATAGTAGTAGATGCAGAATCATTTCGGTCTACTTGTCTCGAACGTGATGCCTATATATAATGATCATGCCTAAATAGTCTCATAATTATTCGCTTTTCTATCAATTGCTCGACAGTAATTCGTTTACCTATCGTAGAATATCGCTATCATGAGAGAAGCCACTAGAGAACACTATGGCCCCCGGGTCTATTCTCAACATATCAATCTACAATCTACTTACTTTTCTGCTTTTACTTTCTGTTCTTACATCCAAAAATACGAAAAATATCAACTATCATCTCTATCAGATCTCACTTTCGTAAGTGACCGTAAAGGGATTGACAACCCCTTATCGCATTGGCTGCAAAGTTCTTATTTGTTTGTGCAGGTGTGATGCATCTCCCTTTCCTCTTCAAGGGAATACAACGCAAGCTCGAGAAGTAGTAGTAAGCAGTATGACTATTATTGCCCACAACTCATTGTGTTCTACTCGTGCATATCATCTACGCATAGACCCGTCTCAGGATGCCACTGTTGGGGAATGTAGTATTTTACAAAATCCTACGATCACGCAAGATCTATCTAGGAGAAGCATAGAAACGAGTGGGAGAGTGTGTCCACGTACCTTCATAGACCGTAAGCGAAAGCGTTTAGTAACGCGGTTGATGTAGTCGAACGTCTTCGCGATCTAACCGATCAAGCACCGAACGCACGGCGCCTCCGCGATCTGCGCACGTTCAACTCGGTGACGTCCCTCGAACTCTTGATCCAGTTGAGGCCGAGGGAGAGTTTCGTTAGCATGACGGTGTTGATGAAGTTACCGACGTAGGGCTTCGCCTAAGCACTGGGACAATATTACCCAGGTCTATAAATGTGGAGGGGGGCACCGCACACGGCTAAAACAATTGTCAACTTGTGTGTTCTAGGGTGCCCCCCTGCCCCCGTATCACTACTAGGAAAAGGGCTATAGATGGAACTGATACTAATGGCGCACCGGACAAGCAGTGCGCCATTAGAATATAGTAATGGCGCACCAGCAACAGATACGCCATTAGAGCTCGAACTACTAATGGCGCACGATGTCCAGAGTGCACCATTAGTATCAAGAAGTTTTTTTTTTGAACAAGCGCGCCTGTCCAAACATACTAATGGCGCACCTGGGGAACGTGCGCCATAAGAATCTACATCCTTATGGCGCACAGAGGTGCAGTGCGCCATTAGTATTCCCCCATCCATACCCCCCCACCGGCCGGCCGCACCCTCCTCTCTCTCCCTCGCCAGATCTCCCCCCTCTCCCCAACGCCTCTCTCTCCCT
>LR738709.1:518865655-518881250 GCA_902687465.1 Secale cereale
CCGCGCCCCCGACTCTGCAGCAACGCCGCCTTGACGCCCGCGCCCCCAATGCCCCGGCCTCCCCCGACTCTGCAGCAACGCCGCCGCCCGGAGCTACGCCGCCGCCGCCCGCGCCCCCGACGCCCCGGCCTCGACGCCCGCGCCCCCGACGGCCCGGCCTCCCCCGACTCTGCAGCAACGTCGCCGCCCGGAGCTACGCCGGCGACCACTCCATACGCAGGTAGCCATCACTCCTCCCTCCTTCCTCTCTAATCACCACCACAAAGTAGTTTTTTTTGTATTTCTGCCATTTTCGTTGAAGTACGCGGTTGAGATCAAAATTTAGGTCACTTGGATAAAAATTTAGGTCACTTGGATCAAAATTTGATTAGCCCGGTTGCTTAAACTAGCTCCTGATTATTGTTCTCATGAAGATGATGATATACTGATATACCTTTAAGATTCGAGCTTGCTCTTCAATGGTAGTCATTAGCAGGCATGGCATGGTATCTCCTCCTTCCTTGTGCACAACAGTCATGTCAACTTGTTGTAAATTGTGTTGGAGCTCTGAATTAGCAGAATGAACTACCACATCAGTCTATATGGCCAACTTTTGGAATTGTATGTTGTCCACATTGCGTTGTGCCACCTGAATATCATCCTCCTTTCCATCTGCATTATAGGCTAAAGCAATGTTGAGGAGGCCCTGACCAATTGGTGGCACTGGAGCTCCTTGATTAACCTCTTCCCTAGTATAGTGAGTAATAGAAAATAAGCTATCAGAAAAAGATACAGTTGAGTGATGCTACTGTCTGGGGCCCCATCTTCTGGTAATGTAGGAATTTCAACTTGATGTTTCTGAGGTTGGATTGGTTCTGGTTGGGGAAAAGCCGAGTGCTGATCTTGTTCTTCTTGCTCCTCACAATCATTCGAGTCTCCATTTTGAGCATGAATATTATGGATAGGCAGTGGCTGAAATCCTGGAAAGTCATTAGCATGTTGAGGCACAAGGTGTGGGTCAACACCATCAGGTGGAATAGGGTCTTCATTAGCAGGCCCACCACCCAGCATTTCTTCCAAAAGGACTTCAACAGAACAAGTCCAGGACTCCTCTTAAAAATGCTCCCCCTCAGACCATCTTGTGCTCTTTCGAATGTCAATAAGCTCTAATTTTTTGGTGGAATAGATTAAACTTACTGTATTTCCAAACATTGCTTATTAGATGCCATGCCCTAATTTTTTGGTGGTGTTTTAGGATAAAGATCTTACACTTTTTGAACTCGTTTAAAATGAGTATATAGAGAGGATAGTAATCAGATTGTGAGGATGGTATGTAGCAGAACTAGTGCAAAAGTGTTGACAATGTTATTCCTAATGAGCCTAGGATGGTGCCACAGCTAGCTTGTCTAGGTACATATTTTTAGTTTATAAAGTTTAATCTCTTTGAAACATAGGAAATGTCGTCTTCCGACGACGATAGGAACCCGGAGTGCTCCTGGTGCGGTGACGACCGGGGTCTGTGCGACAGACCTCACCTGGTAGACGGTCGTTACTTCAGTATTAAGCTCGACGAGACCTTCGATGTCGAAACGGTACGCAACGACAAGTCTTGTTTCGTAATTAATTAAGCACGATTTCTAGCTACTTCAACGTGTAAGTAATTAATTTTCTTCTTTTACATGCAACTAGTTTATCCCGTGTCATGCAAGACGCTATGTCTTGGAGAGGATGGGATTTGAAGATCATGAAACTTCGGAGACAAAGCAAATTCAACTAAGGACCATGCATAATGTTGATTTAGAAGTGGATTTGTACAATTCAGATAACGTAACCACTTTTGGTTGCAAGAATTGGGAATCATTTTGCAAGATATATGGTTTTTATGAGGGTATGCTTCTCACCATGGATCTTGGTAATCCGGATTCCATCGCCGAAGATGATTTGGACATTTGGGTCCTTGTTGACGATATGATTCCAATTCTACCGAGAAGTGAGTTTATCAAACATAGTTATTTAGTAATTTATATTGTTTATTTCAAAATAGTTGACAACTTATTTCCATTGATAGATTATTTTGATTATTCAAATAATGTGAGGATGATGCTAGACAGAACCTACTACACCCCTGGCTCAGAATGTACTTATAAGGACAAAGAGCAGATCATCTTCTTTTATTCCTTTCTTCTGGATTACATTCAACATCGCAATATTGATCCACAATATAGTCAATACGTCCCACTAGTGCACGTCTTGAACTACGTTAATATCAATGGAGATACCATGGTAAGATTTTTGTACTATTACGACATTCGTGCATGTTTTGCATTAGTTCTTCTCGAACTGAACTACAATGCTAACTACGAAGTCTTACTATATGTTTTGCAACAGATTCTCCTAGTGACTGTGTGCCTCCTGTCATGTTTCAATCTGGTCAACTACAAGTTTTAAACATTCTGCCAGGTGAACCTACAAATCACATGTGTCCATATCGGATTTCTTCTAAAAATGAAGGAATGAGAATCAAAGAATGGCGAAAAATAACGAAAACTCGTAAGGAGGTACTTGGAAGCAATAGAGTGAGAAGGGCAAGAAATGGAGACAAGATAATCTGCGTTCTTCATAATGGCCCTTTAAATCTAATTGATTTAGAGACAAACGCCATCTTGTTTTATGCCATTTTATCTTAGAAAATTGCTACGTAGTAGAAGTTGTATGGTCGATAATGATGTGTAAGACTTATTATTTAATACCTATGTTGAGTTTTTATTATTATTATGATCGATGATGCATGATGCTAAGTTGTTCTATGAGCTATTATATACTCCCTCCGTTCCGATTTACTCGTCGTGGTTTTAGTTCAAATTTGAACTAAAACCACGACGAGTAAATCGGAACGGAGGGAGTAGATTCTAATAGTTTCGATGTGCGTACCATATATGTTGGCTCCACGAGAAATTATATTTATATATATGCATAACCTATGCAAAAAACAGAAAAAAAAACCTAATATTCATACTTATGGCGCATCACAGCAGAGTGCGCCATTAGTATGCCAAAGCGCCTGGCCCCTGGGAGGCATACTAATGGCGCACCACTGTGCATACTGATGGCGCATCAGTGGTGCGCCATTAGTATACCAGATACTAATGGCGCACCAGAGGTGCGCCATTAGTAAAGTATACTAATGGCGTGCTAGTAATGGCGCACCACCAATGCGCCATTAATGGCCAAACTAGGTGCGCCATTAATAGGCCTTTTCCTAGTAGTGTATATAAAGGAGCAAGGGGAGAGGCCGGCCATCCCTATAGGCACGCCCCAAGAGGGGGAGTCCTACTAGGAATAGGAATCCTATTCCTAGTAGGAGTCCACCAAGAGGGAGAGAGGGGGAAGGAAGGAGAGTTAGAGGGAGAAGCAAAGGGGGCGCCGCCCCCTTCCCTTGTCCAATTCGGACCCAAGGGGGAGTGGGCGCGCAGCCTGCCCTAGCCGCCCCTCTCTCTCCACTAAGGCCCAGGTAACCCTCCCGCACTCTGGTTTTATCCGAAACTTCTCCGGAACACTTCCGGTGTCCGAATATAGTCGTCCAATATATCAATATTTATGTCTCGACTATTTCAAGGCTCCTCGTCATGTCCGTGATCTTATCCAGGACTCCAAACAACCTTCGGTACATCAAAACACATAAACTCATAATACCGATCGTCATCGAACGTTAAGCGTGCGGACCCTACGGGTTCGAGAACTATGTAGACATGACCGAGACTCGTCTCCGGTCAATAACCAATAGCGGAACCTGGATGCTCATATTGGTTCCTACATATTCTACGAAGATCTTTATCGGTCAAACCGCACAACAACATACGTTGTTCCCTTTGTCATCGGTATGTTACTTGCCCGAGATTCGACCATCGGTATCATCATACCTAGTTCAATCTCGTTACCGGCAAGTCTCTGCTCGTTCCGTAATACATCATCTCGTGAATAACTCATTCGTCGATTGCTTACAAGGCTTATTACGATGTGTATTACCAAGAGGGCCTAGAGATACCTCTCCGACACTCGGAGTGACAAATCATATTCTCGATCTATGCCAACACCACAAACACTTTCGGAAACACCTATAGAGCATCTTCATAATCACCTAGTTACGTTGTGACGTTTGATAGCACGCAAGGTGTTCCTATGGTATTCGGGAGTTGCATAATCTCATAGTCGGAGGAACAAGTATAAGTCATGAAGAAAGCAATAGGAGTAAAACTAAACGATCATAGTGCTAAGCTAACGAATGAGTCTTGTCCATCACATCATTCTCCTAATTATGTGATCCAATTAATCAAATGAAAACACATGTCTATGGTTAGGAAACATGACCATCTTTGATTAACGAGCTAGTCCAGTAGAGGCATATTAGGGACACTCTGTTTTGTCTATGTATTCACACATGCATCAAGTTTCCTGTCAATATAATTCTAGCATGAATAAAATACATTTATCATGATATACAAGGAAATATGAATAACAACTTTATTATTGCCTCTAGGGCATATTTCGTTCATAAAGTACTCAAGTTCCTTGGCGAGTGACTGTATCTCATGAGCCTGCTGTACAACAGAGCGCTCATCAGTCATCTTGTAGTCATAGAATTTCTCCATGATGTACAACTTGCTGCCGGCGTCCGAGGCACCAAACTTGGCCTCGAGCGCAGCCCACATGCCCTTGCCATTGTCAAACAACATATACGAATCCACAATGGAATCATTAAGAACACTCAGAAGGGCATCTTTAAAGACAATATCAATCTTCTCAAAAGCTTCCAGTTGTACTGGATTAAGTTTGCCCTCAGGCTTGCCCTTAGTGGCGTCATAGTAGCACATGGTCTGAAACCAGTAGACTGCTCTCGTGCACCACCTCTTATATTGCACCCTGTAAGGGCATCTCTTGCCTAGGGTTCTGGTGATGATGATAATACATGTGTGGACTAATCGTGCGTCAAATATTACTCAGGTATGCAGTGTGTGGCGCAAGACGGTTAGGCCTTCCCTCTAGAAGGAAAAGATCGAAGACGGAATTTCCAACGCCTTTTGTTTCCCTTGGTCGTAGGAAATCCGTACTATTAAGAGGGAACCCGCATCGGAAGGTATTGGGTGAATCAAGTCACGTACACAGTTACTATGCACCCACTATATTGCCTTCGTTCGAGGAGAGAGAGGTCCCCTTGTTTCTATGTGTGTGTGCAGTCTCATCTACAACGATTGTACCGATGTTAGCAGCGGTAGTACCGGTGGCCGGTAGTTCCGGTCAAACCACCGCCCCTAGTACCGCACAAGCGTGATTACCTTTTGTACTAGATGCGGTGGTGGCCCGGTGGTGGCCCGGAAGTACCGGTGTCCTCTCGACAAACTGGTACAACCGGTATTCAGAGCGGTAGTACCGCTTTAACTGTCACCACTCAGGTGCTACTGCCCTAGCGGTTGTTCCGGCTCTACCACCGCCCCAACTACCGCCCTTGGTTAAAACCTTCTTGACTCGAAGCGGTAGTTGACCAGTGGTGGAGCGGTAGTTCTGGTTTTCTCTGGAAGACCGGTACTAGCGTGTGCTACACCGGAAGTACCGCCCTGGTGACATGGCTGCGGTTTTCTTCACACACCGGTAGTGCCGGTGGGTTGTGCGGAAGTACCGGTCCAGTGCATTTCTGCACATAACGATTGGAATCTTGGGGACCCTATTTAAGGAGGTCCTTCTCCTTCCTCCCACCCACCACTTGCCTCTCTCTCTCCTCCATTAATGCCATTGAAGCTTTCTTGCCCGATCTCTATCCCTAGCCACTCAAACTTGTTGATTTGCTAGGGATTGAAGGAGGAGACCTAGATCTACACTCTCACCAAAGGAAACTTGAATCCCCCATACTTTATTTTGTGGATTTTGTTACTCTTGGGTGTTTGAGCACCCTAGACGGAAGAGGTCACTTCGGAGCCACATTCCATTGTGGTGAAGCTCCGGGATTTCATTGGGAGCCTCCAATTAAGTTGTGGAGAGAGACCCAACCTTGTTTGTAAAGGTTCAGTTGCTGCCTTCAAGGGCACCACCAGCGGATTCACGACACCTAGCATTGTGTGAGGGCGTGAGGAGAATACGGTGGCCTAGTGGCTTCTTGGGGAGCATTGTGCCTCCATACCGCTCCAACAGAGACGTACTTCCCCTCAAAGGGAAGGAACTTCAATAACACATCCTCGTCTTCACCGGCTCCACTTGTGGTTATTTCTTTCCTTTACTTGTGCAAGCTTTCCTTGTTTATCTTAAGTGGCTTGCTTGTGAGGTTGTTATCCTTGTTTCCTTGTAGTTGTCATCCTAGTTGCTTATCTAGACAACTTACCTTGTTGCTTAATTTAAATTGGTTAAGAAAAGCTAAAAATTGTTAGTTGCCTATTCACCCCCCCCCCCTCTAGTCAACCATATCGATCCTTTCAATTGGTATCAGAGCCTCGTCTCTTTTTAAGGACTTTACTGTCCAAAAAGTATGGGTGACAACGTAGTCGAGACGGAGGAACATTCCGGTGGAACTCCGTCCTTGCCTACGTCCGATGGGGGAGCCTCGGTCTCTCGTGAGAAGTTCAATGTGGCTATGGCCACATTGAAAGAATCACTAGCGACCGAGGTCAAAGGCATGTTTAAGGAATTGCTTGAGGGGCTTAAATTATCCACCACACCGTTGGAAGTGGTTCGTCCCGCTACCATCGTGTCGGAGGCTACTCTCGACAAGGGAGAAGATAGTAGTGAACAAGCCCCGGTTACTAAGAATGGGAGTGGGATCTTTGCCCACTCCGCTCCTCCTACCCACTATGGAGGACCCGTTCCTACACCACATTTAAATTCCATTGGGCCTTCTCCTAAGTTTATGAAACATTCTGATTTTGCTACTTGGATGTTTCACTTTAAACGTCATTTAAATCATTGCTCTACTAATCTTTGGAGAATCATTGAGCAAGGTTTTTATCCACGTGATTCCGACAACTTAACTCTAAGAGAAGCTGCGGATCATCAATTCAACGAGTCTGTTCTATGCATACTTCAAGATGCTATCACTCCCAAAGACATTGCACATCTTCAACCCTTCACTGTGGCCAAGGAAGCTTGGGAGCATGTTGGCTCCATGTACAAGGAGAGTGCAAGCATTCAACGCTCTAACTATGAAGTTGTGCAAGATGAAGCCGATGAGTTTTCTATGATCGAAGTTGAAGATCCTCGTGAACTTTATCGGAGATTAACCACTCTTGCGGTTTCTCTTCAAGATCATGGGAGCAAGGACATGGATGACAACTAGATCAAGCGCAAGTTTCTCAAGGCCATGATGCCTTACCACAAGGCCATGTCCTCCGTCATTCGCCAAAGACCGGACTTCAAACCCTATCATCAAATGAAGTGTTGGATGAGTTCGTTGCCATGAGGATCTTGGACAAGACCACCGACAATGCGGTTTTAAGAGCTCAACGATCAAAGAAGCCTAACCCTGCCTTGAAGGCCAAGGCTTGTGTGGAAGAAGAGGAGGAGGAGGATGACGATGAGTGTTGCCCCGAGGGCACCAAATATGCCTATCATGAGCACATGGCTCTTGCTTCACGGCAATTTTGGGGCAACAAGAAGAACTCAAGGCCCAACTTCAATAAGAACACCTCAAGTGGCAACAAGGGCAAGCAACGAGTGAGGACATGCTTCAACTGTGGGAATGTGAGCCAATTTGTTGTAGATTGCCCATATGAGAAAAGAGAAGACTTTGGAGGCAAGCTTATCCGGAAGGATAAGGCCAAGTCTTATCCCAACAAGAACAACTTCAACAAGAAGACCCCTCCTAAAGGGTTGGTGGCCCAAGAAGAATATGTTGAGGATGATGATAATGATGAAGATGACGAGATGGTCACCATAGCCACAATTACTATTGCAACTACTCTTCGCTCATCTCTCTTCGACTCACCAAATGAGAACATCACTGCCAAGTGTCTCATGGCTAAGGCCACGAACAAGGTAACTCCAAACATCAACACTACCATCATCACTAATCCTTCATTGATGGATTGTATTGATGAGAGTGAGGGAGCTAACACTACTAGGAAAATGCCTACTAATGGCGCACCTAATTTGGCCATTAATGGCGCATTAGTGGTGCGCCATTACTAGCACGCCATTAGTATATTTTACTAATGGCGCACCTCTGGTGCGCCATTAGTATCTGGTATATTAATGGCGCACCGCAGATGCGCCATTAGTATGCACAGTAGTGCGCCATTAGTATGCCTCCCAGGGGCCATGTGTACCCAGGTGCTTTGGCATACTAATGGCGCACTCCAGCAGGATGCGCCATTAGTAATGTCCGCATAGTAATGGCGCACTGGCTGGTGATGCGCCATTAGTATCCTTTAGCATACTAAAGGTGCACTGTGTTGTGATGCGCCATTAGTATGAATATTAGGTTTTTTTTAATATTATTTTTCTGTTTTTTTGCACAGATTACAAAATGTATAATTGCACAGAATATAGACAGCACACATCAACAACAAATTCATCGAATACAATAGAAGATTAGTCTCTTAATACAATTCATCATATTAGTCTCCGAATACAATTCATCATATTAGTCTCCGAATTGAAAAGACCGAACAAAGATAGAACAATATATTACAAGTCTCGAGACCGCGAGTAGCGAGTTTGTCTTCAAATTACAAGTCGATATCGATCATCTAAACTACCATCACATAGAAGAGAGCTGCGGTCATCACGATGAGCATCATCACGATGAAACTCGTCTTCATCCGGTTCCTCCAACGCTCCCTCCCCTCTCTCGCTAGATAGCGCGCGTATCTAGATTCGGCCTCGGCCCTAGTGGTGTACCCTTTGTAACTGTTACCGCTGAATCGGTGAACCTGTCTCCGACACTCCTCCCAGTCGCCGTAGACTCCGGGAACCTTACCCTTGTACACGACATACGACGGCATCGCTATATATGCACTAGCCAAACAAAACGTTAATACCAATTCACAGACAATTCATACACAATATATAAGTATGCAACAGAACGATCGAAAGAGAAAAGCAAGACATTAATAGCATCGATTACATCTAAGTTGAACGACTCTCGAAACCAAAGAGACATACTACAAGTTCATTAAAGTTTAATTACAACATGAGCCAATCGATGTTTCAGAACTAGACACAGCATCACTGCTTTCGACTCGACTCAAGGGACCGGAGCGTGGATGAAGCCGCCGTCTATCGTGGGAGTCATGAAATCATGGGCGTTGTCAGCCTGCATTTGTAGCATTGTGTCGATGTCACTGTTCGACGGTTGATTTCTGAGGTAGAACTGCCCCGAGGTATGAAGAAAATCTTGATGGATGATTTCCACAAACTCCGACTGGATGCGAAAAAATTCTTGTCTGATGTCCGCGTCCTGGATTGCCGACACGCTCGCGGCCAAATCTTTGAGTTTACTCGGTAGCAGAAGTTGATGATGGTCCCGTACGATCGCCCGCATGTGATGGATGGCGTAGTAGGCACCCTTCTGACTGCCAGGCGGCTGCTTGACGCAGCAGAACATCGTATTGTGGGAGAACACGTGCTTATCGTACTTACGAATAGGCCTAGAGAACATTTTCAAGAACCTTCTTGACATTTGTGTAGTCTACTTTCGACTGACGGTCCGGGTCGAAATACGTGGCCATGGAATATTTGGGGCTTAGGAGGATGAGCGTGCACTGTGTGTCACTGCAGAAAACACGTAATGTTAAAAGAAGAATGATCGAAATCTAAGAATTCATATGTTACGGGGCGGTTGAGGCGGATGACTTACTCGGGAAAGTAAGGCACGAGGAAGTTATCCTTATCTCGGATTGCCAGAATGACGCCTTCGAGGTAAGAACTCACGACTTGCCGGTCCCCAGCGCTGCCCAAGATCTTGGCACGCATGTAGAAGGGGTCGACTATCACGATGTCCGGGGTCTTGTCGCGAATGATCCGCATCTCCATACTCAGCGAAAATAGCCGAACGAAGGTGTAGTGCAGTGGAAGAAGGTTCAACATAGCGTGGATGTCATCAAACCGCAAGACGATCGTACCCCCGATGGAGATATCCACAAAGCCCTTGCCCTCTGGCACCTTGGCTGCGAAAACCGGGTATGCCACATCCTTCTCTCTGAGACGCCGCTTCTCCAAAGAAAGAACACTGTCATGCAGACTCCGCATAGCACCGGTTGTAGCATCGAGCATATATCTCGGTAGCATCGGCCTACCCGCCACATGCACCCTCCTCATTACATCCTCAGGTGAAGGTGGCCCGTCCTGAGCACGGATCGTACTCGGTGCCGGCTGGCTCGCACCCTTGTTAGTTTTTCTTTTGCGTGCCTTCTTCTTGATCTCCTGAATTGGGACCGAGTTCTGCTCAGAGACCGCCTTCTTGAGTGTGTTGGGGCTGATAATATTTCACACCTCGCCTATCTGAGGCTCGGTGAAGTCGGTAGCTGGAGGCGTCTCCTGAGAGCTGAACGGCAGACGACGCCTGTTGCAACTTGGCTTCTCCGCAGTACCAGCTAGATCGCGCACGTCTTTTGTTGGGTTGGGTTCTTGAGAAGGAGGCCCCATGAAGTCGTCACCGTACCCATGATCGGCAAAGTACTGATCGACGTTGGCAAATGTATCGTCGTCGTCATCGTTCTGATCATGTGCCATATGCATGTTTGGATCCAGTGGCATAGGGATTTCCGGCACCGTTGCGGCAGTCTTGCCATGGGGACGACTTGGCGCCAGCACGACTGGCGGTGTTGTCTTTGGGGTGGTGTCCCCCGCCCCCAAACGAATCTGGCTCTTCGGCCAAAGCAGGGGCCAGCTCAGGCAGGCGCTGAGGGTCATCACGTCATCATCGTCGGCCCCGACGGGTCGAATCGGAGGTAACACCTCGTCGCAGCCTGGCAGCACCCGAACCAGTTGAACCCTAAACAAGTTGGGTGGCATCTGGGTACCGTGGAATAAGGGGTTGCCCGGTTGAATGATTTTGCCCTTGGCGACATCGACCAACTCGTTGTTCACGAAGTGCAGGAGAGTGCACGGAACGTCGGCGGCGCCCTGCGAAAACATGTAGGGCGTCAGGGATGCCCAGTCAAAGGCAAGGAGATGAAGTCCTCGGCCGCGAGAGGCTTAATTAGTTACCATGATGATGGCGTCGAGCTCGGCTAATGTCGAGGCACCGCCAACGGCGGGCGTGCAGTTGACGGAGGGGCCGCTTGCTGCAGAGGTGCCGGCCGGCGTACACCCGGGTGCATTAAGCTCCCGTGCCGGCGTCGGAGACACCAATGCCGCCTCCGTCGGAGACACCAATGGCCCCGCCATCGCGTTCTGCGAGTTGCTGGCCGTGAAGCTGGGAATCGGGGGCGGCCCCTGTTGGCCACCCGCAATCCATGCCTGCAACCCCTCGATCAAGCTAGGCACAATGGCGGTGATCGTCGCTCCGAGCTGTTGTTGCACTTGCTCTTGGACAATCTCCGGAATCTGCGCCAACTGTGCCTTGAGTTCTTGAACCTCGCGCGCCTGGCTTTCCGAGCTGGTCTTTTTCTCCTTTCGCCCACCAGCGTTATAGTATGACGACCATTTTGTCAACAAGCCTTTGCCGGCCACACGACCAGCTGACGTCGGCTTCTCGAGCTTATCCTTGTTCTTCATTACATTCAACGCCCTATTTAGAGTCGTGTCCCAAGGGCTGCTCTTAGTCGACCCCGCGCTACTGCTTTCAGTCGCCTGCGGAAGGAATGTGAATCATTTAGAAATTTGGCTTCATTAATTAGAATGCAACCATATGGAGCTAATTACGCGGGGGTGTATTCCTTACCAGAACAGCCTCAAGCGCCCTGGTCTTCGGATCCGTGGTAAGCTCCTTTGTTTTCGGGTCCTTCTTGTACCGGGCCCTGACAAAGTTCCTGGTCTGCTTGTCACCGTATTTATCGAAGAGGGGCGGTAGGCCTTGCTCGGCACGGTCCGCCTCCTCCTTGTCCCATATAGGCTCCACCACTCTGTAACCGCCGGGACCGAGTGTGTGTTCCCCTAAGTTGAGCTCCCGTATTTCTTTCCCCCACTGACTTGATTCGGAGTGTGCGGTGCTCGAGCAATTGATCTTGAACTCGTTGTAGTCATCTTTGGTGATCGAAGGATTTTTCTCCTTGATCTTCTCATAACTCTCACCTTTCTCGATCATTCTCTTCACATTGGTTTTCCAAGTAGACAGGGCCTTGCTCATCCTCGTGAGGGCAGCACTGTTCACTTTATTCCCTTTGAGGCTTGTGTTATCAAATTGAGTGGGGAACTTGTATCGTTCGTGCAACTTCGTGAAGAGGAGGTTGCGCAAATTCCCTCGGTCAGGATGCCTAAGGTTCTTGGTGTTGATCGAGACGGTGCTCCGGAGAATGCAACCGAGCTGAAGCGAGTACCCCTTGACTATTCGTTCGGGCGCCGTTGGATTCCCGTCGGAGTCCACTTCAGTAACTTCCTCCTTGAGGGTGCGGAGCACGGTCGGGCGCCGGTCCTTCCATTGCCTCTTCGATTGGCTGCCATCTGTGCATGCGCCGCCATCATCAGTGGTGGCATCCTCGGCGGCACCATCAGTGGTGGCATCAGTGGGGTCATTCTCGGCGGTACCATCAGCGGTGTCAGGATCGGTGGGGAAGGCGGCGTCCTCATACAAGTGAGGTTGTTCCTCCATCTCCTGGGACAGCTCCCAGAATGCCTTCCCGCCCGAACCGCCGGCCTCATCGTTGTTGGCCATGTTTCTCTCTAAATAGGAACAAAGTTTGGTCAAAAAGTTGGTTATTGTCAAGGAACAAGATCATGGTCTCATCATTTAGGGTTTGTCGACACCGAGGCATCCTAAAAGCTAAGCTTTTATAATTGAGGGTTTTTCGATGCCGAGGCACCCTAAAAGCCTAAGCTTTCATCATTTCGGTTTTTATCGACACCGAGGCACCCTAAAAGCCAAGGTTTCATAATTTATGGTTTGTCGACACCGAGGCATCCTAAAAGCTAAGCTAGGAAGGAGAATTCTAAGTTGGGCCTAATCACTTGGCTCTATTGCCGCCTATGGTTTAATGCAGCTAGAATAAAGGGGCACTTGATCCTACTTAATTAACTACTATGATACCCCGGCCCATGCATTAGTCACAAGTACCCCATATGTCCTATTTTTTAGCAAAGTCATGCTAAAATTCACGGAAAATTTCAGCATGACCTTTGCTGAAAATAGGACATATGGAGTACCCGAATTTGCCGGAACGGAAGTTAATCGACATTCCAGCAAACTCAAGGGCCTCTCGGGGTACCTGCAAAACTATCACAATGTGATCACAAGTCTTTCTCAATGTGATCATCATCTTTACAAGTCTTTCTCAATGTGATCACAAGTAATTCATAGGCATCACAAGTAATTCAGAGCATCACAAGGCATTAGTAGTTCAGTACATGAACAAGTTTTACCAAGCACATCAATATGTACTGTATTTCATTGTGGAGTGATATATAGTATGTTACAACAAAGAAACTGCTTAATCCACATGCCTCAGCTTATCAACAGTCATTACGTGTCAAATATAGAAGAAGGAACAATTTATTTGTGACATAGTTACAAATGATGACAGAATAAAGCAACACCCTGTACTAGCCTAAAAACATATAATTAGAGCAACTTCATATTGTGTAGGAAATGATAGAAAAACTGGCTTGGCCTAGTGTATGTTCTGCAGTTACTGAAAATTCAGTTACTGTAGTTGCTGCCACTTGTAGTTACACTAAGGATCTGATCTTAGCACTGGTTATAGTAAGGATTTGGTCTCTGAACATTTCGTTTCAGTAGCTTGCTTAGATTTTGTTTTCAGTAAGGATCTCAAGTTCTCAATTATGACAACATTTGGTTTTCAGTAGTGTGTCTAATTAAGATCTTATTTCCTGAATCTTTAATTCAGGTGTTCGTTTACCTTTGTCAAAATCATGGAGTATAATTGTGCCTACATGGAGTATAATTATTTCCTAAAGATTACCTTCAAGTCCTACACTAGTGAAACTACTCCAAGTCCTACACTAAACTACTGAAACTACTCCAAGTCCTACACTAAACTACTGAAACTACTCCAAGTCCTACACTAAACTAGTGAAACTACTGCAAGCAAAAAGTAAAGAAGAGAAGAGAGAAGAAGAAAGAAGGTTTCAATTAATTAATTTAAGGAGTGTACACTAAACTAAGCAAGTACTACTGCTTGCAAGTCCTACACTAAACTGAAAATGTTTCAGTTAATTTTAATTAACTGAAATTTTTCCAATTAATTTTAATTAACTGAAATTTTTTCAGTTAATTAAAGTTTCCTTTCGATTTAGAGTTAAACACTAGCACTACCTGACATGAGTAAGCACTAGCAATATTGACAGGAGTAAACAGTACCACTGATATACTCCTAAAACTGAAGTATGTACTGGAGTAAACAGTAGCACAAGTTCCTGGGGTATGTACTGAACTGTTTCAGTAGCACAAGTTCCTTGAGTACAAATAGATTGCTCATGATCTAATCCAAAAATCAACTAGAGATCAATTTATGTTGAAGTCACATTAGGTAGATCCATTATGGTTTTTCCAAAAATGATGAAGGCTTTTTATATTTGTTAAAATGTGGAACAGCAGGAACAACACTGACAGCAGCACTGAGAGCAAGTTGTGATGCATGTGGAGACTTGAGGATATGTATATGTCTGCTCCTCCGCCTTCAACATGTCGATTACATGTGAGGGCTTTTTTTCTTTCCCCTTTTTACTTTTTATGCAAGTGGATAAATATTTTAGGTTGTGTGTCCTCTCTTTTCTTATAATGCTCAGGTGTGTCATCTTGCAATGGAAGATTATCCATATTGGCAGCTCCTATTTTTTATGTGTGCTTTACTCTTCATGATAGGAGATTCAGACCAAAAAAAAGTGCAGTGGGACTAAATGTTACTCCTATTGAAGGACTTGCATCACCTGCTTCCGGGGCGATCTCGGAGTTAGCGAAGCGCTCAGGAAGTATCCACGTCACCCCCTGCAAGTCATTCAAGCAAGCATAATCATTCTTGTTTCCTACTACTATAATGAAGCAAACATAAGCAGAAGCAAGCATAATGGAAATTCGTAAATAACAATGGGAAATCAAATTAATCCCCTTGTGTGGTTTGCCAAGGCCAGGAGGATCCGGGAAGCAGCCAAACCTACACGAATTCGCGCAAAACAGACACGATTGAACCTGCCCCAACCACAATCAGAACCCCAAATCGGCGGATTAGGGATCACGAGCCCCCGCGGAGCGCATGAGGCGGCGCGCGTAACGGAACGAGGAGGAGGAGAAGCTGCTCAGGGCAGGGAGGGTTACCTTGGCGGAGCGGCGGAGGAGCAAGGCGGGGTGGAGAGGATAAGGCTGCGGCCTTGGGGGGAGCCACCGACGAGGTAGGGCTTGGGGGGAGGCCTCTTCCTCCTTCCTTGATGAGGCCTCTTCTTCTTCCTTCCTTGATGGGGCGGCCGAGTGATGGTCTTGTCGGAGGCGGCGGAGGGCGCCGGTGGCGGCGCTCTGGGGGGA
>LR738709.1:518881999-518894681 GCA_902687465.1 Secale cereale
GGTTGAGTAGGGGAGGGGTACGGGGTGTTGGCGGCGGCGGTTGAGTAGGGGTCGGCGGCGGCGGCCGGTGGACCGGGGGGTGCTCGGCGACGAGGGGGATCAAGATCGAGTGTCCATGAAATTTAAAAATATTCATGATAGTTCAAAACGTGCCCATGAAATACAATCGAGAAATGAAGGTTACGATTTAAATACAAACGATCTTAGCTAGCTATCTGTTCACAATCTTCTTGCCCTTCTTTTTCGCAAATGGAGTTCTTCTGTGGAACGGACGTCCTTTAGGTAGGGTGGTTCTGCTTCTTCTTGTGGTGTATGCTGCTACTTCATCATCGTCGTCATGTTCGATCCTCGGGTCGCCGTACTTGTCGAAGTCTTGCTCATTGGCTACTCCATCCATTCCGATGATCTTCCTTTTGCCTCTCCTCACGACAACACGACTGGGATTTGACGGGTCGGTAATGAAGAAGCATTGGTCAACTTGGGAAGCCAGTACCCATGGCTCATTTTTCGCGGTGACGTTTGCGCCCGCGGTCTTGGATTTGGCTTCGGGTATAACCATGGTGGTGAAATACCGGTCTTCTTTTAGGACGCTCTTGGCCCATCTGATACGGAACATCGGGACCTTCTCTCCAGCGTAGCTCAGCTCCCAGATCTCCTCGATGCTTCCGTAGTATTTGTCCTTGTCATTACCGGTGTAGGATTCCATCGTTACCCCGGAGTTCTGATAACCATCGCTCTTCATGTCCTTGGCCTCGGTGTAGAATGTGTAGCCGTTGATATCGTACGCCTCATAGGTCATCAGGTTGTGCTCGGCGCCCTGTGACAAGGCGAATATGAGTTGTTCTTCCGCGGAAGAATCATCATGTAAAGGGTACGACAGAAGCTTCTGCTTGAACCAACGCGTGAAACATGAGTTGTGCTCTTTAATTATATCTCCGTCCGTCCTCTGTTGGCCTCGGTCATTGTACGTCTTCTCAATAAAGGTTTTGTGCTGAACCACCCAAGGATCGACCACGTCTATGTGTTGTAGCGCGACTAGGTTTGCTCTTTCAAATTCGGCGAGTCGACCCTCGAAGTCGACGTGCATTTTGCGGCGACCCTCACGGTGACCCCATCCAGCGAGCCTGCCGAGGTGCCTGTTGACGGGCAGACCAACGGGGTTCTCGATGCCTAGATAATTCGTGCAGAAGGAGATGCACTCTTCGGTCAGAAAGCCCCTGGCTATGCTTCCCTCTGGACGTGACATGTTGCGAACGTATCCTTTGATGACACCATTCATCCTTTCGAACGGCATCATGCTGTGCAGGAACGTCTGCCCGAGTTGGATGATATCGTCCACGATATGGACCAGCAGATGCACCATAACGTCGAAGAAAGCGGGCGGGAAGTACATCTCAAGCTCGCATAGTATCACCACGATCTCTTCCTATAGCCTTCTGAGTTGCCTCACGCCAACAGACTTCCGAGAGATGACGTCGAAAAAGTTGCATAGGCCAAATAGGGTTTCACGGACGTGCTCGTCCATGATACCACGGATTGCAACTGGAAGTATCTGCGTCATCAGCACGTGACAGTCGTGAGACTTCATCCCGCTGAACTTCAGCTTCGCCCGGTCTAGGTATCTGCTTATCTTTCCCGCGTAACCGTAAGGAAGTTGTACTCCTACGAGGCAGGTGAAAAACTGCTCGATCTCCTCCTGACTTAGAGTGAAGCACACGGGAGGGTAGTCATTTCCGGTCTTCTTGGCCTTTTTGCCTTTGCGACGACTTTCCGTGTCCTGCTTCGCCTCATCATCATCATCATCATCATGATCATCATATATAGCGTGAACCTCCTGCCTGATGCCCATTGACTTCAAGTCTGCCCTTGCTTTCGGCCCATCTTTGGTCCTCTCTGGCATGTTGAGCAGGGTACCAAGCAGACTCTCGCACACGTTCTTCGTGATATGCATTACATCAAGGTTGTGAGGCACACGGTGGATCTTCCAGTACGGCAAGTCCCAGAAAACAGACCTCGTTTTCCATACCTTCAGCAACGGCTCTGGCGCCTTTCGCTTCTTTCCCGGCTCTGGCGCCTTTTGCTTCTTTCCCGGAAGTGGGCAATCTTTCCAATTTTTCAACAGCTCGTCTATTTCCTCGCCGCTCCTCGTACGCGGGCGTCCTCGGGGTTCGGTTTCACCATCGAACAGATCCTTGCATTTTCTCCATAGGTCATCGTCGCGAAGCCACCTTCGATGTCCCATGAACACGGTTTTCGAAGACCCGGGATCTCTATCTAGCTGGTGATACGTTGTGTCATCCATGCACCTGACGCATCCAGAAAATCCGTGGACCACCTGCCCCGCGACATATCCATAACCGAGATAGTCGTGCACCGTCGTGAGCAGCGCGGCTCTCATAGGGAAATATTCTTTCTTTGCGGCGTCCCACGTATTGGCTGGCGTTTTCCACAGCGTGTCTAGCTCCTCTTTCAGCAGCCCCAGATACATATTGATGTCGTTCCCTGGTTGTTTCGGTCCTTCGATTAGCATACTCATGTGAATGTACTTCCTCTTCATGCACAACCAGGGGGGAAGGTTGTACATCCACACAAACACAGGCCAGGTGCTATGTGTGCTTCTCTCGCTGCCAAACGGATTGACTCCATCGGTGCTCGCGCCCAGCACGATGTTCCTTGGATCGTTCCCAAATTCTAGGTCTTCGAAGTTCAACGCTTGCCACTGGCTCGCATCCTTAGGGTGACTCAGCATCTTGTCTTTTTATCTATCTCCGGATCATTTGCGTCATCTTCTCGCTTCTTCTCCTCCCTATCCGCGTGCCAACGCAGGAGCTTTGCTACCTTAGGGTCCGCGAAATACCGCTGCAGACGAGGAGTGATCGGAAAGTACCACACCACTTTTCGAGGAGCTTTCTTCCTCTTCTTGTATCGAGTGACGCCACACACCGGACATATGGTAGACTCCGCGTGCTCGTCCCGATAAATGATGCAATTGTTCATGCACACATGGTATTTCACGTGCGGTAAATCCAGAGGACACACGATTTTATTCGCCTCCTCCAAACTGGTGGGGCACTTGTTCCCCTTGGGAAGACGTTCGTGCCAGAATGACATGTTCTCGTGGAAGCTTGCGTCGGTCATTTTGTGTTTTACCTTCATCTCCAGAGCCATGAGCGTTACTTTCAGGCGGGTATCCACGAGCCTGCATCCTTCATACAATGGAGTAACCGCGTCTAACTCAAGTTGATCCATCTTGGCTTTCTCTCGGGCGACAGCTCTTGCGTTATCGGTCTGCTTGAGAAGCAGCTCTTGAATATGAGGGTCCTGCACCCAGCCTATCGATGGTCCAGCGTCGTCTGCTCCGCCGGCATCATCATCTTCATGATCATGCCCGTCGTCTGCTCCGGCATCTTCCTCATCATCATGTCCTGCATCTTCTATATGATGACTGTGTACAGCATCACCGTCGTGATCATCTCCTGGGGATTCTTCGTCTTCTCGCCCGCCCGAGCCGCCGTGGTTGTCTTGCTGCCCTTCCACATTTCTTGCCCGGCCCCCATGGACGACTTCGTAGTCATCTTCATCACCTTGCCACTGATAGCCATCCATGAAACCACGCAAGAGCAGGTGGTCCCGCACCTGCCCGGAATCCGGGTCCGCAATAAGGCTCTTCAGCTTGCATCTTCGACACGGACATCTTATCTCCGTCTCGTTCTTTTGAAGCATCTCGGCCTTCGCGGACCTCAAAAACGTATTCACGATGCCTTCGGTCATCGTGCGCACCATGGTCGCCTGCGGGGTAGAGCAAAACGATATTTTAGAACCAAGAAAAAATTTGCCATGACTTTCCCTAAAAATAGGACAAAAAAGAATGCTTAATGCCAAAATTCTCACCGAAACGGAAATGAATCAACATTCCGGGAAAATATTGGCAACTATCGCATTTCAAATACCGGTACACCTCAAAACACAAACACATATGCAACACAACAAACATATGCAACACCACGAACATACATAGATCTAGCTAGGCCATAAAAAGTGCATGTGCACATTGTTGTATGGAGAACAACATAAATATAGCTTCCCCCCTTACTTACCTATCAAAACAAGGTAATTTAACCACTTAATTTGAATGAATATATGGTGGAAATGAGGTTAAAAAGAGGAGGGACCCGAGAGGAGAGGAGGTGGAGAGAATGAAGTGGGGGAGAAAGTGAGTGTGGGGTAGGAGAGGCTGTCCAAAATATCTTGTTGCTGCCCACTTACTAATGGCGCACCAACTATAAATGCGCCATTACTAATCAAGGTTACTAATGGCGCATTTATAGTAGGTGCGCCATTACTAGTTTTGGAAAAAAAATAACATACTAATGGCGCACTGTCACACAGTGCGCCATTACTAGTTTAAACTAGTAATGGCGCACTCTGGGACAGTGCGCCATTAGTAGTTTTGTAAAAAAAAAGAATAAAAAATATCATAAAAAAAAGAACATTAATGGCGCACTTTACTGCTGGTGCGCCATTACTAGTTACAACTAGTAATGGCGTACTTAGTCTCGATGCGCCATTAGTATGTTTGGACAGGCGCGCTAGTTCAAAAAAAAAACTTTTTGATACTAATGGCGCACTCTGGGCCTGGGCCATTAGTAGTTTGAACTCTAATGGCGTATCTGTTGTTGGTGCGCCATTACTATATACTAATGGCGCACTGCTTGTCTGGTGCGCCATTAGTATCAATTCCATCTATAGCCCTTTTCCTAGTAGTGTAAGGAGAAAGAGAATAAATTTGAGTTGTTTATGAGTAAACTCAAGGGCAAACCCAAGAAGCATTTTGTTGCTCTCTTGGTACAACTCGGTGAGGCCAATGACATGATCGAGGCTCACGAGGAGACCATTGCTAAAATGGAAGGACATAGTCGAGACTATGCCGATGAGATATCGGATCTCTCTAATGCTCTAGAGGAAGAGCGTGGTCTTTGTTTGTCTCTTGAGGAGTCACACAACGATGATCATGCTAAATTAAAGAAAGATCTCGATCATGCTTTAGTTGTCTCTCGTATGATTAACTCCGAGAAGGAAAAACTTGGGGTTGACCATGCTAGACTCAAGGAAGAGTTTGTTACCCTTCACAAGGCTCACAAGGCCTTGAAAGGTATACATGCTTCTCTCAAGGAGTCTCATGATCAACTCCAAGTTTCGCTAACCAAGGAAAAAGCTATCTTTCCTCACATGGTGTTGATTGATAATGCAAATGCTACTAACCCATGTTGCGAGCATGTGCATCTTATTGAAGAAAATGCCAAGTTGAAGAAGCAACTTGAGAAAGGCCTTGTGACATGTATACAAGGTGAGAAGAACCTCAACAATCTTTTGAGTAATCAAAAGGAGGTTGTGGCAAAGGAAGGAATTGGGTTTGCTCCCAAGCCCAAGAAGAAGAAGAACGACAAGACCAAGCTACCTCCCCCTCTCCATCAAACCTTTGTGAAAGGAGGAGAGGGTGCGTCTAATAAGAAGAACAATGTGAAGGGTGGTGGAGTCAAGAAAAATCCCACCATACCATCAAACATGGTCGGCGACTTTAATCCTTCTTATGTTTTATGTCGTGCTAGTGATGGTCATGTCTTTGCTAAATTTGTTGGTTCTTCTTATGAGTACATTGAATGGTCTATTTGGGTTCCTAAGACCCTTGTTACTAACCTCAAAAGACCCATTACCAAATGGGTACCTAAATCCAAGCATTGATCTATTGTAGGAGTTTGCTTCCGATGGGGGATCATGGTTGCTCGATAGTGGAGCCACAAATCATATGACCGGAAGCAAAGATTTGGTGGTGGACGTGCATCTAGGTTCATCCATGGCCACCAACGTCGAATGGGGTGATGCTTCATCTTCTAAGGTATTGGGGCTTGGCAAGGTGATGGTTTCTCATGATCTCACGATCGAGAAAGTCATGCTTGTTGAGTCCCTTGCATATAACTTACTTTCTGTTCGTCAACTTGCACTCATGGGCTTTGCTACATTCTTTGATATTGATACAGTGGCCCTCTTGTGGAGCAAGACTCTTAAAGTAGCCTATGTTGGACATGTCGAGAACAGTCTCTATGTAGTGAACTTCTCGGAGCAACCCACTAAGACCGCGACATGCCTAATGGCTAAAGTTGATGTGGGATGGCTTTGGCATCGCCGGTTAGCCCATGTCAATATGAGATCTTTACAAAGTCTTCTCAAGGGAGACCATGTCCGTGGACTAACAAATGTTAGCTTTGCCAAAGATCGTGCTTGCAGTGCTTGTATTGAAGGAAAGCTACATGAGACGGATCACCCTCCCACTACTATCATCTACTCAAAAAGACATTTAGAGCTCCTTCACATGGATCTCTTTGGGCCTCCATCTTTTGATAGTCTTGGGGGTAGAAAGTATTGCTTGGTGATTGTGGATGATTATTCAAGATACACCTGGGTATACTTCTTCAAGAAGAAGAGTGAGACCCAACAAACTGTCATCAACTTTGCAAATGAAGCTCAACGACAACATGAAGCAAAGATTTTGATGATCCGAAGTGAAAATGGCACCGAGTTCAAGAACTACACCTTGGATGAGTTTCTTAGTGATGAGGGGATCAAACATCAATATGCCGCACCTTATACCCCTCAACAAAATGGTGTAGCGGAGAGAAAGAACCGGACATTGATGGACGCGGCAAGGACCATGATGGCGGAATTCAAATCTCCATACTACTTTTGGGCCGAAGCCATCAACACCGCATGTCATGCATCCAACCGGCTCTATCTCCGCAAAGGTCTGAACAAAACTCCATATGAGATTCTTACCGGTAACAAGCCCAATCTCAAGTACTTTCGGGTGTTCCGGTGTAAGTGTTTCATCCTCAAGAAAGGTGCTCGTTTGTCTAAATTCGAGTCTAGAGCTCATGAGGGCATATTTGTTGGTTATGCTACAAACTCTCATGCTTACCGTGTCCTCAACAAGTCCAATGGACTCATTGAGGAGACGTGTAACATAGAGATTGATGAGAATAACGGCTCCCAAGTGGAGCAAAGTGGTACTTGTGATGTAGGTGATGAAATTCCTCCTCAAGCCATAAGAAGAATGGGTGTTGGATACATGCTGCCCATTGAGGAACCCCTTGTCGCTAAAGGAGAAGGACAATGTTCCACCCAAGTGGAACCATCATCAACCCAAGACCCACACGCTTCCGAAGAACAAAGTAAAGGCCCTCAACCGGACGAACAAGGCCAAGTGCAAGATCAATCACAAGATGGTGGTGAGCCACCAAATGATGCACAAGGCCAAGTTCTCTCCTCTGAGCAAGATCAGGATCAAGAGAAAGCTCAATATCAAGATCAAGCTCTTGACGTCGCTCAAGATGATCAACTCAGTGCTCCTCAATTGTCACTTGAAGAGCAATTGGAGCGTCGTGCTGCAAAAGTTGCCTCGAGGCTTGGTTCTAGAGAACATCACATGGAGAATATTCTTGGAAGCATCACAAAGGAGGTAAGCACTCGTAGACAATTAGCAAACTATTGTCTCATCAAGCATTTGTCTCTTGTGTTGAACCTCAGAAGGTCTATGA
Source organism: Secale cereale (assembly GCA_902687465.1). Lineage (NCBI taxonomy): Eukaryota > Viridiplantae > Streptophyta > Magnoliopsida > Poales > Poaceae > Secale > Secale cereale. The sequence goes on from LR738709.1 coordinate 518,889,592, forward strand.
GGCGCTCGAAGACCCTGATTGGCTTAATGCCATGCATGAAGAACTCCACAACTTCGAGCGCAACAAAGTATGGCATCTGGTGCCGAGGCCAAAGGAGAACCATAATGTCATTGGAACCAAGTGGATCTTTAAGAACAAGCAGGACGCTCATGGCATTGTCATTCGCAACAAGGCGCGTGTGGTGGCTCAAGCCTACTCCCAAGTCGAGGGTATCGACTACGGTGAAACCTTTGCCCCCATTGCTCGCCTTGAATATATCCGTTTGTTGCTTGCCTATGCTTCTCATCATAATTTTAAGTTGCAACAAATGGATGTGACACTACTAGGAAAAGGGCTATAGATGGAATTGATACTAATGACGCACCAGACAAGCAGTGCGCCATTAGTATATATTAATGGCGCACCAACTACAGATACGCCATTAGAGTTCAAACTACTAATGGCGCACCAGGCCCGGAGTGCGCCATTAGTATCAAAAAGTTTTTTTTTTTGAACTAGCGCGCCTGTCCAAACATACTAATGGTGCATCGAGACGAAGTGCGCTCATTACTAGTTTTAACTAGTAATGGCGCACCAGCAGTAAAGTGCGCCATTAATGTTCTTTTTTTATGATATTTTTTATTCTTTTTTTTACAAAACTACTAATGGCGCACTGTCCCAGAGTGCGCCATTACTAGTTTAAACTAGTAATGGTGCACTGTGCGTCAGTGCGCCAGTAGTATGTTATTTTTTTTGCAAAACTAGTAATGGCGCACCTACTATAAATGCGCCATTAGTAACCTTGATTACTAATGGCGCATTTATAGTGGTTGCGCCATTAGTAAGTGGGCAGCAACAAGATATTTTGGACAGCCTCTCCTACCCACACTCACTTTCTCCCCCACTTCATTCTCTCCACCTCCTCTCCTCTCGGGTCCCTCCTCTTTTTCACCTCATTTCCACCCTATATTCATTCAAATTAAGTGGTTAAATTACCTTGTTTTGATAGGTAAGTAAGGGGGGAAGCTATATTTATGTTGTTCTCCATACAACAATGTGCACATGCACTTTTTATGGCCTAGCTAGATCTATGTATGTTCGTGGTGTTGCATATGTTTGTTGTGTTGCATATGTGTTTGTGTTTGGAGGTGTACCGGTATTTGAAATGCGATAGTTGCCAATATTTTCTCGGAATGTTGATTCATTTCCGTTTCGGTGAGAATTTTGGCATTAAGCATTCTTTTTTGTCCTATTTTTAGGGAAAGTCATGGCAATTTTTGTCTTGGTTCTAAAATATCGTTTTGCTCTACCCCGCAGGCGACCATGGTGCGCACGATGACCGAAGGCATCGTGAATAGGTTTTTGAGGTCCGCGAAGGCCGAGATGCTTCAAAAGAACGAGACGGAGATAAGATGTCCGTGTCGAAGATGCAAGCTGAAGAGCCTTATTGCGGACCCAGATTCCGGGCAGGTGCGGGACCACCTGCTCTTGCGTGGTTTCATGGATGGCTATCAGTGGCAAGGTGATGAAGATGACTACGAAGTCGTCCATGGGGGCCGGGCAAGAAATGAGGAAGGGCTGCAAGACAACCACCGTGGCTCGGGCGGGCGAGAAGACGAAGAATCCCCAGGAGATGCTCACGACGGTGATGTTGTACACAGTCATCATGTAGAAGATGCAGGACATGATGATGAGGAAGATGCCAGAGCAGATGACGGGCATGATCATGAAGATGATGATGCCGGCGGAGCAGACGACGCTGGACCATCGATGGGCTGGGTGCAGGACCCTCATATTCAAGAGCTGCTTCTCAAGCAGACCGATAACGTAAGAGCTGCCGCCCGAGAGAAAGCCAAGATGGATCAACTTGAGTTAGACGCGGTTACTCCATTGTATGAAGGATGCAGGCCCGAGGATACCCGCCTGAAAGTAACGCTCATGGCTCTGGAGATGAAGGTAAAACACAAAATGACCGACGCATGCTTCGACGAGAACATGTCATTCTGGCACGAACGTCTTCCCAAGGGGAACAAGTGCCCCACCAGTTTGGAGGAGGAGATGAAAATCGTGTGTCCTCTGGATTTACCGCACGTGAAATACCATGTGTGCATGAACAATTGCATCATTTATCGGGACGAGCACGCGGAGTCTACCATATGTCCGGTGTGCGGCGTCACTCGATACAAGAAGAGGAAGAAAGCTCCTCGAAAAGTGGTGTGGTACTTTCCGATCACTCCTCGTCTGCAGCGGTATTCTGCGGACCCTAAGGTAGCAAAGCTCGTGCGTTGGCACGCGGATAGGGAGGAGAAGAAGCGAGAAGATGACACAAATGATCCGGAGATAGATAAAAAAGACAAGATGCTGAGTCACCCTAAGGATGCGAGCCAGTGGCAAGCGTTGAACTTCGAAGACCTAGAATTTGGGAACGATCCAAGGAACATCGTGCTGGGCGCGAGCACCGATGGAGTCAATCCGTTTGGCAGCCAGAGAAGCACACATAGCACCTGGCATGTGTTTGTGTGGATGTACAACCTTCCCCCCTGGTTGTGCATGAAGAGGAAGTACATTCACATGAGTATGCTAATTGAAGGACCGAAACAACCAGGGAACGACATCAATCTGTATCTGGGGCTACTGAAAGAGGAGCTAGACACGCTGTGGAAAACGCCAGCCAATACGTGGGACGCCGCAAAGAAAGAATATTTCCCTATGAGAGCCGCGCTGCTCACGACGGTGCACGACTATCTTGGTTACGGATATGTCGCGGGGCAGGTGGTCCACGGATTTTCTGGATGCGTCAGGTGCATGGATGACACAACGTATCGCCAGCTAGATAGAGATCCCGGGTCTTTGAAAACCGTGTTCATGGGACATCGAAGGTGGCTTCGCGACGATGACCTGTGGAGAAAACGCAAGGATCTGTTCGATGGTGAAACCGAACCTCGAGGAGGCCCGCGTACGAGGAGCGGCGAGGAAATAGACGAGTTGTTGAAAAATTGGAAAGATTGCCCACTGCCGGGAAAGAAGCAAAAGGCGCCAAAGCCGGGAAAGAAGCGAAAGGCGCCAGAGCCGCTGCTGAAGGTATGGAAAACGAGGTCTGTTTTCTGGGACTTGCCGTACTGGAAGATCCACCGTGTGCCTCACAGCCTTGATCTAATGCATATCACGAAGAACGTGTGCGAGAGTCTGCTTGGTACCCTGCTCAACATGCCAGAGAGGACCAAAGATGGGCCGAAAGCAAGGGCAGACTTGAAATCAATGGGCATCAGGCAGGAGGTTCACGCTATATATGATGATCAAGATGATGATGATGATGATGATGATGATGAGGCGAAGCAGGACACGGAAAGTCGTCGCAAAGGCAAAAAGGCCAAGAAGACCGGAAATGACTACCCTCCCGCGTGCTTCACTCTAAGTCAGGAGGAGATCGAGCAGTTTTTCACCTGCCTCGTAGGAGTACAACTTCCTTACGGTTACGCGGGGAAGATAAGCAGATACCTAGACCGGGCGAAGCTGAAGTTCAGCGGGATGAAGTCTCACGACTGTCACGTGCTGATGACGTAGATACTTCCAGTTGCAATCCGTGGTATCATGGACGCGCACGTCCGTGAAACCCTATTTGGCCTATGCAACTTTTTCGACGTCATCTCTCGGAAGTTTGTTGGCGTGAGGCAACTCAGAAGGCTACAGGAAGAGATCGTGGTGATACTATGCGAGCTTGAGATATACTTCCCGCCCGCATTCTTCGACGTTATGGTGCATCTGCTGGTCCATATCGTGGACGATATCATCCAACTCGGGCCGACGTTCCTGCACAGCATGATGCCGTTCGAATGGATGAATGGTGTCATCAAAGGATACGTTCGCAACATGTCACATCCAGAGGGAAGCATAGCCAGGGGCTTTCTGACCGAAGAGTGCATCTCCTACTGCACGAATTATCTAGGCATCGAGAACCCCGTTGGTCTGCCCGTCAACAGGCACCTCGGCAGGCTCGCTGGATGGGGTCACCGTGAGGGTCGCCGCGAAATGCATGTCGACTTCGAGGGTCGACTCGCCGACTTTGAAAGAGCAAACCTAGTCGCGCTACAACACATAGATGTGGTCGATCCTTGGGTGGTTCAGCACAAAACCTTTATTGAGAAGACGTACAATGACCGAGGCCAACAGAGGACGGACGAAGATATAATGAAAGAGCACAACTCATGTTTCACGCGTTGGTTCAAGCAGAAGCTTCTGTCGTACCCTTTACATGATGATTCTTCCGCGGAAGAACAACTCATATTTGCCTTGTCACAGGGCGCCAAGCACAACCTGATGACCTATGAGGCGTACGATATCAACGGCTACACATTCTACACCGAGGCCAAGGACATGAAGAGCGATGGTTATCAGAACTCCGAGGTAACGATGGAATCCTACACCGGTAATGACAAGGACAGATACTACGGAAGGATCGAGGAGATCTGGGAGCTGAGCTACGCTGGAGAGAAGGTCCCGATGTTCCGTGTCAGATGGCCCAAGAGCGTCCTAAAAGAAGACCAGTATTTCACCACCATGGTTATACCCAAAGCCAAATCCAAGACCGCGGGCGCAAACGTCACCGCGAAAAATGAGCCATGGGTACTGGCTTCCCAAGTTGACCAATGCTTCTTCATTACTGATCCGTCAAAGCCCAGTCGTGTTGTCGTGAGGAGAGGCAAAAGGAAGATCATCGGAATGGATGGAGTAGCCAATGAGCAAGACTTCGACAAGTACGGCGACCCGAGGATCGAACATTACGACGATGATGAAGTAGCAGCTTACACCACAAGAAGAAGCAGGACCACCCTACCTAAAGGACGTCCGTTCCACAGAAGAACTCCATTTGCGAAAAAGAAGGGCTAGAAGATTGTGAACAGATAGCTAGCTAAGATCGTTTGTATTTAAATCGTAGCCTTCATTTCTCGATTGTATTTCATGGGCACTTTTTGAACTATCATGAATATTTTTAAATTTCATGGACACTCGATCTCGATCCCCCTCGTCGCCGAGCACCCCCCGGTCCACCGGCCGCTGCCGCCGACCCCCCGCACACCCTCCCCTACTCAACCGCCGCCGCCGACCCCCCG